>JALIGW010000027.1:7596376-8196376 GCA_023053685.1 Diadophis punctatus similis | reverse complement strand
GGGGGGATGGCAAGGAGTCGGTGGGGGATTAGCCATAACAACATTCTTTTCTCTGGGAGTCAAGGGCATTCGGACTGCACCTGGATGGGAGTGACTGGGGTTGTCTCCAGTTGGGACGATGAAATGATTGGGCCATGTGATGAACGTGTGGGTGCAGGGGGTGGATCTTTGACTTTCTTTTGGGTGGGGAAAACCTGGAACTCTCAGATTCAGGTTTTCCCAGATGTGCCAATATGACATCTCTAATAAAATGGAACTTTGAGGAACTTCAAGCCTCGGAGGCTGCCATGTCGCACGGCATGCACGGCCTTGCTTGTTTGTTTTCTGGGTTTCTGGCGTGCATGCGCATGTGACAATCAGCTGTCCATGCGCATGGCAGTGCTGAAAACCGGTGTGCGCATGCGCAGTGGCCATCTGATCATCGGGCATGCATGCACGCTAGAACCCGGAAGTTCAGCTTTTCCAGAGCACGGCCCCGATGAGCATGTGAGCGTGCGTGACATTTCGGCACCGCCATCACTACACTAGGCAATTTGGTCATAAAGTACAACATTATATGACTGCTGCCTTGCAATAGGAATTCCAGCACTTATAGTAACCATTATTAAGCAAACCACCATTAGTCATTAAGCTAGGATGGTCACCATTTGCAACCTCCTGTCAGCTTCCCCATCACCTTTGCTTGTAGGAAGCCAGCAAAGAACCTCACAAATGATGATCATATGACTGCACGGACCCTGCGACCCAGGTATGTACAAGGACCCACCATAAACACCCCTTGTTCAGTACCGTTATTAAATTCAAACACTTACTGAACGGGTGGTCATTAAATGAGGATGACCTGTAAGTGGAAGGAACTATCTCAGACTCAATCCTACCAAGATCAAGCGGATGTGGATGCCAGGACCTCCTGGACCTGGGGATAGTCCGTTTTAGCCTTAGATGGTGTAATGGGCAGCAGGACTAACCTTGAGGACCCGAGGGAGGAGCTTCCATGAAGACAGCGCTCAGGTCAAAGAAAGTCCAGGGCAGAAAGCATCTCAGACACGCCCCTCCCTAGTTTTCATAAAGATGAGGGGAAGGAATGGGGAAGATTGATGTCAGCCCTTCAAGGTATACCAGATTAGAAAACCAGAGTGATGAATGCTAATGTTGCTTTCATTATAAGAGCATTAATGCTTTTGAAGTTGAGTGTTGGAGAAGACACTTGAGAATACCAGGGATAGCTGGTAAAACAAGCAAGTGAATCACTGAACAAACTCAAGGCACAAACAACCTGGCTCAAATTAGTCTACTTCGGACACATTATATGAAGACTCGGCTCCCGGGAGAAAGCGTGAATGCCTGGGAAAGCACTGGGAAAGGTGGAAGAAGAGAAGAAGAGAGGAAAGGGACACCAACAGCAGGAGGGGGAGAGTTGATTAAAAGAGCAATAAGTGGCTGCTGTTTCTCACATGGCAAAGGGCCAGCATGTGTGTAGGGCATCCTTGTCTCCCCTTATCTATTGATAATCATTGATCTAGCAGGGAAGGCATACTCAGTATTGTGTTGTGAAGGGAAAAGACGAGACTTGAGGAACTCTAACCGTAACGTTTATTTAACAGAGGAACACAACTGACAGGAGGCAGCTTCTGTCTTACAGCTCTCTATTTATACCCCCTGAACAACAAGCATCCACCAATCACAGTGCCTGTATTTCCCGCTCCTTTGGGAGCCTCCTAGTGGTGCTCTCGGACATTACACCCCTTCCCCCTAAGTTGGAGCATGAGTAATCCGCTAGGTACGCCGGACGCCTTCTAATACGACTAGACCTTCTCAGCTCTCTTAGGACTCCAGTAGGGCAACCCTCCGCCCCCCCCCGCTGACAGGTGGCTGGTCCAGATCCATCGCTGGGGCTAGCGTGTGCTCCCCGTCGTTCCCAGTATCAGAATCAGGTAAGTTTGCGGCATGGGACTGACTCCCTGGTTGCGGTACAGACTCTTTGGCATGACTCCCTTCCTCCTCAGGTGGGTCATTGTTAGTGACAGGTACAGGGTTGGAGTCAGCCAATTCCCCCCAACGGGACCGAATTTGGTCGAGGTGGCGGTGCCACTCCTGGCCATTCTCTAACAAGATTCTATATGAGCAGGGCCCGCAAATAGCCACGACCACCCCGGGGACCCATAGAGGACTACCTGTGTAATTACGGGCATACACTGGGCTCCCAATCTGGAATGAACGACCTGGTCGGGCCGAATCGAGAGGTTTTTCCGTTGAGTATTGGGGATGCAGGCGGTCAAGTGTGGTTCGTAGCCGCCTGCCCATGAGCAATTCTGCGGGCGTCTTATTGGTGGCTACACACGGGGTGGTGTGCTGTGTGAGGAGCAATTCTGCTATTTTCGTTTGCCAATCCCCTGGGCCTAACTTTGTGAGGGTCTCCTTTGTTGTGCGGACCATGCGTTCGGCCATCCCGTTTCCCGCTGGGTGCCATGGCGCAATCAACCCATGTCTGATTCCTAAACCCGCCAGATAACCCTCAAACCTTGTGGATGTTAATTGAGGACCATTATCTGAGATTAATACATCTGGATAACCATGCGTCGCAAATAACGACTCCAAACATCTAATTAATGCATCTGAGGTGGTGGTGGACATTAAACGGACCTCCAGCCATTTGGAGAATGCATCAACTACCACTAAGAACATTTGGCCCCTAACCGGGCCCACAAAATCCACGTGAATACGTGACCACGGGCTAGCAGGAGTTTCCCACTTCTGCGGGGTGGCCTTTGGTGGGGCTGCACGGTTTTCCTGGCAAGGGGAGCAAATGGATATTCGGTGTTCTATGTCCCTGTCAAGCCCCGGCCACCAGACATATCCCCTGGCCAAAGCCTTCATACGGACGATGCCGGGGTGACCCCGATGCAAAAGATCCAGGGTCTGTCTCCTAAATTGTTGTGGAATTATCACCCGCTCCCCCCACAATAAACATCCCCGCATCACAGAAAGTTCAAACCGGCGCGCTATGAATGGTGCAAACTCGACAGCCACTGTGTCCACAGGCCACCCCCTCAAAACCCAAGTCATGACTTTAGACAAAAGATGATCACGTGCCGTGGCCAGGGCGATGTCAGCAGCGGAGATCTGTAGGTTGATGTTGCTGATGTGCAGTACTGTTGATGCTGGGGCTGGATCTTCAAGTAAGATAGGTAGGGGGCAGCGACTGAGGGCATCGGCGTGGGAGATGTGGTGTCCAGGTCGGTAGATCAACCTGTAGTCATAGTTGGCGAGGAACACGGTCCATCGAGTCATTCTAGGCGAAAGAATCTGAGGAGTAGGACGGTTGCCAGCTAATAACCCCAGGAGTGGCTGATGGTCAGTTACGAGATCAAAGATACGGCCATAAATGTAATGATGGAATCTGCGCACCCCCGCTATCAGCGCTAAAGCTTCTTTATCAATCTGGCCGTAATTACGCTCAGGGCCAGCTAGGGTGCGGGAAAAAAAAGCAATGGGGGCCTCCTCCCCATTAGGTAAGCGATGGCTAAGTACAGCCCCCACCCCGTAGGGAGATGCATCGCATGCAAGGACTAGCGGTAAGTTGGTACTGTATTGTGCTAAAACTGTATTCGATGTGAGGAGACGCTTGACTGCAGTGAATGCCTGTGCCTCCCTGGCCCCCCCAATGCCACGGGGACCGGGCGTCCAGTAGTCTATGCAATGGTTCCGCTACAGTTGCTTTGTGTGGCAGGAAAATCGCGTAAAAATTTAAAAGGCCAAGGAATGCCTGCAGTTCCGTTCTAGATGTTGGAGCAGGGGCTTCCACTATAGCTTTGATTTTATTAGCTGTGGGGTGGATCCCCTTAGAATCAACTAAGAACCCTAGAAACTCAACACTGTGTGTTGCAAAAACGCATTTGTTCTGTTTGACTCTCAAGCCAACTGACTGAAATTTGGACAGTACTGCTCGCACTCGCGACAGCAATTCAGATCGGGATGAAGCGGTGACCAAAACATCATCAAAGTATGGCACCGTCCCTGGAATTCCATGCAAAAGACGTTCCATGAGACTTTGGAAGATCCCAGGGGCGGTGCAAATACCGAATTGCAGGCGGCGGCAGCGGAAGGCGCCCCTGTGAGTAATGATGGTCTGAGCCTCTGCAGCTAAATTGTCCACAGGCAGTTGTTGGTACGCCTGTGACAAGTCTAACTTTGCGAAAATGTTTCCCCCCCCTAAGGAGTGAAGCAGATGGTGGACGATGGGTACCGGGTAAGCGTGGGACTGCAGAGCGCGGTTCACAGTGCACTTGTAGTCTGCACACAATCTAATAGACCCGTCAGGCTTGACCGGTGTGACGATAGGTGTTTCCCATCGCGCCTGATCTACAGGTTCTAATATTCCTTGCTGCAAAAGGCGGTCTATCTCGGCATCCACCTTGGGCAATAGCGCTAAGGGGACTCTCCTCGGCTTGAGGCGGATTGGGGCTACAAGTGGATCAAGGCTGAATGATACGGGGGTGCCCGTGTACTTTCCCAATTTGCCATCAAAAACCGTTGGGAACTCTGCGGCCATCATTGCTCCTACGTCCTCCCCCTTGACAGCATTAATGCCCTCCAATGTGAGGCCGAGGGCAGGGAACCAATCTAATCCCAAAAGGCTTGTGAGGGGACCATCCACTATAACAAGGGGTAATTTGCCTGAAAATGTTTTAAATTGAACGGGGAACTTTCCTTTGCCTATTATAGGAATGGTAGACCCCTGGTAGTCTCTAAGGAATAGTGGGCAGGGCTCAAGGCGCTTCTTTGATGCTCTCGGGAAAATGCGCTTTAACGTGCTCCATGACACGATGGACAGAGCGGAACCTGTGTCCACTTCCATAGGGCATGGCTTATTGCCGAGCAATACAGTTACAGTAAATTTCTCACTTGGGGACAGCTGGTTTTGTTTGATGATGCTAGAGCTGATGTCGGTTGAGCGATAGATTGCGTAGCAGCCCCCTCTTCTCGCTTGGGGCCCCCATGGCTGTCTTCGTTGTTTGGCTGGTGCTGTCTCTCGATATGTAGGAGTCGTTGGGGGCCTTCCGGAATGGCAAACCCTCGCGAGGTGACCCCTGCGGCCACATCGTCGGCAAATTGCGTCTTGAAATTTACATTGGGCTCTTAGGTGATCCCCCCCGCAACCCCTGCAAGGTGAACGGGATGGGGGGGGCGATTCCTCGGACTAGCATCCTTCTGGTTCTCAGCTATGCGGCATACTTCATCGTCAATGGCTAAAGCCCGCTCAAGGTCTTCAGGTAGGCTTCCTATAGCGTTAGTAGCCGAGGTGTGTGTGGCAGGTGCGGTAGCGCCTGTGTCATCCATTTCAGCGAGGGACTGGTTTGACATCTCCGCCGCACGCGCCTCAGCAAGGGCAACTGAGAACGTGAGCCCATGCATGGCAAGGAGACGTCTCTTCAGTCGGCTGTCACGCACCCCAAAAACAAGCCTGTCTAGGAGGTAATCCTCCAAATTCTGGAACTCGCAATAGAGAGAGGCTCTACGGAGTGCAGCCACAAACTGATTCACTGTTTCCCCCTCCTTCTGATTCCTGTGATAAAAGGCATAACGCCTTGCACATCTTGATGGAGGGGGGGCATAGTGGTCCTTCAGCTTCTCCATGAACTCCTCCCACGGAATGCTATGAATGGAGCGTGGGGCGAACAGGGCTTGGGCTGTTTCAAACATTTCTGTCCTGCAAAATCCCAAAAAGTAAGCCCTTTTTCTATCTCCAGACAGCCCTGTGAATTCATTAGCAATGAGGAAACATTCGAATCGGGCTACATAGGATGCCCATGTCTCCCTAGGCGGATTAAATGGGGCAAACGTATGCTGCGTGGCCATTCTTCCTGTGGTGATTATTAAGTCTTTTACTGACAGGCACTTTCCTCACCTTCAGTCCGCTGCAGCCTTTCCTGAGTGGAGTGGTGTTCTACCTTCCTCGTCGCCAGTATTGTGTCGTGAAGGGAAAAGACGAGACTTGAGGAACTCTAACCGTAACGTTTATTTAACAGAGGAACACAACTGACAGGAGGCAGCTTCTGTCTTACAGCTCTCTATTTATACCCCCTGAACAACAAGCATCCACCAATCACAGTGCCTGTATTTCCCGCTCCTTTGGGAGCCTCCTAGTGGTGCTCTCGGACATTACACTCAGGATCCCGTCTACCGGGCAATGCCATCCAGTGGCAGCCAGGAGTCCTGCCTTCTTCGATGCAGCTGCTCTGTGGAACAGAAACCCCGGTTAGCCTTTCTAATTCCCAGGCATTTTGGTGGAAACGTTAACAAGCTCTGCTAAGTTATTGCTTGGCCAATTTGCTTTGGCACAATGGGAGTGTTTCTCTTGACCCTGAACTGTGGTTGTATGGATCACTATTTGATTGTCATTTGTTTGTCGATGCATTGTTGAGATATGCAATCATACACGAGTAGTCCTCCAAGTTACAACCTAAATTGAGCCCTGCAATTATGGCCCTAAATCATGATAGTTGTAAAGCAGGTCACCATGTGACCAAGCCCAATTTTACAAGCTTTTTTTGCGGTGGTTGTTAAGCAAACATGGCGGCCATAAAGTGAACTTGGTGCTCTCTGAGTTGGTTATTTTCTTGCAGATGTTTCATTACCAAATTAAGTAACATCATCAGTGCTGGAAGGGAGTGGATTTGCTCTTATTTCTATCTACTAGTGGTTTGTCCTGTCAGTTGAACCCATTGCTTGCTATGAGGCAGTTTTTACTAGAAACCAGAAGTAAATCATAGTCCCATGACTGTGGGATGCTGCAAGGAATTAGCTGCAAAGAATTAGGGGTGACATGATAGCAGTATTCCAGTATTTGAGGTTATATTTCTATATATAACCTTAAATGTGGGTCAGTTGCTGAACACCCCAAATGCAGTCACATGACTGGGTGGATGCCAGAATTTTGAATCCAGATGGTTTTTTGGGGGGCATAATAACTTCAAACAGCCATCTTGTACCATATTCTGTGTAAATAAATTTTGCTGCTGAAAGTTCTACAAGGCCAGGCAGACGCTGGTTTATCCTGAAGGCTATCCATAGAGTTGACATCAACCTGACAGCACTGAATCAGTCAAACTCACGGTTTACTTCTGTGGTTCATTAAAATATAATTGGCTTGATTTAACATTCAGCATGTTGCATGAATACCCACTGTGTTTATAAATCATCGTTTATGGCTTAGCATACTGTGAGACTCTAGCAATTGTGGTTTATTCAATAAACCACAATTAAACCTTACATTTACACAGTGTGAATGCAGTAACTGAGTAAAGGACCCAAGGCCCGCAGAATACAAAAGAGCACCACTTTCATTACTTCTGTGTCTGAGGTAAACATGTCTGTTTCCCAAAGCTCAAGAAGCAGATTTTATTTTCAAAAGCAGTTCTTACCACAGATTATCACTTCCCAGAAAACTCAACAGGGTTTCCTTTATTTTGGAACAATCCGCTCCACACATTCCAGCTGCCTCCGTTCCCCTGTGCTTTCACTGTCACACCATCAGCCAAGCTAAGTCTAGGACGGCTAACAAGACCGACTGAGCTGCAGTTTCCAGATGTCTCCATCTTAACTTGGCCTCAAGGCTAATTATTGACCATTGTTGCCATTAAGCATTGTTGACAGGCAAACTTCCCTCTTCCTTCTTGATCCTCTGTACCCAAAAACGCTCCATGAGGTTGATGATAAAAGTTGTTGGCAATGTTGACCTTGCGGCTAAAGTGGCTCTGCTGGCTGAGGAGCTCACACGAAATGGGTCGAAAACAGGCAACGTGGCACAAGAACACAATGGCCCCAATTCAACACAGGAGAAGAGAAATGCAATGAAATGCACAGCAACACCTGATAAAAATGAATAAAATTAATCTCTCCCGTTCTTAAAACTCTATACAGTGGTCCATGTCTTATGACCACAATTGAGCCCAAAATTTCTGTTGCTAAGTGAGACAATTGTTAAGTGGGTTTTGCCCCGTTTTCTTGCCACAGTTGTTAAGTGAATCACTGCAGTTGTTGAGTAACCCAGTTGTTGAGTGAACCTGGCTTCCTCATGGACTTTGCTTGTCAGATGGTCACAAAAGGGGATCACATGACCCCAGGACACTGCAACCGTCATAAACATGAATCAGTTGTCAAGCAGTTGAATTTTGTTCATGTGACCATATGGACACTGCAACGGTGGTAAGTGTGAAAACTGGTCATAAGTCACTTTTTTCAATGTTGTTATAACTTTGGTCACTAAATGAATGCAAGTTGAGGACTCTGCTAGGGATGATACTTGCTTGGATTCAGCTGAGCATAGCTATGGAGCAGGGGTGGGTTCCGGATTCTCCTACTGCCGGATCGCTCATGGAAGCGACGTGCGCGCGCATGCGCAGTACTAAAAAAAAGCTCAGTTTCCGCTGCATATTTAATTCACTTGGGAATGTTCATCAGTTGTCATTGGAATTCCAAAAACAGATTAATTGATTCAGCCAACTAATTTCACAGGAGCCAGATTTGGCTCTAAGCAGGCCCAGTGTTACATAAAGTAGCCCTGCCTGTCTGCCGTATGATGGGCACCGCTGACAATGGCAGTTGTGAAAGCAGGACTTCTCTAAGCAGCCCATCTTTGTGGCTATTTTCTAAACAAGCAGAAATGGGTGGGAGTTGGATCATTCCCCCACCACAGAATCTGGCTGTGGTGACATCATCCCTGATGTGCTGCAGCTACAGCATATGAGGGTGGATTGAGTGGCCAGAAAGGAGATGGCTGGATCATTGGAGACATGGGAACAGCCTGGCTGCATTCCCACAGCAAACTGCCAACCACATTTTTGACTAGTGTGTTATACAAACCCAGCCAGTTTGTACAGAGGTGGCCTTTATCTGACATTATTATGTCTGTTTTGCTTGAATAAACAATTGGTCCATCTGGGCCGTGTGAGAAATCACTCATTTCTACCCATCATTAGACAGGTTTTGCTGGAACAGAGCTATAGGAAGCCTCCATCTTCTGAGCCAGCTTTTGGCTTCCCCCACACATTGGGCCCACAAACAGGCTGCAATTTGCTCAGGTTCCCCAGGAGAATCTATTTTGGACACTCAGCAACCAGTCCTCGTTTGCAATGCCCCACAGTCACGTGATTGCAATTTATGATGGTTTTGCCAAAAACAGTGTTCCCTTCCAGATTCCAGCAAAACCCGTCTCCTAAGGAACAATGGGTTTCTTAACAACAGTGGCATTTGCTTTAATGATCGCAATGTTCGCTTTATGACCACTGCAAAAGAAATCATAAAATTGGGTCCAGTTACGTGGTGATTGTTTTACGACCGTCATGACTTACGATTGATCATAATTGCAGGGCTTGGTCATGGTTGTAATTCGAGGACTACCGGTACCCAATGTTAGCTCCTTCCTTCACACCTCTTCACACTAGCCCAGGCAACTGAAAGCTCCTGGGGCAGAGACCTGATTCTCCTTGAGGGGGGGTCTTTCTGGGGCAGGGGAGACTGTCAGCATTTCCTGGAAGCTCATCGCTGTAAAGTTGCTAAAGCAGCGATGTCTCCTCCTGGGATCCAGGCGGGAGTTCATTCCCCGGCGTCAGGGCTCCACCCGCAGAAACTCTCCATCAGGTTTTGTTTTGTTTTATTTTATTTATTTCGTCAAACATGTATTAGATAACAGATATAAGTATAAACATAGCTATGAATACATGAAATGGATACGAATAAAAGGGAACATTAGGACAGGGACAGTAGGCACGCTGGTGCGCTTATGCACGCTTCTTAAAGACCTCTTAGGAATGGGATGAGATCAACAGTAGAAAGTCTAAGGTTAAAGTTTTGGGGGTTTGGGGAAGAAACCACAGAGCCAGGTAGTGCATTCCAGGCATTGATCACTCTGTTGCTGAAGTCAAATTTTCTGCAGTCGAGTTTGGAGCGGTTTACATTTAGTTTGAATCTATTACGTGCTCGTGTATTGCTGCGGTTGAAGCTGAAGTAGTCATTAACAGGAAGGACATTGTAGCAGATAATTTTATGTACTACGTTTAGGTCGGATCGAAGATGGCAAAGTTCCAAGTTGTCTAAGCCCAAAATTTCAAGTCTGGTGGCATAAGGTATTCTGTTGCGAGCAGAGGAGTGGAGGACTCTTCTCGTGAAATATCTCTGAACACGTTCAATTGTATTAATGTCCAATATGCAGTGCGGGTTCCAGACAAATGAGCTGTATTCAAGAATTGGTCTAGCAAAAGTTTTGTATGTCCTAGTTTGCAGTTCAATATTACCGGAGAAGAAGCTACGCAAGATTAGGTTAACAACTCTTAATGCCTTTTTGACAATGCTGTTACAGTGAGCTCTGGCACTTAGATCATTTGAGATGAGTACTCCAAGGTCCTTGACAGAGTGAGGGTCGTCTACGAGGTCGTATCCACCCAGCTTGTATTTTGTGTTCTGATATTTTTTTATTTTTTTTTGCCAATGTGTAAGGCAGAGCATTTGTTGGTTGAGATTTGGAGTTGCCAATTGTTTGACCATTCAAACAATTTTGAAATGTTCTCCCTTTCAAACCTGCATCACTGCACAGCCTGAGAGCTTCCACTGTTCAGAGTTGCTAATGGATCCATGAAGAAATGCACTGACTGTGCCAGGCGCAGGAAATGCAGAACGCCTGGAAAAGGCGTCGCCCCTTTCAAGGATCAGAAAAACGAGATTAAATTCCCAGGGATGGATGTCAACTTCGCTTTGCTCCAAAGCTCTTCACTTGGTGGAAAAGCTTCTTTTGTCAGGCCGAAGCCATTTTAAGTGGGGTCTTTGGCCTGCCACATTTTATACTATTTTAAAATGTATTCTCTACTGTGGGAAATTGGGAGGGGGAATTGCATGAAGGTTGTCTATATGTAGCCATAAGACATTCTTTCTAGAAAGTCAAGGTCATCCTTTGTTCCTGCACTCCTGCACCTGCACGGAAGGAGATGGGTGGATTCTGCCAGCATGGCATTTGGAGATTGGTCAACATGATGGACTTGAGGGTGTGGGGACAAGGGCTTGAACTTTCAACTGGGTGGAGAAACCCAAGGGACTTCAGATTCGGGTTTCAACCAGATGTGCCAACATGGCTTTGTTAATAAATTGGAACTTTGAGGAATACTTTGCCTCGGACTCTGATTTAGTTTTGGATGCTATTTGGAACCCTGACATTTTTCTCCAATCTGGCAAAATGGATCTCCCTAATTTTACAGGGATCAGTCCTCTTCTTTAACCCTTTTGGATCTACTCTAGATTTCCCCAGACCGCTACCATTTCCATGGGCTTCCAGCACTGCTGATGGGAGTTGTAGTCCCACCACCCTGAGAAGGGTGACTAGAGCAGCCATAGCCCCCTCCTTTCAAATCTTGGCGTATTGATACTTTTTCCCTTCCAAAGCATGGAGAAAACCTATCAATGAGTTTGCTAAGAATCAACTGTGATTTGATGACACATCATCCATGCATCCATCCATCCATCCATCCATCCATCCATCCCTTTCAAAGACATGGCAGTTTGAACCAAGATCTCGGCAGAAATGCTTCAGGAATAATCCACCCTGGAGGCAGCCCCCACCCACACTTTCCTTTATGGAAATCTCTCCTTGGGGGGGGATGTGGGGGAGTGTTGAAAAGAAAAGATGGTGACTATGAGGGGAGTGAGCTGTTACCTTATGGCTATGCCCCCACCCCCCTACCCCTCCACTGACTGCCAGGCTGGCATGGAGAGGGAAGCAGTCGTTGTTGAGGGGATCCATAGGGATCCAGTCCTAGGAAATGCAGGAGAGCCCGATCTCATTCACTGGGACATTGTGGTAAAAGACTACTTGATGGTGCCCAGGCTCTCTGCACAGTTGGCACCGGGGCCTGTGGGGCAGAAAGCAGCAGCCTCTTTGGGGGGGAGGGTGAGTGGAGGGAACAATGGGAAGAAGGAGCGAGACAGGCAAAAGACAATAGAGCCTATATAATGTACTGATAAAAGTACTGATCTGGAAACCAGAAGATGCTGAGTTCTAGGCCCGGCTTAGCCATGAAAGCCAAATGGGTGACTTTGGGTCAGTCCCTCTCTCTCAGCCCAACCCACCTCACAGGGTTGTTGTGGTGAGGAAAATAGGAGGAGGAAGGTGTGTTAGGTATGTTTGCCCCCTTGAGTTACTTATAAAGTAATAAAAAGAGAATAAAACCCTAATAAATAAATAAAATAAGAGACACCCATTTCACCCCTTAACCCAATACTTAACATCTTTCAGAAACATCCATAAATACACCTCTGGCCATATTATCTCAAAAGCCAAATTATTATGGCTATTATAGAGCCTCTCCTGAAGAATACTCAGCAATGCTGGTCAGGTCAAGTGTTATCCCAAGGCCTAAGTATTGTCCAAATACCATGGGAAAACCTTTTGCCAGTTTATTCCACAATCTCTGTATTTCAATATGACATTTTACCATATTTTCCAGTTCTTGTGTCATTTGGTATTGCCACATTTAAAATTTGCTTTTCTCCAACTATTGTGTTGTCTGCATGTTGTGTTCCAAATGTCAGTCTGTTTGAACTTGGAAATTCCAAATAATAATTTGGAAAACAAAATTGTCATGTTATTACTTTAAAGCTGCAAGAAAATTGCTCAGCCAGACTGGGGGAAGGAGGGTCCTTTGCTTGTTAAATATTGCCATATATTACAGCTTAATGCAGTGAGTAAAGCTGTCCCTGCCTTACTGAAACCCCACCAAGAAGGACACTGGAGCCTGATAAAAGAGCAGCAAACAAGGGTCTAGGAGCCCAGCAACAACGTGGGGCAATGGACCAGGATCAACTTGATGGTGTCTTTGTGCCCAAGCCCCCCTGCCCTCCCCCTGCTGGGTGATGCAGAGTGCTAGAGCCACAAGGCAGCACAAAGATTGCTTGCAAGGGGGGGTGGATTGCAAGCGCAGCCATTTCAGACCACGGAATAAATCAGAAGAAGAAAAGTTGAGGCATTAATCTGGGACAGAGATGGATTCAGCTGAGAAAGAAAGGGGGAAGGGTCGTACCAGGAAGAAAGGAGGAGACAAATGCCGTATTCATGCCAGTTCTTTGCTTCTCCTGTCTGGCCCTGGCAGTGGGCTGGAGGGGAAATTTACGGCTTGAAAGAGGCTCCACTTTTCAGACTCCCAGGATTGCGCTTCCTTCCTTGACTCAGAATGTTTTTCAACAGGCCCTTTTAAGGTGGCCCAGGAGCCGTCCCAGGAAATGAATAGGATGGCGTCTCAATGGGCACGGATTCTGCTCCGCCTCAGGGCTCGCATCTCCTGTCCCAGCCGAGCGTGGAAGGCCGTTTGCATCCTGGTCACAAGACAAGGATCTGGGTGGATTGGTGAACTGGAAGCTCTGCTCAGTGGCTGCTCTTGGACGGAGACATCTGGCTGGTGTATGCACTTCTAATTGAAGGATTGTCAAATTCGTACAATCTCTTTTAGTACTTCTTCTTTTTAGAAAAATCATAGGGGCTCCTTGCTCTCTGATTGTTCTCATCTCAAATTCTTCTTCTCATCCTTTCCCAGTTGAACTAGAAAAATGTAACTCTCCTCCTTACGATCCTCTTTGATTCTCTCGCCTCTGTGCTATTTTATTTTAAACTGCCTTCCCCAAACTTAATCGCTTCCTTTTATTAAAGTGGTGACTATGACTAAACCATTCCGTTTAGAGGGAACCCCCCTCGCAGCACAATTCAATTCGGGTGAGATGAAATGTAGCAAATTCCCAAAGAGAAACACTGCCAATGGGCCCAAAAGTGTTTCCTGGAAGAGGATGTTAACAGCTAAAACTTCTTGTCTGACTGAACCCTGGAGAGTGAGAGAAAAGCCATCACAGAAGACCAGGCGCTCCAGATGCTGGGAGTTGCAAGCGCCTGGCAAAAGAGCACCCTGCTCCTCATCGCATCAGTTCGGATGGATCTCTTCAAAAATGCTTCCCTTGCTGGAGGACTGTGCTAGTTATTTGATGCTCTAAATGTTGATTGATTATGTGCCATCAAATCACTGCTGACTTGTAGCATCCAAATACATGCAGATAGATTTTTTTCTTCAACCAGCCCTTCCGATGGGGCTCTCAGTTGCCACTGCTGGTCGCCCTTCTCTTCTCTTCTCTTCTCTTCTCTTCTCTTCTCTTCTCTTCTCTTCTCTTCTCTTCTCTTCTCTTCTCTTCTCTTCTCTTCTCTTCCCTTCCCTTCCCTTCCCTTCCCCCTTTCCCAGCATTCGAGCCTTTTCCAAGAGAGCCAAGTCTTTACATTGACTCACTCTGTGCCATCAGGTTGGTGATGCAACCAGGTAGGTAGATTTTTTCCAGGACAATCTGTCCCCAACCAGGTCCTTCAGACCTTCCAATGGTGTCCCCATTGCTACTTCAATTGAGTCCATGCGCCTTCCTGCTGGCCATCCGCTTCTTATCTCTCCTTCCACTTTTCCCAGCCTTCCTTAGAGAGCTGAGTCTTCATACAATCTCTCCAAAGGAGGAGCATTCCAAGGAACAACGTTACAGCAGACTAAAACTTCACCATTCTTAAAATGATTTTCCCCCTGTAGTTTGTGTTTAGGTAAAAAGACAGACGCTCTTTTTGCCCCAGATAATGCTTTAGAGATAAATAAAACTGTGCCTGTTTGGTAACAAAAGACTCTGAAAGAAAGTTTCACATACTTTTAAAAAGCTCCAAATGTATCCAATAAACTGTTGAGTAAATGGTTTAACCAAAGCAGAGAAAGTTGAGCTCTGAATACCAAGCAATCACTGGCAGGGCAAATTCATCCCTGGAATTCAACTCCTGGCCACTTAGACAATAGACAGCAAACAGATAAATAAATCTCTTCAGGCAGAAAGCTGGCGAGAATCTTCTCCCCAATACCAAGTAGGGTCAGCCCTCGGCCCCTTTTAGTATGAGGAGCTGATCAGTCCTGTACAACTCATTGAACACATGGGGGGGTCATTGCCAATACTGGGGGCCTGCAATGCTCTTGGTGGCATCTCCGGGCTTCCAAAGTAAAAAGGAATCATAATTGGCTACAGGAAGCCAAATAGCTCATAACATCTTTGCATAAACAAGATTGGTTTTTTAAAAAAATTATCCCACCTTTATTATTGTTATAAATAACTCCAGGCAGCGCAATACTGTTCTCCTTCCCCCTTTGATTTTCCCCATAACAATCCCCTCAGCACCCAGCCGGCTTTCCTGCCTTTTAGGAGATTTCAATGGTTTTTACGTGAAAAAAAAGTCCACACACACATCCACACAGACGTTAATACAATATTTTAAGCTTTTCTGACCACTGCAAGATCACACCAAAACTTTCACAGTCACTGCTTTTCTGATCTGTCAGTGACCCTGCCCTGGCTCAGACCTACCCACCAAATCAGAAAGAAACAGAAGGGCTTGGCAAGAGGGCAAGGATGGCACAGACCCCACACTAGTCTGACCCTTTTCCTTCCTCCTCCTCCTCCTCCTCCTGCCCACAGATGGCAGAATCAAGCAAGCAGGGCTTCAGAGCAGCCTGAGAATCCCATGGAAGGCCCTCCCATTTTTTATGTATATAGATCTGGAACAGGGAAACTTAGTTAGGGCTGAGATGGGTAGGTAGGTAGGTAGAGACGACAGGTATTCAGAGAGAAAGAAGGCAGCATTTTTGCTCAGGCAGCCTCCTCTTCCACACAGGTTGTCTCCCCTTCAAAGTCCCCTTCCACAATAACCTCTTGCACCAATCTTAATAAAGTCAGTCCTTGTATGATTCATCCTAGAGATAAGCTGAAGAGATCCTTTTCCCAGTTTGTTCAGTTTCCCAAATTATTTTAAGTCAATTTCACTTTTTAATCCAATTTTCAACATTCTTTATGCCAGGACTGTCCCCTCCCAACTCCCCTGCAGGAAGTCCCACGTGCCTTTTGCAGCTTCTGAAATTTGAATGCAACCAACCAAATTATGGTGGAAATAATAATAATAATAATAATAATAATAATAATAATAATAATAATAATAATAATAATAATAATAATAATAATAATAATAATAACAACAACAACAACAACAACAACAATAACAATAATTTTCACCCTTTTAACAAACAAGCAATAAAACAAAACAACCCTCAAGTATTTAAGCGAAGGAAAAAAGAAAAAATACCACAGTGACATCAGCCGTGCACCCTTTGTGATTGGTGGAGGCCAAAATAGTCTGTTGCTCAACAAGGCACCTCAAAATCATATCTCAACATATAAAAACAATTTAATAGCAGCAACATATTCAATAAAGTATCGATAAAATTTCCAAACAACAGAGAAATAAGATTTGAATACAGGACTATAAAAAATAATGTAGATTGACAATGAAAACAAAGGAAACCTCTTCTAAAAGGGAATATTTTATGCTCTGAGAGGCACTGAAAAAGGACCATATTTTATAGCAGGTTATTAGAAGGAATGGTGAAGAAAATGAAATGTCCTTTGACAAGAGTCCAGATCCAGGGAGCAACCACTGAGAAGGCTCCATTCCTGGTCTTGGAGACCAGTGTTTGTTTGTTTGTTTTTGACAGGCTGACACACAGAGCAGCTTCTGGGCAACAAACCCAGGTCAGGTTCACATGGTAGGGGGTGGGCTTTCCAAACCTGATGCCCTGCTCTAAAGAGCATTCCTACTCTTTGGAACTCAGCCCTAAAATTAGCCGAGAGAGAGCAAGGGCAGCCTCCTCAGAAAGCAATCCCTTCCTCCCTCTCTATGGATGGCCAATGGCCATAGCGTTGAGGTTGTACCTTCATGGGATTTTTTCAAGGGTGCATTCAAGAATATTATTGTACCTGTTGTATTAGGTACAATGATGGGATGCAGGTGGGATGGGACTAAGCTGCCATCTCCAGGAACTAAATGAAACATGCCTCATGCAAACACTATAAAGCAGAAGGTACAAAGTACTGCTTCAACAGTTGATCAACTACATGAACTCACACATGTAGCTTTATTGAGAGCAATTAAGAATCAATAAAGCTACATGTGTAAGTTCATTGCCAGCTTTCAAAGTGCTTTTTCAGCTTCCCTATCAAGCCTCCAGTCCTGGGATTCTCTTAAGATGTACCATCCAAAAACTATCCAAGCCCAACCATGCTTAGCATCTGAATACAAAGATCTTCTCTTCATCAATCAAACTCTGGGGGCCAAAGGTTGGTCTATGCCCAAAATGTGGAGCTGGACTTCAAAAAGATAACATTTCATACCTAGCTTTTTTGGGGGGGATCAGACTCCTGATCTTGGCTTTTCTTAATTTTGGTTGGCTTGCTGGGCTTTTTCATTTACTTCTCCTTTACTTTTCATGATTGGGCGTTGGAACCTCATGCAACAAAACTGGTAGCTTGCAAAACCTTCTCAAGATGTAATGTGCCGATGCCTGGACGACGTTAAGTTCTGGATGGGGAGGAACAGACTCAGACTTAATCCCGACAAGACCGAGTGGCTGTGGATAATGCCCCCTAAGGACCATGACAACTGTCCCTCCTTGGTCTTCGAGGGTGCGAAACTGACTCCCTCAGACCAGGTCCGCAACTTGGGGGTCCTCCTAGATCCACAGCTAAAATTAGATCATCACCTTTCTGCTGTGGCTAGGGGGGCCTTTGCACAGGTTCGCCTGGTGCACCAGTTGCGGCCATATCTGGAGAAGGAGGCTTTACTCACGGTCACTCATGCCCTTGTCACCTCGCGTTTGGATTACTGCAATGCGCTCTACATGGGGCTACCCTTGAAGAGTATCTGGAGACTTCAGTTGGTGCAAAATGCGGCTGCGCGTGCTGTGGTGGGTGTGCCGAGGTACACCCACGTGACACCGATTCTCCGCCAGCTGCATTGGTTGCCCATCGGTCTCCGGGTCCAATTCAAGGTGTTGATCACCATCTTTAAAGCCCTTCATGGCTTAGGACCAGGATATCTCCGGGACCGCATTCTGCCGCATACTTCCCTCCGACCGGTTAGGGCCCACAGAGTTGGCCTCCTCCGGGTCCCGTCGGCCAAGCAATGCCGGCTGGCGGGCCCCAGGGGGAGGGCCTTCTCTGTGGCTGGCCCCGTGCTCTGGAATCAACTCCCCCCAGAGACCCGAACCATCCCCACTCTGCTGGCCTTCCGAAAGGCCGTTAAGACTTGGCTCTTCCTGCAGGTGGGGGGGACAGCTTAACCATTTGAGCTTACCCCCCAAGTATGTATGTGGTTGAATGGATGGATGTTGTTGTTGCTTTTATACTGTTTTTTTTTTTTTTAAATTTTGTACTGTTTTTAAATTGTTGAAATTTTGTCTATTCTTGTATCTCTTATGTTGTACGCCGCCCTGAGTCCTTCGGGAGTTGGGCGGCATATAAGAATAACAAAATAAATAAATAATAAATAAGGTCTTAGCAACCACATTTCATTCATGAATTAAGCTGCTGTCTATCTATCAATCAATCAAAACTCAATCAATTAATTCCTCAAGGGATCTCAGTTTATATTCACAATGGTCAGAAAATATAGAGGCAGCATTGACTTGTCCTTGAAAAGATTACAGAAAGCCTAGATTGAAATAGGCAAGGGTATTAAACTGGCCCAAATGGTGGCTGTGATGACACTGCCTACCTGCATCCCTTCCAAAGCACAATAAGAAATGGCAGAGCTCCATTCGTGCAGTCATGGCCGCCCTCTGACCTTTTTGACACACACACACACACACACACACGCCCCAGCAGCCACCTTGCAAAACTGGAAAGAAAACAATTCCTGAGCAGCAGTAAACAAAGAAATGATCCGTCAAGGAAATCTGCACATATGTAAAATCCAAAGTAGTGACACCAAGAAATGCTTTCCCTTACTTTTAGATAAGACAAGCAGGTTGCAGCTAGCTGCATCCATCTTATAAGGAGAAAGAAAACCAGGACATCGTTGTACATCAGTACATCATACAAATGACCCAAACCATAAACCGAACATCTTTCGCATCACATGCTGTGTCTAACACATCATTTGTGTCTCACGTGGAACAATGTCATGACCCAACTGACATTATGGCTTCCAGAAATTGCCTATGGAGAGAGAGACGCATATGCAGTTCCTCACTTGAAGGATTTTCTAAGTATCCAAAGCCCACCATATTGGGTGGCAAAATGACATTTCTTGTGGTAGGCAGAGCACTCTTATTGTGAGTAGAACCAAAGGTAACTTAACCAATCCACACACACACCCCAGAGGACATCTAGGGCATCCCTGTGTCTCTCTCAGGCCCTTGGCTGAAAGTAGTTTTCTCCCCCTGCTCATGCTTTCCCTTCCTCTCTTCTTGGACATCCTTAAGACTCCCCTGACATTCAAACAACCTTCCAGAAAAGGCATCCAGTTTCTGAAGGACCCACTTGAAGGACTGGAGAAACCATCCAGAAGAACCCTACTCCCTGTAGATCTCTCATCTTCATCTTCTGAAATCACCCGCTTAAATTCGGGGAGAGAACTATTTTCCTTACCAGCTACTCTGACCACGGCCCTCTCTGCTGGATCCAGAACGGAGTCTTGACTCTTCCGCTTCTTCTGCTCGTGAAGAGGTAAGTTCCAGGGCAAAGTATCCCCTGGCGGGCAAGGAGAGAGACTGCCAGACCGCTCACTGCGGTAGGACCGTTCGCTCTTGCAGGAACGCTCACTCCGGTAGGACCTCTCGCTGAGGGTCTCTTCGTCAGAGGAAGACATGGCCCCCGGCAGGCCCAGAGGTGCTGCTGAACCTTGGAAACCACCAACCTATGAAGAGACAAAATAGTCAGAAGGCTGAAAAGGGGAAGACAAATATTGTTTGCCATCCAAGCAGGGGTAGCTTGGGGGGGGGGTAGCTATCTAAAGCAACCATTTGTTTAAATAGAATAGAATAGAATTGCATTGGCCAAGTGTGATTGGACACACAAGGAATTTGTCTTGGTGCATATGCTCTCGGTGTACATAAAAGAAAAGATACGTTCGTCAAGAATCATAAGGTACAACACTTAATGATAGTCCGGGTACAAATAAGCAATCAAATCATATTGGGAACCAGTCAATATAAATTGTAAGGATTACAAGCAACAAAGTTACAGTCATACAGTCATTAGTCGGAGGAGATGGGTGATGGGAACGATGATAAGATTAATAGTAGTGCAGATTTAGTAAATAGTTTGAGGGAATTATTTGTTTAGCAGAGTGATGGCATTCGGGGGGAAACTGTTCTTGTGTCTAGTTGTTCTGGTGTGCAGTGCTCTATAGAGTCGTTTTGAGGGTAGGAGTTGAAGCAGTTTGTGTCCAGGATGTGAGGGGTCTGTAGATATTTTCACAGCCCTCTTTTTGACTCGTGCAGCATACAGGTCCTCAATGGAAGACAGGTTGGCAGCAATTGTTTTTTCTGCAGTTCTGATTATCCTCTGAAGTCTGTGTCTATCTTGTTGGGTTGCAGAACCGAACCAGACAGTTATAGAGGTGCAGATGACAGACTCAATAATTCCTCTGTAGAACTGTATCAGCAGCTCCTTGGGAAGTTTGAGCTTTCTGAGTTGGCGCAGAAAGAACATTCTTTATTGTGCTTTTTTGATGATGTTTTTGATGTTAGGTGACAATTTTAGATCTTGCGATATGGTCGAACCTAGAAATTTGAAGGTCTCTACTGTTGATACTGTGTTGTCTAGTATACCATTTCTACAGTTTTGAGTGTATTCAGTTCCAGATTGTTCCGGTCACACCACAAGGCTAGTTGTTCAACCTCCCATCTGTATGATTTGGAATGATTTATATAGGTGCCAATCTCACAACAGTGCCTCTAGTCAATGAACAAAAGATTAAGAAGACAACATAATGCAATTTAGTAAAATAAATAAATAAAATTCACAAAGAGCCAAGGTCCAAGAACATGCCATCTTCACAATCTATGATAAAACAACCAACCAACCAATCAATGGACAGCAAGGCTTGCTTAGTATTCTGGCCCAAATGAAGGGCCCTCCTGATCTGGGGAATGGGAAGGGTGTTCCACTGGGCAGAGAAGACCACAACTCCTGGGTGTCAGGCATGAAGAATCAGGATCACACATGCTCCAGCTCAGAAGATTTATTGCTCAAGCTCATACACAGCCAGGACTAAATTGGTGCTAGATAAGAGTTCAAGGGGGAGGGCTGGATTTGGATCATTTGTGAACATGTAAGGATTCTAGATGAGCCCTCTTTTAATTCTGCCCTCAGGTTCTGCCTGCTCTTCTCCTACCTTGGGTCCCATAAGATGAAAAGAAGGGACCCAGAGCAAACCCACCTTTGCCATTGGGACAGATGTCTGCATCTGAACTGGCCTGCAAATTGTTGTGATGCACATTTGCCATTGTGGCACACTTCTCAGTTGATCCTTCCAAGGCAATCCAAGACCCAAAGGAAAGCTCTAATGCCGGTCACCTTCTAACTCAAGTAGAGCTACCCTCTTTTCCAGACAGGGCCTTGTAAGGGAGGGAATGCCAAGGATCGGCCTTCACAGCAGGGATGGGCCATCAAGCTGACCTCTAGACTGCACCCAGAAGAAAGCATTCTGGCTGGATTCATTTCACAGCCCTAATTAAGTTAATTCAACTGCTACTATCTGGTTCTCATTGCTCTTAGTTGGTGTTAACTTTGCTTGGTGTGTATACGTGTAGTTTAGCATGCCTTCTGGATCCGGGCCATGTAAAGCTGACAAATTTAGCAAGCTAAGTGTGTTGCTTGAACATAGCCCCTCTGTGCAAAAACAAAAGGCCTTAAGGCTCTTAAAGACATTGCTCCAATTATTGTGCTAATTAATGACTTTGTGCATTTAGCATCTTTCACACTCAGGCTGCCTCGATCCATTATCCAGGGATGATGGGGGATTGAGCAAACTTATTCCAACTATAAAGGGTTCAAAGGGGATTTTGTCCAGGCAGGAGGTGGAGCTTAATCCCAAGAGAATTTCCCCCTCTCTCGTATTACTTGAATTCAGGATTGCTGAATGATGGAGATTCCCCCTAGTTCACTTTAATTAAAAAAATGCAAGATTCCAAAGACAGTCTCTTCAGGATGCATCCGCTCTCTCAGGAGGCTTGGACTGCAGATGACAAATTAATGCAACTGGTGGAACCATCTTGAGGGCCAGGCAGTTCAGAGGCAGTGCTGGTGAAAAGATCTGTGCTGTTGGATCAAGCTCAGTTCCTGGTGGCCATAGCCATCCAATTCTCTTCAGCAGCAATTGAAAATGGTTTGCCACAGACTTCCGGTTGGCGCCGCGAGCTTCGGAGACGCTCCTTGTCGGGCGCCCGATCCCGGGTTCTGTCAAGCCGCCAGATTAGCTGTCTGGCCGCTTGAAAATCTTCTCCCCGGGCTTAGGGGAGAGATGAGAGCCGGCGGGTGAGGGTAGAGCCCCCCTAGTGCCCCAGGAGAAAATTTGGGGCGCGAAGGGTGAGGGCTCCCCAGCAGCCTGCCAGTCGCTCCGGGACCTGGGACGTCTCCGCTTTTGTGGAGCAAGAAGCCGCGTCCAATTTCTGTTTCTAACATGCAATTTTAACTTCAGGATTTACAGCAGAGAGCAGACAGAAAAAGCCAGGAGACACGGTTGGCAAGTATTTAAACTTAACTCCAACTTACACTTCGGAAGTGACAAACTAAATGAATTAATGAGCTACAAAATGGCGACTGAAGTTTCAAAGGGTGTGAAAGTGAAAGTTAAAAGGAAAGCTTTGCTTTGTTAGCAGCCCTCTGTATGAAAATGTCTGACTTTGATGAACTTTCTCTTTTCTTTTTGACTTCGGAGTAAAATATAAAGTTTGATTTTTAAATTCTAAATGGCTTCAAAATCTGGAAAGACTGTTTCTAACAAAGGATTTTATGGTCCTCCTGCTTATATTTCAAGTATGCAACCTAATGTTTATTCAACACCCCAACAGACTTTAATGCTTGAAAAGTTACAAGAAGTTTTAAAAGCTATGAAAGATGAATTGGTTATGGAGTTTACTTCAAAAATTAATGAACAATGAAAAAATACAGGCTGTTTCAGAGGATATTGTAATTAGGAACCAGCAATTAAGGGAATATATATTTTTGGCACTTAAAGGACTGGTAGGAAATATGAAAAATTTGGAAGAGGAGGTGGCTGAAATTAAACAATCTGTGACAACTTTGAGTGACAACATAGAAGAGGCTCAAAATAGAATTGAAAAGTATGAAGCTGAGGCATTAATGACTCAATACAGAAATATGGAGTTTGCCTTAAGAATAAGAGGAGTACAGGAGAACAGACAAGAAAACTTAAAACTAATGATGGTGGAGGCATTTGTGCAAATGTTGGGGGTGACAAAAGAGGAACTGGATATGTAGATTGACAAGATATATCGGGCCAATTCTTGGGTGGCCAAACTGAAACATCTGCCACGTGATATAGTAATATATTTTACTACAAGGACATTACGTAATAAAATCCTACAGGCGACTTTTAAGAACAAGCTCCAGATAGATGGTGATGACAATGAAAGAAATCCCCCCCAGAATGTTGAGAGCTGGAAAGGATTATGCCTTTTTGGTGGAGGAAATGAAAAAACAGCAAATACAGTACAGATGGGAAGCTCCAGTTGGTTTATCGCTGATATATTTGGGAAAGAGATATCGGCTCAATACGATAGGGAAAGCAAGAGATTTTTATGAAAAAGTGTTAGAGGCCGAGATATCTAAAATACCAGAAGGAAGAAGAATGGGGGATTTACAGAACCAGAGTGATATTTATAACTTGGATTCATTTGTGATACAAGGAGAGATAAAGGATCAGAGTCAGACCAGAGGAGCAGCTACATTTAAGGATGAATCAACACAACAACAAATCAAGTTGACAACGCAAAAAATTATCAAACCACAAGCGGGTGGAAGAATTGGATCTAAAGGTCGAATGAGAAGAAGGAACAACTAGATTTTGGCTTCAGTATGGGTAATCGTAGGCCAGACGGAGAGAAGATTTAAAATTGTATCTTGCACTAAGAGGACAATTTGATAATATAAAGAAAATATAATAGTTAAATGCATATAGAAAGGTTGTATAATGTGTTAATGGAATTATTTTGAGAAATTGAGTTTAAGGATTGTATGAAAATTGGGTTAAAATATTGGAGAAATTATAAGCATGAAAATATGGAAAATATGGTGGACTATTTAAAATATTTTACAGAAAAGATTAAGTTTATAACACAATTTTTCCTGTTGAGAACAACTATGGACTGTACTATAATACTAATCAAGATGACTCTAAATGCCAGGTATGGCATGCCACTACGGAGGTATAGTGTTGGAAGAAGGATCATTTATTATTGAGGAATTGACGTCGATGGTCATGCATCTGGCCAAGATGGTGAAGAAAATTTCCCTTTTTTTTATTATTATATCATACTTTAAAGATTATCTAAATGAAAGACATATAGTCACAATTTCATATATTGGAATGTTCGTTTATTAATGATATACACTTAATTTTTAGATTATGTTTTTAAAAGTTTTGAGTAATCAGGAGTTAAAGAACTAGAGAAATTTTGAAATTAATAATTTGTTAGTATATTTTAATATTATGCTTATTGAATACTATACCCTGTGTTTTTTCTGGGAAGTTGGGTGGGTGGATGGGTGAAAGGGGGGGAGGGTAATGGGGATGGGGGGGTGGGGAGGGGTTTGGGGGGAAGGGGGGAGAAAAGAGAAAAATGTTTGTACTTTGTACTAATAAAACTTTTTGAATAAAAAAAAGAAAATGGTTTGCCACAGCTGTCTTCTTCTTCTTCGTCCCCCCCCCCCCAATTGTCTATCTAGGTTTTCCGGTGATCCCTCAACCCCGCTTAATTTCCAAGATGGGAGAAGGATGGCTTAGAGTTGCCACTTGCCCAGAATCTCAATACAGCTAACAGATTGAATGCATCTTCCATGCTCTCATGGTATGGAATCAAAAGAACTAGGGGGAGGGGTGATAAATAACCTGTTAACCGGTATTAGGTGAGCCTACAGGAGGGAGGGGCAGCTTACAGAGTGGAAATGCTTTCTGGAGACTGAGATAGATGTCAGATAGGAGACGTTCACAATGTAGTAAAATACATTAAATAAGGCAGAAAAGTGATTCTTCCTTAATAGGCAGAGGCTGTATTAAAAACAGGCTTCTGCAAAGTGGGCTGATTTTCACCCTGCGAGCTCATGTAGGAAGTTAGCACCCACCCCTCTCCTGGGAAATGAGATATCCTAGGAGATATTAAAATGTAGGAAATATTCTGTGGAAACATCTGGAAACATGCTTTTTAAACAGACAAAAGACTCCTCTTGGAAACCCCCACCCCTGCTAAGCTCACACATTCCTCTCACCTGGCTGAAAGTCTTCTGCATAACAAAACCATAATAGGATTTGCCCAAGGCCCTTCCATTTCAGCCAAAGCTGGATTAGACAAAAGCCAAGAGCCACCCCAGCATGCCCCTGGGGGGTCTGAGAGCCAATGGGATACATTTCTATACAGGAAAAGGAAATCTAAGAGGTGGGACCCAACTTAGACTATAAAAACCAGGAACTCAGCATTCCTCTTTCTCTTTTTTCTCTTCACCACACAACCATGTAAGTTACCTTTTCTGTACAGGGGCTCCTGCCATGTGCTCCTGTCCACCATTAAACCTTCCTTCCAAGCAACCTTCATGAATCCAGTGTCTTTTTCCCCACTTGGAACTGAACCTAAAAGGATATTTCCTTATAACACTCACTAAAGGGTGCATTGGATGCCCTGCAAAGCCAGTGGCTGGAATCTCTTCCAGGCAGATCCTCTCCACTCTATGAGGTCCTTTCATTCACTTTCCTTCCCGACAATTCAAGCCCTCATTTTGCCCATGGAACCCAAGTGGGCCAGGAAGCCATAGTTTTCATTTTAGGAGTCACATCCCAGACTCACATTGGGGTATAACAGCGCGTGCATCCACTGAGCCACTCTTTACGGGTTGTGTTCACATGAGACACCAAACCAGGTCATTGCAGATCCAGGGGCTGCTTTGCCCCAAGTGCTAAATGTGACTAGATTTTTAATCATTGCTATTATTTTGATTTAGCCTGAATGGGAACAGAGCCCTCAATTCAGAAAATAATCAATTCAGGAACCAAGTCCATGCTCAGAGTCACTTGTTGAGATGACCAGCCATATAAACTGGATAAATAAATGAATATGTTGTGGAAATGAGCCACTGAGAGTTGCTGATTTGGTTTTACCTTCTTTCTGTAACCTCTACAAGGAGATCAAGAAATCAGGTATGGCACCGATTCATTAGGACTCACCTCCCCCCTTCACAAAAAAATAAGTAGGGAATAAGAAATCATCAGGAGGAGAATTCTTGCTCTGAAATAGGCTTTTAGAGGCTTCCCAATTTAGTGTCAGCTCTGCCTCCTTTCCGGACGGTCTCCAGCAACGGTACAGCTTTGTTCTAAGGCAAATTGGGGCAAGAGTGGGGGGGGGGGAGAGCTGGGTCAGGAGGGATTCTTACATCCTTAGAACAAGGCAAGGTATGCCCAGCTCTCTGTCCTAGCTAGGCCCACTTGCCTCGGGCCCCAACAACACACCTGCCTCCATAGGCTACAATGCAGGAGGGGACGCAGCTCCTGTGTTTCACAGATCAAGTGCAATGGGCTCCCAGCCTGACACACACAAGAGAAGCTGCTGCTGGATTTCTTGACTGGATCCCTCGTGCCAGAGTCTGGGCAGAGAGGCACTCTGCACGTTCTCTGTTGTCCTCTCATAAGCCTTCTACAAGTAGAAACGTGACCCAGAAGCCAATCCCAGAACAAAGACCCAGAAAGCCCAAATTAAGCCCTGTATGATTCTTACAGATCTGGGCAGCTTAGCCGTTTTGGAAAACAAAGCCAGCCTTGTCCAGATTGGTGCTAAAGATAGTTAACATTTTTTCTCCCAGGTGCCCCCTCCTTCCAATCCAACACTTCCTCTCCTAAATCCCTCACACGCGGTTTTTCCTTGCAGGAAGATGGAGCTCCTTTATGTGCCACCATTATGCCGAGGATAGCTTCGCTTTATTTATTACACCTATGCCCCACAGCCTGAAGGGGGGGGATCCTGAATATGAACGCCTTTTATTATCCAAGATGCTCAGTGAGAAAAGGATGGGAAGGAAGGAGGAGAGGAGGGGGGCGGGGAGGAAGGAGCATCCCTCATTTTGGGCAGGAGAAACGCTTTGATGCTATTCCCCGAGAGCTGCTCAGCTTGGCCTCAAGCGAAGACATCTGGCTCTTTGATGCCCCCCTTTTAATTAACCAAGTGGAGTGTGTTGAACGATGTCCCCCTCCCACCCCAGTCCCCCAACCGCTGGCGCCAGATTGGGGAGATCTTCCTTTCTATGACCCATTTGTTCGGAAACATACAAAAGATCGTGAATGGTGGATGCTTTAAATCCCCGTGCAATCAGATTAATCACATTTAAACCCACCCACGATTTCATACTGCAGGACCATCAGGAACAAAACAGCCTTAAAATGCGATGGAGGAACCACAATAGCAACAACGTTACAAACTGCTCCCTCCCGAAGTGGCATCTATATATAGAAGGGTTGGACCTTAAGATTAGGGAGGTTGGCGGGATCGCTTCCTGATGATGGGTAGAATGAAAAGGCAGGAATGAAGAACAAGAGGAAGACGCTGGGTTAGGAAACAATTAATTTAATACGAGGAACGGTGGAGAACAAAGAGCTTCGCGCATTTCCAAGCTTTCGACCCAAGGGGGGGGCGATACCTGAGACTCCCTTTTCGCATCTAATTGTCACGCATTTCCGTAGAAAATCCCCCGCAGGGGAGGAAGCGCTCCGAGCGCAACCGGCGTGCAAGGAGCCCCCCCCCCCCGTTCTTTTCAGAAGAGGTCCGGAGTGCCTGGGAACACACCCACTCCAGAAGCGCCGGGAAGGCGGCACTTGTCGCGGCGGGCCCCCACGGGCGCTCCATGGCGGCGAGGGAGCCTTCCCGGGCGGAGAAGCGGCGCGCAGGGGCATCCCCAGCAGCCTCCCATCGCCCCGCCAGCCCGTCCCATCCGGGGCTGCAGCGCGAGCAGCAGGTGCCGGAGGGCAGGGCTTCCTCGCCGCCGCCGGAGAGCGCTCGCTGCCGGCGGGGGAGGGAGAAGCGGCCGGCTGCTCCAGCGGAGTCCCCCCCTCTCCCGGCCGCAGCGGCTGCCGCGCCGCCCGCAGCCTCCGCCGCCCCGGCTCGGCTCGGCTCGGCTGCCGCGGTGGGTGGAGGGGCCGCCGCCCAGCTTACCGAGGCGCTGCCCTGGACGCCGCTCCGCGCTCTCCCGACGGCCGAGCGAGACCCGGGAGGAGCCCAGCCAGCCAGTCAGCCAGTCAGCCGGCCGCCTCCCTCCTCTTGCCGCTGCCGCACAAGCGCCGCCCCCGCCGCTGCCTCGGGCCCGCCCCGCGACGCCTCCGCCGAACCGAGGCTGGGCGCGGGCTCCGTGCGGGGAACAGGGAGGGCGCCCCCCCCGGAGACCCCCCGCCCGAGGGAGCCGCCGCACCAGGCACGGCAGCCCGCAAGGCTAGCGCTCCCCGCTCCCCACCCACCCACCCACCGGCGCCGCCGCCCGGGAAGCCCGCCCGGTGGTAGCGCTGCCGAGAGGAGCCCAGCCACCCTGGCCCTCGATGCCCGGGGCCGGCAGCCCGGGGGAGTCCGCGGAGGGCTGGGGCTCCCAGCATGCGCCCAGGCAGCCCCTCCGGCCGAGATGCGCGCTGCTGGGCGCTGGAGCGGCTGCCGGGAGGGACGGGGGGCCGCCTCTCCCGCCGATCCAGCGAGGGGGCCAAGGGGGAAAGCGGCCCGATCCTCCGGGGACTAAATCCCCGCCAATCCAGAGCCTCCCCGCCTGCTCGAGGGATCGGGAAGGCCGAGCGACGGTGCGGAGTTGAGCCGGACAGCCAGGCAACTCCTGCGGTGCCTGCCCGGACCACTGAGGGATGCTGGGAGCTGCAGTTCAGTCTCGGCTTCTCATGCCAGAACAGCCCCCCCTCCATTCCAGCAATGCCTGCCCTTCCAGCCACAGTGGCCGCATCGGCCTTGGAAATTACCCCCCAAACGGAGCCCAGATGTATCAGTCTAAATTGCCCCATCTGGCCCCCCACATTCCTTGAGCCAGGAGGAGGAAAAGGCCAGCTTGGAGCAAGAGCCCAGGTGGACCAACCTCTCCTGTTCTTCAGGAGCCAACCAGATACCTGTCTGGAAGCTGAGGGGGGGGGGAGCAACTGATCTGTGGAATTGTTTCCACAGGAGGCAGGACCTGGTTGACCTTCTCTGGGCTCTAAATTAAAACAGGCAGGTCAGATTGGTCCCTGGATGGGAGACCACCAGGAAGTACCAGGTTTGTCAGCCAAACCAGAAAAGAAAGATTCCCAGGAGAAAGTGACACCAGACCACTTCTTCCTCAACTGCAGGAGTTGAGCCTGCCTTCAATTGGGGATCACAGAATCGTAGAGTTGGAGGGGATTGGAGAGGTCATCAAGTCCAACCCCCTTCACACTGCCAGATTCTCTACTCCATCTCAGATAAAAGTTTGAAAACTTCCAGTGAAGGGGAAGAAGAAGCCACTCTATGCGGTAACTGATTCCATTGCTTGAGAGTTCTTTCTATCAGAAATTCTTCTTTATGTTTCTACACCCTTGAAGCTTCATCCGTGAGTTCTAATCTTACCCTCTAAGTCCAAACCCTCCACTGCCCTCCCTTCGGGTATTCATTTGAAGATGGCTGCCGTGCCCCCTGGCAGTCTTCTGCTTGATGTTCCCCCAAGAAGTCAGGGTCCTTTTTTGCAACTACCTCACCCTGTTGAGACACACACTGAACTGGGGATCTGCTAGTCTAGTCTAGTGGATTCACGTCCCTCTCCTGCGTCCTCCTCCTTTTTCCCATTCTGTGCAGATTTCTATCCTTTCTCTTACCCAGATGCATGCCTTTATATTTCTCCCTGTTAATGTCTCTGCCCATTGGTCTGTCCTGTCAAAATCTTTTTCCGTGTTTTCCTTCTTCTCCTAAGTATTGATCACTCCTCTTAGCTTTGTGTCCTCGTCAATCCTCTGGATCATAATTTACAGTAAAGATGGAAAAAGGCTTTTCTACTGCAAAAGCAAGCTAATATTAGTTGTAATCTGGAACTAATAACTGCTGTCCTTGTTTCCTTTTTCTAGAGGAAAGTATGCCCTATACACAGGTGTGTTTGCTCCTTCTCCAACACCCATCTTCTTTTCAAGGCTTCAGGAACGGTAAAGGTTCCTTGAGTCTGGCTTTTTCAGCATTTATTATTTAGTTGCGCAAGTCCTGCCACCTGCAGTTTCCTGATCATCTCCCATCCAAATTTAACCAGGCCTGACCTTGCTTAGCTTCCAAAACATTAGACCGGCCCAGTGCTGTTGCCTGCTGAAACCCAGGGCGGAAGCCATCCAAACTCCCTTGGTGTCAGCTGGAACTGGCAGGCTGATGTTCTGGGGGAGACATTACAGTAGTTACTGCCTGTAATGGTAGCGTGTTTCTGTAGCAAAGAGGCATTGTGCCTGCTATTCAGAAGCAGGCAAGACTGGACAAAGCCAGGTGCCTGGGGCTGGCCTGGGCAAACAGGCTGACTCAGCACAACTGAAGATGCTCCCGCTCTCAGGGGAGGGAAATCTCCCTGGGGTGCCCCCACCCCATTTTTCAGGCTGGCTTTCCTTCAAGATCAAGTGCATAGAATTGCACAGGTTTAGGAACAAACTGGATGCCTCGGAGGAGCCAAAGAAGGCTCAGCAACCCTGCTTCTGTGCCCTTGCGAGTGCTGGATCAATGCGGAGTGGGCAGGGCAGGGCAGGGGGCCGAGAGCGGCCAATCTCTTGGCCTGTTCTGCAACTGCTGCTGGGTAGCACGGACTGGCCATCCAACTCTAGATGATATTCTCCTGCCCAGAAAGCCATAAAAAGGCTGAGAAACCCCATCTGGCTGCTTCCCACCGCCGTGCCTGGGGCCAAAGGAAACACATGTGCACAAAAATGAGGGAAGGCTTTTCTGCCTGAGGGTGCTGATGCAGCAGGGTAGTTTTGTTTGTTTTCCTAAAACCAGCTTTCTCGGTTGAATTAAAGGGAGCCCCCCCCCCAATTTCCCCTACTTCTGGCCCCTGCAGGCTCTCAGTCACAGCTGCTGCCCCCCTGATGTGTCTTAGCAGCTCTTCTCCTTCCAGCTGCTAATTTTGCAGACAACTGTGGAGGTTCTGCTGGTGGGCAGATACGGGGTCTCGTCAAGGAAGGTCAGGGTCTATCAATGACCCTCAAAGTAAGAAGTTTTGGAAGCCTGCTTTGAACAAAGAGAGCTGCAGACTTGCAAGTCAGGACCAGTCCAGACATGGGCACTTATTGTTTGTGGTATCAGGAATGGTGTGTTGGCATCCCCTTCTTCTTCCTCTTCCTCACGTGCCTTTTTAGATTAGAATATTAAGCCTTTTTAACTTTTATTTTAGAAAGCACGCAGTTCACATCCAGCAGACTGTACTTTATTGCACAAAGCAATTTGCAACATTGAGACACAATTGTTAATCTAATCTTGCGTAGCTTCTTCTCTGGCAACATTACATTACTAACCAGAGCATACAAAACATTTGTTAGACCAATTCTGGAATACAGCTCACCTGTCTGGAACCCGCACTGCATATCAGACATAAATACAATCGAGAGAGTCCAGAAATATTTCACAAGAAGAGTCCTTCACTCCTCCGCTCACAACAAAATACCTTATTCCACCAGACTTGAAATACTGGGATTAGACAATTTACAACTACGTCGCCTCCGATCTGATCTAAATGTAGTTCATAAAATCATATACCAAAATGTCCTTCCTGTTAATGACTACTTCAGCTTCAACCGCAGCAATACACGAGCACGTAATAGATTCAAACTAAATGTAAAGTGCTCCAAACTCGATTGCAGAAAATACGACTTCAGCAACAGAGTGGTCAATGCCTGGAATGCACTACCTGACTCTGTGGTTTCTTCCCCAAACCCCCAAAACTTTAACCTTAGACTGTCTACAGTCGACCTCTCCCCGTTTCTAAGATGTCTGTAAGGGGCGTGCATAAGCGCACCACTGTGCCTATCGTCCCTGTCCTACTGTCCTATTGTCCTCTTTTATCGTTACTTTTTACTTATGTTTATACAAATTACTACTATCCTATACATGTTTGACAAATAAATAAATAAAATAAATAAATAAATAAATAAATTCCTCCTGTAATTTTTTTCAGGTTACAAACAGAAGTTGAACTCTCTTGAGTTATGCAAGTAAGAGAATGCTTATTTTATTTTCATAAACCAGGGTTTGTTTTCACGTATGAACTGGACTGTATAATTAACCAAGAATTGATTGATACTAGTACATTCTTCTACAAATAGTTGCAACATTAAGGACAATGTGCATCTCTGAGCAAGTTCTTGTTACCCAGCTTACATTTTTTATATTTACAAACTATTTTCTATATTTGTTTTATGGGTAGTCCTCAACTTACAACAGTTCATTTAGTCACCGTCTGAAGTTACGATATTGGAAAAAGTGACTGTCTTTCACACTTACGATCGTTTCAGCATCCCCATTGTCATGTGATCAAAATTCAGACACTTGTCAACTGACTCATAGTGATGACGGTTGCAGGATCCCAGGGTCACGTGATCCCTTTTGTTGTCCTTCTGACAAGCAAAGTCAATGGGGAAGCCAGATTCATTTAACAACCGTGTTACTAACTTAACAACTGCAGTGATTCACTTAACAAATGTGGCAAGAAAAGTCATAAAATGAGACAAAACTCACTTAACAAGTGTCTTGCTTAACAACAAAAATTTTGGGCTCAATTGTAGTTGTAAGTCAAAACCTACCTGTACTGTTGTGGTCAAAAGTTCAAATACCGTATTAGAGTATAAGACACACCTTAGTTTTTGGGGAGGAAAATAAGAAAAAAAATTCTGCCTACCAGTATCCATCTGGCTAGCGTCCTTAGCAAACAGCCTGGAACAGGTATATGAGCCTTGCAAAGCTCCGTTTGAAAGGCTGCTTTTTCAGCCTTGCAAAGCTCATTTTGAGAGGTTGTTTTCAGGCTTGCAAAGCTTGTTTTGAGAAGTTGTTTTAGCCTTGCAAAGGTCCATTTCAGAGGCTGCTTTTTCAGCCTTGCAAAGCTCATTTTGAGAGGTTGTTTTCAGCCTTGCAAAGGTCCATTTCAGAGGCTGGGTGGGGCTACATTCAGTGTATAAGACACACCCAGATTTTCACCCTCTTTTAGGGGGAAAAAGGTGCATCTTATACTCCGAAAAATACGGTACCTCTTGGAAAATGTATAAATAATCTTGTTTCTGCACAATTGAATGTTGTGGCTGATAATTCAGTTTACACTCAAGTTGACATACCGATTGGGATGGCAATGGTAGGTATCCACACCTTATTTCAGTGTAATTATTGTCTGTGAATAATTAGAGAATGAATTTCTTTGCTCCTGAGAAAGTCATGTTTTTCATCCATGACTGTGCCAACTTTGCGGCTTAGAGAAGCCAAGGGAAAGCAAAAGGATTTGTGGGGAGAGGCAATTCCGCTTCATAGTCAGGAAAAGGATCTAAAAAGAGATCCAGAGATTTGAAAATGCCAATTGGTGCCGCTCAAAATTTAACCCAGAAGTGGGAAATGAGGGGCTCTGCAAATACTGAGCCAAGCCAGGTAGACCAAGGAGGACGTCAGACAAAACTGCTGGAAGGTCTGCTGGGCTGCAAGGAAAACCCCAGAAACGGCTTCCATGGGGACCCAGGCTTCTCGGAGGCCACGGGGATGTGGCTGCTTCAGCAGGCGCAAGCAGCTCCTGGAACAAAAATGGGACGCGGGCAGAGTTGCCATCGCTGCACCAACGCCCAAAGCAGCCCACTTACAATATGCCAGACGCACCTGGAGGAGCCTTCAAACCTCCGGAACCAAATCATCTGGGACGATGAGACCAAACGTGAACATTATAGCCACAAATGGCCACAAAGGCTTGCAGAGGAATCCACAGGGCCTGTGGAGAGACGCAGAACCATCCCTCCCAGGAAGCCTGGAGGTGGGTCTCCGCTGCTTTGGGGTGCGGAGATTCGGCAGCAGTCAAAATCGATGACAAGAGGAACACAGCATCTCATCAGAAAATACGGGAGGACAATTTGCGTTCATCAGCTCCGACGCTGCACACGGGCCCCGCCTGGACTTCCCAACACGACAATGACCCAAAACAGAAGGCCAAGATGACCCTTGGTGGCTTATAGCAGGAGTTCTGGAGTGGCTGTCACAGTCCTCAATGCCACAGAGCCACTTTGGGGAGACCTCAAACATGGAGCTCAAGCTCAACAGCCAAAGAATATAGAGGAGCCTTTTGCCCAGAATGGACAGCCTGACCAGATGAGAAAATAAAGGGCCTCATTCACAGCTCTCATAAAAGACTGCAAGAGGGGGAAATGTGTGATGATAAGAGCTAAGGGTATGCAAACCCTTGAATAAGGCCATGCCATTATTTCCTCTGTTGCTATGGTTTATTGAATGATTGTGCTGTTCTCTGGTGCCTAGTAGATTATTTTGAATCACTTCAAATAAAAGAATGTCTTGTCTGATTGCTCATGTTTACCTACAAAATGGTATACTTCGTAAAAATTCTGCAAATGGCATATAAACTTAAAAGCACAATAGAATATATGCTTGTTTGTCAATTTAAAACATTCATGTAGCTGCTCTACTCGACTCAGGTGAGTTTGTTCAGCTTACAAAAGAAAGTGCAACAAAACCTGATTTTCACTCTTTTGTGTAGTTTCTACATTTACTCCACTTTCCATGAATTCTTTGGGAGATTAATACCGGTACTTTTACTCATATGGTGTCAAGCGCCGTGGAAATCCAGAGATTCAGGCAGTTCAAATGACATATCTCTTGCAGGCTCACAGTGATTCATGACTTATGACCCATTTGACCCCTCCTTCAGGCTCAACGTGTTCATCTCCTACATCTGGTTCATAATTTGTCTTGCTGCAATCGTTATTTTCATGCTGCTTTTTAAAAATGTCCTCCTATTCTCCCAACCTCTACTCTTGACATACAAAGAAATGGTCTGTCTGCATCCAGAACCTCTCACTATCTGGGATCCTTCACTCTCAATCTTTCATCATAAAGAAATCCATCATTGTTACCATTTATATTCATTCTTTTGCCCTCTGCATAGATGAACATGCTTATACTTAAACCACGTATTTTAAATAAACAGAGCTTCTAAGCTAAAAGAGCCGGAATCTTCACTTGTTCTTCAGTCTCTGAATTACCCAATTACCTTTTTCTGTATTTTGTTATCCATTCAAGTCACTTAACAGAACATTTCTCCCCATGGATTCATTCAGAATGTTGCATAATTTTCATTTGTCTTCAACTGAATAGATGTTATTTATTCTGGTTAGGCAATTTCCCCCAAAACCTATTTCTGGTTCCATTATTATCACCTGGAGCCTAACACATAACTCACCAACCTCTGAATTTATTTATTTATATCTCACCTTTCTAATTTTTATAAATAATTCAAGGCAGTAACCATACTGATATTCTGTATTTCCTCCTATTTTCCCCACAACAGCAACCCTATGAGGTGGGTTGGACTGAGAGAGTGACTGGCCCAAAGTCATCCAGCTTTCATGCTTAAGGGGTTTTTTTTGTTTGTTTTTTTGTTTTGGGAAATGTTGAGTTAGCCTGATAAAAATCTTGTGGGTTTTGGAATTTTTCTTATAGACAGTAATTTGAGGGGTGGAATGATATCTTGACAGGTTCTCCCTTCCAGGAGAATATCTCTGCTATTCCAGTGTTTCTCAACCTCAACAAGAGCCTGGCTGGCTGGGGAAATCTGTGAGTTCACGCCTTTTCTGAGGTTAAGAACTACTAGTCTATTCCATCCCCTTCTCTTGTTTCATCAACCAAAACCTCAGTGGTTCCCCTCTCTGAGATCTGCCCAGATGGGTTTCAGGTGCTGCACCAGCCACGACTCCAGGGAAGGGGTGGGGGAGTGGTAATCATCGCCCATAAGAATCTTTGTACTCGCAGGATCCCCGCCCCGGAGATTGCTGGGTGTTAGTCTCTCCTTGTGAAGTTGGACTTAGGGGTTCAGGTGGGCTTCTTGTTGATGTACCTACCTCCCAGCTGCGTTAAAACAGCCCTGCCTGATCTGCTAGAGGCAGTCGCCGGGTTGGCGGTGGAGTTCCCCAGGCTTGTGGTTCTGGGGGACTTTAACCTGCCGTCGCTCGGCAAATCTGCGGAATCGGACCAGGAGTTCATGGCTTCCATGACAATCATGGACCTGACCCAAGTAGTTCAGGGTCCGACCTACGGGTGTGTGTGTGTCAGGCAGTGATTTTTATATTGCCTGTTATATGTATATGCAGGGGGCTGCATCCCTATCTAATATAATGGTTTATTCCTGAGCACGTGATTGATATGTTCTATTACGCATGTGTGCATTCCATCCTTTCCTTCTGTTCCTAGCTTCTGTGGAAGCAAGACGTGTTTTTATAGCAGAGATGTAATTAATGAGAATGTATTGTTTTTATACCGAAATAAATATTTCTACTTAGAACTTTAAACTGCGGTTTCATTTCTAATGTCAGAGTTCCAGGAAAAGATCTATTTTCGCCTCTTATGAGAGTTATTCTCATCCTGACAGGGGGCACACACTTGACCTAGTTTTTCTCTCGGGACAGTGGAGAGATGATCTGAAGCTAAGGGGTATAGTCACATCTTCCTTGTCGTGGTCAGATCATTTCCTGCTGAAGTTAGACTTTAGGGCACCACTACCCCATCGCAGGGAGGTAGAACCGATTAAGTGGTTCTGCCCCAGACGCCTGATGGACCCTGAGGGGTTCCAGAAGGAGCTTGGGGAGATACCTGAATCCCTCGTCCACAGTCCATCTGAGGCCCTGGTAGCCACCTGGAACAGGGCGGCATCTGGGGCTCTGGATCGGATTGCGCCTTTGCAACCTCTCTGTGGCAGTGGATCCCAGAGGGCTCCATGGTTTACTGAGGAGCTCTGGGAGATGAAACGCCATAAGAGACGTCTAGAGCGACGCTGGAGATCCAGCAAGTCTGAATCTGACCGAACACTTCTAAGAGCCTTTATTAGGACTTACTTAGTGGCGATACGGGCGGCAAAACATTCTCATTTTTCTGCTCTTATTGCATCCACGGATTCGCGCCCGGCCGCCCTGTTTAAGGTAACTTGCTCCCTCCTTAACATAGAGGAAAAGGAGGAACCTTTACAGGGTAGATCTGAGGAATGTGTACAGTTTCTGTCAGATAAAGTCGCTCAGATTCGGATGGACCTGGACTCTGATTGGGCAGTTCAGGCTGAGGTGACGGGCAGATATTAGTCCTATTTTATGGGAGGAATTTGAGCCCGCGACCCCTGAGGAAGTGGACAAGGCTATTGGAGCAATGAGCTCCGCCACTTGTTTATTGGACCCGTGCCCCTCCTGGCTGGTTTCTTCCAGCAGGGAGGTGACACGTGGCTGACTCCAGGTTTTGATTAATACCTCCTTGAGAGAGGGGTCTGTCCCGCAGCCGTTGAAGGTTGCGGTGGTTAGGCCCCTCCTCAAGAAGCCCTCCCTGGATCCAGCAGAATTTAAGAACTTTCGTCCAGTCTCCACCCTACCCTTTGTGGGTAAGGTTGTTGAGAAAGTGGTGGCGCTCCAACTCCAATGGTTGTTGGAGGAAACTGATTATCTAGACCCTTTTCAATCGGGTTTCACGCCCGGCTACAGCCCGGAAACTGCTTTGGTCACGCTGATGGATGATCTCTGGCGAGCCCGAGATATGGTTTTTTTCCTCCATCTTGGTGCTACTTGACCTCTCAGCTGTTTTCAATACCATTGACCACGGTATCCTTCTGTGCCGACTAAGGGAGTTGGGAGTGGGTGGCACCGTTCTACGGTGGTTCTCCTCCTATCTCTCTGGTCGGTCACAGTTGGTGTTGGCAGGGGGGACAGAGATAGACCCCTAGGCCCCTCGTCTGTGTTCTCAGGGTTCAGTTCTCTCCCCCCTCTTACTTAACATCTACATGAAACCACTGGGTGAGATCATCCGATGGCATGGGGTGAGGTTCCAGCAATATGCTGATGACACCCAGTTGTACATCTCCACCCCATGTCAATTCAGTGAAGCAGTGGACGTGATGGGTTGGTGCCTGGAGGATGTAAGGGTCTGGATGGGAGTCAACAGGCTCAAACTAAACCCAGACAAGACCGAGTGGATGTGGATATTGCCTCCGAAGGACCGGGTAGATCATCCCTCCATGGTTCTGGGGGGAGAAAATTTAATCCCCGCAGAACGGGTTCGCAATTTGGGTGTCCTCGTAGACCCACAGCTGAGATTAGACCACCACCTGACAGCTATGGCTAGGGAGACCTTTCCACAGGTTCGCCTAGTGCACCAGTTGCAGCCCTATTTGGATCAAGAGGCTCTACTCACGGTCACTCATGCCCTTATCACCTCACGGCTTGATTACTGCAACACGCTCTACATGGGGCTATCCTTGAAGAGTGTTCGGAGACTGCAGTTAGTCCAGAATGTAGCTGCACGAGCTGTTGTGGGTGCCTCAAGATACACCCACACTAAACCCATCCTTTGCCAGCTGCACTGGCTTCCGATTGGTCTCCGGACACAATTTAAGGTGTTGGTTCTTACCTTTAAAGCCCTATATGGCTCAGGACCAGTTTATCTGCGTGACCGTCTGCTACTGCATTCCTCCCAGCGCCCAGTGAGATCGCACAGGGTCGGCCTCCTCCAGGTCCCATCAGCTAGACAATGTCGGCTGGCAGGTCCGTGGGGGAGGGCCTTCTCTGTAGCAGCTCCGACTCTTTGGAACCAACTACCTCCTGAGATCCGTACTACCCCCACCTTACTGGCCTTCCAGAAAGCGGTTAAGACCTGGCTTTTCCGGCAGGCTTGGGGCCAATGACCCTAAGATGTGGTCTTGTTAGATCGGCCCAGGTATGCATGTGTGAGTGAAAGTTCTTTTTAAATATTGATAGTAGTTTAACATGTTTTTAAATTGCTTTTATTGATTATATGTTTCTATACCTGCTGTTAGCCACCCAGAGTCCCTCGGGAGTTGGGCGGCATAGAAATTCAAATAAATAAATAAATAAATAAATAAATAAATAAATAAATAAATAAATAAATAAATAAATAAATAAATAAATAAATAAAACCTGCCCCTCCCCCCCAGCAGCACCACCCTGACTGCTACATTCCCCACTGTGATGCCTCCAGGTGCGCTAGACAACAGATCCCATCCCTACTAGCAATGGGAGCATCGGCTGTGATAGGTGCAGGTGATGACACTCCAGAAGCCCCAAAAGGCAGCATCTGGTGCAGAAGGGGGCAGGTCTCTTACTGAGGATTTCAGCTGGATCCAGAACTTACTGATTTATCAAAACTCTTCAGCATTTCCACTTCAGGTTGTTTTAAAGAGTCTCTTGGGAAGCAAAAGCTTTTCAGGATATTTAAATGTTTCCTCTGACAACTTGATCCTGCTTGATTGGATGACTCAGGCCAGAAATGATACCAGCACAAGAGAAGATGATTTTGCTTTGTTCAAGATTTGTTTTGCCTTATTCTCGCTTTCTCTTTTAAATGCAGCTGTTTCCTCACTTTCTGTTCTTGCAAACTAGCAATTATCATGACAGAATCAGGCATGGAAAGTAGCCCCTCTGAAGCTCTCTTTGCAATTATATTTTAGTCACGGGTTCCAAAGTGATTTCAAAATCTTCCCAGCAAATGATACAGCACAGAGATTACATGTCCATTTTCAAGGCAAGTGGGACAGTCACAGCGCCCTCTCGGCTCAAAAAAATACTTAACCCTGGAAATTGGAACTGAATGTTATTTATTTACCAAAACTGCATGCCATTAACTTCATTCAGACTCATGGTGGCTGCCCTGTGGGGAGAGGAAATGCACCCTTCCCAGGCCCCAATGAACCCTCACCATTTTTCTTCTACTCTTCTACGTGTCAGGTCTCCTCTTTATTTCTGGGGCTCCATTCTTCCTTCATTACAGGAACTGGGCACTCAAGTTGCTTGTACAGAGTTTTTGAGAGGCATCTGGCAAATGTGGGTCAATGGTGATTTATATCATGCATCAGCAGGTTGCCTGCTTCTCTTTCCCTGTGGGACTATGATGACTTCCTTCATTGCCACTTCCCCCCGCCTCAAATGCATTGCATCTTTTAAATCCACTTCTGACAAAGCAGGTTACCCTCACTGACCAAAAAAGGGGAGATGGCTTAGGAGAAGAAAATGTGACAGTTCTGATTTATAGACAGGACTCATAGATAACAATGAAACAATACAGAATTTGATCATGTTTGACAACTTTGTAATTCTTGCAAAGATTGCCTTTTAAAGCAGGTGAGCAGTCGTTGCTGGAATTTGAGCAGTGACCAAATAAGATTTCCCGTGATAAGAAACGGAAGGAGCAGCGACTGTACTAGTTTTTAGCCATATCAAAAGAAGTCATCCTGAACACATTGAGTGTTTGAAACATTCTCGTGGGATTGGACGGAATGGTTCAACATTTAATAACAAATTCAGAATTTGTTTCCAAACTGAAATCTAGAAAAGAAGATTTGGGGAGCTTGAGCTCTGAAAAAAAGAGGCCCAGGGGACCCTGGATAGTTCCCTTCATACGGATGAGGGACTGTAGCTGAGAACGGAGCAAAAGGCTCGTCTTAGTTCTGAAGGTGGCAAGTCACCCATTTCTTCAGACTTTCTTCCTGAGAAGGTTTTTTTTACCACTCTGCAGGGCACCTGCGTGATGCTTGCAAATGTGCCCCTCAGGAGCTGATCTTCCCCTTCTGCTGGCGGTCTTTGTGCCACCCCCAAATGAACGAGGCATGCCTGGGTCAACATCTTGAAGCAAGGACTCATCTGTACCACATTAATGAATCCACCCAGGAAGCCCATGGCCAAAGAGAGGAACTTCCAAGGAACTCGGTGGGGGAACCTCATGGGGAAATGAAACAAGCATGATGGAGTTACACAGCAGCATTTTAATTGCAAGCACACTTCACAAATTGCCATTTCCAAGACATTTGTATATAGAAGCAGGGAGAGGCAGGCCATGCACCGGGTCAGATCCAGGGAAAGCATGGATCAGTTCACAGCAGGTAGGCAAAAAAGGCAATTCAGGAGAGGCTGTTCCCATCTGGGAGCCCAGTCACAGCAGACTGGCCACTTCCACCTGTCTGGACCCTTGAGGCAAGCAGGGTTGCTAGAACCAGGAAATATTTATCTTTTAGGATTTAAAATGTTTTAATGCTGTAAGCCCCCAAGTTGTTTCGATACTAGATGGGTGGCAAATAAATTTAATAAATGAAATAAAACAAAATAAATCCCAAATTTCCATCCCAGGCCTTTGCACAAGAACAGGCGCCATGGCTGCAGACCCCTCCCTCAGCTCAGCCTGGCTTTTCTTTCACAGACCGCTCCTCTAAGGACCCCCAAAAGAAAATTGGGTGGGCCATTTTTTTAGATCCCAAATAATTCAAACAAAAAGAAGGCAGCTTCCTTTGAAGCCAAGCATCGCTCCCAGCAGTTCCCAGCTGCACTTCCAAGTGTACTTTGCTCTCGCAGGCATCTCTGGAAAACAAAAATGGCAGCCGCTCATAGGAAGGGCCTCTTGAAGTGGTTCCAGAGGACACTTGGGACTTTCCCTGAGAATCTGCTGGGCAGTTCGGCTGACGTAAGTGGGTGACTGAGGCATAGGACTTCTCCCAATGCACCGATCAGGGAGTAGACCTTGGTCTACAAAGGAGTTCCAGAAGAGACGCCTTGAAGAAAGACCTCAGGCAAGTTTGACCGAACGCAGCTAAGAGCCCATATTTGGAATCATCTCATGGCAATAAGAGCAGCAAAACCTCATTTTCTCTGCCTCTATTGCATCCACCTGCTTCCTGTTGGGGAAGAACAAGTCCTGGGAACATCTATTGGGATGCGGTATGGAGGATTCATGCAATGTGGTAGATACATTGCTTGGATTCCCTTGGAGTTGGGCATGTTAATGGGAGTTGCCTGTTGTAGAGTCTGGTGATGTGGGTTGAGTTTGATTCTGTTATTTCCAATGCAGTGGACAAGATCCTCTCAATGGTGGTTTCAGCACCTGTGCATTAGATCCTGAGCTGTCAAGGTACATTTGTTGTTGACCTTTGATGGAGCTGGAATGGGTGGTAAATCTGTCCTGATAGTCCTTGATTATAGTTCTTAATAGTATTGATCACGGTATCCTTCTGAACTGGGTTTTGGGGTGGGTGGCACCATCCTAAAGTGATTCTCCCCCTTTCTTTGTGCAATTCCAGTCAGTTATTGGAGTGGGGGGAAGGGTCACACCCTCAGTCACTCGGGGCAGCAAAAGCAGATGCTGGGCTACCCCAACTGCACACCTTGACCCACCCCCCAGCAGTGACCCCAGCCTCTGGCCCCGTATCATGGAGGCAGCTGTGGAAGAGAGCATTTCCCCTGGGCAGCTGGAGAGCCATGTATGCCAGGACTGCTTGTCCCTTGCCAGAGGCATGGAGTATTCTGGCCAAGTTCAGAGGGCCAATCCTCCTGCTCACCATCTTGGCCCAAGTGTCAGACTGTCAGTACAACAGAACACACTTTGAAAATTAGCTTGGCAGATGCGGTCTCACTGCAGGCTCCAGAAAAGCCCTAGGACATCATTATCTAATGATTCGGGTATTGGAGCATATCTCAAGTATGAAAATATGCCGACACTTTATTTGGAATGCCGTTTATCCTATGATGTTTCATATCCCACCAGGATCTTGGAAATGGGATATGCAGGGTTTTTTTTTTTAAAAAAAGATCACATCACATGCAGTATTCTTAATGAGAAAAACCACCTGGAGTTTTTGCACTGCCTTCTTTCTGTTTGCCGCCCTAACCCTTGAATGACAGAAGAGGCTGCAGAACCAGGCTTGGTGCCTAAGAGCCCCAAGTTCCCCTGGAAGGAAATGGTGTGGCACAATTGGCTGGATCCCCAGCCTCCCCATTTCTTTGGAAGTCTCTGCAGGAGGGACCCTGCCTGTCCTACGGAGAGCACACCTGTTCTCCAAGAGAAGCCCCAGCCATGTCAGGTGCTATGGAGCACCAGTGGCTGAACTCTGGCGAAGGGACCTTGCCAGAAGCCTCATCCCCTTTCAGAGCCCAAAAGCTGCCCTGTGAGGCCCTCACTAGATCCAGTCCACTTTCCATCCTGATGCAAAAGTATGGCTCCGTTTTTTCTGTCCCAGCAAGATGACCATCCAGAACTTGTTAATCCAAGGGCCAGGAATGGGCTGGGGCTGGGCCTGGGATCCAGGTGCTGTGGCTGTTTGCACCGTTTCTCAGGCTCTGCAGGAGAAACAGTCATCCCAGAATCTGCGTTGACTTACCAACCACCCTATTCCTACAAGCAGCTATTGCTTTCCCAAGCAATTGCAATGCAAGGAGGGGCAGCATCGCTTTCTGGATCAAGAAAAGCGCCAAGGACAAGCAAGGGACTGAAATCCACCCACACTAACTGCCTCTAAGTCTGGAGACCCAACCCCCACCCCTTTCGTATTTCTAAAATCCTTCTTCATAACCACAAGGAGTTTCAAGAAGTAGCAGCATGTACACTTTGAAATACATTTTTTAAAGTGTTAAAATTTCTCCTTTTAAATTGCCCCACTCTGCAATCACCAGTGTGACGTTTGCTGGTCAGTTGATTAGAATCCACAACTGGAGTTTCAGAAGTTACAGGCCTCATATTGGGAATAAGCAAGAGCGCAAAATGCTAGAAACTGAGCACTTGTGGGGAAGGAGACTCAGACTGCTCAGTTTGGGGAGGCTGCATGCAGCCCAAGGATGATGAGCCTCTGTCCCATTGCAGGCCTTGGTCTCTGGAAGCTCAATGAAAAGGGGGGCCTGCAAATGATGAAGGAGCGATGAATCAAGACAGCTGGAGTGATATTCAGCCAACAAAATATGAATTAGCTCAACCTAAGCTGGGGGGAGAGGGAGGAAGAGTAAGAGAGGAAGATTTATAAGAGACTGTAACATGAAAGCAAGATCACATTAGGAAAACAGTCCAAGTGGCACTAGCCAACATAGGGAAGAACACCTAATTACTGTACAGGAGAAATTCCTAAGCGTGCAATGTTTGACTGGCAACTAAAAGTCACACACATACCCAGCCTTAGTGCCAAATATGAAGAGGAACAAGACAGAGGCAGGGCACTGTATGGAGGGGCAGAAGATTTAGAGATCAGGATGGGGGCAAAGGCATAAAAAGTGCAGCCCAACGACTGAAGGCTTAGGCCAGAAACAGGGGAAAACCCGTTTTGCATCCTCCAGTCCTGTATGGCTCCAGTCACAGGCATTCAGTAAATGTGGGGTGGTGGGGGGTGGGAGAGTATGTACATGATCCTAAAGTCATGAATAAACAAGAAAGCTTATCCAAACTGTAAAAAAAATCCCCCACCACAGCTGCCTCATAGAACCGTGGTTACAATGCCATATTGCAGTCTAATTCTGCTGACTGCCAGGGGTTCGATCCTGACGGGCTCAAGCCTGTCACAGCCTTCCATCCTTCGAGGTAAGTAAAATGAGGAGCCAGATTGTTGGGGGCAAGAGGCTGACTCTGTAAACCGCTTAGAGCACTGTGAGGTGGTATATAAGGCTAAGTGCTATTGCTATTTACATTATGCAACCAGATTTTCTAGTAGTCGTCTAAATTCTTCTTGAGAGGGGTGATTTATATTTTTGACATCACACAGGCAGAGCATCTGAACCAGTAACATTCCAGGCTCCAAAGAAGAATTTTATTCATGGGCAGCACTAGAAACCAAAAGAGAGAAATGAAAAGATTCCAACTAAACCATTCTTTAACAACTTATTAAGAGCAGAGCTCTTCGGCTCCTGGGGAGCAAAGGAGGTTTTCTCCCTGGGGATCACAACCAAACTCTCAGTCATTTTGGTAGGTGGGTGGCGTGTACTTCCCCTCCTTAATCATTAGGTCCCTTTGCTTCAAGATGGCTCGGACACGCTGCATCTGCAAAAGGAAAGGAGCAGAAAAGACGGGTTCAGAATGAAATTACAGGCCTCGCCTGTCCATCCCAAGATGGAAAGGGTAACATGTACAAAAATCACTTATTCCTAACACACACACACACACACACACACACACACACACGAGTTCTGGTTTCTCTTCAGTTCATATAAATTTTTCACTTTTCACAAAAGAACTCAGCTGTCACTGCAATTTAATAACACCCCCCAACACACTTTTTGCTATTATTGGTAATAATTATTATTATGGCCTTGGCAAGGGATATGCCCAGTGATGTCATCAGGAAGGATCTAATTCTAACATGTCTAGTAAAGGGAAGAAAAAAATAACAACACTGGAAATCAGCTATTTGCCCATCACATTCGAGGTGTTGCAAAACAGGGACTGAGGGTAGATGCAGCCTTTGGCTTTCCCATTTCTAGCCTTGCTCATCATCCCCCACTGGTGGTTCAGGATCACACACAGCGCCTGGATGAGGAAAACTTTTTAGAGGACTGTTTCTTACATAAACTGTAATTTTGTTTGCTGCCAAAATATTTTAAAAATATGTTTATAACTGTAGTTGCTATGCACTCCAATCAATCTCCCTTTTGGCTTAGTGCAATGGGTGAACCGGTCATGATGGTACCGAAGTGAGAAGCAGACCGCAGTGACATGCATGTCTGGGGAAAGAACTACCCCATATGCATTTTCCACTGCCCGCCCAGCCTGCCATTGGCACGCTGCGTTCCCTGAGAATGACTCAAGAACTCCCAAGAGGCGCTGCGCATCCCAGCAATGCTCCTCTCACCATCTTGCGCTTGGTCATGCACTCCTGCAGATCTTCAGCCTCCAGCCGGCACTCCTCCTTGGCCCGGGTCAGCCCAATGCCTTCCGAACACTCCAGCCACTCCTTCTCAAACGTGTGGCACACGCTGGGCTGCTGAAAGGGCTGCTTGCTACTCAGGCGGAGCATCCATCTGTCTAGGTTAATGCCCAGCTGGTTTTGGAAATCAAAAAGTGGCATGGCTGAAAGGCAGAAGGGATAGGTAAGGGGCAAGAAGGAATTAAGCCCTGGCCAGGAACGGGGGATGGGCTGGAGCTTCTGGCGTGGAAGGCTTTGTCCAAGGAACAGAAGGGGAGGTTTTCAAGGGCAAAAGGCCTCATTTTCGTATGCAGCGATGAATCATCTTAGGCACTGGAAGAATAAAAATCTACTTTCTCACAATTTTATTTACTCTACTACTCCAAACACTGAAAACCCCGCTCACCAGTTCTAATAGCTGCTCATGACAGCTTTTATCCAGGTAAAACCATAGGAGACATTTAACCACTTGAAAAAAGTACAAGTATATATCTATACTGCTCCAATTTATCAAATGCCCCACCAACTATGCACACCATCAGCTCTTAGTAATCAGACAGATCTGCCCCTAAGCAGGTCCTCCAATGGTACCCCCATCTCTACCGCCACTGAGTCCCTCCGGCTGCGGCTTTTTTCTTTTTCTTTCCACCTTTCCTAACCTTAGAGCTTCTCCAGAGAACTGAGTCTCCATGTGTCTGAAATAGGCCCATTTGAGCCTTGAGTGAGAACTCTGGGTTCATTTGTTCCATGGTCCACTGGCTGGTTTTCTTCACTGTTCATGACATTGTCAGGCATCTTCTCCAATACCAATGTTCAAAGGTATCAATACTCTTTCTATCCTGCTTCATATTCCAACTTCTGCTTTCATAGAAAATTACAGGGAAATCCTCCCTCTGCACAATTCTGATCTTTGTAGGGCTAGATAAAGCATAGCATCTGAATCTCTTTTCCGAGGCCTTCACTATTACTCCAACCCAGCCTATGGTGTATTTCTTGACTATGATGGTTGATCCTACGAGGCAGAAGCTCTCCACTTCCATATATTCCCTGCCAGTTCTAAGGCAGGTTGTTCTACTTATGCCATGAGGTTGGTCTTCTTTATATTTTATTTTAGTCCCATTTTTTGTTCCTTAACTTTTGTTACTAGAACTTGCCGAACCTTTGCATTTTCAACTATCAAGGTAATGCTATCAGCATGGTGCACATGATTTGTGTCTTCCTCCGATTTTAAAAACATGCTCATCCTCTTCCACAATTATGGAATAACTGCCATAAAGTGAACGCCATGGTTCACTGATTAATATATATTTGGCATAAAAATTGAATAAGTAGAGGGAGAGGATTAATCCTTGAAAAAGTTGTATTTTATTCAAGCAAGTTTAGTCTGCTTTAATAATGGGCAGAGACCTTGTTTTTTTCCAGAAGGTCCCTTTTTATAGCAAAATCTGGGTGGCAACCCAACACCTCCACTTTCCTCACTTGCAGAGATACTCCCCACAGACGACACCACCTATCCAAGGGCAGAACAGCCACACTGAATAAGCTCTCCCCAGAATGCATTTATTATTATTATTATTATTATTATTATTATTATTATTATTATTATTATTATTATTATTATTATTATTATTATTATTATTATTATTATTATTATTATTATTATTATTATTTCACAAAAAATAGTAATACACAGCAAACGAGATTTATATGCTGGATTTCGTATCACTATAACTCGAACACTTCCCAAGCGTCTAGGACTGTGTGATGTATTTTTGTATGATGCACACAGATCCAAGTACCGTGGCCTTTTGCAACTGACAGATCGTGATTTTGTCAATGTTTGTTTTCAAATGCTGGCTGAGGTCTTTTGGCACAGCATGAAATAATAATAATAATAATAATAATAATAATAATAATAATAATAATAATAATAATAATAATAATAATAATAATAATAATAATAATAATAATAATAATAATAATAATAATAATAATAGCCTGCACAGACAGGATTTAGCATTCCCAAAAATCTGGGACATTGATGATGTTCTCTCAGGACAATACTTTACTGTTCCAATGTAAATTGTCTTTTGCAATTGATGGATGGCGATTTTGTCAATGCGGATGGTGTTCAAGTGGCGCTCCAGATGTTTTGGGGACTGCACCCAGCGGTATGGCTACTATCTTTTGCCACACTTTCATATTTTGCATTTTCTCCAGTTTTTTCTCTTCTGCTATCTGCACCGACTATCCAGACACTTTTGCCTTCCTTATCGGCAAGCGTTGAATGACAGGTGCCACTCAGTTTGAGTGCTAAAGTCCCCCACTGTCGATGACCGTCTGTCTTGCGGGCAACTTCTTCTTCTCCTTCTTCCCTTTCCGTGCCGCCTTTCGCCTTCCCGGGGTCTGCCACGAGACACCCCCCCCCCACGGAGGGGGGCCGTAAAAGGATCCGCAGCTCCCCCGCGCCTGTGACCAGCCCCCCCCCCCGCCCTCTGGGGCAGCCCCTGCTGGGAGCGATGGGAGTTCCAATGCAAGCCCGAAGCAGCTCCCGCCAGCCGTGCGGATGCAGGGCCGCCCCCCACCGGTGCCCCCCCCCGCACCTGTCCTCGGGCAGCGGCGCCGGCGCTTCCTCCCTCGCCGCCGTCCTTGCGGGCTTTACGTCACCGCGGCCGTCGCGCAAGCCTCGCGTTTCGCGACACTCGCGCCGGGAGAGGGAGGGGCCGTGAAGTGCGTGTGTACCATAGAGGGACGAAAGTATAGAGGCGCCCATCCCGTCGTTTTGATAATCCAGGGACGAAATTGGATCGTCCCTTTTCCCACTGCAGGGACTTGCGCAACGTGCTATAAGTGCTCCTGCGGACATTTTGTGGCCCCAAACGGTGCAAGGCAAGCCGGGAGGCTCCTAACGACATGCAGTGGAGCTCCCCCTCCCCCAACATTGGAATTCCCATGGTTCCCATCTGCAACAGAGTTGGAAGGGACCTTGGAGGTCTTCTAGTCCAACCCCCTGCTTAGGCAGGAAACCCTACACCACTTCAGACAAATGGTTATCCAACACCTTCTTAAAAACTTCCAGTGTTGCAGCATTCACAACTTCTGGAGGCAAGCTGTTGCACTGATTAATTGTTCTAACTGTCAGGAAATTTCTCCTTAGTTCTAAGTTTATTTTTATTTATTTATTTATTTATTTTTGTCAAGTACATGTTGGTAATATACATAGATATAACATTGTTTATATACATAAGATGGGTACTGATAAGCGGGAACATTAGGACAGGGACGGTAGGCACGCTGGTGCACTTATGCACTCCCCTTACTGACCTCTTAGGAATCGGGTGAGGTCAACAGTGGACAGTCTAAGGGTAAAGTTTTGGGGGTTTGGTGACGAAACCACAATGTCAGGTAGTGAGTTCCAGGAATTTGCCACTCTGTTGCTAAAGTCATATTTTCTACAGTCAAGTTTGGAGCGGTTCACTTTGAGTTTGTATCTGTTATGTGCTCGTGTATTGTTGTGGTTGAAGCTGAAGTAGTCATTGACAGGAAGGACGTTGTAGCGGATAATTTTATGAGCTATGCTTAGGTCGTGCTGAAGGCGACGTAGTTCTAAGCTTTCTAAGCCCAGGATTTCAAGTCTGGTTGCGTAAGGTATTCTGTTGCGAGTAGAGGAGTGGAGGACTCTTCTTGTAAAGTATCTCTGGACACTTTCTAATGTATTTATGTCCGATATGCGGTGTGGGTTCCAGACAGATGAGCTGTATTCAAGAATTGGTCTGGCGAATGTTTTGTATGCTCTGGTTAGTAGTGTGATATTACCGGAGAAGAAGTTACGTAAGATTAGGTTAACAACTCTTGAAGCCTTTTTGGCGATATTGTTGCAGTGGGCTTTGGCACTTAGGTCATTTGATATGAATATTCCAAGGTCTTTGACAGAGTGAGGGTCGTCTGTAAGGTCTTGACTGTTCAGCTTGTATTTAATGTTCTGATTTTTTTTGCCAATGTGTAGGACAGAGCATTTGTTGGTTGAGATTTGGAGTTGCCAGATGTTTGACCATTCTGACACAAAGTCTAGGTCTTTTTGGAGGATAGCAGTGTTGTCGGTGGTGTTGAAGAGTTTTACATCATCGGCGAAGAGAACGCAGTCGCTTGTAATGTGATCGCAAAGGTCATTTTTATAGAGTATGAAGAGTGTGGGTCCTAGTACGCTGCCTTGGGGTACACCGCTGTTAACAGGAACGGGATTTGATAGGGCGCTCCCTATTTTGACCATTTGTTGTCTGTTTGACAGGAACGCAGTTATCCAGTCATGTAGGGGTCCAGAGATGCTGTAGGATTTCAGTTTCAGAAGTAGTTTATCGTGAACCACTGAGTCGAAGGCCTTACAGAAGTCTATGTAAACTGCGTCTATTGTTTTGCCCTGGTCCAGTTTTGTGGTCCATATGTTTTTGCAGTGTAGTAGTTGTAGATTGCAGGATAGTTTTTTCCTGAAACCGAATTGTTTGTTTGAAAGTAGGTTGTTAGTTTCTAGGTGGAGGGTAATGGATTAGTTTATGATTGTTTCCATGACTCTGCATGTGACGCAGCATAGAGAGATTGGTCGGTAGTTTTCTACTAGACTGGGATCTCCCTTTTTGAAGATGGGGATGACCGTGGCTAATGACCATAGGTTTGGTAGGGAACTGGTCCTGTAGGATATTTCAAAGATTACGCGTAGTGGTTCAGCAATGGCTGTGGAGATCTTTTTTAGGAAGTATGCACATAGTCCATCTGGTCCGATTGACAGAGAAGGTTTTAGGTCACGTAGTGCTTTTTCAATGTTGTATTCAGTGGTCTATTTGTGTTAAATTGTTGTATTTGTGGTACGACTAGGGAATTTTGGACATGAGCCGTTGCTGTTTACAAAGACTGAGCCAAAGAATCTGTTGAAGAGGTTTGCTTTGACTGTTTCATCATAGCATTCTTTGTTGTTGGGTCCTTTTAGTGGTGGGAGAGGTCTTGAGTCCTTGAGTTTGTTATTTACGAAGTTGTAGAAGGCGCGGTTAGATTTGGTGCGCAGAAGGTTTTCCTCTTGTTTGCTGTGGTAGTTGGAGCATTCCATCTTTATTTGGTGGCATATATTTTTGTAGCGGTTTTTGAAGTTAGCTACATAGCCTGTTTTGTTTTTTCGCCAGAGGGATATTTTTTTTTGATTGAAGCTTCCTTATTGATATGGGTAGTTTGTTTTTCTTTGTTATGGTGGTTATTAGTGGTACGTGTAATCTGATAGTTCTTTTGACTTCGAGCAAGAAGATGTTATAGAGATCATCGGCAGTGTTACAGTTAGAGAATAGAGTTTGCCAGTCAAGAGTTGAGAGGTCGGCGTCTATGAGTTCATAGTTGGCTTTTTTAAAGTTATACTTGGGTGTCCCATTATTAAGGTGATTCTTGCAATGGTGTAGATTGAGGCTAAAGTCTATCATGCTGTGGTCGCTGTTGGAGAAGGGTTCTTTTATTTGAAGTCCATAAATTGCGCTTTTGCTATTGCAGAAAATGAGGTCGAGGCAGTTGTTGAGTCTAGTATTGTTCGTTACTAGTCGGTCGAGTCCCAGATTGGTAACAGTGTTGTATAGGGTTGTATGGATGGGTTCAGTTGTGCATTCATTTAGGGTCCAGTTAATGAGAGGTAGATTGAGGTCTCCAAGAAAGATTAGGGGGTACGGGCAGAGGTTGCCCACGTTAGCAGTGATGTTAATTTGTTCGCATGTGTAATGTCGTAGTCTGGGGCTCTGTAACGAAGTAGGAAACGAAGTGTGGTATTTAAGAACAGATCACAGACGATGGTTTCAGGAAGGGTGAGATCATGTGCAACTTGGATATTTTTTAGGTTTAATGTCTTTTTGTAGAATATAGCTACTCCGCCTCCTCTGTGGGTTTCGCGGTCGGACCTGAAGACAAGGTAGTTTCTTGCTGTGATGATGGAGTCAGGGAGGGATGCGTTTAGCCATGTTTAGCCAAGTTGCTTCTCTCCTTGTTTAGTTTCCACCCACTGCTTCTTGTTCTGCCCTCAGGTGCTTTGGAGAATAGTTTGACTCCCTCTTCTTTGTGGCAATCCCTGAGATATTGATTGGAACACTTCTATCATGTCTCCCTTAGTCCTTCTTTTCATTAAACTAGACATACCCAGTTCCTGCAACCGTTCTTCATATGTTTTAGCCTCCAGTCCCCTAATCATTTTTGTTGCTCTTCTCTGCACTCTTTCTAGAGTCTCAACATCCTTTTTACATCGTGGCGACCAAAACTGAATGCAGTATTCCAAATGTGGCCTTACCAAGGCATTATAAAGTGGTATTAACACTTTGCGTGATCTTGATTCTATCCCTCTGTTAATGCAGCCTAGAACTGTGTTGGCTTTTTTGGCAGCTGCTGCACACTGCTGGCTCATATTTAAATGGTTGTCCACTAGGACTCCAAGATCCCTCTCACAGTTACTACTGTTGAGCAAGGTACAATCTCTTCTTGAAAGTCTCAAGTGATGAAGCTCCCACAACTTCCGAAGACAAACTGTTCCATTGGTTGATTGTTCTGTCAGAAAGTTCCTCCTTATTTCTAGGTTGAATCTCTCCTTGAACAGTTTCCATCCATTATTCCTTGTCTGGCCTTCAGGTGCTTTGGAAATTAGCTTGACCCCCTCCTCTCTGTGGAAGCTCCTCAAATATTGGAACACTGCTATCATGTCTCCCCTGGCCCTTCTCTTCGCTAGACTCTCCATACCCAGTTCCTGCAACCGCTCTTCATATGTTTTAGTCTCCAGTCCCCTAATCATCCTGGTTGCTCTCCTCTGTACTTTTTCTAGAGTCTCAACATCTCTTTTATAGTGTGGTGACCAAAACTGGATGCAGTAATCTAGGTGTGATCTTACTAAGGCTTTATAGAGTGGTATTAGTACCTCACTTGATCTTGATTGTATCTTAATGCAATTTAGGATTGCATTGGCTTTTTTGGCTGCCGCTGCACATGGCTGGCTCATATTTAGTTGGTTGTCCACTAAGACTCCAAGATCCCTCTCACAGTCACTGCTATTAAGCCTGGTTTCACCCAGTTTATATGTATACTTTTGGTTTTTCTTACCTAAGTGTAGGACTTTACTTTTCTCTACATTGAATTTCATTTTGTTAGATAGGGCCCAGTGTTCAAGTCTGTCAAGATCCATCTGGATACTGAGCCTATCTTCTAGGGTGTTAGCTATTCCTGCCAGCTTAGCAAATTTGGTAAGTTCCCCTTCTATTCCCTCATCTAAGTAATTTATGAAGATATTGAAGAGAACTGGGCCTACGATGGAACCTTGTGGTACCCCACTGCTTACTTCTCTCCATGTAGACTTAGAACCATTAAGGACTACTCATTGAATATGGTTTGTCAGCCAGTTGTGAATCCATCTGGTGGTGAACCTGTCTATCCCATTTTTTTCTAGCTTACGAAGAAGTAGGTTGTGGTCTACTTTGTCGAATGCCTTGCTGAAGTCTATTATGTCCACAGTATTTCGCTGGTCTATTAATTTAGTCACTGTGTTGAAGAATGAAATAAGATTGGTTTGGCATGATCTGTTTTTAACAAACCCATGCTGGCTGCTAGTTATTACTTTACTCGTTTCTAGGTGTTGGTAGATGTTTTATTATCTTTTCCAGTATCTTTCCGGGTATTGATGTTAGGCTGATTGGTCTGTAGTTTTCTAGCTCTGTTTTTTTTTCCTTTTTGAAGATGGGAACCACATCAGCTCTTTTCCAGTCTTCTGGTAGTTCCCCGGTGTTTCAGGATTTTTGAAAGATGTGATACAGTGGTTCTGAGATGACATCTTCCAGCTCCTTTAGAACTCTGGGATGTAATCTTTCTGGTCCTGGTGATTTGTATTAATCAAGATCAGACAGGTGTTCTCTTACTTTTTTTTTTTTGCTTATTTTAACTTTTGTTTCCAGTTTGTTTTTTACAGTTATGTTTCTGGTAGGTTGGGCTATAGTTTCTTTTTGCGTGAAGACCGATGCAAAGTATGAGTTAAGCAGCTCTGCTTTCTCTCTGCTGCTCCCTTGCCATCTTCTCTCTTTAGTGGAGTTTGTTTGGTTGCTGTGCAAAGAATGAGTTAAGCAGCTCTGCTTTCTCTCTGCTGCCTGTTATTTCCTTGCCGTCTTCTCTCTTTAGTGGACCAACTGTTTCCTTGATTTTTTCTTGTTATTTATATGTTGGAAGAAACTTTTTTTATTATCTTTGACTTTTGTTGCAAGTCTTTGTTCATTCTGAGCCTTTGCTTTCCTGACTTCGTCTTTGCAGATTCTGGCTATCTGCTGATATCCTGCCTTAGTTACGTGTCCCTCTTTCCATTTTTTGTACTTGTCCTTTTTGTCTTTCAATTTGTCAGAGAGATCTTTGTGCAGCCATGCTGGTTTCTTTTTGGATTTCTTTTTTTTCTTTCTCAGCGGTATTGTGCTGGTCTGGGCTTTTATGATAATATTTTTCAGACCTTCCCAAGATTCTTGAGTTGTTTTCCCCTTTAGGATTTTCATCCAAGGAATCTTTCCCAAGTTCTCTCTGAGTTTATTAAAATCAGCTCTTTTAAAATCTAAGACTCTGGTATCATTGTGGTCTATAGTTTGTGTTTGCGTTATGCTGAATTCTAGTATGATATGGTCACTCTCACCCAAGGTTCCTGCAGTTTCAACTCCCTCTATCACTTCTTCTCTGTTTGTAAGTATTACAAACATGGCTGTCCCTCTAGTTCCCTCCTCTACCTTTTGGACAACAAAGTTGTCAGCTAGGTTGATTAGGAACCTATTTGATTTCTCACTTGGTACAGAATTAGTTTTCCAGTTGATATTAGGGTAATTGAAGTCCCCCATTACTATTGTAGTGTGTTTCCTACATATGTTTGTTAATTGGTTGGCAAAAAGGATATCTATTTTTTCTGCTTGATTGGGTGGCCTATAGTATACACCTATGACCAGAAAAGTTTTCTTCTTTTATATTGACCTATATGCATTCTAGGAGGTTTTCGTCTTTGGTCTCATGCAACTCTGTAGCAATATAGTGGTCCTTTACATACAGTGCAACTCCACCTCCTCTTTTATGGGGTCTGGTTTTTAGAAGAGTTTGTATCCTTCTATCAGTATGTTCCAGTCATGGGTTTCGTCCCACCAAGTTTCTGTTATTCCAACTATTGCAAATCCGTTATTTATTTTTCCAGGGTCTTCCCTGGTACTGACTGGGCTGTAGTTTCCTGGATCCATTCCCCCCTCCCCCATTTTTTTGAAGATTACAACCACATCATACATAGATTGGTAATGCTATTACCAATCTAGGGCTAGATCAAATAGTAACAGACAGTAACAGACTCAGCAATTGTCTCGATCTCATCTTCTGCAACAGTTTACACTCAATTTACGGACTACAAATAAAAGAACCCTTTTCCAACAGTGACCACAGCATGATTGACTTTTGTCTCAATATATGTCCTTACAGAAACCACCACAATGATGGGATAACCAATTACAACTTTAAAAAAGCCAACTACAATATCATAGACGCCGACCTCTCATCTCTTGATTGGCAAACATTATTCTCTGGCTGTAATACTGCCAAAGACTACTACAATATCTTTTTGCTTGAAATCCAAAGAGTCATTAAATTATATGTACCACTAATAATCACCAAAACCAAGAAAAATAAATTACCCATAAAAATAAGGAAGCTCCAATCCAAAAAAAGATCTTTTTGGTGAAAAAATAAAACAGGCTACGTTGCTAACTTTAAAAGCCGTTACAAAAATCTGTGTCACCAAATAAAGACTGAATGCACCAATTATCACATCAATCAAGAAAAAAACCTTCTGCGCTCGAAATCCACACATGCCTTCTATAACTTTGTAAACAAGCAACTCAAAGATTCAAGATCCATCCCACCACTTAAAGGACCGAATGGTAAAGACTATAACGAAGAAACCATTAAAGCCAACCTCTTTAACATATTCTTCGGCTCGGTCTTTGTAAACAGCAATGGCTCATGCCCAATATTTCCTAGTCGTACTACAAATAACTTCAACAATCTAACACAAATCGATTTTACAGAAGGTAACATTAGAAAGGCATTACGCAACCTAAAACCATCTCTATCTATTGGACCTGATGGACTATGTGCATACGTCTTAAAAAAGCTCTCCACAACCTTAGCTGAACCTCTAAGCATAAATTTTGAAAAATCCTTCAGGACTAGCTCCTTACCCAACTTATGGTCACTAACCACAGTCATCCCTATCTTCAAAAAAGGAGATCCAAGTAACGTTGAAAATTACAGACCAATCTGTTGCGTCACCTGTGTTGCATCACCTGCAAAGTCATGGAATCAATCATGAACCAATCCATTATACTCCACTTAGAAACTAACAACCTACTCTCCAACAAACAATTTGGTTTCAGGAAAAAATCATCCTGTAATCTGCAACTCTTACACTGCAAAAACATATGGACCACTCAACTCGATCAGGGTAAAACAATAGACGCAATTTACATAGACTTTTGTAAAGCCTTTGATTCAGTGGTACACGACAAACTACTTCTGAAACTAAAATCTTATGGCATCTCTGGACCCCTACATGATTGGATAACTGCGTTCCTGTCTAACAGACAACAAGTGGTTAAAATAGGGAGTGCCCTATCAAATCTTGCTCCTGTCAACAGTGGTGTCCCTCAAGGCAGCGTTCTAGGACCAACACTCTTCATACTTTACATAAACGATCTTTGTGATCATATTATAAGCAACTGCGTTCTATTTGCTGACGATGTTAAACTATTTAACATAACTGACAATGCTGCTACCCTTCAAAAAGACCTTGACCATGTATCAGAATGGTCAAACAACTGGCAACTTCAAATCTCAACCAACAAATGCTCTGTCTTACACATTGGCAAAAAGAATCAGAATACAAAATACAAACTTGGAGGAAATGAACTTGTAGATGACCCTCATTCTGTCAAAGACCTTGGAGTACTCAAATCCAACAACCTAAGTGCCAGAGCCCACTGTAACAACATTGCCAAAAAGGCACTAAGAGTTGTTAATCTAATCTTGCGTAGCTTTTTCTCTGGCAATATTACACTGCTAACCAGAGCATACAAAACATTTGTTAGACCAATTCTTGAATGCAGCTCACCTGTCTGGAACCCGCACTGCATATCTGACATTATTGATCGAGAGATTCCAGAAATATTTCACAAGAAGAGTCCTCCACTCCTCTGCTCGCAATAGAATACGTTATTCCACCAGACTTGAAATATTGGGATTAGACAATTTATAACTATGTTGCCTTCGATCTGATCTAAATGTAGTTCATAAAATCATTTACCAAAATGTCCTTCCTGTCAATGATTACTTCAGCTTCAACCGCAACAATACACGTAATAGATACAAACTTAATGTAAACCGCTCCAAACTCGACTGTAGAAAATACGACTTCAGCAACAGAGTGGTCAATGCCTGGAATGCATTACCTGACTCTGTAGTTTCTTCTCCAAAACTTTAACCTTAGACCAGTGATGGCAAACCTTTTTTTCCTCGGGTGCCGAAATAGTGTGTGCGCACGCTATCGCACGCACATGCGTGCCGACACCCATAATTCAAAGCCCCCCACTCACCCCACCCCCCTGTGCATGCGTGCGCGACATCTCCCACTCCCCCATTTCCCGACTTCCAGTGGGCCCAGTAGGCCCATTTTTCGCCCTCCCCAGGCTCCAGAGGCTTTCTTGGAGTTTGGGGAAGGCAAAAACACTCCCCCCCGCCACTCCGGAGGCCCTCTGGAGGCCAAAATCACCCTCCCAGTCTCCGCGTGAGCCAAAAATCAGCTGGCAGGCACGCACATGCGCGCTGGAGCTGAACTAGGGCAACAGCTCGCGTGCCGGCAGATATGGCTCCGCGTGCCACCTGTGGCACCCGTGCCATAGGTTCGCCATCACTGCCTTAGACTGTCTAGTCAACCTCTCCCCATTTCTAAGAGGTCTATAAGGGGCGTGCATAAGCGCACCATTGTGCCTACCGTCCCTGTCCTACTGTCCTATTGTCCTCATTTATCTGTACTTCTTTGCTTGTTATGTTTATACAAACACCTACCGTATTTTTCGGAGTATAAGACGCACCTTTTTACCCCCAAAAAGAGGGTGAAAATTTGGGTGCGTCTTATACACCGAATGCAGCCCCACCCACCCAGCCGCCCCCACCCTTTGGCCTCTGTCTTCCAGCAATTTACCTGTTTGCAGCAAAGAGTGAAGAGCCTGTAAAGCCAAGCAAGTCAGTAGAAGCTTCCCAACCTACAGCTGATTAGGTTTGCCACGTGGGAAAATGAAAGTGAAACTAACTGCAAAGAGGCAAATAGCTGGGAGAGACACAGCAGATTTTTATTTTTTGCTGAACTGGATGGAAGAGGGTAAGTGTAGAATGTTCAAATTATTAGACTTATTTTTTAAAGACTGCTTTGTTATTGTTCTAGAGCCAGGGGTCTCCAACCTTGGCAACTTTAAGACTTGTGGACTTCAACTCCCAGAATTCAACAGCCAGCTTTGCTAGCTTTGCTGGTTGTGGAATTCTGGGAGTTGAGGTCCACAAGTCTTAAAGTTGCCAAGGTTGGAAATCCCTGTAAATCTAGACAACTTAACAAAATAAAGAAGCTTTTTAAAATAAATGCTTGCTCTGAAGAGGCCCAGTGCTATTGTATCTTTTTTAAATAATAGAGAATAATGTATACTTCCAGAAATTTTAATTAATTTTAGCAGCTCTGTACAAGTATAGTCTGAAATGTAACAGTGTCCTGTGTAGTATTAGAGTTTAGTTACCTTGGAGTAGATCTATTTAAATAATTGGGAAGAGTTAGTGTGACTACATTTAAGAAAACTTTCTGGCATAATGTACATTTCTCCAATTCTTTGCTATTTCTATGGGTCAGGCACACATGCACAGAAATACACAGCAAACAGTGTATATCATCTGTGCTGTTTGCTGTTTGGCAAATTGCTTGGAGGCAGAGGCCTTTTTCCCTTGTTTTCCTCCCCCAAAACTAAGGTCTGTCTTATACTTCGGTGCGTCTTATACTCCGAAAAATACGGTACTATCCTGTACATCAGTGTTTCCCAACCTTGGCAACTTGAAGATATCTGGACTTCAACTCCCAGAATTCCCCAGCCAGTATTCGCTGGCTGGGGAATTCTGGGAGTTGAAGTCCAGATATCTTCAAATTGCCAAGGTTGGGAAACACTGCTGTACATGTTTGACAAATAAATAAATAAATGAAATAAAATAAAATAAACATCAGCAATTTTCTAGTCCTCTGGTAGATATGGTTTCATATCCTTCAAAGACATTCATCAAGGAAACCTGCTGAAGCCTCAATAGCAATGTTCGAGCCCAAATAAAGTCACTGCTTTTTACCCGTTTGGGAGGGGACAGCACTGGTCTGCAGAATAAATAATGACCTCGGAATCTTTATGTTATGTTCTGCAAGGTTTGTCTCTAAAGATGGAAGATCCATCTGCCTCATTGTCAGCGCCCTCTGCTGGCCATGGATGGGAAACGCTTTTGCAGCTCAGCTGTTTTGACCTTCGCCTGCTACATAAAGGCCAATTTAATGTTGGCCGTGATTACACATAGGTAATGCATACGGATGGGTAAGCGCAGGTTGCAGATGGCTGCAGACAGGCTGACATGCACATCTCATCCCAACTGTGTGTCGTGTGTAGGTGTGTGTCCTGTGTGTTGAATGGCTGATCCAACTGCCTTTTCTGTGCTTTGCTGTTTGAGGGCCCCCTACCCAGAATGTTACATTTGCAGAAATATAAATGGGATCCCTGTGCACCATCTCTGAAGGACGCACCCTGATGTGCAGTGCAGGAGATGTCTGCTTGACTCTTTAGCTAGTGGGGGGGCGGGGGGGGCGGAGGGCTAAAGCAACATGCTGAGCCCCAAAGAAGCAACTGATGCTTTTTGTAACTTGGAAGAGAGCCAGCTGCAGTCCATCTCTGGAAAAGAGACAGTGCACCTTTTCCCTTTGCCTAACTTTCTGGATTCTTCCCAAAATCTAACCACAACTGTGTTCTCGGTTGCATTCCAATGTCTCTGCGGCTTCACATTCTCTGAAAGTGCAATGCACCTGTTGAACCAAACGGGGTGTTCTGCTGCAGCGAAAGTAAACCTTAGGAGTTTGGAAGGCTTACTTCTAAGGCAGGATGCGCCTTCTTGTCCCCATCGTATACAATGGGAGAAAGCCATAAAAATGGCACATCTTTTGTGAGCAGCAAGCCCGCCTCTTTGTTACAGCTTGTGAACTCTGAACAGCCAGGTGAAAACAAAGAGCTGAGATTCAATTTAACTTAAATGATATTAACTAAATATAGTGGATAAGATGGCTCTCTAGTCAATGACTTCCCACACATTAAAAATGTAATTTTGGAAGTAGCTTTTGTGGGGTGAGGGCTGGGCCAAAGTGTTCAGGATTCCTTGAACCTGCATAGATTCCGCCTTGCTCTTTCAAATGCCCAGTTGCCTTGGCACATCAAAGGTAGCTCTTCCCGAAGATCAGACTCCGTCCAGTGGAACAAAGCGCTCACGTGCAGACGAAGCAGCCCCTGAAGTATCTGACTCGGAAGCAAGCAGAACAATGGGCTCCTGTGGCCACCCTTCCCGCCTTGCGTAGCTGTAGGGGGCCTCAGATCCCTCTGCCGGCTTTGCCCCCAATAACACCAAGACCAGGCTAGGAGGAACAGGATTTATGTTGCATACTTAAAAACCACACTGCTTGGAAAGAAAGAAAGAAAGAAAGAAAGAAGGAGGAGAAACCAGACTTCAGGGCAGAAAATGCAAGAGGCAGGCCGGCCATTGACAAAAAAGAGGAAGAGGTGAGGCAGGAGAGGACAAGGCAGGGCTCTGCTGGGAGGGGTTTGCCCCCCCGTAATGAAGGACTGGCACAGCTTACATGATGCTTGCTGGAGTGAAGACGGGGGCAACACACAGGGTGTCCGTGATCTCCCAGCCACAGGAGAGGGGGGCACACGTGCTCTCCCGATCCTCTTCTTCCGGATACAGTGATTTCCCCTGGAGGAGCTGGACGGCTTCCCTGCAGGAGAAAGGAGCCAGCAGGGGTGAGATCTCCAGCTGTGAGGGGGCTGAGTTTAGAGACCCTGCACTGCAGAAAGCGGCAGAGGTCTGACCTCTCCTTGAAGCCTTAGATGACCCTCCCCAAAGGGGTGCAGTCAGGCGGGTGAGATTCTTGTAACAGAGGTGACTAACAATAAAGCTTTTGCTCGAGACTATTCATAAAAGCCTTTCTAGTTCTTTGCACCTGACAACAGCTCAGCACCTGGAACTGGGCCAAGTGGTCACGGGGCCAGGGGACCTTTCCCACTCTGGGACTCAACAGCCGTTTAAAATATAAGGTTGCAGCAGTCTCAGCCTAAGAGGTGGACCAGATCAGAAACTGACTCCATTAGACGACCAGAACTCCATTTTACTGGGACAGGAACAGAAGTTTGCTTGGTGGTTTTTGTTCGTTTGTTTCCCCTTTCCCCTCTTGGCGTGGAGGGAAGCCAGCCTGAGCCTCTTCCTGACGCTTTCTCTCCTGTTGGACTCAATGCAGGCTTCTGCGCCTGTTGAGTACACGGCTTCTCTATCTGGTTTCTCCCAGTCATCTTTTGGGCTCCCTGCAAGTAGGCTTTAATTCTTCTGTATTTCTTTAAACAACAGGGGAGTCAGATTAACAGAGTTGGAAGGGACCTTGCAGGTCATCTAGTCCAACCCCCTGCCCAACCCTTACATCTGCCTCTACCTAGGATTGAACTCACAACCTCCTGATTGTGAGGCAAGAGCTCCACCTCTAGGCCACAGCAGCTGAGTGATTCTAGTATTGCAAGAATTGTCTCATTATTTCAGCATTCTGTGTGATCACCCTGTAACAAAAGTGGCTCTAGCAATTTCAGGGCCAGAGCAAGATCCAGGCCAGGGTTTTCTGGTCCCTGGTGGCTTCTATTTCATAATTGGTAGCTTTGTGGGGCAGAAATGCAGGTACTTCTCCCCCTTTCCTTCCACTCTGAAAACCTTCTTACCAGGCCACTCTGGACATAGCGTAGTGAATTGGGGTTGATGGAGATCCCTGGAAAGAGGACGGAGCCAGCACAGTGTGGGCCCCCATGTTCTCAAAGATCAGCCAGTCCCCGACCTGCAGCTCAGGCATTTCCAGGCCATCTGCAATTCGGTCCAACCCATCACCAGTTGGTCCCCAGAAACTGCTGTTGTGCAAAGGGAGATCTGGTGGGGGTTTCTGCAAAGACGAGAAAAGAACTGTAACCAGCCAGATCTTCTGGGATCCTCACAGCTACAGTTCAAGCTGATCTTTAAGCTGACTTTCTCAAGACTGTACAGCAATGATCTAGAGATAGTCCTTGATTTACGACCACAACGGAGTCCAAAATTTCCACTGCTGAGCAAGATAGTTGTTAAGTAAGCTTTGTATAATCTTTCTTGCCACAGTTATTGTTATGTATTGAATATATATAGTTGTGTTAAGCCCTGCTAAAGTGAAACTAACCTTTAGTTGACCTTGTTAACTTCAACTGTTTTGGAGGGAAACTTAGAACATTCATACAGTATTTGGGCGGGCTCTTTCAAGCATTATGATTGGTTGAGTCCCTGTGGGCCCAGAGTATAAATTACAGGGATTTGCCTGTTGATTGAGAGTTCCAGTTGAGTCAATAAATGCTGTTGTATCTATGCTGGTCTGTTTTTGCCTACTGCAGCCCACAACACAATAGTGGTGACGAAGGTGGGATGCTGCAGAGGGGAGAGCTGCTGCTAACCAAGAAATAACTGGGTGTCAGACTGGGTAAAGAGCCCTGGTAGGACCACGCTCCCCGCCCTGCCTGCCAGGAAGACACATTGGAGGCACAGATGTGCCTGAGGTATCTGTCCCCAGGACTCCTAAGTGCAGCCCAGCTCCAACCGCAGCAGTACAGGCATTAACCAGCACCACAGGGGGCTCAAAATGGCTAAACTGGGAAGACTCAACGAGTTCGATATTACTCACACGGAACAGTGGAGCTCATACATCTCCCGAGTAGACAACTATCTCTGGGCTAACCAGGTCACGGATGATGGCCTGAAGGTGGCAACCCTACTATGTGTCTGCGGACAAGCCATGTTTGACATCGCTGAAAACTTGATAGCACCAGCAAGCGTAGAGACAGTGGCCTACGCAGACCTCAAGAAAAAATTAAGCAAACATTTTGAGCCTAAACTCTCGGTCATCGCCCAGCGCCATACATTCAAGCAATGTGAACAGAGATCCAGGGAATCTGCAGTAGAGTTTATGGCAGCCCTTCACCAAGCTTCGCGCCAATGCGAGTTCCCTGATTTGGAAGACCATCTCAGAGACAGGCTTGTTTGCAGCCTGCGTAATAGTGAATTACAGTAGCACCTATTCACCATGGAGAAACTGACCTTCCAAGACGCATTGAAGGAAATCATGGCGGATGAGGCCGCCGGAGGGGACATGAAGGCTCTCCGGCCACTAGAAATGCACACCAACCCCCCAGCGATCCACCAAGAGACCGCAGAAGGCTCGGGAAATGTCAGTGAGATCGAAGAAATCAATTGCTTGTGGAGAGAGCCACTCAGAAGGCCACACTCCACAGAGCAAGCAACTCCCCCACAGAGCTGTGCAAGCTGCGGGGGACAGCATGAAAGAGCAGAGTGCAGATTCTGCACAGCAGTATGCCGTGCCTGTGGAAAGCAAGGGCACATTGCCAGAGTTTGCAGAAGTCGTCAGCAGGAAACGAAACCTGCGACACTGCAGCACAATGGGAAAAGACCCCCAGGACAGAACAGAGTTGAATACTGCTCGGGAAGGCGTAGCATCCAACGCAGAGGGGCCCAATGCCCCATCAAAGAAAAGACTCCAACTAAAACTTCAAGGGATCCCATGCTCCATGGAGCTAGATACTGAATTGGCCTTGTCCATTATCTCCTCCACGACTTTCGACCACATTTGCAAACGTAGCCGATGACAGATCCCGCTGAAATCATCGAACTTAGTGCTAATAGATATCCAGAATCGCCATGTTCCCATAAGGGGCAAAGCTACCATTAGAGTACAATTCAGAGAGTTTGAGGGTTCCCTCAGCATAGTGGTCATAGAGGCGCCGTGCACCAGCCTCATAGGATTGGACTGGTTCGAGGCCCTGGGCATCAGAGTAATGGGCATCCATCAAACCCAAATAGTCAATCTAAAAGCAGTATGCCAATAATACGCTGACATATTCAGCACTGAACTGGGACAATACAAGGGGGCACTCAACCTTCATCCAGCAGTAACTCCAATCCGATTAAAACTGCGCAAGTTTCCCTTTGCATTGAAGCCTAAAATTGATGTGGAACTAGAGAAACTGGTACATCAGGAAGTGCTCCAACCCGTGGACTGTAGCCATTGGGAGATTCCCATAGTGACCCCAGTTAATCCTAATGGGGACATTCGCATTTGCACAGACTATAAGTGCACCATAAACAAGGCACTACAGCAACATGCTTATCCTGTACAAGTGGTAAGCCACATCCTTGCCTCGCTCCAGGGAGGCCGAATCTTTGCTAAGCTAGACCTCACCCAGGCCTACCAATAGCTACTGGTAGATGACACTACCGCAGAAGCACAAACAATAGTCACACACAGAGGTGCATTCTGAGTGCGCCGCTTGCAGTTTGGGGTAAGTGTAGCATCAGGGTTGTTCCGAAGTATTATGGAACGAATACTGAAGAACATTTCCGGTATCTGCCCGTACTTTGATGACATCCTGATCGCAGGGGAATCAACAGCAGTCTTGGCGGAATGTCTCCGCACAGTACTCCAACGTTTCCGCGAGGCAGGCCTAAAACTCAAGAGGGAAAAGTGCCAGATCGGCGTGGAATCCACAGAATTCCTGGGTTTCTGCATTGACGCTGCCGGAATCCACCCATCTGAAGCAAAGCTAAAGGCAATTCAGCAAGCCCTCCACACCAAAATCCAAGGGGGAGCTGAAAGGAACTATGCCCAGATAGACAAGGAAGCCCTTGCCATAGTGGCTGGCATTAAGAAGTTCCACAACTTATATGGATGAACTTTCACCTTTACAGACCTTTACAGACCACAAACCTCTCCTTGGTCTCTTCACAGCTGACAAACAGATCCTGTTGCCGCGAATGCTACTATGATCCAATTACATGGCTGCATACTTGTACCGGCTAGTCCACAAGCCGGGCAAGGAAATGGGCCACGCCAACGCTCTCAGCTGACTGCCTCTACCTCAGACTGAGCTGGATCCGGCCCCAGCTTGTCGTATTCTGGCGATCTAGGACCTGCCTGAAGCACCCCTACATGCAAGGGATGTTGCAGCTGAAACCACCATGGACAGAACGCTTAGCTGCATTCTCAACTGGGTGTTAAGGGGATGGCCAGAGGCCTGGCCAGGCCCTGAGTTCCAACACTATGCTTCTCGAAAAAATGAACGGTCAGCCCACAAGGGATGTGTGCTTTGGGACAGCAGGGTCATCATTCCACCCAGTCTTCGCTCCAAGGTGGGGGATTCCCTACACGAGGGCCCCCCAGGAATTGTTTGGATGAAGGTTCTAGCCAGGAGCTACTTGTGGTGGCCAGGCCTGGACAAAGACATTGAGAATCAAGTAAGGAGTTGCCAGGTCTGCCAAGAAACCCGACCGGAGATGCCACAAGCAACAGTGCACCACTGGGAGACCACCCAAGCCCCATGGTCTCGCGTGCACATTGACTTTGTGGGCTCCTTCCAGGGGCAGGTGTTCCTGATAGTAGTGGACAGTTATTCCAAGTGGTTGGAAGTGGCCCCGGTCTCATGACAACAACCAGGGTCATCCAAGAGTTGTACCGGCTGTTTGCCACACATGGTCTGCAGATGTAATCATGTCTGACAATGGGGCACAATTCACGGCAGAAGAGTTTCAGTCATTCCTCAATGCCAACGTGATCCGGCACATAACATCCGCTCCATTCCACCCCATGACCAACGGTCAGGTCAAACGAATGGTCAGGACCACAAAGGAGGCGCTCAAGCATATGACGACTGGGGACTGGAATCACTGCTGGTGAACTTCCTCCTGTGTCAACACACAACTCCCTGTACACCAACAGGTCAGCAGAGTTGAGGTGGGGCCACCGGCTCATCACGAAGCTCGACCGACTTCACCCAAAGTAGCTGCGGAGTTGGCTCAGCCAACACCGCCCCCCCCTGAAACTTACAGCCAGGTGAATTGGTTTGGGCGAGGAACTATGGGAGTGGGCACCTTGGGTGGCAGCTAGGGTAACTAAGGTAACGGGCCCATTGTCATACAAGGTTACCCTGGGGAATGATCATACAATCAGATGCCACATTGATCAGTTATGGCATCGGCAGGCCGGGCCTGTCCTGGATGAGGATCCCAAGGCTTTATCAGACCCACTAGAGAACTGTTTTCCTCTGTGTTTGCCTACACCACCCATGGTTGCCTCTGGAGAAACAGAGGTACCAAGGGCAGTAAAGCTGCCGCCGCCACTCACTGGTGACCAAAATGGCCATCAAGACTCTGTCCAATTGGAGATGGACAATACAGTAACATTACGGCGGCCCACCAGGATCCGTGGGCTCCCAGCCTATCTCGAAGACTATGAATATTGAACAGACTGAGGGTAAGTACTATCCTAGGGGGGAGGGATGTTATGTATTGAATATATATAGTTGTGTTAAGCCCTGCTAAAGTGAAACTAACCTTTAGTTGACCCTAACTGTTAACTTCAACTGTTTTGGAGGGAAACTTAGAACATTCATATTTGGGTGGGCTCTTTCAAGTATTATGATTGGTTGAGGCCCTGTGGGCCCAGAGTATAAATTACAGGGATTTGCCTGTTGTTCGAGAGTTCCAGTTGAGTCAATAGATGCTGTTGTATCTATGCTGGTCTGTTATTGCCTACTGGAACCCACTACACAATAGTTATGAAGTGAATCACTGCAGTTGTTAAGTTAGTAGCACTCTTGTTAAGTGGATCCGGCTTCTCTCATTGACTTGGCTTGTCAGAAGGTCGCAAAAGGGGATCACGTGACCCCAGGGCACTGCGACCGTCAAAAATAGGAGTCAGTTGCCAAAGGTCTGAATTTTGATCACGTGCTGCAATGGTTGTAAGTGTGAAACAGTCATGTCACTTTTTTCAGTGCCATTGTAACTTTGAATGGTTACTAAATGAATGGTTGTAAGTCAAGGACTATTGGATTCTGAGACGTTTTATAAATTCTCAGAATCCTAAATCCTATTTGCAGAAATTTTATATATTCTTAGAGATTCAGAATGTCTATGGCAGACAATTTCCAGTACTGTAATGCTAGCTACTATCCCTTTGGGTGCTTAGGTAGCTCTGCAGGAAAACCACTGCCAATCAAGGCAGAGCCTTCCAAGTAAACAGTTCCAAGAAAGAGTTCAGATTCCAGGGGGACCCCCGCTCATTTTATCCCCACAAGCACAACTGAAGAAAGAGAGAGGGCCCAAAGTCACCCACTGATTTGCATGGTTGTGGGTGGAACTTAACTTAACCAACGCCTCTTTGATCCTCCCCAGAACACCATGCTGGCCTTCCTTATGTGACCTGCACTGTACCAAAAGCACAGGCCGCTGACCTGCTGGCACACAGTCAGAAGAGAGAAGGAAATGGGGTGTCACTCAAAGCCCAGAAGGGGGAAGCCACCGCTGGCGGAGGCAGGACACAGGGAGGGGGCCCTAGAGCATCCAAGCTGGAGGGAACCAGACTTCAGGTCCTGCTTTGGCACTCGGGCTCCCCTTCGCTGAGAGGAGGAGGGATTTCTGTCCCTTGCTGAGTCATGCACCTCTCCTTACCTTAGGCAAGATGGGGACAGGGCAGATGTTGCTGAAGATGACCGAGCCAAGAGAGCCATAGACGCCATCGTTAATATGGTAGACAAAGCTCTTCTTGCCCTCGGCGTCTTCCTCTGAGGAGACCAAACGGCAGGCACAGTCAGGGAGGCCTTGGGAGATGGAGGATGGGAAGCCCCCGGCCAGGTTTGTTCTGCAAGGTTGGTGGCTGGCTTCATTCTCGAGTTGCAGGCCCTCCCACTTGTGGGAACCTGGACACCCAGCCCTCCCACCCTGTGGGGAGGAGGATTGAATGTCAGAGTGCAAATTCAGAATTGCACTTCCCTGCCCAGCCAGAATTGGGCAACTGTTTGGGTGGACATGGGGAGGTCGCTATGCTCCAAAGGAGAGAAGCAGCAGCCCCTCCATTACAGGGCAGGCTGGTAGATAAGGAACTGGGGAAACCCAGCCGTGGTGAGGAAGACCTTGCACAAATTCACCCGGGGTCATTTCTGCCTCAGCTGGGATTATTGTTCTCCACCTGGAACTGACTTGGAAGCTGCAGCTGGTCCAGAATGTAGCTGAGCTGGTAGCTACAGACATGCAAAAGTGGCCATATAGGGCCTGGTCAAGTGGGCATTGGGCTAGGGTGCCAAAGCATAGGTGGTGCCAATTTGGCCCCTCCCCAAAACAAAGGCCACAAGAAAAATGTTTACAGTAGGTAAAATGCACAGGTTATCTGCAGCCCACTTGGCTCCTATGACTTCAGCCTGCGCCCACCAGAGCCGGCACACTCTCACTCACTCCTGTCACTCAGGGCCATCCGATGGGAGCCATGGAGCGTGGCACCTCTGTCACGGTGCCTGGTCAGTGAAGCAGCTTACGCCCCACATTTGGACAATCCCCATCCTGTTGTCCTTTTCGAAAGGCCGTGGGCGTTGGGTCAGGGCGCTCAGTGAATCCGATGTTGAGCAACGGTCAAGAGGTGTTTTGGGGAAATGGACTCAATCACTACATTCTGTTCTGAGGTTGATGGTTTCATGATTTTTAAACTTGACTTGTTTTGAATTGGGCCACTTTATAAATTGAATAAATAAATAAAATAAACTCTAGGTTAGCAAAGCAGCTCATGGTAGGGCTGAGTTTTCATTGGGTTTAGAATGGGATGGACAGGTTGGCTTTTTGATTCCCAGCTGGTCATTTCCAGCCTGGCTCCAAGAGAGGCAAAGCCAGGCAATCCAAGGACAACACTGGCCCTCCAAGGAAAGACAGGCGTGGCCTTGAGACAAATTAGGGGCAGCATGTTTGGAGGGATTCACATACCGTGTCCATCCAGGATGTGGCTTGTTTCTCCTAGCCTTGGGTATTCTATGCCCCCGGTTGCTGGCTGTAAACAAGGATGGAGGCTCCCTGGGAGGAAGGAAGTCTTGGGCACTCTGAACCTACCGTCTGAGCCCAGCTGGTCCAGAGAAACTTCCTTCTTGGCAATGATGTTAACCACCAAGGTAAAGGCCGAATGCACGTAGTAGCGCCCCAGCTCAGCAAGGATCTCAACCCCACAGCCTTCAGGGAAGTAGAGGTCCAAGGCAGAGTTGATCACAGCTGCTGTCTGAAAAAGTCCGGTGGGCAGAAGGGAGAAGAGAGGAAACCTTGCCATTACACACACAGGCACCCAAAGTCCTGCCTGGACTTTGCAGCTGTTGGGAAAAGAGGCAGCTGGGGCCAGAAGGGCTGCAGATAGTCAGATACCTTTCGGTTGGTTGGTTTTCATAGCAGCATAAGCTGGGAGGAGGTCCTAAGTCGGATGTCAGTCTGATGTAGTGACTAGTCCTTCCTTCCTTCCTTCCTTCCTTCCTTCCTTCCTTCCTTCCTTCCTTCCTTCCTTCCTTTCTTTTCCTTTTCTCTTCCTTTCATTCCTCCTTCCTTCCTCTACTCACCCACCCACTCTATTATCTATCTATCTATCTATCTATCTATCTATCTATCTATCTATCTATCTATCTATCTATCTATCTATCTATCTATCTATCTATCTATCTATCTATCTCTGATCTAATCTTGCCCTCTCCCAGCTCATTGTTGATTCTTAAAGAGAAACATTCACCTAGTAACTCTGCAAAGGATCTCATCCCATTTCGAACGGTCCTGATCATGGCTGAGAGTCTTAGCATGGCAGGGACTAGGCATGGCTAGTCTAGTGAAGAGAAGGACCAGGGGAGACAGGATAGCAGTCTTCCAATATTTGAGGGGCTGCCACAGAGAGGAGGGGGATCAAGCTATTTTCCAAAGCAACCGAAGGACAGACAAGGAACAATGGATGGAAACTGAACAAGGAGAGGTTCAAGCTGGAAATAAAGAGAAATTTCCTGACAGTGAGAACAATCGACCCATGGAACAGAAGTTGCCTTCCGAAGTTGTGGGAGCTTCATCACTGGAAGCTTTCAAGAAGAGACTGGACTGCCATCTGTCAGAAATGATGTAGGGTGTCTTGCTTGGGTGGGGGGTTGGACTAGATGACCTATAAGATCCCTTCCAACTCGGTCAATCTGTATTTATATCTGTATCTGTATCTATATTTATTTATAACTTGACCCAAAGTTGCAGGCTGAGCAGCACAGCAGAAAAGCCCAGGAAAATAAAGTTTAGCCTCAGAGGAACACAGCGCCACCTATGGGATGTGTTCGGTGGCTGAAACAATATCAATCACCTCCAAGGCAGAAAACTGATGCAGAGCAAATCTGGGCCTCTTGGAAGAATTGTGTCAGTGCTGGGTATGAATGATTTTAGAATTGCTGGAAGCTTCTTGAATCTCTGGACTGCAAAGAGGAAGTGAGAAGCAACAAGCAGGACACAAAACACAGATATTTGAGTGTGCCACCTACTTGAGCCACGCCCTTTGATTCTTCAGCGAGTATTTTGATTTTTTTCACACACCATTCAATTCTTGATTCAACAGAAATTAGAGTGTGGCCCCCCACATCAAGGGCCCAGGGTACTCCTGGCTGGCTGCGTGGTCTTTGGAGCCCTCAATGTGCTCCCAAAGCAGGTCTGAAGCAGGACTCCTACCTCTTCGAAGTGCCTCCTAGACTCTTCAGCACTGGGAAGTCCTCCTCCAATGTCCAGGAGATGTATCTTGTAGCCTAGCTCTGCACCCATTTCCACGACCAGGCGAGCGTCTGCTATGGATTGGGTGAAGATCTGAGGGTCAGTGCAGCTGCTTCCAATGTGAAAGCTAGAAAGGAAAGGAGATGAATTACCTGTGAACACTTATATCTAGAAGACTTACTCAGTGAAATTGTGGGGCGCACTGCTAATATTGCCCTCTGCCTGACCACGTGGCAACTTCTGTGGGTCACCACCCAGATATTGCTTGCTCCCAGGTAATTGGGGTCCCCATCTCAGACACGTTCATGGTTTTCTTTCTTTGGTCAGAGAAAAGCACTATGGAACACTGTCCTCCCATGCCTCCTCCTGAGTATTCCACTCTATATGCCCCCTTCACAAAGGCTCCACGGTAGGTGTTGTCAGGTGTTTCTGGGTGTTGCCCTGTGCTCAGTCTTTCAACCAGGTATTGCTAGCCCAACGATCAAAGGTACCGGTCCGAGACCTCCAGCAAAAGGTGAAGGAAGAGGGGCCATTGGGAGAGAGAACTTAGTGCACAGAGGAGGGACCAGGGAGAGTTGGCAACTGGCATGAGAAAAGGATCTCTGCCCCTACCTGATGCCCACCACCTCGATGTTCATCTGCTTGGCAATCTCGAGGAGATGTCGGCAGGTTTTAAGGGTGGCACCAAATTTCAAACTCAGATGATTGGCGCACCTGGAGTCATCAGTGGCCAGCTGCAGAATCATTCTGGGGAATGGGAAGAACAGGCTTGTTTGGTTACAGTTAACAACTCTGCTTTACCTTCTACTTTCATGATGCAACTATGCATCATGAGGTCATTGTACATGTATGCAAATGACACAGATAAGATCATTTTTAAATGATGCACACGATCTCTCTCTCTCTCTCTCTCTCTCACACACACACACACACACACCTCCAAGGCAATCAAACTAGGAAACCAAAGTCATGCAAGCTGATATTACCTTTATTATCAGGTTATAGTCACAGAATCTTACGTCTAAATGCGCTCTTCCTCCCTCCCCCCTTATCTTTGTGAGATCTAGGGAGGGTCTTCTCTGAGCTGCTATCTCAGGCTACAATTCTGCCCTGGACTCAAATGTCTTTTATCTGACTGTTGTCTTGGTTGCGGCTCTTCCTCCTGTTCCACAAGGTCATTCCTCCTGCCCATTACACACATAACTTTTGTTCAACTACTGTTTATTGCAAAAGAATCTGACTGGTGGCTGGATTTGCAGAACGCACTAAAACCAGGGAGGTCCTGGTGGCAACATTCAATATTTTAAGAGCAAGAAAATGGTTGCTGTGGAACCAGTCAAGACGTCTTTTGTTTATTGAAGAGCAGTACAAGTGGTGCGGTTGCTTCGTTCCACACAAAGTACTCATGGATGAACAGATTCCTAAGACCACCTGTCCCACGGCTGAGAAGCTCTTCCTTTTAGGAAATTCCACCCCTTGTCCAACTGAAATTTCTTCCCTTGTAATTTGAGACATTGTTTCTCTGAAAATTCAGAGATCAGGCAGGAGAAGTTGCTGCAGGTCTGGGAGGACCCTGGAAGAGGGATTTTTCTCCTGAACCTCCCCCACCCTCTGGAACCTCATTACACACACACACACACACACACACACACACACACACACACCAGATTTGCCTCAACACAAGATTTTAAAGACCTTTTGCCGTCAATCCTGGGGCCCTAATGGTGTGGATAAGCCTGTTTATCAGTTGCCTTAATTGGGATGATTATTAGTGCTGTCGTGAGTTGGTTTTTCAACTGCTACCTATGTTATTTATTGTTTTAATTGTTTTTCATGGCCCAAAGTCATGTATTCGAGATGGGCAGCCATATCAATTTAAACAATAAATAAAATTCTTCCATACATTCTTCCATGTGACAACTCATCAAACATTTGAAGGCAGATATCATCTCTATTTCCAAAGGTGCTTTTTCAAGAGGCAACTGGACTTTCTGGTTTTTCTTTGAAGACGTTTCGCTTCTCATCCAAGAAGCTTCTTCAGCCCTGTCTGGATGGTGGGGAATGGAAGGATTTATACTTCCATTATGCTTCTATAGTATAAATCCTTCCATTCCGCACCATCCAGTCAGAGCTGAGGAAGCTTCTTGGGTGAGAACGAAAGATCTTCAAAGAAAAACCAGAAAGTCCAGTTGCCTCTTGAAAAAAGCTCCTTTGGGACAACCATGACCTGGATGACTGAGAATCTCCATAGCCATCCCTACTTCCACTTTTTTTCTCTAGGCTAACCATGCCTCTTTTCTCCAATCCTGCTAGATCCTTTATCACCTTGGTTGCTTAACCCAAAATCCGAATCCAGTCAACTGAAGTTCCTAACAACCACCTCCAGGTGGGCACTGAAATTTTATTCTCATAACACACTTAACTTAGCTGGTTAAAGCCTTGAAGCTACATTCACATCATAATACTGAATCTGATTAGTTTTAATGTTGCTTAGTATTTTTCTGGTTTAGTGTGTTTTGCAAATCCAGCTTTAGTTTGCTGTTGATGGAAAGCATGTGTGAACCTTGAAAATGGGTAATTCAGTAATGAAGTTACACATGTGCAAACCCAGCCAGAAAATCTCTCTTCTGAGCAGAGCTCCGTCGTCCGAATCCACATTCCACTAAAACTGGAGCCCCCGACCCAAATTCTATTCAACCTTGGGAGGGGAGACGATTAAGGAAGACCTAGGCATAGCCCAGGATCATCGGGACTATAAAATCTGCTCGATGCGAGGACTGGGCGGACCTACAAGCTCCAGGCTGTAAGAGCTATCGTCGCCATGATGGTAACGAGTGTGGCGCCAGGGAGCCTAAACAACTTTAACAACTTTAACAATAAAAGAGGTACCGTATGGGGAGTGAAAACTGGAGGCCAGCTGTTTAAGAAACCAGGCGCTAAGACCTTCAACTGCTTGAAGACTGGGGGGTTTTCCGAGAGACTCCTGATCTTAATAGGCGTTCTGTGTGACGGCGATTTGTGGGATAACTATTTGCGATCCAGCACCTGATCGCGAGGGAACGCTGGCCGGTCCAAAGAAGATCGAGTTAATGATTGTAAGAACTGTGGGAACTGTAAAAACTATTACCACCTAATTTTAAAGTGCCTGGCCGCCCAACAATCTTCCAGACAGGGGCTGGTTCAGCCCGAGACTTTGGTGCCTTTGCTGGGTGTGGCCACTGCCTCCGTGATCAGCACGGCATTGCCTGTCTGGCGGCGTGACTGCCGCGACCACGTTTGCAAGGCCCCTTTTAACCAAAGCAACTTTATTTGCCGATGGGGACTTTGTTTGAGGGGACTTTTCTTGTGTTTCATCTACTGCGTCAGCTGTTTACTATCTTTGCTGTGATGTCCTCCATCTGGGACGTGGCTTCTATCATTTCGATTGGAGCAGCGTTCTGCATTTGCTGTTATCGGCGCCATTTTTGTTCCCACGAGGTTGCTGACGGCTGAGACCAAATATAAGGCCCTGTGTAGTCTCACGAGGACATATGTGAGGAATGTGAAAGCCTCACTAAGAACTATTACCAGCCTTGGGGTAGATGTCTGGAAGAACGGAACAGCTAAGGAAAAAAAACTGAAAGAACTAACTTTTAAATTAGTTGGGAGGCTGGCACTTTGCACCCCCATATACTGAAACTGTTTTACCCTTGCTTGTTTTATATTTTTACATTTTATCTCACCTCGGGGGGGGGGGAATTATGTATGGGTCATGTGTGTGAGTTGGTTTAGGGTTGATTGGGTTGATACGAATGTAATTTTTTTATAGATAAAACTTGAGGGAATGAGTGAGTCCGGGGCTGGGATCCTGCCCCCCTCTGCTGAGTGTGAAAACAGAAGCGGAGGGGGGTGCAGGACCAACCCCGGGCCCAGTATGAGTGGAGTGTATGGCCTGCCGGGAGAATGGGAGACCAGCGGGGGAGGGGAGGGGATCTCTGGTGGTAGTGGGAGTAGGAGCATTACGGTCATAACAGGGAGGGGTAGGTATGGCGGGAGCAGAGGGGTTGGCCGCTCTCTGGGAATGAGGATTCGCTGTTTACAAGCGATTCCTTGTTCTGGCCCCTCTGATATGGTTCCATCTAGCTCAGCCCGAGTACCTGGTAACCAAGGATGTCAGGGCCCCGGGCTCAAGCTGCTGCTGTTGAATGCCAGGTCGATTATTAACAAGGCCCCCCTTGTACGGGATTTAATTCTGGAAGAGGGGGCTGACCTGGCATGTATCACTGAAACCTGGCTGGGTCAGGAGGGGGGGTTCCCCTCTCCGAGATGTGCCTGGACGGGTTCTCAGTTCAGCATCAGCCGCGACCCCAGGGAAGGGGTGGAGGAGTGGCTATTATAGCTCGCCAGAACCTTTGCCCTCGAAGGAGCCCTGCCCCGGAGATTGTTGGGTGTGAGACGCTCCTTCTGAAGTTGGACTTAGGGGTTCAGGTGGGCCTTTTGCTAACGTACTTGCCTCCTAGCTGCGTTACAAAGGCCCTGCCTGTTCTGCTTGAGGCGGTTGCGGGGCTGGCGATTGAGTTCCCCAGGTTGATGGTGCTGGGGGACTTTAATCTGCCATCGCCCGGCGAAGCCTCAGGGGCAGTCCAGGAGTTCATGGCTTCCATGACAACCATGGACCTGACCCAAGTAGTTCAGGGTCCGACTCATGAGGGAGGTCACACGCTTGACCTTGTGTTTCTCTCGGGGCAGTGGAGAGATGATCTGAGGCTGAGGGGTTTAGTTACAGTACCCTTGTCGTGGTCAGATCATTTCCTTCTGAGGATGGATTTCATGGCACCACTCCTCCACCGCAAGGAGGCGGGACTGATTAAGTGGTTCCGCCCCAGGCGCCTAATGGAACCCGAGGGATTCCAGAGGGAGCTTGGGGAAATACCTGAATCCCTGGTACACAATTCGTCCGAGGCCCTTGTAGCCACCTGGAATCGGGTGGCGGCGGGGGCCTTGGATCGTATTGCGCCTTTGCGGCCTCTCCGTGGTAGCGGATCCAGGAGGGCTCCTTGGTTTACTGAGGAACTCCGGGAGATGAAGCGCCAAAAGAGACGCCTAGAGCGACGATGGAGATCTAGTAAAGCTGAGTCTGACTTTTAAGAACTTTCATTAAGTCTTACTTAGTGGCGATACGGGCGGCAAAATGTTCGCATTTTTCTGCCCTTATTGCATCCGCTGACTCCCGCCCAGCCGCCCTGTTTAGGGTGACCCGCTCCCTCCTAGCCAAGGAGGGTGGCGAAGATCCCTTGCAGGGCAGAGCTGAGGAATTTTCTCGGTTTCTGGCGGATAAAGTCACTCAGATTCGGACAGACCTGGACTCCGATTGGGCAGTACAGGCCGAGGTGACAGGGGCAGGCCTTAGTCCTGTTATATGGGAGGAGTTTGAACCGGTGACTCCTGATGATGTAGACAAGGCCATAGGAGCGATGAGTTCCGCCACTTGTTCATTGGACCCGTGTCCCTCCTGGTTGGTTTCGGCCACCAGGGAGGTTTCACGCGGCTGGCTCCAGGCGTTGGTCAACGCTTCTCTGAGAGAGGGGTCCGTCCCGCGGCCTTTAAAAGTTGCGGTGGTGAGGCCCCTCCTCAAGAAGCCTTCCCTGGACCCAGCGGTTTTAAAGAACTTCCGTCCGGTCTCCAACCTTCCCTTCGCGGGGAAGGTTGTTGAGAAAGTGGTGGCACTCCAACTCCTACAGCTGTTGGATGACACTGATTTTCTGGATCCCTTTCAATCGTGTTTCAGGCGCGGCTACAGTACGGAAACGGCTTTGGTCACCCTGATGGATGACCTCTGGCGAGCCCGGGATGGTGGTCATTCCTCCATCCTGGTGCTACTTGACCTCTCAGCGGCTTTCGATACCATTGACCATGGTATCCTTCTGCGTCGTCTCGGTGAGGTGGGAGTGGGCGGCACTGTGCTACAGTGGTTCTCCTCCTACCTCTCTGACAGGACGCAGTCGGTGTTGACAGGGGGCAGATGTCGAGCCCTAGGTCCCTACTTTGTGGGGTGCCGCAAGGCTCGGTCCTCTCGCCCATCCTGTTTAACATCTACATGAAACCACTGGGTGAGATCATCCGACGACACGGGGTGAGGTATCAGCAATATGCTGATGATACCCAGTTGTACATCTCCACCCTGTCTCAATTCAGGGAAGCCGTCGACGTAATGTGCCACTGCCTGGACGATGTTAGGGTCTGGATGGGGAAGAACCGGCTAAAGCTCAACCCTGACAAGACCGAGTGGCTATGGATATTGCCTCCCAAGGATTCTGTCAATTGTCCCTCCTTGGTTCTTGGGGGAGAGAAATTAACTCCCTCAGAACGGGTTCGCAATTTGGGTGTCCTCCTAGACCCACAGCTAAAATTGGAGCAACATCTTTCAGCTGTGGCTAGGGGGACCTTTGCACAGGTTCGCCTGGTGCACCAATTGCGACCCTTCTTGGAGAGGGAGGCGCTACTCAGTCACCCACGCCCTTATCACCTCCCGGCTGGATTACTGCAATGCGCTCTACATGGGGCTACCCTTGAAGAGTATCCGGAGACTACAATTGGTGCAAAATGCAGCTGTGCGTGCTGTGGTGGGTGTGCCCAGGTACACCCACGTAACACCTATCCTCCGCCAGCTGCATTGGTTGCCCATTAGTCTCCGGATCCAATTTAAGGTGTTGGTCGTTACCTTTAAAGCCCTACATGGCTCAGGGCCAGGCTACCTTCGGGACCGCATCCTGCCGCATACCTCCCTACGACCGGTTAGGTCCCACAGAGTTGGTCTCCTCCAGGTCCCATCGACCAAACAATGTCGGTTGGCGGGGCCTAGGGGGAGAGCCTTCTCTGTGGGAGCTCCCTCCCTATGGAACCAGCTCCCTCCGGAGATCAGAGCTATCCCCACCCTGCTGGCCTTCCGTAAAGCAATAAAAACTTGGCTCTTCCGGCAGGCGGGGTGAAAGTGAGACCGAGTTGAGTATCTCGGGGTCTCCCCCCTTTAGTTATGAATGTTGGAGATTTCTTTTTAATTTTTATATATCTTTTAATTGTTATATGTTTTACTGTAATGGATTTGGACATGTTGTGAGCCGCCCAGAGTCCCTCGGGAGTTGGGCGGCATACAAATCTATTAAATAAATAAATAATCTATTAAATAAATTTAATTCTGAATTTTATTCACTGATTTAATTTGCTGATTAATGTACACCTTTCCCAGTTGTGCTGAGGTGACCTGCTGGTCCATCATAAAAACTGTACATAAAAACTGTACAAAAGAGATGGTTTGCATCCATCAAAGAAAGGGACTGAGCTACTTGGTATTAAATTCAGAGATTTCCTGGATAAACATTTAAACTGAGCAGCGGGGACAGAGAATTAATTGATACAGATCATTTCTGTCCCCAGCAATCTAAAACTAATAGGGTTAACAGTGCACACAACATAGATATGTGCACTAATCAAACAGGTGGCAAGAAAGTAGGGGCAGTCAGGCACAACACAGGTTATGTAGACAGTAAACATAGGGTCAATCTAAATGGACTTAAATGTCTATACACCAATGCACAGAGTATGAGGAATAAACAGGGTGAATTAGAAATTCAAGTAAATGACGGAAGATATGATATAGTTGCCATTACGGAAACTTGGTGGGATGAAACTGACAAATGGAATATACAGCTAGAGGGATTTAAATTATTTTAAAAAAAACAGACCAAATAAAAGAGGAGGTGGAGTTGCACTATATATAAGAAATAACTACATCTCTACAGAAATAGAGCACAACAATAATGAAAATCACCTCGAATGCATTTGGGTCAATATTAAAGGGGGGCGAAATGACATTGCCATAGGACTATACTACAGGCCACCCAACCAAACAGAGGAAGTAGATGAACTTTTTGCTAGTCAGCTAACTAAGGTATGTAGGAAGCACATCACAATAGTAATGGGGGATTTTAACTACCCTGACATCAACTGGGAGACAAACTCTGCACCAAGTGGAAGAGCCAACAGGTTCCTAACAAACCTAGCAGACAATTTTGTTACCCAAAAAGTAGAGAAGGGAACAAGGGGATCAGCCATATTGGACTTAATTCTCACTAACAGAGATGAAATGATAGAAGGTGTTGAAGCTACAGGAACCTTGGGGGCAAGTGATCATGCAATATTGGAATTCAACATTATGCAAACACAAACAGTAGAACAAAGTCAAACTAGAGTCTTGGACTTTAAGAGGGCTAATTTCAATAAACTCAGAGAGAACTTGGGAAAGATTCCATGGATGAGAATCCTCAAGGGGAAAACAACTCAAGAAGCTCGGGAAATTTTGAAAAGTGAGATTATAAAAGCCCAGACTAGCACAATACCAATGAAGAAGAAAAATAATAGGTCTCAAAAGAAACCAGGATGGCTGCATAAAGAACTCTCTGACAAATTGAAAGACAAAAAGGACAAGTATAAAAAGTGGAAAGAAGGGGAAATAACTAAGGCAGAATATCAGCAAATAGCTGGAGCCTGTAAAGATGAAGTGAGGAAAGCTAAGGCTCACAATGAACAAAGGCTTGCGACAAAAGTACAAAGTAACAAAAAAAGCTTCTTCCAACATATTAAAAACAAGAAAAAAGTCAAGGAAACAATTGGTCCATTACAGGGAGAAAGTGGCAAGAAGGTGACAAGCAACAGGGAGAAAGCAGAGCTACTTAACACGTTTTTTGCATCTGTCTTTACACGAAGGGAGAAAACAGTCCAACCTATCAAAAACAGCATCACAAAAAACATATTAGGAACACAAGTTAAAATAGGGAAGAAAATGGTAAGTGAACACCTGTCTACCCTAGATGAATTCAAATCACCAGGACCAGATGGATTACACCCCAAGGTTCTGAAGGAACTGGCAGACGAGATCTCAGAACCACTGAACTATATCTTTCAAAGATCCTGGAGCACCGGGGAACTGCCAGAGGACTGGAAAAGAGCTGATGTAGTTCCCATCTTCAAAAAAGGAAAAAAAAACGGATCCAGGAAACTACAGACCTATCAGCCTGACCTCAATACCAGGGAAGATTTTGGAAAAGATAATCAAGCAACGAATCAATGAACACCTAGAAGCAAACAAAGTAATAACCAAAAGCCAACATGGGTTTGTCAAAAACAGATCATGCCAGACTAATCTTATTGCATTCTTTGATAAAGTGACAAAATTAGTGGACCAGAGGAATGCTGTCGATGTGGTTTACTTGGACTTCAGTAAGGCATTTGACAAAGTAGATCATAACCTACTACTAGATAAAGTAGAAAAATGTGGGTTAGACAGCATCACCACCAGATGGATTCGAAATTGGCTAACCAACCACACTCAACATGTAGTGCTCAATGGAACTGCATCTACATGGAGGGAAGTATGCAGTGGAGTACCCCAAGGCTCTGTTTTAGGCCCAGTACTCTTCAACATCTTCATCAATGACTTGGATGAGGGGATAGATGGGGAACTCATCAAATTTGCAGATGACACCAAACTGGCAGGAATAGCCAACTCTCCAGAAGATAGGCTCAAGATACAGAAGGATCTTGACAGACTTGAACATTGGGCGCTATCAAACAAAATGAAATTCAATGGTGAAAAAAGTAAGGTTCTACATTTAGGCAAGAAAAACAAAATGCACAGGTACAGTATATGTGGTACCTTGCTCAACAGTAGTAACTGTGAGAGGGATCTTGGAGTCCTAGTGGACAACCATTTAAATATGAACCAGCAGTGTGCAGCAGCTGCCAAAAAAGCCAACACAGTTCTAGGCTGCATTAACAGAGGGATAGAATCAAGATCACGCGAAGTGTTAATACCACTTTATAATGCCTTGGTAAGGCCACACTTGGAATACTGCATACAGTTTTGGTCGCCACGATGTAAAAAGGATGTTGAGACTCTAGAAAGAGTGCAGAGAAGAGCAACAAAAATGATTAGGGGACTGGAGGCTAAAACATATGAAGAACGGTTGCAGGAACTGGGTATGTCTAGTTTAATGAAAAGAAAGACCAGGGGTGACATGATAGCAGTGTTCCAATATCTCAGGGGTCGCCACAAAGAAGAGGGAGTCAAACTTTTCTCCAAGGCACCTGGGGGTAGAACAAGAAGCAATGGGTGGAAACTAATCAAGGAGAGAAGCAACTTAGAACTAAGGAGAAATTTCCTGACAGTTAGAACAATTAATCAGTGGAACAGCTTACCTCCAGAAGTTGTGAATGCTCCAACACTAGACATTTTTAAGAAGATGTTGGATAACCATCTGTCTGAAGTAGTGTAGGGTTTCCTGCGTAAGCAGGGGGTTGGACTAGAAGAACTCCAAGGTCCCTTCCAACTCTGTTATTATTATTATCAATTGGTCAACCACATTTAATGTTGTGTGAACTCAGCCCAGATTATGGTGGTTTAGTGCATGGTGCTGCCCCCAGAATATAGGCTGAGCTACCCCAGGACCCTGGAAAGCCAGTTTGCAAATGCAGAATCTTCCCAGCACATCCTCATCGGCCCCAGCTTGAGCAGGAGACAATGGGATTCCAAAGAGGAAACAAGTAAGGGCAAGAATGAATGGCTACGTATTTGTAATTGTTCACACTGTATCAAAAGACAAAGGAAGGAAATTGAGTTTGTACTGTGAGAATTTCAAAATATGGTATGGGTTCTCCTGCTTGAGCAGGGGGCTGAAGACCTCCAAGGTCCCTTCCAGCTCTATTCTATTCTAATCTAATCAAATACCTGGTTATGTTGACACAACATCATTCCCCGTGGCTAACTAAACCCTGGTTTTTTTTTTTATTAGAATTTTTTATTGGCCAAGTGTGATTGGACACACAAGGAATTTGTCTTTGGTGCGTATGCTCTCAGTGTACATAAAAAGAAAAGATACATTAATCCAGCTGCCTACATGCTGAACCATTCAGTGGCAAAGATGCCCTAATGCCCTAAGACAGTAACTAGTCTTTCCATTTGGGGCTTCAGTGCTCCTGGCTCTATCTAATTCACTGTATCTTTTCCACTGCTTTCCCTTGAACTGAATAGAAAAAGTGTTTATTTGAAGAGACTAGTCAGTGTGTAAATATTTGTAGAAGGCTCTTTAAAGCCAACTAGGAGGAATAAAGCCTCTTCTCTCCTACCAGAAGCTCTTTCTAGGAGTCCAACAGCTCTTGAGGTCTTCTTGTTTGGTACCCAATTACGACTAACAAGATTTCTCCCCCATTTTTTGCAGCTGCCTCTTCCGGCATAATGTGCACAGATGCCGCTGGCCTACCTGGCGGACGGGTACCTCCGTGCTACTTTCCCAAGCTCCACTTCATTGTCAAAAGTCATCAGCTGCACCCCTTGGCTGGCCGCATATCGGATCAGGGAGACCTGCTTGCAGGCGCTGGCGCAGATGACCCTCTCCGGTGGAACTCCAATACTCTTCACCAGGGCCATCTCTGTCTGGGGGGGATGACAACCAGAGAAGGTAAAGGGACTTGGTCATCTGAACTTGGGGCTGGGGGTGCTGGGGCCATACCAAGACCAGGCACTGACCCCCAAACTCCTGCATCCTGTGAAACCCCGCTGGAGAGAGGCAGTTGTCAAGGGTTCAAGTCACCCTGAAATGCTAACCTTAAGGGGCCAATAATCCAGAAAGCCAATTGTGGGCTTGAGAGCCAAACACCATGGAACTTTTCTTTTCTTTTCTGTTGTTCTCACTGCCCGTGTTTCCTTGTGGGAAGTCCCTTGGCTTGCTCAGCTCCATTATCCACTCAAATGGGGCAAGCACGGGCACTTAATGAATGGGGCAGCTGTCACTCACTTAACTACCATGACAGAAAGGTCAAAAAATCCAGCAAGGGCCCCTTAAAACCACCGCCTTGCTCAGCAATGGAAAGTCTGATCCCAGTTGCAGTCATAAGTCGAGGCCTTCCAGTCAGGTAGAAACTGGTCCCTCCCTGCTTATGATGAGCCTCTTCCCCAATCAGCAGATCTGATAATACTAATCGAATTGATTGAATTCAGTCTGTCTAATATCTATGTACATTTACCCATGCAGTATGGCTGAAATATTATTGTTTATCCTTGTTATCTTCTCTATTCCTCCTCTTACTGGTATTATTATGATTATTCTGCTGCTTTGCATGTACACTAAGAGCTTCTGCACCAGAGGCAAATTGCTTGTGTGTCTAACCACACTTGGCCAATTCAATTCAACTTCCATCTTAATTACCATCAGGGTTTTGTTTGTTTTTTTGCCTTCTGAGGCTTTTCTTGGCACACTGATCTTTCAACCCCTTAAAAAAAAAATCACATACTGATGCATATTGATCCTGAACCTTTTCTTAAAGGAAACATTTCAGGAATAGTTTGCAAAACCTTTGGGGAGGTGATGTCTGGAGGGTTTGCAGTCCACAGCCACCTGACCTTGCAAAATTAGAGAGGACTCTTGTGGCTGTGAGCTGCTATGATTAGATCCCACGGTGCAGAACTGCTTCATTCTCAAAACACACAATGCGCATTCTAGGCATCCATCCGGGCTCTCTTAAAGGCCCCCCACTGCTTTTATCCCAGGTTATTGAAGTGCCTAAATCCAGGTGTTTCCAAGGACCAGAGGTTCTCCAGCTGTCAGATCTGCTTGGAAGACACTGATTGGGGAAGAGGCTCATCATAAGCAGGGAGGGACCAATTTCTACCTGACTGGAAGGCCTCGACTTATGACTGCAACTGGGATCAGCCTTTCCATGGCTGAGCAAGGCGGTGGTTTTAAGGGGCCCATGCCGGATTTTTCCAGGCAGATAAGCAAATCACTGCCATTAAGTGAATCACATGAATCCAGCTGCCCCATTTACTTTGTGACAAAAGGTAATCAGGTGATCCTGGGGCACTGTGACCATCATAAATACATGCTGGCTGCCAAGCACCCAAATTCTGATCTTGTGACCGTGAGGATGCTGTGAGAACTGTAAGTGTGAGGACTGGTCTATACGGTATATTTTTCAGTGCTGTTGTAATCTCGAACAGTTGCTAAATGAACGGTTATAAACTGAGGACTGGCAGCAGCCAGACTGTCTATCAAGATTCCTGGAAGGATGAGACTAACGTTCACATCTGCTTTTCTTTCCATGGACGTAAGCATTGATCCGCTGCAGGAGAGCTCCACAACTCCGGGGGGGGGGGGGTGCCTAGGCTGGAAAGGGAAACGGCACCCTCTCCCCTTTTCTGTGGGGCACCCAGAGGATGTCCCAAAGGGGCTTTTTTTGAAAAGGCAACTGGACTTCCTTTGTTTTTCCTTGAAGACATTTCGCTTCTCAACCAGGAAGCTTCTTCGGTCGGGGTTCCTGTGTGACTGCAGTGCTGCCTTTGGGCCTTTCTGCCTGCACCCTGCAGAGCCCCCCGCTCCCTGGCCCCATGTCTCCAGGGTCCACCCCACCCCACCTTGTTGGTGCAGCTGAATCCGGCCCCCAGCCCTGCCAGCATCTGTACCACGCCCCTGCTGCTGTTGCACTTCAAGGGGTAGACGGGCTTGACCCGCGGCAGGGCCTTGAGGAGGCGCACGTGTTTCTTCACCACATCCTCGAGATTTGCCACAAAAAAGGCTTCTCGGCTACCCTGGAGAGGAAGAAGCACAATCAGCACCAATGCAAACTGGTCTGTTTATCACCCGGCTCTCCAGGGGCCTCCCCACCTCCATCAAGATTGGAGTCGGGGTACTTCCCTTCAGACAGTATGCCCATGTCCCCGGCCAGCTCCAGATGGATGTTAGTTTGGTCATCATGGCCTGTCTTAGGAGTCTCACAAGTTAGTTGCAAACACCAAGCAGAAGACTCTCCTTCCACTTTTGGGAGGGTTTTTTTCCCCGCTAACTTTGGCTATACAAATTCTGCAATGGAAGAGCTGAATTCTGTATACATTGTGGAGTCGTGCACATTGACGAGTTTTATCCTTTATGATCCAGTGGTGAAATCCAATTTTTTTTCCTACCGGTTCTGTGGGCATGGCTTGGGCGTGGTGTGGCTTGGTGGGTGTGGCTTGGTGGGCGTGGTGTGGCTTGGTGGGTGTGGCTTAGTGGGCGTGGCAGGGGAAGGATACTGCAAAATCCCCATTCCCTCCCCACTCTGGGACCAGCCAGAGGTGGTATTTGCCAGTTCTCCGAACTACTCAAAATTTCCACTACCGGTTCTCCAGAACCTGTCAGAACCTGCTGGATTTCACCCCTGCCTTTATCCCAAATGGCTCATGCACACTTGCCAATGGGCAGTCCGCAACCTGAGATGATATACATCCACCCACACTCCCTCCATCCTCAGTGCATGGAAAGCCAACTGTCTTGGTCCTCACCGTCTGGGCAACCTTGAGGAGGAGACTCTCCAGGAGATCCCTAGTGGTGAAGCCCTCCTCCACCATCATGACATCCGATTCATCCAGGTACCTGGTCATTGTTACCACCAAAGGAGGATCTTTCTTTGAAAGCCTCCGTCAGTGGGGGGGGATAGTTTTTAAGTATGCAACACACTGTGGAGGGAAAGAGACAACATCAGGAAGCTCCTTCTCAACCATCTGAGATGGCAAACAGCTACTTCACAGCAGTGGCTCTTCTGCCAGGTGCTGGATGGTTTAAGCAGGAAGATTAGAAAGGGTTCCCCTTCCTGAACATGGCAGGAGATCACTAAGGCTCCTGGATCTCTTTCCCCAACCTGATGCACAGGATGGCAAAATATTTCAGGTTGGAAAAGGTGTCCAGAAAGTCTGAAGATCTGTTGGCCAACTATTATGATGAGGGTTTTTGAAAGCTTATACCTTTTAATAAAATTAGTTAGTTGGAAAAGGTGCTACCAGGCTCCCAATCAACATATCTACATATACTGTACAGGTAAGGACCTTTCAGTGACTACTATGATGCCTGGGTGCAGTCTGTGATTTTACAGGTGCAGCAGATGAGGCTGACCTGAAAGTGTATTTGCAACATCTGCTCTGCTTTTACGTCCTCTGATCAGATCCAGATGGTGACAACTTTGTCTTGCTTGCTGAAATGCAAAATGCCAGTGTGCTGCTTTCTCCCACACCTATAAAGAGGATAAATGTGGCCGAACGCTTTGCATATCGCCTGCTCTTTTGTTTAACGGAGTTTTCTTAAGTTGGATGGCAGGGCCGACAACGAGCCCCGTTGGCCCACTAAAGTCAGTCACTTCACTCCAGAAGCTTCGTAGATGATAATGGGGTGGGGGAAAGTTTGTGATTGCAGACGAAAGGAGTGACTGTGCAGAAAGCAGCATCCCAGGTTTGTCCTCAGATATAAGTGCTTCATCTCTAGCCCTGTGCCCTCTGGTAGCCATTGGCTAAATGCACAACCCTTCCCATGGCACCCAACTGCCATCAAAATTCACTTGAGGCCTTTGGGACATAGCAATTGCCAATTAGCAGCCTTCTCTTGTTTCTGATTAATGTGTGTAACATAAGGGTTTGTGGAAAAACCTTTGGATTGAGGCAGAACTCTTAGTGAAGTGATAAATTGTGAGGGTAACTTAGAATGTGACTCTGGAGCAAGAATGCCCGTGCTCCTGGGATCTGGTCTCTGTGTGTCCGTCTCCCTATTTTTACTGATGAACTATCGGACAGGAATAGGTCTGCCTTAATCATGAAAGCCAGCTGGGTGACTTTGGGCCAGTCTCTCGCTCTCAGCCCAACCTACCTCACAGGGTTGTTGTTGTGGGGAAAGTGGGAGGAGGAAGGAGTGTTGGATATGTTTGCCCTCTTGATTTATTTGTAAAAAATAATAAAGATGGGATACAAATAAACTAAAATAAAAAAGTCACCCAAGTGAGGGTTTAGAAAGCATTCTAGAAGCAAGGACATTGATTCTGACTTCCTGGTTTTTGCTCCAGCAATACAAAAAGGGAGAAAGAAAGATCAGCGCCTGCTTGTTTCATGTCTTGGGAAGCATCGAAGGAACCCTGACAGGGAGAGGGGAGAATTTGGGATTGCATGACCAGGAAGGGATTCACAAAGAGAAAGGAGCCTCTGAGACTGAGCATCATCTCATCCAGAGGATAAATCCTGTTCCAAGACCAGCCCTTAGTCAGTCCTTAGTCATTTGTGGCAATTCCCATCCCACCTGCCCATCCACCCTCCTCCTACCCATACCAAGCCTGGAAGAAGAAAACTTAGTAGGGATTTAAATGGGATAACAAATTGGATACAAGTTATCTTGAGAAAGTGCATGTTTATATTTGTTTGTGTGCATCTCTACTGTCCTTTAAATACTTATGACATTTCTTTTTAAAAAGTGAGCTTTTGTGAGATTCTCTCCAGTGCAGGCCTCAATCTGCTTCCCTGGCCAGTCTCTCTTGTGTATCCCCACATGTCAGAGATAGAAGTGGGGGGGGGATGTTAACCCATATTAAAGCATTCAATAGGTCAGGGAAGAGGGAGCAGATCTCCGCTGCTCCTGGCCTCTTTCCATGCTGGGGGAGGGTAGGGTGCTTCCCCTTCCCCTCCCTGCCCCCCCACCAGTCTTTGCCCCGGGAAGGGGCCTCACCGTCCCGAAGCCTTCCTCCTTCCCAGGTGGCTAGGTGTAATGCCAGGGGGGTTCTCCGGTGAACTCTGAGCTTCTGCAACACCCCGAGGCGCAGTTGCTGCTGGGGATCCGAGGTCTCTGCAGAGGGGCAGACGGGAGACGGGCAGGAGGATCAGAACCCTGCAAGCTCCCTCTCCCCTAATCCACAGCCCAAGCCCTCTCCTCCCTTCCACCCACCTTAAAAAGCATTTAAACGGATTTTGCCCATGGGTCTCCCAAGAGTAAATATAGGCTTCGGCAGTGGCTCCTCCTCCTGCTCCTCCTCCAAAGCCTACACCATGCAAAGCAGCACCAGCTAATCTTCAGCTCTGGGGAGATGCTGGTCCCTTATATATTCCCCCCCCCATCTCTGCTCACAAGAGTCGCCATGGTGACCAAGCCCAGCAATCCGATTGACTGAGGGGGAAGAAACAAAGCACGAGTGATGGAGAGATGCTGAACTGATGGTCCAGGGGCTGGAAAGGGAGAGGCCCCAGTGGCTTCCGGCTGATGGGGGGAGGATTTTCCTTGGCGGTGGAAGTGGGTCCCCAAATGTGTTGCCCTCTGCCAGGAGAAGCAGTTGCAGATCAGGGGTCTCCCTGAGGAAGGGTTCCAAACAGGATCGATCCCTCAGGAAGAGGACTTATTTAGAGTCAGCTGGACAACTGCCACCCTTCTGGCACAGGATATGCCCGGACAAAGAGTTTAAGGGCTTTTTATACATATCTGAATTCCGTTACACGGGCATATTGAAATGGAATTTTTAACGTGGATTTTATATGGCTTTCTCTTTCTTACTGCTTATGCCTTTTTCGCTTTCACCTACAGTAATGTCAGGTTCTGCATAAGCATGTTTTCAAAAGGGAAAAGCCATTGTTAAAAGAGAAAAAAGCAACAAAACCTAAAAGCTTTGCTTTCACTTCAGAACCACCCAGGCTAGCAATACAGTGGAAAAGAGGAATTTTACAAACTGCTCTTCCTAAACCAGTTGTTTACTCCAAGGTCCGCTGTTCAAGCGGGAAAATGGAGACTGTTGATTGGTTGAGCATCTGACAGCTCCCTATAAAAGGGGAAGCTGTCAGCCTGGCTCTCTGCTGGATCTTACACTGTGTTACAATAAAGAGCTGTTTGTCTGAAGCCTGTCTGAAGCCTCTTCAGTCCCAGGACTCAACAACTGGTGACGAGGATGGGATACTGAAGGAGGCTGAACAAAAGAGCTGAAAGAAGATGCCGAAGATCCAGCCCAGTGTCAGAGAGAACGGTGGCCATTTTGCACGGCAAAATTCAAACCATATAGGCCGAGATGTCAGCGTTCCACCCGCCGACTCCCTTCGATCCAGTGAAGGAGAACTGGGGGTCCTACATGACCCATTTCAGATGCCTCTTAGAGGCCAACGACCTCCTCGGCTTGACCGACAACAGTAAAAGGGCGCTTTTCCTCAGCCACAACCATGAGGTTTTCGACACGGCGGACTCCCTGTCAGAGCCGACGCCAGTGGAGACGGTTCCATGGCAGACACTGCAGAACATGCTGCAGGCACACTACGCTCCAGTGCCCTTCAAAGTGGTCAGACGGTATGAATTCCACCAGTGACTACAGAAGGAGGGCGAGTCCATTAACCAATATCTGGCAGCTCTGAGGAAGGCTGTGACGCATTGTGAGTTTTGGGATTTGGACGACATACTATTGGACCAGCTAATCTGCGGGGTGCAAGACATTCGTTTACAGCGAAGGCTGCTTGCTAAGTCCAGTGTAACCCTACAAACTGCATTGGATGAGGCGAGAGCGACCGAGTCCTCAAATAACGCCACGGAGTCACTCCACCGCCGAAACGTGCCGGCACCCCAGAAACCAATGCCAGCGGTCCACAAAAACCAGTGCCAAGAAGACCCTGAGGATGAGAGTGAGGAGGAGGTTTACTGAACAGACCGGCGCCAAGGGGTGGAAGCACAAAGGCCACAACCCTGCTACAGCTGTGGGGGTCCGCACCCACGAGCCACCTGCAGATTTAGGGATGCCATTTACTGGCACTGCGAAAGACCGGGGCACATCACAAAGGTCTGCCGAGCCAAATTCCCACCCAGCAGGCACACTGCACCAGAAGCCACCCGAGACAACCCAAGACGAGGCCAAAGGCAGAAACCACTGAAGCCCAAATGCCACACTGAGTACAACAGAGCCCCAGAAACCAATCAAACCAGAATTGGACAGGCGAGTACCCCTAGCAACAGCAAAATACATGTGACTGTGTTCCTGGAGGGGTCTCCCTGTGAAATGGAGGTTGATACAGGCTCTTCCATTTCCATAATGTTCTGGGCTGCTGTTAAACAGGCCTGTTCTGTCCCCACGAAGCACACAACCACACAAGCAGTTCGTACACACTGATTTAATGAAACAAAGGCTACTAATAAAATGTGTTAGTAGTACTCAAGATGCACACACCAATTTACAAACAAACTGTTATCAGCAAGCAACCAGCTATCAATTAAGCTTCATTAATAGCTGGTATCAGTTCAAAGAGTTGGAAGACAATGACGAGCAATTGAGTCTGTTTATCTTACGGAGTTTCCAAGAATTGGCAAAGTTCCTAGAAATGCGTCCTTGATAATCCAAGCCAATGCAGAGAATGCCAAAACAAGAGTCAGGGAACAAGCTATGATCATACAGGTTTCTTTCTCAAACGTTCTCTGCAGCTTGTTAGCTGCAACTGATGACCTTAAATAGACTAGGGGAGTGGCCAATTAGCCCCAAGTCTTACTCTCGAGTAGACCTTCTCCAGAGTAAACCATCCTGCCTCTTAGCAGCCCTGCATGCTCTTGCATTCAGGAAAGGAGTAGCCCCTCCTTTCTCAGCACTGCCAAGAGGTACTGAAGGTTCCAAAGGCCCAGGCTGCACAAACTGCAGGCGGGCCACAACAAGGTCATTCCAGCACTCAGACAAAAGCAAAGCTTCAAGCTCAGTGTTCTGCCCCAGCTAAGAACGTAGCATAATACACAGTTTGTATGAACTTATTTAATCAAATAACCACTACTAATAATTGTCTTAGCAGTGGATATGCACACACCAATCTAAACGTTTCCCTTTTTTAGGGAAAGTTGTGGAGAAGGTGGTGGTGCCTCAGCTTCTGCAGCTCCTGGATGAAACAGATCATCTAGATCCTTATCAGTCGGGTTTCAGGCGCGGCTACAGTACAGAAACTGCCTTGGTCGCTCTGATGGATGATCTCTGGCGGGCCCGGGATGGGGGGAACTCCTCCATCCTGGTGCTACTTGACCTCTCAGCGGCTTTCGATACCATCGACCATGGTATCCTTCTGCATCGGCTCGGCGAGTTGGGAGTGGGAGGCACCGTTTTGTGGTGGTTCTCCTCTTATCTCGCCGATAGGATGCAGTCGGTGCTGGCAGGAGGGCAGAGATCGTCCCCTAGGCCCCTATCATGTGGGGTGCCTCAGGGGTCGGTTCTCTCGCCCATCCTGTTTAACATCTACATGAAACCGTTGGGTGAGATCATTCACAGACATGGGGTGTGTTTCCATCAGTACGCTGATGACACCCAGTTGTACATCACCACCCCAGGGAGGCAATTGATGTAATGTGCCGATGCCTGGACGACATTAAGATCTGGATGGGGAGGAACAGACTCAGACTTAATCCCGACAAGACTGAGTGGTTGTGAATATTGCCTCCTAAGGACCATGACAACTGTCCCTCCTTGGTCTTTGAGGGAGCGAAACTGACTCCCTCAGACCAGGCCTGCAACTTGGGGGTCCTCCTAGATCCACAGCTAAAATTGGACCATCATCTTTCTGCTGTGGCTAGGGGGGCCTTTGCACAGGTTCGCCTGGTGCACCAGCTGCGGTCATATTTGGAGAAGGAGGCTCTACTCAAGGTCACTCATGCCCTTGTCACCTCGCGTTTGGACTACTGCAATGCGCTCTACATGGGGCTACCCTTGAAGAGTATCCGGAGACTTCAGTTGGTGCAAAATGCGGCTGCGCGTGCTGTGATAGGTGTGCCAAGGTACACCCACGTGACACCAATACTCCGCCAGCTGCATTGGTTGCCCATCGGTCTCCGGGTCCAATTCAAGGTGTTGATCACCATCTTTAAAGCCCTTCATGGCTTGGGACCAGGCTATCTTCGGGACCGCATTCTGCCTCATACTTCCCTCCGACCGGTTAGGGCCCACAGAGTTGGCCTCCTCCAGGTCCCGTCGGCCAAACAATGCCGGCTGGCGGGCCCTAGGGGGAGAGCCTTCTCTGTGGCTGGCCCCGCGCTCTGGAACCAACTTCCCCCAGAGACCCGAACCATCCCCACTCTGCTGGCCTTCCAAAAAGCTGTTAAGACATGGCTTTTCCTGCAGGCGGGGGGTAGAGCTTAATCCACTCGAGCTCACCCCCCAAGTATGTATGGTTGTTGAATGGATGTTGTTGTTTTTATATTGTGCTTTTAAATTTTGTACTTGTTTTTAATTAATATTTAATTGGTTATTCTTGTATTTTTTCTCTGTTGTACGCCGCCCTGAGTCCTCCGGGAGTTGGGCGGCATATAAGAATACCAAAATAAAATAAAATAAAATAAAAAAGTAGTCTTTTCTTGCAAGCAACCACTGCTAATTAGTCTTCATTAACAGCTGGTATCAGTTCAAAAAGTCTTAAAGCAAAGAAGAGTAATTAGGTCTTGATATCTTTCGAAGCTTCAGACAGTTGGCAAAATGCCTAGACGTAGTCCTTGATAACCAAACCGAAGCAGAGAAACAAAGCAGAAGTTTTTCAGACACAAAGACACACGATGACCAGACGAATTTCCAAATGTTGTTTCCTGCAGCCTTTCAGCTGCCTCTGATGTCCTTAAGTAGACTAGGGGAGTGGCCAATTAGCCCCAAGTCTTACTCCCGAGGAGACCTCCTCTGGAGTAACCATTCATGCCTTTTGGCAGCTCTGCATCCCCTTGCATTCAGAAGAGAAGAAGCCTCTTCTCCCTCATCACTGCTATGAGGTGCTAGAGGTTCCAAAGGCCCTGGCCAGCCTCCTCACTGTCCGACTCGTGTGCCAGCTGCACAGGCCGCTGGTGCAACACCAAGTCGGTCTCCTCTAGAACGGGATCCGCTATCAGCTGCATGGGCGGCTGGCAGGCCACAACACTATCCCTCACCGCAGGGCCCTTCCCCCGGGTCTGTTGGTCCGGATGTGGCCAAGACGGGAATTGTTCGTGGAAAGCCCGAACAAGATCAGGAACATGAACGGAGGTCGCATCCTCCCAGGTGAAGTCCTCCGGCCCATACCCTTTCCACTCTATCAGGTACTGGAACCGGCCTTTCATCCACCGGGAGTCGCGAATGCTGGCGACCTCGTACACTCTCTCTCTCTCTCTCTCTCTCTCTCTCTCTCTCTCTCTCTCTCTCTCTCTCTCTCTCTCTCTCTCTCTCTCTCTCTCTCTCTGTGTGTGTGTGTGTGTGTGTGTGTGTGACATTATTCCCGGATAATGGGAATAAGCCTTCCTGTGTTTCCTGTTATTTCATTGCTTTGTCTAGGCAATTTTGTAATTTGCACGAAGTCTGACAGTTATTGGTCAGATTAGGAATGAGGGTAATAATAATAAAAATAATCTACATGCATAAATAATACCCAAAGTAGCCATGTTCAAAGCCTGGACAGGCTTTCTGTTCCCATTGGTTTGTTTCATATATCTCAACTGGACAATAAAAAGTAATAGGAAATCAGGTGGTTGAATAAAAAGCGCATCTGCCAGGACAGACTGACTCTAAGGCAGCAGTTCTCAAACTGTAGCAATGACCCCCAAAGGAGAAATGTGGACATATCCTGGGGGGGAGGGGATGGATCAGTTTATAATGGCCTATTTGTGAGTTGAGGATCCAGTATGAGACTGTGGCAACACTAGTGGGTCTGAGTGTGTGTGTGTGTGTGTGTGCGTACGAGTACGAGTGACATTATTCAAGACCAAGAAAAGGCATCACTGAGTTTTGTTCTAAGGTTGTTTCTAAAGTTTCCCTCCCTCAGCGATTGGTTCTTCACGGACTTTCTTGGCTATCAGTATTAAAGGTGTTTGGGTTGTGCCCCTCCCCAATTATTTTGCCTTTCAACCTAGCTACCAATCTGAATATAGAGATGAGAAAAGCTGCCTAAGATTCATCAGGGAATGGAGACTTTCTGATTGTACAAGCAGAAAACTTTTATAAACACAGAGCTTGGGAAGACTTGGGCCAAATATTTCCCCCAATTAGTATATCAAAAATATCTTACAAATATCTTACAATATAACAATAATCATATAGAGAGATAAACACCACACAGTTGTTTAGTTGTTTTCTTTTATATCTTTCCTCCCATGCAGTTGATTTGCACTAACTTAAGAAAACAGCTGTTTTCGCATCCTATCTTAATCAGAATGGCAGGGGAATGAAAGATCATGTTACATTTAATATGGTGCAGTTTAGGTCGGGGTTTCTCAGTCTCACCAACTTTAAGCTATGTAGAGCACAACTGCCAGAATTGTGTGGAGTCAATCATATTGGTGTGAATGGTGGGGTCCCAACAGCACAGCCCTGTTCTGGATAGATGCAAACTTCAACTCCCAGAATTCCCCAGCCAGCCTGGCAAAGAGTCTACACTTCTTAAAAGTTCCAAAGGTTGAGAAACACTGCTGTGCAGGCAAGGAATGGGTTTTCCTGACCACACTCCCAACCTGGGCCAATGTCACTAAGTCCCCGCCACCCCCAATTCAGAATATGTACTAGGACCGTGATGGCGAACCTATGGCACGGGTGCCACAAGTGGCACGCAGAGCCATATCGGTGGGCACGCGAGCTCAGGTCCAGCGTGCATGTGTGCACCAGCCGGCTGGTTTTCGGGCCTTCTGGGCCCACTGGGAGTCGGGAAACAGGCTGTTTCCAGCCTCCAGAGGGGGTGGGGAAGGCCGTTTTCGCCCTCCCCAGGCTCCTAGAAAGGCTCTGGAGCCTGGGGAGAGTGAAAAATGGGCGTGCCATTGCATGCTGGGAGCAGGGGGGGTCATGCGTGCATGTGCGGGGGTGCATGGAATTATGAGTGTGGGCACGCACACACATGATCCCCCGCATTCCCCCCCCCCTTTTGGTACGCGAACCAAAAAAGGTTTGCCATCACTGTACTAGGACAAACATTTTTCTTACAAGTAGTCCTTGATTTATAACCGTTTGTTTAGCAACTGTTCAGAGTTACAATAGCACTGAAAAAAGTGGCTTATGACCGGTCCTCACGCTTACAACCATTGCACCATTTCCACGGTCCCATGATCAAAATTTGGCTTCTTGGCAGCCAGCATGTGTTCATGATGGTTGCAGCATCTCAGGGTCACGTGATTGCCATTTGCAAGCTTCCCAGCCACCTTCCAACAAGCAGTGAATGGGGAAAGCCGGATTTGTGTAATGACCATGCAGAAAGGCAGCACCTAATCCCCCAGAAGAATGAAATATTTTGGGAAATATTAAAAAGGCAGAATATTATATTTCCCTAAAGGAGAAATGGAGAAACATGCTATCAAAGGCAGAAAGCAGACTCAGTCTTTCTTAATAGCCCCTAGCAGATATTTTGTGCCCATTAAGAAAGACTGGGCCAGCCTATTCAGAAACCGGCCTGAGTTTCCCTGGCCCAAGCAGAAACTGAGGAAGCCAGCTTTCAGAAATGCAGATTTGGGAATCCAATCAGAAAGACTGGGTAAAGACAGCAACAAACAAAAGGTTGACAAAATTAGCTCAGACAAACACCTAGGATTTGCATTTCCTCTTTTGCCTATGGAGCCAGCTCTATAGGCAAAAGACCGCTACATAACCCTTACATGACCCCCATAGGAATCTGATAACAGCCAATAGAATATTCTGTTCTTGCACAGGAACAAGAAGATCAAATACGAAGCCCAAAGAAGGTATAACCCCCCTCAACTCCATTTTGTCAGCTGCAGAACCACAAACACTGGTGGTTCTGTTCATCATTAAACTCTCTTTCCAATCAGCCTCCATGTTTCCAGTGTCTTTCTTCCAGTTTGGAACTGAACCAGATGGATTTTCCTTCTAACAACCACATGATTCACTTAGCAACTGCAGTGATTTGCTAAACAACTATTTTAATTTTCTGGCAGTGAGAACAATTAACCAAAGAAACATCTTGCATTCAGAAGTTGAAGGAGCTTCATCACTGGAAGCTTTCAAGGAGACACTGGACTGCCATCTGTCAGAAATGGTGTAGGGTCTGCTTGGGCAGGGGGTTGGACTAGATGACCTACAAGGTCCCTTCCAACTCTGTTGATCTGTTATTAACTATGACAAAAGAGATAATAAAATTCGGGCATGACTCATTTCACAACCTCTTTAACAATAGAAATCTTAGTTCCATAACTGGACATAACTGGAGGATGACCTCTTATTTTTGGGTCTGATCCCTTGAGGGCACCAGCGTGTTTCCCCCTCCCCCCACTGCCACCTGGCCCATGGCTGCAATCCACAGGCGGCCGCCCGGGAACTGCTGTCCAAGAGCCAAACTCGAAGATGGAGGTGGGTGTCTCCCACTCCAAAAAGCAATCCGTCGCTCTGGATACCGGCAGGTTGATATTTCTTTTAAAATGCAATGAATAGACAGCAGCAGAAGTGGAGTCAAAGTGTCCCTTGGGGTGGAAAAATCTCCAGCAAGAAAGCCAACCATGGCAGAGGGTCCAAATGACCGGCTTGGTGGCCTACAGGAAGCATGCTGGAGTCAGCATTTGGACTGTTGAGCTCAACGGGTGCAGATCAAGGAAGCGACTTTTGAGACGACTTCAACTCCCAGAATTCCCCAAAACGCTGCCTGAATCCGTTTCCGAGCCAGCTAACCCCGCCCGGAGTGCCATCTTCCGATGACGAGCCAGGAGGGAGGGGGGCGTAAAATGTTTTACTCCCATTTTCGGGATTATATTTGCATATATTTCCGTGCTCCAATCAATAGCCACGCAGCCCAACAACGAACGTGCCCCTCCCTATCGCGAGAAGAGTGCGCAGGCGCAGCTCTATCCCGCCGGTGTTTGAGGACACAAAACCCAATCAGAGTCAAGATCCCGCCGCCGTGGTAAGGTGATTGGGCAAAAGACGGCTACGCCACGTGAGGGACGGCCTTCGGGCCAATGGCCAGGCGCGAGGCTGCTGGGTCTGGCGGCGGCGCAGGAGGTGCCGGGCGAGCGGCAAGATGGCTCCGAGCGCGGAAGGCGGGCGCGACACGCTGGGACGCGGGGCCCGCAAGGGCGTCCGGGCCGTGCTCCTGGGGCCGCCCGGTGCAGGGAAGGGCACTCAGGTGAGCGGGCCAGGCCGGTAGGGGGAAGGCCCGCGGCGCCTCTGCTGGGCCCCAGTGGGATCGGTGGGCCGCCCGGCTGGTTTCTGCGGGAAGCGGGTGTGTGTGTGTGGTGAGAAATGCCGCTGGAGAAAGTCCTGGCGGGGCGGGGGAGGTTGGTTCTGGGCCTGCGCCGGTGTGTGTCTCGTGCTTGCTGGGGAATTCTGGGAGTTGAAGTGCCCGAGGTTGAGGAACACTGGCCTGGCTTAGAGTGGCACCTAATTTTAAAAAGAGGAATAAAAATATTGTCTTCTTCCACTTCAGCGTCTTATAAGCGCTTGCCCTGAGCTCAAGTCTGCAACGCCAAGCCATCTTTGGGGCAGAGTTGCTCTTGGCGAAGCCGGGCCCTTTTAGGCCTCTCCCAAGTGAAGCCTTTGCCCTTTGTCCTGCGGGGCAGCGTGTCTTGCGAAACAGGCTTTTTTGGCCCATCTCAGCAAGATCTCTTCAGGGACAACAGAGGTCTTGAAACTTGGGCACGGTTGGCACAGCTGTGCACCGCAAAAATGCACAGGCCTCGACTCACAGATTTGGCCATCAGGCTCCCAGACCCTAATCCTTCTGCCCCGGCCCAGCATCAGATGCTGAGGGATCCCACACTCGGGTATGGGCAAGATGTGCAAAGCAAAGGAGGCAGCGTCTGATTTCCTTGCCCCCCCCCCAAGTCTGGTGGGGGGACGACGACAGGATACAGGTAATCCTCGAGTTACAACAGCGACCGTTCAAAGTTGCGACATAGCACCGCGGCTCCCCCAGTATTTACGACACAGTCCTGAAGTTACGAACATTGCAGCACCATGGTAGTCGTTCACCCTTCTACAACATTCATCCTGCCTATTTCCCCTCTCCACCTCCCCCAGTCAAGTGTCCACAAGCACTGGGCCTGTGGAAACTCACTCACCTTGCAAAGATCTAGCAAGCTGTCTCCCTCTTTGCCTGCTTCTGTGCATTTGCAGAGAACAGGCCTAAAGTACCGTAAGATCAGCAGCGTGAGATGTTGTGCTACTGAACTTGTGTGATATCGCAGAACTTTAAGCCTCTGTTTTCTGCGAATTGAGGCCCGGGCTTTATTCTTGCTGGCAAACCGACAGGGATGCAAAAACTCCCTGCCAAGTCTTTGCCGAAGTGTTTGCAAGCCAATTTGACACTTTGAGCTAGTATGATTTTGCTGCCCCAAAGCCTCCCATCGGCTTGCAAACAGTTTGGGCGCCGAGACCGGAGGCTTCTGGGGGCCATGATCTTGCCCGATTTTTGCAGAGAATGGGTGCCTGAAGTCACACGAGATCACGGCCCCAGAAGCTTCCGATCTCTGAGCCCAAACTGTTTGCAAGCCAATGGGAGGCTTCGCGCTGCCCCAAAGCTGCCTGTCAGCATACAAACATTTTGTGAGCCAAGACTGGCAGCTTCTGGGGGCTGTGATTTTGCACAACAGAGAGGCTGGAGAGGAGACAGTTCGCTAGATCTTTGCAAGGTAAGTGACCTGGAACGACAGGATAGGGGGTAAGCAATTGTGGGGAGCATGGGGTATCTCAGTGGGTCGGGGGAGGCCTTGGGTGGTCTTAAGCAGGTTCCCTGTTCCATCACTAGGCCCCTCCATGGCCTTCCCCACCCTGAGATACCTCATGTGCACTTAATGACCTGTGCATTCAATTAGCAAATGGGTGGGCGAAAGGCAGCTTTCATGTTCATTTTACGTGATTCACGAATCCTTGGGTTACAAATGTAATTGGAAGGCTCCATTGCATTCATAACTCGAGGACTATCTGTTCTTTGTTGTCCTGACCTGCTAAGACCAGGAAGGGGAGGATAAATTTATCCCTCTGAGCTTTTTGAAGACTTCCAACAGAATGCTGTTGGGAACAGATTATTATTGAACCTCTTGGCTGACTGATCAAGGAAAGCTTTATACTTCCTTTGATATTTATTTCCTCAAAGGATTATCTATAGCCCATAAAAATGGAAATCTTTAGTGGAGAAGGAATAATGAAGTATTACTTAATATTTTTTTTTTTAATTGCTAAGATGCAAAAGATCTATTTCCTCATACTAAATCAAGAAGCCATATTCCTTAGTTCGACAATTTATATCTGTCAGCTTCCGTAAGGTTTGGGAAAAGAAACCTCAGCACGCAAAAGCAGTAACCAAGTTTGTTTATCCCAAAACCGGTACTTGCTGACCACCGTAAAGTTTTACAGAAAGGAATCTGTGTTGGAGCTAACGCTCCATGCTCCCATCACCCTTTAAGCAGCATATAGTTCCACCCCAGTGTAATCACCCAATTACCCCATAGTCTCCCTCTCCCTCCCCATCGCAAGCCGCTCCAGCTGTTCTTCGGCTGCTCCGCTGCGTCCTATGGTGGCCAATGAGAAAACTGCTTCAGTGCATGCCCATGAAATCATTTAGTAGCCGACTAGGAGAAGGGCATGCCTCGGCGGCAACGGACATTGCAAACACAATGTGACAGTGCTCAGCAAAGGAACAGCGATCTTCACATGAATGGCGGCCCCAGGTACCTTCGGAGGGCTGGGGCTGACATGCGCCCCCTTGTACCACGGAGATGGTGTCTAAAACATAGGAACAGCAATGAGTGGTTTGAGACGATAGAGGCCCTGGCTTGAGCAATCTGAACTGCCTGGCTACATCATCAGATGGTTTCGCGCAAGCTACCCCCTGAGGAACCTATGGAGTTGCTAGTTGTTGAAGGATAATGGCTTGTATTATCTCCTCCCGAGTACTTTCATACTGGGGTTTCCTAGACAATGCATCGGCTAGGAAATTTCTGCCTGCTGGTATATACTTTAGGGTAAAATTAAATCTTTTGAAGTAGAGGGCCCATCGCACCTATTTTGGTGATAAACAGCGTGGTATTTGCAGGGCTTCCAGGTTTTTGTGGTCCGTCCACACTTCAAATGGCAACCCCCCCCCCTCCAACAGATGTCACCATGTGGTCAATGCCCATCGGACAGCAAATGCCTCCTTCTCCCAGATAGGCCAATTTCTTTCGGTTTCTGTTAATTTTCGTGATGTGTAAGCGCAGGGTTGGAGGATCCCCTTTTTATTTGTTTGAAGGAGGACCGCGGGCACCACCACATCGCTGGCGTCAGCCTGGACTATAAAAGGAACAGTTGGATCGGGATAGGAAATTACAGCCTCATCCATCTTTCCAAGTGGGTCAGAAGGTCTACTTATCGACCAACTACCTGAATTTAACCCTTCCTAGTAAGAAACTGGGACCCAAGTATATAGGCCCATTTACTATTGAACAAGTTATAAATCCAGTAACGGTGAGGCTATGACTGCCCCCATTACTAGGGAAGACCCATCCTGTTTTTCATTGTAGCCTGCTGAGACCTGTAAAGCCAGCTCAGATCAGAGCGGTCTCAGCCGTACCACCACCTCCCATTGACGGCGGTCAACAATATGAGGTAGAAGACATATTAGATACCAGGTTATATCGGGGGTCCCTACAATACCTCATTTTGTGGAAAGGATATCCATGGTCCGACGCTTCGTGGGTTTGGGTGAGTGATGTAGCCGCCCCACGGCTTGTTGCCAGATACCACACTTGTTGGTACCTGGACAAGCCGGGGCCTCTATCGTCTCAAACCGCTCATTGTTGTTCCTATGTTTTAGACACCGTCTCCATGGTAGAGGGGGCCGCATGTCAGCCCCAGGCCTCCGACAGTACCTGGACTCGCCATTCGTGTGGGGATCGTTGTTCCGTTGCTGAGCACTGTCACTTTGTGTCTGCAATGTCCATTGAGCTCCGAGGCATGCCCTTCTCCAAGTCTGTTACTAAATGACGTCATGGGCATGCGCTGAAGCCGTTTTCTCACCGGCCACCGTAGGATGCAGCGGAGCAGTGTGGAGCAGCCGAAGAACAGCTGGAGTGACTTGCGATGGATTGGGGAGGGAGAGGGAGACAATGGGGTGATTGGGTAATTGCACTGGGGTGGAACTGTATGCTGCTTAAAGGGTGATGGGGAGCATGAAGCGTTAGATCCAACACAGATTCCTTTCTGTAAAACGTTACGGTGGTGACAAAGCATCATTTGTGACCGTTCTACATAGAAGAACGTTCTACATAGAAGTGGGGAGGGGGAATGCAGTGAGCGTGAGAAGCTACAGATATCACATTCTTCGTTGCTTCTCCAAGGTCATCTTTTGTCCAGCACCTGCAAGGAACTGGGAGGAGAGGTTGCCACGCTGGCAGAAGTTTACTGGGCAACGTGACCCGGTTGGGTGTGGGGAAAAGGAGTGCCCGTTTCCTATTGAGAGGGAACTTGGGAGACAAGTTAGATTTGGGTTTCCCCATGCGTTGCCAACATGGTGTCTGCAATAAATTGGAACTTTGGTGAACTTTTTGCCTTGGACTCTGATTTCTGCTCGATTACTATTTGGAACCTTGACAGGTGGTCAGTTAGTACCGATTTCGGGATAAACAAACTTGGTTACTGCTTATGCGTGCTGAGGTTTCTTTTCCGGAACCTGACAGATCCTCAAAAAACTCTTGGAGGCCAGGTTATTCGTAAAGCTGTCTAAATGCGAATTTCACAGAACACGATTAAACTATCTCGGGTTCAATCATAGTATTCGCCCGTTCTGGGGCTGGGGCTGACAATAGCTCCATTTGCTGCAAAAAATAAAGCACAATAGAAGTACAGGTAGTTCTGACTTATAATGGATTGCTTAGTGCAGTGATGGCGAACCTTTTTTGGTTCGCATGCCAAAAGCGTGCGTGCGCTAGTGCCTATGCGCGTGCCCATACCCATGCCTCCCACGCATGCGCTGCCCTCCGTGCATACATGCGCACACACCCTGCTGCCCCACGCATACATGCACACATCCCTTGCTCCCCCCCCCCCCCGTGCATATGTGCGCACACACACCCCCACTGCCCCCCACGCATGCGCACAGGCCTCACAATGGACTCCTGAAGCCTGCGGAGAGCAAAAACGGGCCAACTGGAAGTTCGGAAACGAACTTCTGTTTGGCCATTTTTCGCCATCCCCTGGCTTCAGGAGACTTCCCTGAAGCCTGGGGAGAGTGAAAACGGCCAAAAAAGGCCTAAAATCAGGCGCTGGAGCTGATCTAGGGCAACGCCTTGCATGCCCTCCGATATGGCTTCGCGTGCCACCGGTTCGCCATCAGGAGCTTAGTGACTATTCAAAGTTACAATGGACCTGAAAAAGCTACTTTAGGACCCGGATTTGAACTTGCTCCATTCCGCCCTGTCTGTGGTCACATTACTGCATTTTAGGTAACCAGCCTGAATTTACAGTCGTTCACAGCAAACTGTAGTCACAGAACTGTGATTTACAAGATTTTTGTGTAATTGGCTGACAAACCGGGCTGAATGTGTAGTCCTTAATGGAACTACATCGACATGGAGGGAAGGAAGCAGTGGGGTACCCCAAGGTTCCGTCTTAGGCCCAATACTCTTCAATATCTTCATAAATGACTTGAAGGGGAACTCATCAAATCTGCAAATGACACTAAGCTGGCAGGAATAGTCAACACCCCAGAAGACAAGCTCAGGATCCAAATGGATCTTGACAAACTTGAACAACAAAATGAAATTTAATGTGGAGAAAAGCAAGGTTTTACACCTGGACAGGAAAAACCAAATGTACAGGTATAGGATAGGTGGTACCTGGGTCAATAGCAGTAACTGTGAGAGGGATATTGGAGTCCTATCATTTAAATATGAGCCAACTGTGGCAGCAGCGAAAAAAGCCAACACAGTTCTAGGCTGCATTAACAGAAGGATAGAATCACAATCATGTGAAGCATTAGTACCAGTCTTGGTAAGACCACACTTGTAATATTGCATCCAGTTTTGGTTGCCAGGATGTAAAAAAAGATGTTGAGATGCTAGAAAGAGTACAGAGTAGAACAATAAAGATGATTAGAGGCTAAAACATATGAAGAATGTTTTCAAGAATTGGGTATGTCTGTCTAGTGTAGAGAAAAAGACTAAGGGTGACATAAGAGTATTCCAATATTTAAGGGGCTGCCACAAAGAAGAGGGGGGGTCAACTTATTTTCCAAAGCACCAAAGAAGGCAGGACAAGAAACAATGGATGGAAACTAATCAGAGAGAGAAGCAACCTGGAATTCAGGAGAAACTTCCTAAGAGCAAGGACAATTAACCGGTGCAAGAGCTTGCCATCAGAGGTTGTGGGTGCTTCATCACAGGGTTTTTTTAAGAGACTGGACAGTCACTTGTCTGAAATGGTATGGGATCTCCTACTTGAACAGGGGGTTGGACTAGAAGACCTTCAATGTCCCTTTGAACTCTGTTTTATTCTGAGATTGGCATTCACTTCTTGTTTTCAGCAAAAACTGCCCTACAATGAACAATGGGTTTGCTTAATAACCATGGTGTTTGTTTAATAATAAAGATTTTAAAATTGGGCACAGTTGTGTGATAACCTGCTTTATGACCGTCATGACTTATGACCAAAATTGCAAGCTCCATTACAGTCGTATAACCTGTATATAACCATCATGGGGACTGTTGACTCTTCTTTCTTGTCCAGGCTCCTCGGCTCGCTGAAACGTACTGTGTGTGCCACCTGGCCACAGGAGACATGTTGAGGGCGATGGTGGCTTCAGGCTCAGAGCTGGGGAAGAGGTTGAAGGAAACAATGGATGCTGGGAAGCTGGTGAGTGAGAAGAGTGGCTCCCTCTGAAGTAGTTGTTGGGCTGCGCTTTCCAAAAGTTCAAGAAGAAGAATCCTTTGTCTGCTGAACGTTGAGATTCCCAGCAGTTGACTTAAACCAGCCCCTCCTGTCCTGTCACATTGTTCCCCAAATAACAGGCCGATGGGGACTTGTAGGGAAGGTAGGAGCATCAGGATCTCATTGCATGGTGACATGATGCGTGGAAACCATGGCTTCTATAGATGCCTCTGAATGGACCAGAGTCCCATCAGGTCCGACTCCTGAAAGTGCCAGGGCTGGGGTAGGGTGTGATGCTGGCTTGCTCTGTTCCAGCAGTATCCTTTGCTCTTTGAATTAAAGGCTTAAACATTGGAAATCATCCCCCAAACAGGCAGGTTGAGCAAGGTTATTGTAAATCAGCCGTGGCCTTTCTCTGGAGAGGATCCAGTTCACTAATCATAAAATTCGATTAAGAAAATGGAGTGGAACTTGAAAATCCTAATTATACTGCTTTTCTATTTTTAGGGAAGGGTGATTTATTTTATTTTTAGCCGTCCTAGCCAGGGGTGGATTCCTAATTTTTTTACTACCACTCTGTAGGCGCGGCTTATTTTGTGGGTGTGGCTTGATGGTCATGTGACTGGGTGGGAGTGGCTTGCCGGCCATGTGACCGGGTGGGGGGGTGGCTTGACAGCCATGTGACCGGGTGGGGAGTGGCTCACCGGTCATGTGACCATGTGGGAGTGGCTTGCCAGTCATGTGACTGATTATCACCAACACCAACACCAAAATAATATTGTGGTATGGACTCAATTGTGGTTGTAAGTTGAGGCCTAGTAACAGAAGGGGTCTCTGTTTTCACCCAACAATGTGCAGTCTTTTCAGGAAGGATATTCCTCAACAAACAGGAAAGATGTGTCTAATAAGTTAGATCAAGAAGAATGAATGTCATAGCCATAGGTCAGGGGTGGCCAAACTATGGTTCTTTGAGGACCTGTGGACTTCAACTCCTAGAATTCCTGAGCTAGCCATGCATGCATCGCTGGCTCAGGAATTCTGGGAGTTGAAGTCCACAAGTCTTAAAGTTGCCTGCTTTGGACTACCAGGAGACATGCATCCCTATTCCCTGCAGTTGTTAAGTGAAACAGTTGTTAAGTGAATCTGGCTTTACTTGTCAGTATGTCGCTACAGGGATCACATGACTGTAATGGTCATAAATATGAATCAGTTGCCAAGTGTCTGAATTTTGATCACAGGGTGCTGGAACGGTTATTAAGTGTAAAAAATGGTCATAAGTCACTTTTTTCACTTGATTCACTAAGCTAACTCAAGGACCTGCACTTAAGAGCCACACACAGATATAAAAACAGCCATTATCACATAAAAGGTGATTGGTTGAGTTACTTCAAAAGCCAGTTAAAACAGAAACACACAAAATTATCAGAAATGGTGTAGAGAGGACTGCTTGAGTCCCTTCTAACTCTGTTAAGCAAAATATCATTACAAAACATACATTTCCTAAAAACAATAATTTTTTTAAAAAAAGACATTTCCTAACCTAAAACCAACGAAATGCCCTGAAAAAATTAACAATAAAAAATCATTTAAAAAAACCATTAAAAGTACACTTAGAAAAAAACCCCAGCCACTTACCAACAGGCAGTTGATCTCCGATGATGGTTGAAAGTAAGCTCGAATGGCCTGGAGGCACACACACAAAGGGAAGGGATACTTAGCTAGGCTGGCCTGGCAAGCAGGTGAGGCCAGGAACTTTGGGGGGGGGGGTGGAGGGGGGTGGCAAGAAAAGCCTGAGAGGGCTGCTGGGCTGACCTGGGGAAAGTTTCCAAGGGCAACAGCCTTTGTTTTGAATGAAACTTCCCCCCCCACCCCCACCCCCCCTTCTCAGCAAGAGAACGTTGAGATTTTCTCTTACTCTATTCCAAGGGACACTCAGCCTAGTTTGTTTTGAATGAAACTTCCCCCCCCACCCCCCACCCCGCTTCTCAGCAAGAGAACGTTGAGATTTTCTCTTACTCTATTCCAAGGGACGGAGTTAGTTTGTTTTGAATGAAACTTCCCACCCCCACCCCCACCCCCCCTTCTCAGCAAGAGAACGTTGAGATTTTCTCTTACTCTATTCCAAGGGACACTCAGCCTACGGTAGTTTGTTTTGAATGAAACTCCCCCCCCACCCACCCCCCCCCCGATTCTCAGCAATTTTCTCAGCAACACAGAGTTCTCTTAGCCCTGCTGGGCTGCTACCCAATATGCTGGAGCTTTACTTTAAAGGTAAATAAGCTTTATTTACCTTTACTGCAGGCAGGAGGCTTACTAGCAGAGTACGAAGTTAGAAACCAGGAAGTCACCCAGCCCAGGAAATGACGAGAGGGCCAGACCGCGTGGTGACTGCTGTTTACAGAACTCACAGAGGCGGGGCTAGCAATCTTCTGCACATGGGCAGAAGAAATTTTTTTGAAAAAATTAACAAACAAAGAAAAAAAAAAGATGGCTGCGCCCAGAGCCCAGCAACCGACCGCACCGGGTCGGTTACATTACCAGCTGGCCTCTACCGGAGCTTGCGCACTGGTGCGTACCGGTAGGATCCCACCCTTGGTCCTAGCACTGAAAATGTAATATTATTTTCTTCATTTCCTTCTACATTTAGAGCTCAGATTTATAAAGGTCTGCAGTGCAGGTTATTTTCGTCTAATGACAGCATCCGGGATGGGGAACCCCATGGCTAAGCCCAACGTTACGTGGCCCTGCCAACTTAGGGCAGCAGTTGTGGTTGCATCCTTAGGCCTGTCATCATGGGATGCCATTTGCCATCTGAATTGACTTTGAGGGAAGCCAGCCGTGGAAGCTGCCAAGGCAGGACACTGCAGCCCTCATAATTGCGAGCTGTTGCTAAGTGTCCCTCTCACAATCTCTGATTTTGAGGACACTGCAACAGCTGACGGGGACCAATCCTCAGTCTCCCTGTTTAGTGCTGCTTGATTTCAAGTGGTCGCTAAATGAAGGCTATCTGTAAATGCAGATGGTGTTGAGCTATAAGGAATGATGTGTAGAAGAGAGATCTGCTTCCATACATCACCTCCGTCATAAATATTTCTTGCTTTTAAGCCTGGCATTTTGCTTTTTTTCAATTGAAGGTATCCATGCAACATTTCTTACAGAGTTTTGCAGGGAGCCTGTAATGGCTGTTCCTTATTTATGGCCTTCATTTGGAAGTGTCATTATATCATTGTTAGAAAGTGTTGCCTATGTGGGTGGATGGACTAGATCAAGTTTGGGAGGTGGAGCTCCATCTTCCTGGAGAGCTGCTGAGGTGGGGCTGAACCGGGAGACATCTAAGAGCCTCTTTTCTAGTAAGGGGGGGGGGCATTTCTGCATTGGCTCAGTCCATGGGGAAGAATTATTCAGTGTTGAGGTCCGGGACAGAAACATATTGTATAGTCCTCACATGTAGAGGATCAAATCACATGTAGAGTGATTTGAACTTCGAAATTTGGGATCTTTGCATAAGGCCAAGGGTGGAGAACAAAATCTGGCTACAAAGACCAGTGGTGGCTGGGATCACTTCACAAGCACAATTTCCTAGTGGATTTGAGTGGATCCAGCTGCTGCTGCATCCAGTGGCTTCCCCCTTCCTCTTTTATCAGGTGAGTGATGAGATGGTGGTAGAGCTGATTGAGAAGAACCTGGAGACCCCCCTCTGCAAAAATGGTTTCCTCTTGGATGGGTTCCCTCGCACTGTGCGACAAGCAGAGATGGTAAGTGCTCTCCGTGGGCTCGGACGTCACTTGTGCCCTGTGCAAAGCGTTGCCAGCACTTCAAGGAGGCACATCCTGGGAGGGGGCCTGAGTCCTGCCAGAAGTGCCAAGAAGGGAACGTGCTCTGCCTTTGATGCGCACACACACACACACGTTTGCTGACTGCACATGTCTGCCTTGGTTTAGAAGAAAATCTGGGAGCTTCGGTGTGAATTAGCTCACTAGGCTTGCCTCCTTTTCACAATTTTACAGCTGGACGAGCTGATGGGGAAGAGGAAAGAGAAACTAGATTCGGTCATCGAATTCAGCATTGCTGACTCCTTGCTCATCCGGAGAATCACCGGACGGTAACTGTCATTTTCCTTGAGGGATGTTGCTGTCTTAGGCAGCTTTGACAGCTATCCTACAAAGCTGGGGGCAGAGTGTGCGGAGGTTTCTTGTAAAGGAAAGTTTGCCCACTTCGAAGTATATTTTGTAGCACAAGGGGAGTTGATCAGCCCAATGTGGTCAATGACTAAATAGGAAATGCCTCAAATCCTACATAGGGAAACCTTTGGTTATGCTGCAAATGCAAGTCGTGTGTGTGTTTGTCTTGAGTGTGTGCTAAAGGAAAATTCTACATCCTCACTGCCTGGATTTTACCAGTGCTGCAGTGATGTTCCCAACATCATATTCCTTCTTCATACCCTTCTGTTTCCTTTTCATTTATGAAAAAATTCTTTCCTAACTCTTGCAATCCCACAAAGTTTTTAAATTTTGGTGCTTGTAGATTAGCTTTGCCCCATGTTGTTGCTGCAGATGAAAGATAGGCGAGGCTTTTCTGTGTTTCCCTTCCAGGCTAATCCACCCAGGAAGTGGCCGTTCCTACCACGAGGAATTCAACCCACCCAAGGTCCATATGAAGGATGATGTATGTGTCTCTCCCTTTGGGGGTTTGTATTGAAAGGCTTCTAGTTGATCTAAAGCCTTAGGCAGGGGTGTCAAACTCAAGGCCCGTGGGATGGAGCCAGCCCCCGAGGTGCTTAGATCTGGCCCATGGGGCCGCCCTGGAAACAGCAAAGGACTGGCCTGCGGTGCCTCTGCCAGAGAAAACGGGGCTCCGTTTTCCTCTGGCAAAGTGCAGCAGGAGGCCGTCCAGGCTGAAAACGGGTCCCGAGGAGGCCACATGCTGCCTCCCGAGCTCCGTTTTCGCTGGCAGAGGGCTAGCCAAAAAAAACCAAAAACCTAAAAGCAAAACAAAATAAAAAGGAGAAATGTTTCCCCTTTTGCATTTGAGCATCTAAGAAGGGACAGGAAAGGAGAAAGGGAAAGAGGAAAGACAAAGAAAGGAAAGATGGGAAGAGAGCAAGGAAGGAAAAAGAAGGAAAGGGGGGAAGGAAAAAGAAAGAATGAAGAGAGAAGGAAAAAGAAAAGGAAGGAAGGAAGGAAAATTATAATGAGAGGGAGGAGGATCTGAGGAAAGTCCTGCCTTAGCACATGGCCACCAGCAGCTCTGCTGCCCTTTTGCCATCCCCTTGTCTCTTCCTCCTGACTTCTCCTGGTGGTCTCCCATCCTATTGCTGAGGAAGCTTTGGTTACAAAGCCAGGTCTCCTTGCATGGAGAGGGAGTGGGCCTCCCTCTGACCCACACACTTTGCCCTCCTGCACACACCATGAGCAACTTGGCCAAGGAGAGCGAGCACAGCAGCAGCAGCAGCCTCGAGGAGGAGGTTAGCACAACTGGGTACCCCCTCGGGAAAGCGGGGCTGGGCTGTGGGGTCCCGGTGCCCTGGAAACTCAAGGGCTGGGCTGGGCGCTTGCCCTCCACTTCCTACGGCTCTGGACAGCCTGCGCCACCATCCGAGGGTCCGCGTGAGCTGAAAGGGATGGCGAGGGTCCTCTGGAGGACAAGCATTTGGCCCTCTCCCTGGTCTCGCCTTCCTCCACTGGAGACGAGTGATGTTGAGCTGACCATGCCCCCCCCAGCCACCACCACCCCTCCCTGAGGTCAAACACAACCGTAATGTGGCCCTCAATGAAATCGAGTTTGACACCCCTGCCTTAGGGTATCTTTGGGTGTTGGTGGGCTTCTAGAATTGGATTCTGTATTTGTTTCTAGCTGCTTTGCTTAAGATTTCCATCTTGGTTGCTGTGAATGAATCATTCAAAATTCTCACAGACTGATGGCTTTTGAATAGATTCTACAAATTGGGTGACTTATGCAGTAGCATTGATTGGCACAAATTGTGCTTTTCAAACTGGGATAGTGATCAGTGTCAAAAGATGGTCACTTCAACCTTTTCTTGCTGTGGGGAGGCAAACACGTAAGGTAACTGAATATTCCCCTGGATGAGTTTGAAGAAATCCTTGAAAATGCAGATGCTATGAAATTGGGATTGCAGAAATTACAATGTACAGTAAGTCCTGTGGCTGGGGAATGCTGGGACTTGAAGTCCACAGATTGTAAAGTTACTAACTTTGAAAGACACTGATCTGGAGTATTTGGTAATTTGTCATTACCTTTTGATCCCCAATGATGATTAGCAAATTCAGGATAAATATTCAAAATAAATTGTTAATTCTGCAAAGCAAGATATAATTGATGTATGGGACAGATGTGATTTTTACATAGAGAACTCAACTTTGGTGCAGATTTATCTGTATTTTTGGGTAAACTTAAACATTGTGCACAGAATTCTTCCCCTCCTGGTGGTGTGGAAGCAAGGCCCACAGCACCACACAAGTCTCCCACCCCATCCCCACACTATCAGTTACAGCAGGAAAGAAATAGCAGGAGTCTTTCCAGAGGATAATTTCTTACTATTTTCTCCTTATCTTCTGCTTCTTAGAAGCATCCTGTTTCCACGTCTTCTAAGGCTTGGGACAGAGTTTTCCCAAGAGTCTTTACCTATCCAACCTGATCTAGCAGATTGGGAATGCTGCAGATCCCCTCAGCCGAAAAGGGTTGGCTGGCAGGAACTTTTTCCGCAGTGGTACATCCTCCCCATGGAGACTAGAATGGCTCCAACCCTGTTAGTCTTTTGTAAGGCCCTAAAACCTGGCGGTGTTCCTGAGCCTGGGTGGCTGAAAGTGCTAAGGGCCCAGCTTCCTTGCTGTACTCCTAAGTGGCTAAGGAACCCGGCTTCGGTGTCTATTTATTTTGGATGTTTTTAGTGTAATAAGATGTTCTTAGGTTTTTAATTTCAACATATTTTTTGAATTGCAAACTCTCCAGACTCATTGACTGAAATGGGTGGCTATAGAAAATGCATTTATGAACAAATGAATATGCCAGAGGTAGGAGGAAGATCAGCTTCCAGCTGGCTCCCTTCTCTGCATCACTGTACTTTCAAGCCAGGCGTTGGGAGAGGCCCAGTGGTTGTGCAGGCAGGCCTTGGCACACCCACCTCACTCTGCGCTGCTGTGAGGACCCTCAGTGTAGAGAGTGGCCAGCTGGAGGTGAACGGTTCCACTTGATTGGTCAAACAGGATGCAGGTAGTCCACAAGTTATGACCTATTGAACTATTGCCATCTGGCAGACGGTACAGGACAATAAAAACAAGGACAAATAGGCTGAAAAACAGCTTCTATCCCAGGGCAGTAACTATGTTGAATTCTACTGTATATAGTGCAATATTTTTTTTTTTTTTTCTCAAAAAAGTTTTATTAGTACAAACTTACATAAGTGGTAACAAAATATTAAATCCAAAGTACAAACATTTTTATTTCCCCCCCCCCAGACCCACCCCCTTCCCTCCCCACCTCCCCCCCCCCGGACTTCCCAGAGATAATACAGGGCATAATAATAAGTTTAAATTGTTAATAAAAAGAAAAAGGAAAAAGGAAAAAAAGAACACTATTTTTTAAAAAAAACTTCAACTCCAAACTATACAGTACTAATATATCGCATTTGTATACAATAGTAAAGATACAAAAAAGAGAGAGAAAAAAAAAGAAAGAGAATAAAAAAAAGAAAGAAAGAAAGAGAAAACTCTTTAACACTACAAACAAACAAACCTCCTACCTCCTCCCTTCAGTCCTCTATCTTATACAAGGTAAGTGTTACATAAGTAATAACTAAATATAAAATACACAAATCTTAAACTAATATTATTGACATTAGAAATAACCTCTAAGATAAAACTTAACTAAATGTTACATAAGTAATCATCAAATATTAAATTTCATCATGATATTCTAAGTTAATTCGCTAACTTCAATAAACAAAAAAAGAAAATAAAAGAAGAATAAACAATAAACAAATCTTCAACAAACTATATATATCTAATATTATCAACATTAAAAATAACCTCAAAATTATATAAAACTTAACTAAATATTGCATAAGTAATCATTAGATAGGGAAAAGATAAAATACAATCATATTAGTCTCTATCCATCCAATATATTTCAACATCACATTGTTTTGTATCTTGATAGTTCATCTTTTAATAGTTCAATAAATTCAAATTTGTCAAGTCGTCTCCCGTCTGCTCCCAAACCTCCATCTCCTCTTCCCCAGCTATCTGATTCAGGCACTCCTTTTGGATTTTTGAGTCTATTTCTTTTTGATCCATCGAAGGTGGCTTCCCCTCCTCCTCCTCTTTTATTTTCATACACCCTTCTTCTGGAATCTTGGATATATCAGCCTTTAGAACATTGACATAAAATTCAGTAGCTTTTTTTATCGTGTTGAGCCGGTATCTTTTTCCAGAAAATTTCACTGTTACTCCAACTGGTGCTTCCCATTTATATTGTAAATTTAATCTCTTAAATTCATCAATCAAAAAAGTATAGCTTTTCCTGGCTTTAAGCATTTTAGAGGGGATTTCTTTCCAAATCTTTAGTTCCTGACCATTCACCATAAGATTATTGTTAAACGTTGCTTGTATAATTCTGTTCCGTAGAGCTCTTGTGGTAAAATATATGACAATATCCCTTGGTAGATGCTTTTGTTTGGCGTACCACGAGTTGATTCTGTATGTTTTGTCGATTTGTGTAGCCAATTCCGCTTTAGAAATTCCAGACACCTGATCCAATATGTCAACCATCCTGCCTTTTAAATTTTCATATAATCCTTCTTTCAAACCTCTAATCCTTATAGCAACTTCCATAGATCTGAACTGAGTCATTAAGACCTCTTTTTCAAAATTTGCAATGTCATTTTGGATTTTATCTATGTAATTCACCGAAGTTGCCAAAGCTTGTTTATTTGTTTCAATACGTTCTGCCAAAACTTCAATATTTGTTGCTAAGCCTTTGCAAACCTCTAACACATCAAATCTTAGTTGTTGATTCATATTCTTCAAAGCAGCCTGCATCTTATGGTCTATCTCACTTATTTTCTGGTTAAATTCCAAAGTAAGTTCATGTTTCATAATCTTTAAATTATTTAATAAATTTTCAGGTGTCAAAAGCTGTGGAGGTGTTAGCTCAGTGTTAAGTTGCATTTTAGAAATATATCCAGATGAATAGTCATTTCTTTTAGTCAAAACAGTCTTTCCAGATTTTGAAGCCATTATGGTGTTTCAAAAGAGTACAAAGAAAAAAGAGAAAGGAGAAAGAAAAAAAAGCCAGGTGTCTGATTAAAGTTCTTTCCAGTTTCAAAACCAGGTAGTCTTTTATTATTAAAAATCTTTCAATTATAACTTTAATCCAGGGTTAGGAGACAGAGAAAGAAAAAGCCATTTTTCCAAGTTAAAAGTTTCCATAAGAGAAAAAAAAAAAAAGCCTCTGGGAAAACGAAAGTCACTTTCACTTCTCAATCGCCATATTGTTACTTTGTTTCCTTTGTTTCCTTGCCGAAGTGAAAGCTTACCCAGGAGTTGAAAAAAAAAGAAAAAAGAGGTTTCAATACTTGCCCATCTCACGCCTGTTTCTCTCTGTCTGCTTCTATAGTTCAAAAGTAATTGTAAATCCCATTCTGGAAGCAGCGGCTGGTCACGACATCTAGCTCCGCAAAAGCGGAGGTTTCCTGATCCTCGGAGCTGGAGACAGGCTGCATGGGGAGCTCTCCCTAGTATATAGTGCAATATTAATGCAGTATCGGGGGTTTTCAATTCAATTGTGTAGAATGTGAAGGGTGTGTGTGTGTGTGTGTGTGTGTGTGTGTGTGTGTGTGTGTGTGTTATAGTTTTCTTATATATGATGTATACTGAAGATGGCATTTAATTTTGTTGTACGAAGTGCAGTGACAATAAAGTAAACTTAAACTTTAAAACTTAAACCGTAATTGAGCCTAGCAATTACAGTTGTAAGTCAAGAGGGTCATAAAGAGGGTCATCATGTGACTGGACCCAATCTTATCATGTTTTGGGGGACAGTTATTACATGAACGCTGCAGTCATTCAGCAAATGCCTCAGTCATTAAGTGAGCCCATTGTTCGTTACGGGCTGGTTTTATTGGAACTGGGAAGTAAATTCTGGTTTCTGGCAAAAGCATCATGAATTGCAGTTAGGTGACCGTGGGCGCTACAGCTGTAAATGAGGACCAGTTGCCCAGAATGCAGCCATGTGACCACGGGTGTTGGGTGACATCAGAACTTTGAAACTGGGTCATAAGTAGCTTTTCGGAGGTCTGTCATAACTTCAGATGGTCACTAAATGACTGGTAATGTGTGAAGGAGTACCTGCAAGAGTTGCCCAGTTCATTGCCAGGCCGAGTCACTGATCCCAGCAGTGGCTTCATGCTTGGCAGAAAAGAGGGACGGAGCGCTTGGGAATCGTCTCATCGGTCTCAGCAACAGCTCCGTGGGGCTTTGTGCCTTCAGCTGCTTGGGGTGGCTTGACGTCCATGTCGCAAAGGGTCGGGTGCCAGGCCGTTCCAGCTCAGGTGCACCCTTGGCTTGTGCCCTCGCTGACAAATTGTTCCCTTCCCAGGTCACCGGGGAATCTCTGATCCGCCGGTCAGATGACAACGAAGCAGCACTGAAAACACGCCTGAAGGCTTATCACACCCAGACCACACCGTTGGTGGACTACTACTCCCGGCGTGGAATCCATAGAGCTGTTGATGCTTCCCAGACTCCAGATGTGGTTTTTGCCAGCATCCTGGCAGCTTTCTCAAAAGCAACAAGTAAAGACCTGGTTATGTTCATATAAGGCTCTTCTCTTCCTTTCTTCTCCTTTCCTGTCCTCTGGGGTCAGCAAGAAAGAATGCCGCGGGAGTAGGAGCAAAGCAGTTGTGGAGAAAGGCTGTACAAGCAGTCCATTAAACAAACGCGTGACTCTTCATTTGTAACGTATATTTCTTTTTTTAATATATGGGAACTCTCTGGGGCTGTGTGCACAGCTGGTCAGCAGGGGGCGCACTGCACTCCAGACCTCCTGGAGCCTGGAAACCTATACAGTCAAAGGCACTTGACATATCCGCAGAATTGGTTAAATCAGGAAATGGCTGCAGTTTCTGCTTTTCCGCCTACGGATCAACCTTTACAGCAGTCCTCAAAGTCCCACCTGAATAGCAGCGGGAAGGCAAATGGCTGGCCACAAGTCCTGGCTCTGACTACAAGCATGGAAGGCCGCCTCAGCTTAAGAGGGAGGCTACAGAAGCAGATGTGTTTGCTTGTGTGATTCACAGAGGTTTGAATTCTCCTTTTCTGCCTGGGTCAAGTGGAACTAACTGGCACAGCATAAGATGCCCCAGGGCAGCGTTTGTCCCACACAATCATAAGCTGGAGATGAAAGAAAAAGCTTTTGTAGGCAGCACAGAATTCAGAGGCTGCTTTATCTATTCCATTTTTTAAAAAATAATTCATGTGATTATGGTTCTTTAGAAGAAGTCACTTGGAGATGGGAAGTGGGCAGTAACATTTCTTTTTTTCCCATAAGTTTTTTATTTTATTTTATAACACAAAAATTCCATTTTCAATTTAAACAATGTGTTGTCAGAGTGCTTATACATACAACAATATTATACTTTCAAATTTAATTATATTCATTTAATAATATTTTTAACCTTTTTAACGTCTTCCATTTTAATAATAATCATACAGCCGTCAAATCAACCAAAAAAGGATTATTTTTCTGTTTACTTTCTCATATTTATCATATTTCCCCCAGTTTTACAATCAAAACCATCCTCCTTTCCTCTCCTCCTCCCTTCCTACTTCCCTCCTCCTCTCCTCTCCTTCTTTTTCTCCTTTGCCATTTCCATCTCTTCCCTTTCTTTTCCCTTTCTACCTCCTTCCTTCATCCTCTCTCCTTTTTTCGGCCTTTCTCCTCTCCTCTCCCCTACTTCCCTCCAATCCCCTCCACTCTTCCGTTCTTCCCAATGTTACTTTCAGTTATTTACCATCTACAATTTATTTCTCAATATATTACTAAAAACAGATTTAATATTACAAATTACATTGATGATATTAATCATCCTCATTTCTTTCAGTTTTATTTAATTTTATATTACTTCTTTTTTTCCAATGTTCATCTTCTTTCTCCTCTTCTTCATAACTTTATTGTGAACAAGATGTTGCCCTAGTCTCTTCTTTTAATTTCAACCATAATTTTTCTTTTCCTTATTTTTATCTTTACTCATTTTATTTCTATACAAACAATATCACTACAAGCCCTTAAATTCTCATCTCTTACTATGTTAACCACTGGTAGAAACCTTATACATTTGTATTTCTAATTTAGTATACACTATATAGTTTATATAAAAACCATTTAAGATAATTATTTAAATACAATAACATTAATACATTTAGTTTTTCTAATATCTGTTCTTCATCACATCTTTAATCATCATTAAAAAGTAAGCCATATTACTAGTTTTCATCTTTCACATCTTTTTTTCTTAATTTGACAATATTTCATTTTATTTCTAAACATGACCTTATATGCCAATCTTATTTGAAAACCACTTAAAATGATCAAACACAATTAATCACATTAATACAATTCAGTCAATTAGAATGTCTCTTCAACCTTTTTCTTTTGGTCTCTCAAAAATTCCATCTCTCATAACTCCCCCCCCCCTTCTGTTGGTTTCTTTTTCTTTCTGTTATTTCTGTATCTATACTTTCCTTTCTTTTTAATTCTTTTGTTACCTTTTAAGTATATTGTTTTGATTAAGTTTCCTCCAACCTCTTAAGATCTCCCTACTCCCTTTACTTCTTAGTTGGTTTTTTTGCAATGTGTATTTTCCCCTATCTATACCACTGTAAATCCCAGTGAAATCATTTATCTATTTTTTGCTTTCTATTTTTTGTCCTTCTATGTTTTTTTCTTGGTTCTCCAACACTATATTTTCTACATATTTTGTATCATCCAACACTACTTCTAGTTTCTCAACACCTTTTACCAGTTTTAAAACTTCACGTATAGTTTTTGAGATCTCCATCAATTCTTCATATATCCACAGTTCCATTTTATCCATCTTACTGTCTTTAGGGTTTTACTATAATAACTTTCTTGATTCAAACTTAATGTCCATATAGTCTCTTTAAATTTTCATTTTCTAGTATCCAAATGTCCAGTTTTATTCTGCTCCTTTCCAAGTCGAAGCTTTATTATGTTCCACTAACGTTAAAGTCAAGACCAAATTCTATAGTTCAAAGCAATCACTCCTTGAAGATTTTCAGTTTCCAAAATATTTTTCTGTAAGCAAGCACATCATTTTTCCTTTTTTTCCCCCTCCTTTGTCTTCCACCAAATTATTATAAGGTTCTCTTTCCACCAGCAGATGGCATCCTCAAATTCCCCATAGACAAGCTTTCTGTTAAAACTTCTCAAAATACTTTAAATCCAAATATAAAATGTTTTCTTCTTACTCTTTATTCTCTTTTTTAATTGTTCTCTTTATTTTCACCAAATCCAATTGTAACAATCACAATCTTTTTGGGCTTTAAATGTTATAATCTCCGGTTCTCCCCCCCCTCCTTTGTAGTACTCCCTGTTGCCAATTAGCTGCTAATTTCCGCTCCAGGCTCTCTTACAGTCTCATTTTAAAGTTTCCTTTTATCTGTAAATTGGTCAATCACTCACCTTGTTCACTCGCCACTCCTGCACAGTACTTAGATCAAAGCAATCTTCACACCCCGACAGTCCACATTTTCTTCTTCCTGCTTCTTTCAGTGTGGCCACCCTGGCTTCATAGCAGCTCCCAATGGCTGCTTTCCTCAGCTGCCGGTTTCTGAGGCTTCAGTCGACTCTCCAGGGAAATTGCCTTTTCCCTGTTGGTGTTGGCTCGTGTCTCTTTATCCACTGTTCCTCCAGAACAGTTTAGGTCAATAAAGACCCCGAATCAGCTGGGATTCGACGTTTCTTCGGGAGCCCCGAAGAATCCGTCGTGTTGTCACGGCATTGGCCACACCCCCTCGACGGTAACATTTCTAAGGGATTGAAGAGTGGATATTTTAAGTAAAATGGGGGAGTTGGTACAAAACTGCCCAGTCTGGACAATTTCTTTAGGGTGGAGAGAGCAGATTTTCTTCATGTGGAATTCCAGTGAGGAAGAATAGTTTCTAAGGTCAATAATCTGGGAATTCCACATTGGTTATGTGATGTTGTCATCACATAACCAATGCAAGAAAGCTGGCTCATGATTTCTGAGCTGCATCGAGGCCAAGTGGCCGTGCCATGCGGGTCAAAACCACAGAACTGTTCGTTCTTCCTACTTGGGTCTTTGGTCAGCGTTGAGCATCCTGGACCGGAGTGGTTGCTGGTCGTCTGCCTAATGCCCTTTTGTTGGGTGAGCCTTTTCTGTTTTTGCCTCTTGGGACTTTTGGCTAAGAGCCTCTGGCTGCCCTGGAGCCAGCCTGGGCTCTATTCTCAGTGGCCTGGAGATGGCCATCCCGGCAGCATCTGCCAACAAGCAAGGAGGGGGCTCCTGAACTCTGCCTCCCTCTTGGAGGCTGTTGGGCTGGTTTGGTGCAATGTTCCTTGACCTTCCCTGCACTTCAGACCTCCTGCAAAGACAGAAATGCTGCCTGAGAGGATTGTTAGTAGCCGGTTGGCCATGTAGCTTTTAGTTTGGCCATGCAGCCAGCTTTTAGTAGGACTGAGAAGCGGAAGAAGCATTTCTCTCTTGGCTGACCTTTGTTTTCCTTGTTTTCCTTTCTTTTTTCCTCCTGTCATTTATGTTTCTGTTCTTCTCAAAGAGCGAAGTTCTCCCTTTGAGGAATTCTCAGCAGCGAAAGCCATCTCTTGCTGGGAAAGGAAGTGCAGCACTACAAACATAATAGGTCACAGAGAGTTTTGCAGCCTTTTTAAAAAAAGGAAGGCAGTGAATTAACATTTCTACTAGAAATTACTTGTTTTAGTGACATATTTGCACATGTGATCATTCCCAACTTTAAAGATGCAAATGTGACTTGGATGGCCACATAAATTAATATAATAAATATATAAAGCTATCTTGGATCTTAAGGGTTCCCGCTCTCTGAATAGTTAACTGGCAGCAATTCCCTTACCCACAAAGGTTCAAGAAGACAATGATTTGGGGACCAAAGGCAGCAGATTAAGATAATCAAAACACTTCCGAGAATTTCTGCTCCAATTTTACTTTTGCTGTTCTTAAAGAACATTTCCATTTCAGGTGAGTGAGTAGCCTTTGAAGAAGAGAGTCTTCAACCTTTTAAAGCGATCTGGTCCCCATTCCTGCAGATTTATTGGCAAGATGCATTCTCTTTAAACCAGGATGCCTGTCTTGGGAAAGGTTCTCCTGCCCCCAGGGAGGAGGAAGCCCATGTGATGCAATGAGCAAGTGCTGCCTTCCATTGCCCAGTACGGTCCTTGCCTTAGTCTCTGGGAGTGCAGGCAACGCATCTTGCAAGGAGGCTGGTGCAATGAAGCAGAACTTGCAAGAGGAACTCTCCCCAACTTGGGTCCCTTTGGAAGTTTTGAGGCTCTAGGTCTTGGTGACCTTGGCAACACTGGGAATTCTGGGAATTGCAGTCTCAACATGCTGGCAACATGTGAGATTAGAGAAAAAGACTCTTATTGCCCTGGTGGCCAGGATTCTGAGATGTCTGTTGAGCATCAATGCCATTTTTGCCAAATAAAGGCTGTGCTATAATTAATGGCAAAGAGGGAGCTGGGGCTGTTCAGACAGATGGCAGGTTAGTGACTCTCCCTGACATCCTTGCTGCAAATTGCTTTGGTGTGCATTATGAGACACCCTGAGATAAATGCAACAAAAGGCAGGGCTGGCCCAAATGCTTACGAAGAACAGAGTCCTTCAAGTGCTTCTTCAAGTGCCTGCTTTGCTTCTAAGCTGCCCGTCTCTGCTGCCCGCCTGCCTGCTATAAACGATGGTTGGTTATGAGTTTTTAAGGATTGTTTCTCCTCTTTATATTTGTCTTCGTTTCAGCCGCGTGATTCCAGACGGCAGACAGCCCACGACTGCATCAAGCACATCATGTTCAACAACTGCCCCCCACCCCCCAGCTTTGCTCCTGGAACAAAGAATGGGGGTGGGGGTGGGATGGAAGGCCTCATCAAAAGAGGGAAGGAAATTGCCAGAAGTTGGGATTCTCTCCAAAATTGCACTACGGGGGAAATCCTGTTTTTTAAGAAAAGCAAATCAGGAAGACAAGAATAAAGTGTTGCAGAGGTTTGAGGGGCAGAGTGCTTTATGAAATCAATTATTTGCAATCTTTCAAAGGGGAATTTTTAGCATTTAGGAAAGCAGGATCTACCAAGCTTGACTGCTGGTAGTGCCTTTTCTCCTGATTATTTACAGGGTTTTAGATAGATGGCCCCTCGGGCTCTGTTCCTACCATGTTTTTGAGGCTGCCATGCAATGGAACCTCTAACTCCGGGTTCACCCTTTGCCTCCTGTCCAGGTGGCTTCTCTCTGGGCTGGAGAACCCTGGGTGGAAAGATCTTTCAGCCACCACTCTGCAGAGGCTTCCAGTAGGCGAGTCCATACAGGGACTCTTCTAGGAAGCTGGCTTTGAACTCTTCTTGGGTCAAGTGAGTCTCATCCTGGCAGCTTGGTGAGCTAAAATGGTCGTCTAGCAGTCCATGAGGAAAGGCATGTTTTAAGTTATTTGTAGGCAGGGATCAAAGAAAGCAGTTTTTCTCAAAAGTTTTTAATCACAGGCATTTGAAGCCTTTGCCTTTCTGTAGCTAACATTTTATTTTTATTTTTGAATTTCATGGACGCTTCCTCCCTCAAATATTGAATGCACAAAAACCAAGAACCTCCTCCTATCTCGTCCCACCTCTCAACTGGAGTGGTTGCCAATTTCCACTTGTTCCTTTTCCTTTCTCCTGGACTGCTCTGCAGCCTCAATAAAGTAGCTGTCAATATTGGATCTGAGCCATTTGGTGACTTGATTTTGTCCCTGGGCTTTTGGGCAGAAAGGAGTGATGCCAGGGTGGGGGCTGGCAGAGAGACGTTCATAAGCTTAGATGGAAAGGGATAATCTTTTAAGCAGGAAGTTTAATTATGGATGAAAAACTAATTCCAAGCCTTTTTATTGTGATTCTGACCAACAGAAAAGTTCCCAGTTGCTTGGCTCATGATTCATAGAACACAGAATAATAGAGTTGGAAGGGACCTTGGAGATCTTCTAGTCCAACCCCCTGCTTAGGCAAAAGACCCTATACCATTTCAGACAAATGGCTGCCCAGTCTCTTCTTAAAAGCCTCCAGTGATGAAGCACTCACAACCTCTGGGGTCAAGTCGTTCCACTGATTAATTGTTCTCACTGTCAGGAAATTTCTCCTTAGTTCCAGGTTGGTTATCTCCTTGGTTAGTTCCCAACCATTGTTTTGTTTATTGTCTTGGTGCTTTGGAATATAGTTTGTCGCCTATAGTAGCGTTTGCTGTTCTTTTTTTTTTCTTTTAACGACCCTGTAGTCCTTTCCTCAGGGTGGAGTCAGGGCAACTGAATGGAGCTGAGCGTTTACTGGCTGGATGCCCTTCCTGACGTCTTCGTGGTGATCGCAGCAGATATTTTCTTTTTGCACCCAGAGGGAAATCTTTGCTGCTACCTAGGATTGAACTCACAGCTTCCTGATTGTGAGGCGAGAGCTCCACCTCCAGGCCACCATGCTGCTCAAGTAGCATGCTGTCCTTAATTTACTACTATTTTTGCTATACTTAAAATTCCAGAAGTGGTTTTGAGGGTTGGGGTTCAGCCATATGGCATGCACTGGAAGCACCTCTAAGCAAATGCAGAATACTTTGTATGTTGCATCATCTGACAGTTGGAAACTTCTCCTAAATGCTGGGAAAGCCTATCAAAAATCCACTCCCCCCCCCCCCCATTATTCTGTGGAGTCATCACGGTCAAGCTGTGAAACAAAAGACCCGCCTCAAACGTTGTCTTGGTGATACATTTGCTGACCGAGAGGGAAAAAAACTCCACCTTGGAGGGCCTGCTGGAAAGAAAGAGAAGGAGAACATTCTGTGCAGAGTCTCCTGGGGGTTCTAGCAGCCTTCCCCAGCCTAGTGCCCTCTGGCTGTGTGGGATTACAATTCTCGGAATACCTAGCTAGCGCTTGGTCATGGCAGTCTCGCCCATCAAAAAGTCATGTCCTCACAGGTTACGAGCGACAAAGTCCAGAAACTGGGAGAATCCTATTTGACCTTTTCTGCCTCCTTTTGGTCCCATCTCCCCAAAAAACCCTTCCCTCCAGCCCAGCTGTGCTCAAGGGGATAATGGAGGGCTCAGTGTTTGGAGCAGCCTTTAGCTTTTCCATCCTCTTCAACATCTGTGCCATATTTACTGGGTGTTTGGATGGCAAAGAAGAGAAAGAAAGAGCCGTTCCTAGCCTGGTTCCTCCTGGGATGCCTGACCTTTCATCTGGCAGAAAAACCTATTCCGTCTATACAAGTAGTCCTTGACTTACAACCATTCGTTTAATGACCATTTGAGATTATGACCTCAGTGAAAAATTGTAACCTCACACTTATGACCGTTGTGGACACATGATCAAAATTTGGGCGCTTTGCAACCTGCATATATTTGTAATGATTGCAGCATCCAGGGGTCATGATTGCTATTTGCAACTTTCCTGGGGGCTTCCAACAAATGCAGTCAATGAGGGAAGCCAGATTCACTTAAGGACCATGACAAAAATGTTAATGAAATTGACCACAGCTTGCTTAACAACTGCATCACTTAGTGGCTGGCCACAATTGTGGTTGTAAGTGAAGGATTACCTGCACTCATGCAGCTGTAAGCACATGCCTATTCCTTGCTGGCATCTAGAATTCAGGTTACCCTTGCAAACCCAGAGAGGGGATTTGTTAACATGGCTCTGGCTGATAGAGCCTCAGTCTTACTTCTAGTAGCCAGTCTGGCAGAATAGAGGAGCAGAGCGTAGCCACCCATTGTTAGTCCTTTCATGAAGGCTTTAAGAAGCTCAAAAGCTGCAGTTGCCAGAGGTGGTGATGATGCTGAGGTAAGAAGGACCAAAAGATGGAATTCCCCACTTGCGCTGCCATAGCAACTGTTTCCATGGGAAATGGCAAACATGCAGTAGGACTGGAAGGCAGAGTGATGAATGAAGGAGAGGGCACTATTGGCTGAGGAAGCAGCAGGAGGGGCTGGGGGGGAGGGGATTGCTCTTGAAAGCAAGAGCCGTCAAGCAGTGAGGAAAATCCTCCACTGTCTTTCCAACTTGGTAGCAGGGTGGATGCCCTTCTTCCCTGAATTTTTCTAGGTGTGTTTACAACTTTCCCCATCCTCAGCTTGGGCCATTCAAGTAGGGAAAAAGTTCAACATCCAGGAAGGCAGCAGGTTACCGACAAATTTAGGTGTTATCCAGGTTGCCTGTTAACCAGACTTCCTTATCCATCAGTGCTTTTCCAACATTGCAAAATTCTCCTGTTTGTGGAGAGAACATTGTGATTAACAGGTTAGTTAAGTTGGGTGACATGCTTATTACACAATTGTACGAAGCCCTCAAAACTGGACTCAATAAACAATTGATCATCCCTTCCTCAGGAAATGAAGGAATACAATACTGAATGGGATGGCACTAGGTTCAGTGGTGAAGAAAATGTTTTTTAAACACTGTATGCATCTGGCACAAAGCTGGGTGGGACAGGTAATAGACTAGGAAACAAAATTCAAAATCATCTTGATAAGTTTCAGAAATAACTGAAATAACATTGAAATTTAGTAGAAGCAAAGTGCTTTATTCAAGAAACATGCAAAATACAGGATCGGAGATATATGGCTTGTCAATACTTCGGGGGTGGGGAACAAGTGCCACAGAGTTGGGCATGGAGGAATGCTTACAATCGTGACCTGAGTTATAATTGATAGCTCTTCCAAGGTGATTCTAATAATGTCTTTGATCCCATTCATCAACATCAGTTGTGTTCTTGTGTTGGCAGTTATATTTCTCAACCTTGCCAAGCATATTCATTTCACGTCACATGCCCAGAGTTCGTGAGTTTCTGCTTGCTGATCTTCACCTTAAGAACTTGGTCAGCCTTTATTTCAGATCAATTCTGTCCATTTGCGGTTGCTATTAGTAATCATTAATAATCATATACATAAAAACTTATTTTGCTTGCTGTCTAAATGCTTAGTTTTTCCAACCATACTTTACCATTGGAAAAGCATTGCTTCAGCTCTTCTGATCTTTGTTATTGAAATGTCCTTATTTGTGTTCTTGTCTATCATTGCCTTCTTCCTCTTCTTCAACTAGCTGTCCCTCTTATGTATTCTTAAGCCCAAGACACAAAACAACCTACCATGTTCATTAACTTGCTGTTATACTTCGCAAAGCATAATGGTTGATTTCTTAGTGGTTAACATTAATCTAGATTTCCATTTTCCATTTTTACTTTTATAATAAACTCTTCTAAGTTGTCCTAATTCTTGGCTAAAAAAGGCTGTTACCTGCATATCAATCCTCTGCGTTCTGCCTTCTGGCCCGGTTCATCCAATGGCCTTGCTCTGGTTAATGATGCAAAATAAACTGCCACACATTCTCCATTTTCCTCTCTCCGTTATCCATTGTACCTGTCATAACTATCTAATCTCACAGCCTTCTGCCTTTTCTGAAGCCTCTGTTTATTTGTAACATCGCTCTCCACGTATTCTTCAACCCTTCTTTGTAGGATCTTGACCAAAAATTATTTGTGCACATTTTTATAACTGTTTTTTCACAGCATTAAGCAGAACCTTTCCTTCCAGTCTCTAGGCTACATAGTGTAGTCCCACATTTGTTGACACTGAATTGTTTGCACCTTAACTGATGCTTTTGTGCAACTTTCACCATTGGTGGATACTTTTTTGGAGGCAATCACCTGTGCCTGGTGCTTTCCTATTTGTAGCTTATTGCTTATTATACTTTGCTTGGGTGTATGGGGTGCTCAGGGAGCGGTAGCACCTCTGGTGTAGGGGCATGTCATGTCCTTTTACAGCAGCTCAGTCTCGTTCACCTTTGGTCCCCACCTGTCACTCAGCTCTCACCTGTGGCTCCTAGCAGCTGCAGCATGCGCAGCGGACACACCCCTGGCAACAGATTTGACAGGCTGGCCAAACCAGGTTGAGGGTAGCCGTTGGGTCATCGACCTTCGGTGAGATGGGGACTTGTCTATCCCGAGCATATGAAGTCAGATTCCGGCAGACTGAGCGGATGAAATCTACTAGAATAGGACAAAGGTCACGAAGGCGGTCTCTGCAAGCGATGTGGTATGCTAAGAGCACGGCAAGACACGAAAGATGCCCTGGTCAACCACTGCCCAGCCCATCTCCAACTGTCTCGACTCTTGTCCTACTACTGGAGTAAGATGGAATCTGGGAAGAGTGAGTGAGGCTGACTATGCGCACCTCTCCCTCCCTTTAATCCAATTCACGCGCAAGTCTGATTTGATAGATGTCAATGTCCTCTTTGAACACGATGGACGAACATCATCACTTTGCTTCCAAGTCAAATTGGTTTCTGAATGTATTTTATGTCTACAAACCTTGCTGTAGTCTCGTTTGTAAAAAGTTTCTATGTAATCTTTCCAGAGAATATGAGTCAACTACATCAAGTGGCTGCAAGCACATTTTTAGGCTGTATCAACAGAAGTATGGTATAATTTTGAAATCGTGGGACATCACTTTTATCTGTACTGGCCATCAGGACAAATCAGGCTCCAGAATCTGAGTCCTTTCAAACAAATGAGAAGGCTGAGGGAGAAGGCGAAAGTCATATCTCAACTCCTGAAAGAATCTGACACAGAAGGGCAAGATCTGCTGTAGTGTGAGACACCAAATACAGGTAGCCCTTGTTTATCTGTTTATCAATTGGGACTGGAAACTTGGTTGTTAATCAAAGTAGTTGGTAAATGAAACCACAATAGTCCTTACAATCTTCAGCTTTCCTTTGCTTTGCAGAAATGCGAGGATTGGTTGTAAAGTTACTTTTTCAGCACTGTCATACCTGCAAATGGTTGCCAAACAAGGCAGTTGCTAACGGAGGATTATCTGTAATGGTCTTAATTCCTAGGGAGGCAGAAGCCTTTGAATGGCCTGAAGAACGTCCTACAGGAGGGCCAGTGGAATAGATAATAAACCTAGACTTGTCCACTAACTGTCAGAAATATTTTCATTTGGGTTTCTACAATGAGCACGGATTAGGATTCTGTGCCATTAGACATGGCTAAAAGAGCTCCATCTCTACCTTCAGGTGTTGGTGTTTTGGCAGCAGTAGAAAGATGGCACCTACCACAGGTGCTGCCAGTCCGTTCAGCATTTGCCTCAGTCAGAAAGTATTTCATTTTCCAATCATGATTCTCCGAGAGCCTGTTTAGCAAGACTTTGTTAAAACAAAAGGGATGGAGCACAAGAATTCCAACCTTGAACTATTTCCCATCTGCAACCCACATATTCCAAAAGCATATTATGGCAGAGTCTTCGTTTCCAGTGGTGGGATTCAATTTTTTTTACCACTGGTTCTGTGGGCATGGTTTGGTGGGCATAGCTTGGTGGCCATGTGAATGGGTGGGGATGACCAGGGAGTGTAACAGGCAGCACATGGCCTCCTGCACCCTCCTGGGAAGCGAAAACGGGCCTAGGAAGCCTCCCTAAAGCCGAAAACGGGCCTAGGAAGCCTCCCTGAAGCCTCCTGGGAAGCGAAAACGGTTGAATATTGATGAGGGAGAAGTTGTGACATACGACTTTCCCCCTCATTGGTCCATTCTCCAAGGCGGGAGAATGAACCTGTGTTAGTGGCTGAAATATCGGACAGCTCCAGGTATAAGAAGAGCTGCCAGAGAGCCAGCCATTGAGCTTTTCACCGGAGCAGAATAAACCTGATATCTACAATGCCTGCGTGTCCTGCTTCCTCATTCAGACCTGACCTCTAACACAAAATGGGCCTAGGAGGCCTTCCTGAAGCCTCCTGGGAAGCGAAAACGGGCTGTGGGGGGCTCCCCCTGTGCCCCCTGCACCCTTTTTGGGATTAGGAGGCCTCCCTACACTTACCTGGGAGCCAAAATGGAGCGTGTGGGGACTCCTGGAAGGGGCGGGACAGAAAGGGGCAGGGCTAGCCAGCAATTTAACTACCCGTTCGCCAGAAACAGCTGAATCCCACCAAATCGTTTCCCTTTTAAGCAATCTTTCAGTGAGTGGGCAAACCGGTGGGTTCTTTTGCTGATAACCAAACAGTGTTGCTCATATCACCATTTCCTGAATCCTTACTTCCCTGGGAACTGACTATTTACACACACACAACGCTTAAAAGATCTCTACCAAACATGGTAAATTAATCTTCATGCTTTTCTCAGCAAAGAAATCAGGAAATATTAGAGCTACAAAGAGGTTCCATCATGACTTAGTCAAGGAAAGGTCCTCTCAGTTCCTTTGCTGAAGAATCTCCTAGTTTTCTTTCTCCCTCATGCCAGGAAGGGGGGCGGGTTGTTTGTTTGTTTCTCTTTGTTGAAATGTTTTTTTTTTGAGGAGGACACATCTTGACTTTAGAAAGCACAGGTAGGATTCACTTACAAAATGGCTGCCACCTCAGGCCATAAACACTTGATGCTCAGAAGGCAAACTAAATCTAGAAGCTCTTCCTGTGAATAAGTCTGAAGCAGCATTTTCTTTTTAATATTGTTTTAATTAATTTTTAAATGGGGTGGAATAGACAGGCTCTTAGGGAAGAATCCAGAGGTACTGTAGAGCTTATGGGCCCCATTGGCTTCTCTTGCAAAAACATGCATTGTTTAGCCCAGTGGTTCCCAACCTGTGGTACGTGTACCACTAGTGGTAAGCGAGGGCCTTCCAGGTGGTACGCGAACACTTTCGGGGTCATGAACGATTTTTAGTTAGTTATTTTTTACTTCACAAAAATGTTTACTGCCTAACACAAGATAATCTGGCAACGATTTGCAACTGTTGCCACACGCCATCCACCTGGTCCCAGCGGCCCGAGAATCCAGTTGCTGGATGCGCGGGGCCAAAAAAGGAACGGTACAATTATGGAAATAAAGTGATATCTGATCGAATTTAGTTTCTCTGGAACCAGGTGGTACGCGGCGACTGTACGGGACCTCCAAGTGGTACTCGATCACAAAAAGGTTGGGAACCACTGGTTTAGCCTCTCCCAAATGCCCGCTCAACTACAGATGAGATGCAGAAGAAATGGCCTTCTGACTCCCAGGGGCTTCCTTGGTCTTGGGGTGGGAATGACGGCCTTCCATGGGTGGGCTTGGTTCTTTCATGATGGTTCTGCTGATGGGGGAGTCATGGCTCAGCAGCTAGAGGAGAACAGTAGCAATAAGTCACTTTGATTGCCTCTTGGAGACCTCTCTGAACAAAACCAATCGTCATGTTTCAAAAGAGAATTCTATCAGAAACAGCATTGGAAGAATGCATTATCTTCCCCAAACCCTGCAAAATCACTGCATTTTCCTTAATTCAGAACCTAAGGCAGGCTTCTGGCAAGCCAGTCTTGGTCTAAGCCAATCCGGGATGGAGGGAGGCTTTTAGCAATGCCAGGTACCTGCCTGCAGCTGCATCTAGCTACTTGAGTTTCCCCAGCTCGCCTCCTTTCCCCTTTCCAAAGAGTCCTGGCTCTGTGGTCTCGCAGGGACATTTTCTGCTCACGCTCCATCTCATCCCTGTATTGAGGGCTCAGATCCAAGAATCTGACCTTGAATGCAAGAGATTCATTGGCTTGTGTTGGCTCCAAACGAGTAGCCGGTTCCTGCTGAATTTCCAGGCAATCTTGCTAAGCATTCACTTTCCCCCAGCTCTGCAGGCCTGACTGTGATGCCTCCAGGCACACGGTGCAGTTGTGTGTTAACTAGCTTGAACCTGAAACGCTTAGAACCGGAGGGGCCCAGAGAGAGAGACCTTCATGTCCGATTTCCTGCTCAATGCAAGAAGGCTCTTTCGAACCTCCTCGGTCCAACCTCTATTGAGTGCATCATCAGAAGAGCTCCTGCCTTTCAGGGTCATGAGTCCCCTTGCCAAAATGCTCAAGCCATCAAGGATTCTTAATGTTCAGCCAGAACCTCTCTGCCTGTAGTCTAAGTCCATGATTCTGCATCCTGATCTTTGTGACAATAAAAGTCTGGATCTTCTGTTTAATATTAAATGGCTTTTGCCCTCCCTCAGTTTACTCTTTTCAAAATGAAGTATATCCTCTGAACTCCCTTTGTAGGATTTACAGTAGTTTTGAGCCCTGTTCTAGGAGGTCAGAACCCCTCTTAAAGTTTTGTGTCTGTGCTTCTGAGGCTACCTGATCAACAGAGAGGAAAGTGGAAGGCTGCTGGGAAATGATACTTTTGTTCATGCAGCCACAACCTTGGTTTCATTTACAGGAGCCCCTTCATGTTCCTGACCTTTATGTTTTGCACATTATTTTACTGTAGGCTGTCTTGTGCAAAATTTAACTCTGAGGTTGAGACCCACCACAAGCGCATGTGAAGCTCCTGAAAGTCCAGCCAGAAAGGAAAGGGGTGGCAGGTGCCTTGGGAGGGGTACAGGAAGAATCCCAACCCATCTTATCTCCTCCTTTGACCTGCAGGGTTAATAATACACTGCAATGTCCTTTATTCCAGCCCAGGACTGGTTATACAATTCTCTCCTTCTGCCTTATGAGAAGCAAGCAGGAGCATTGCAGGCCTGTCAGAACCTCCTCTCAGCTTCAGCAAAATCCTGACCTGCAGTAGATCTAATTTCACCCTGCAAAGCTGCTCTTACGCTTTTAATCACACAAAAAGCAAAGGAGGTCATCAGTTTCCTGCCACTTCATCATCAGAAAAATAAGTAAATAGAACCTCTTCCCTAAAATGTTTAGAACGGAAGGATTTCTGACTCTTTGGCAGTTACAGTAATTGCCCACTTTTGATCCTGCAACTTACGATGAGGCCGAATGCATCCAGGCTTGGCAAGTGGGTGAGTAAAGTTTAAAGAAGTTGCACTGCCCTGTCTTGAATGAAGCCACCTACAGAAGGAGTCAAGCTGGACAATTTCAGTTTGACCATATGGGGTGGGGTGGTTTTTTTTTTGGCATTATGCTAAATCATGGTTTGTTAATTTAGAATGTGTTGAGAAAACTACAATTGGCTGGCCTTGCACAATACTCTAAGCCACAGACCATGATTAACAAATCACAATTGCTAGGTTCACATATCATCCTAAAACTTAAATCAAAACCAAACCACATCATGGCTAAGCATAATATATATGGCTTCCTGCCCACCTGCTTCAATTTTGAAAGGTCCATTTTATGTGTTTGGCTCTGAGGCTAAATGAATCATGCAGTTTCTGGAATTTTGACTGTTGAGCAATTTGGGGGGCAAAATTAAAATTTATTTTGAGACTTGCTACATACTCTTTTACAACAGATGCCTGAAGGCCATAACAATCCTGGCAAATACCAGCACACACAAGAGCTTTCTGCCGACAGCTTTAGGACATATCTTGTCCCTAGACAGAAATAAGCACTCCTCTGCTTAAGTAGTGCTTCTAGATAACTAGTAGCAGGACAATCTCACAAACAAAGCATTGGCTTTGGGTATATGAAACCTGTAAAATTGTAGTTTGAAGCATTCTTGTCACCTAAATCTAAGACTTCTAAGGAAAGAGGAGGGGTCCTGCCTATTCATCAATTTTTTTTCCCTGCTCCAAAAAAGAGCTTTGAATGGATCCTGTTTGTGGAATTTTAGGAAGCACAGCAACCATCTTTGTCTCAGCAACTGGACTAAAAATTGTCATTTAATGTTAAAGATGGGGTAATCTCTTGACTGCATATGATAAAATATGCATTGCACAATCCCACTTCCAAGGAATGACTGCAATCGACTAGAACCTCTACTTTACCAAGTACATTCGCAACTCTTGCTTGCTTCAAGTGAAAATTCTGCAGTTGCCCATAGCAACCCAAAAGGCTATGTGGCTCTTCCCACAGAAAGGCTGTTAATTGCAAATCATTCTTGATGAAAGAGGAAATTGCTTTGCTATGCGTGCAAAGGGAGCAATCAGAAATTAAAACTGAATTTTTAACATGGGATGTATCACTAGACAAGCTTGTTGCCTTCTGTCCTACATGGAGGATGAAAGACAAAGGGGCTCTGAAGGAGCCCTGAACACCCAGGCAGGTTCTGACCTGCAACCTCTGCCTTCTGGCAGGGAACAAGGAGGGAAAGAGGGGCTTAGGATTCAATGCCACCCCCCTCTTTGCTCCTGCAAGTTGCTGCTTGCATTCGGCAAATACTGCACACATCAGTAGAAAGAGCAATATATTTTTCCAGGAAGCGCAAAGGAAGAGGGGTGTTTTCCTTGGGGGAGATGAAGAATAGAGCTTTGGTCTATCATATGCGGCCCCACTTCTTTTCGGGCCACCATGTTGGTTGCCACGGGGAAATAGATAACCCATGATCCATTTGCTAGATTGCACACTAAGGTGAACACCTGTCAAGGGGGAAAGGTCGACAATGCCACAGGGATGCTAGTAGGGAAAGCCATTCCTGGGACCCCAGACAGGACCTGCATTGCCCCAATTCAGCTAGGAGGCAATGGCTTCCAAGTGGGTTTAATCTTCCTCCTGTAGGCAGCTTGGTGGATGAGGGAAGCCATAGGACAAGAAGTTAAGGGAAGATTATCTAGGATGGTATTTCTCAAACATGTTGGTCTCAGAACAACCCCTCCCCCTTTTGTTTTGGTGCCTTCAAGTTGCTGTTGACCCCTGGCGACTGCCTGAACAAGTCCCGGCAGTTTTCTTGGCAAGATTTCGGAAGTAATTTGCCATTGTATGTTTCCTAGGGCTGATAGAGCGTGACTGGCATGGGATCCCCTGACTGGCTTTGTGCTTTGTGCTAAGGTAGAACTAGAACTTTTGGTTTCCCGATTTCTAGCTTGGTGCTTTAACCACCAAGAACCCTTTGCATGCCTAAAAATGATTGAAGGCCCCAAAGAGCTTTGGTTTTTGTCCACTATATCTATCACTATTTACTCTATTAGAAATCAAAACTGAGAATTTTTAAAATATTTTTTCAACTGAGTCCACACTTTGAGAAGCACTGATCTAGGAGTTGAAGATTCTTTTAAGTGGGTTTATAGTCTCAATGTTACCCTGCAATGAACACCTACATTGCGTTAAGCCATCATTTGGTTTGGTTTGGTTGGCTTTGTTGGTTGCATGAACTCAACCCTCTTGGCTCATAAATCATGGTTTATGCTTTAATACTCTCATAGTCTTTTTTAAAAAATCTATGGGTTAGGATGGACCCAGACAAAAAGCAAGTAAAAGAAATTACATTGCTTGGTGCTGTTGATAGGGCCAGTGATCGTGAGTTCATAATTATCTTGAACTTGGAAAGGGAATTACTATTCAAATCTATTTCAATAAATGGTCCATTGCAGGGAGAAAGTGGCAAGAAGGTGACAAGCAACAGGGAGAAAGCAGAACTACTTAACTCGTTTTTTGCATCTGTCTTTACACAAAGGGAAAAAACAGTCCAACCCAGGGGTAGGCAAAGTTGGCTCTTCTATGACTCGTGGACTTCAACTCCCAGAATTCCTAAGCTAGCATGATTGGCTCAGAAATTCTGGGAGTTGAAGTCCACGAGTCATAGAAGAACCAACTTTGCCTACCCCTGGTCCAACCTATCAAAAACAGCACCACAAAAAACAGATTAGGAACACAAGTTAAAATAGGGAAGAAAATGGTAAGTGAACACCTGTCTACCCTAGATGAGTTCAAATCACCAGGACTGGATGGATTACACCCCAAGGTTCTGAAGGAACTGTCAGACGAGATCTCAGAACCACTGAACTGTATCTTTCAAAGATCCTGGAGCACCAGGGAACTGTCAGAGGACTGGAAAAGAGCTGATGTAGTTCCCATCTTCAAAAAAGGGGAAAAAATAGATCCAGGAAACTACAGACCTATCAGCCTGACCTCAATACCAGGGAAGATTCTGGAAAAGATAATCAAGTAACGAATCAACGAACACCTAGAAGCAAACAAAGTAATAACCAAAAGCCAACATGGGTTTGTCAAAAACAGATCATGCCAGACTAATCTTATTGCATTCTTTGACAAAGTGACAAAATTAGTGGACCACAGGAATGCTGTCGATATAATTTACTTGGACTTCAGTAAGACATTTGATAAAGTAGACCATAACCTACTACTAGATAAAGTAGAAAAATGTGGGTTAGACAGCAACACCACCAGATGGATTCAAAACTGGCTGACCAACCGCGCTCAACGTGTAGTGCTCAATGGAACTGCATCTACATGGAGGGAAGTATGCAGTGGAGTACCCCAAGGCTCTGTTTTAGGCCCAGTACTCTTCAACATCTTCATCAATGACTTGGATGAGGGATAGATGGGGAACTCATCAAATTTGCAGATGACACCAAACTGGCAGGAATAGCCAACTCTCCAGAAGATAGGCTCAAGATACAGAAGGATCTTGACAGACTTGAACATTGGGCGCTATCAAACAAAATGAAATTCAATGGTGAAAAAAGTAAGGTTGTACATTTAGGCAAGAAAAACAAAATGCACAGGTACAGTATATGTGGTACCTTGCTCAACAGTAGTAACTGTGAGAGGGATCTTGGAGTCCTACTGGACAACCATTTAAATATGAGCCAGAAGTGTGCAGCAACTGCCAAAAAGCCAAAACAGTTCTAGGCTGCATTAACAGAGGGATAGAATCAAGATCACATGAAGTGTTGATACCACTTTATAATGCCTTGGTAAGGCCACACTTGGAATACTGCATTCAGTTTTGGTCGCCTCAAAAGGATGTTGAGACTCTGGAAAGAGTGCAGAGAAGAGCAACAAAGATGATTAGGGGACTGAAGGCTAAAACATATGAAGAACGTTTACAGGAACTGGGTATGTCTAGTTTAATGAAAAGAAGGACTAAGGGAGACATGATAGAAGTGTTCCAATATCTCAGGGGTTGCCACAAAGAAGAGGGAGTCAAACTATTTTCCAAAGCACCTGAGGGTAGAACAAGAAGCAATGGGTGGAAACTAAACAAGGAGAGAAGCAACTTAGAACTAAGGAGAAATTTTCTGACAGTTAGAACAATTAATCAGTGGAAGAACTTGCCTCCAGAAGTTGTGAATGCTCCAACACTGGAAGTTTTTGAGAAGATGTTGGATAACCATTTGTCTGAAGTGGTGTAGGGTTTCCTGCCTAAGGAGGGGTTTGGACTAGAAGACCTCCAAGGTCCCTTCCAACTCTGTTATTAATATTTGAAAATCCTCCTGTCTCATTCAACTTTTTTAAGGATTAGATCAGTGGTTCCCAACCTTTCTAATGCTGCGACCCCTTAATATAGTTCCTCATGTTGTGGTGACCCCCAACTATAAAATTATTTTCGTTGCTACTTCATAACTGTAATTTTGCTACTCTTATGAATCGTAATGTAAATATCTAATATGCAGGATGTATTTTCATTGTTACAAATTGAACATAATTAAAGCATAGCAATTAATCACAAAAACAATATGTAATTATGCCAGATCAGAAATTCTCGGGCCAGTCTTTGCAAGAGCACAAGGAATATCATCTTCCACAATAAGTCTACTTCTGTATTTAGACTTCATAACCAACAAGTGTACAGCAATATTTCTCAATCTCAGCAACTTTTAAGGTGCCTGGACTTCAACTCTCAGAATTCAAAGCAAAGCTGGCTAGGGAATTTTGGGAGTTGAAGTCCAGGTATATTCAAGTTGTTGAGGTTGAGAAATTGTGGCCTGCAGTGTCGAAAAACTAGAAATCAGATAAGCTTCCAGCAAAGTAATCCCTGTTTAGTAGCTTTCTCCCAGGACTCCAAAGTTTCAGGAGGCAAACAGGGGGCAAAAAAAGCCATGATTGGTCCAAAAACATTGCCAGGGTCCCCAAAGCCAATTTCCTCTTTTAAGCTCTTTCTTCTTAAAACAGCCCCATATTCCTTCCTCCCCCATGGGGCCTGCTCACCCACCTTTTCCAAAACCCCTGCAAAGACAACAATTTTAATTTGGAAGGCTCTTCTTTCAACAGTTTCTTTCTTACTCTCTTTCTTTCTTTCCCTCTCTCACTTTTTTCTCTTCATTCCTTCCTTCCTTCCTTCCTCCCAACCTTCCTCTGGGTCTCCGCACCAGCCGAGGGCGAGAGGGCAGACAGACGATTCCGACCCAGCTGTCCTCCTTCCTGCAGTCATGCACTGTTAAACTTAAGTGGTCCTTGGCTGGCCGTTCCCTCCCATGACTCCCTTTCCCTTCGACACCAGCGGGAAGAAACTGCCGCTGCGAGCAGGAGACAGGGGCGGCCACAGATGTCTTAAGCACCACCTTGCACTCTCCAGCGCACAATCTTGTGATGCCCCGCCCCTTAGTTGATGCCTTCAAAGCTCAGCCGCCAGGCGTCACAAACGCCTCTCGCCAAATGGCACCTCTCCCAACCAATCTGAGGGCTTGGGCGAGTTGAGCCGATATGGCCAGGCTTGTGGCAGTGGGGGGGGGAGCTGAGGATGGCAGGATGACCCCTGGGAAATGGTCGTTCGACCCCCAAAGGGGTCCCGACCCCCAGGTTGGGAACCGCTGGATTAGATAGTCCCCATTCTGTCATCTGAGCTCCCTTATCCCTCTTCTCTGACCTTTGCCAATTTCCCTGAAACCTTCTTAAAGTTTGCTGCTCCAACTGGCTGTGATATTCCAGGTGCGGCCAATGAAAGCAGAACATTTATTGCCTGTGATTTGGAAACTATTAGCTTAACGTGGAATTCAGTTTTTTGGCAACTGTTATCACATTTTGGCTCAGCTCCACAGTTCTTTCAAAAGTTGCCACTAAATTGTTCTAATCATAATTGGCATCAAAGTGGCGCAACAATCAGCTTTAAAATAAAATAAAAAGATCCTGTTAATTAAAACTGTTACTAAACAAAGTAGATGGTCTTCTTGGTTAAGATAATGACATCAAGGCAAGGACTTTACCATAGGAAACTGGACTGAAAAGTATATTTTCACCTTACATTGGATAACCTTGGAAAACAGCTGGATTAAACCCATTGCTTGAGTTCTGATATTTTTCATGAATTAAGACCAGATTTTTTTTTGATGAAGGGGCAGTGATTTGGTTCACTACTTATTAAGTCATAAGTGACACAGTACAGGACAGACCTTAGTGATTGCAGTAACAGACTGGGCTAAACCAAAAACCATACAAATCCAACTATGGCTTGCTGTAATGTGTGAATTCACAGTCATTTTTGCAGTTCAACTTTTGACAGCACTGTAAACTTTCTTGGGACAGACAGACAAGCAGGATTAAATAAAAATATAATAAATTATATTAAGTTAACCATGCACATTTAACTGCTTGTAGAAATGCCAGTCTTTGGTAGAAGGACAAGGCCCCTGAATATGAACAGAATGCACTCCCCTCCAATTGAGTACTCCGGGATCTCTGATTATTAAAATGATCCTTATCAAATGATTAAAAAAAAGAACATTAGGAAAGAAGGAAGGGCTGCTGAAACATGCTATCCAATTCAGGTTCAGTGCAGTTCTGAAATGGCTTCTGTTGAAATGTCATAATACAGGTAGTCTTCGACTTACAACACTTGTTTAGCAACTGTTCAAAGTTACAACAGCACTGAAAAAAGTGACACCACCAGTCCTCGCACTTATGACCATTGTGGCATCCCCATGGTCATGTGATTAAAATTCAAGCATTTGTCAACTGGCATGTATTTATGACAGTTGAAGCATCTCGGGATCATGTATGTGATCACCATTTATGACCTTCCCAGCTGGCTTTGGACAAGCAAAGTCAATGGGGGAAGCTGGATTTATTGAAACCAAGTGATTCACTTAACAACTGCAGTGATTTGCTTAACAATCATGACAAAGAGATTGTAGAATTGGGTGTGATTCGCTTAACAACTGTTTGCTTAGCAATGGAAATTATGGCACTGTACTTGTAAGTTGAGGACTATCTGTACAGTTTGTAGATATTGCCCGCTGGGATCAATGGCGGGAAAGTCTCGCCCAGACTTTATCCAGCTCAGTTGCCCTCTGAATGCTTGCATGGACAAGGTGACCTGACTAATTTAAAACCTAGCAAGGGGGTTCAGCTAATATCCTAGAAGACAGCAAAGACATCAAAATCAAAATGACTGTGGTAGGATGGAAAACTCAGCCTGAATTTTAAATTTAGCCAAGATCAATGCATGGTTGCATATTTCTTTTTAAAAGTCAGAATTCAATATTCAAGGTTATACAATTGGAAATGCTTAGCTTGGGACAGCAGCTGAACATGAGTCATGAACTAAACATCTGATACCATCTTTAAATCAGCTAAGTTTTAAAAAACTATTATGAGCCTTTTCAGGCCCTGGAATCAGCAAAGTGATATGAATGAGTGGGTGGGGAGGCAGTGCAATTTTGCAATTTCAGCATGCATTACTGGAACCATAATGTTCACGTTCTAAGAAGTTATAGTTCCACTTTATTACGCATTAATGTGATTTCATAGGGAAAGTTGTTGGGTCCAATTCTCACTTCAAGAAGGGTGCAGACAAGTTGGAAGGGGTTCAGAGGAAGAGAAGACAGATGCTTAGTCTTCTGGAAAATTTGTCTTCTCAAATGAAATTGAAAGAAGTGTAAATATTTGTCTTCTCAAATGAAATTGAATGACAAATTCATTTGTCTTCTCAAATGAAAAATTTGTCTTCTCAAATGAAATTGAAAGAAGTGTAAATATGGATTTCGCAGCCCCATTCCTCCCCCGCAGGGAGGCGGGACCAACTAGGTGGTTCCGCCCCAGGCGCCTAATGGAACCGGAAGGATTCTAGAGGGAACTTGGGGAAATACCTGAAACCCTGGTACACAATTCGGCTGATTCCCTGGTGGCTGCTTGGAACACCGCAGCATCAGGGGCTTTAGACCGAATTGCGCCTTTGCGACCTCTCCGCGGCAGTGGATCCCGGAAAGCTCCCTGGTTTACCGAGGAGCTCCAGGAGATGAAATGCCAAAAGAGACGTCTGGAGCGCCGCTGGAGATCCAGCAAAACCGAATCTGACCGAACACTATTAAGAATTTACATCAGATCTTATTTAGTGGCGATAAGGGCGGCAAAACGATTCTATTTTTCCGCTCTTATTGCGTCCGCAGATTCTCGCCCAGCCGCCTTGTTTAGGGTGACTCGCTCCCTCCTTGCTAAAGGGGAGAGCGAGGAACACTTGCAAGGTAGAGCTGAGGAATTCGCAGAGTTTCTGTCAGATAAAGTCGCTCAGATCCGGTCGAACCTGGACTCTGGCTGGGCAGAGTCCATGGAGTTCACAGGGGCAAGTCTTAGTCCACCGTTGTGGGAAGAGTTTGGGCCTGTTTCTCCCGAGGATGTGGACAGAGCCGTGGGAGCGATGGGTGCCTCCACCTGTTTATTGGACCCGTGCCCCTCCTGGTTGGTTTCGGCGAGCAGGGAGGTGACACGTGGCTGGATCCGGGCGGTGGTCATCACTTCTTTGGAGGAGGGATCCGTACCGCAGTCGTTAAAAGCTGCGGTGGTGAGACCCCTCCTGAAGAAGCCTTCCCTGGATCCAGCTGACTTGAAGAACTATCGTCCGGTCTCCAACTTACCTTTTTTAGGGAAAGTTGTGGAGAAGGTGGTGGCTACTCAGCTTCTGCGACTTTTGGATGAAACAGATCATCTAGATGCCTATCAGTCGGGCTTCAGGCGCGGCTACAGTACAGAAACTGCCTTCGTCGCTCTGATGGATGATCTCTGGCGGGCCCAGGATGGGGGAAATTCCTCCATCCTGGTGCTACTTGACCTCTCAGCGGCTTTCGATACCATCGACCATGGTATCCTTCTGCATCGTCTCGGCGAGTTGGGAGTGGGAGGCACCGTTTTGCGGTGGTTCTCCTCTTATCTCGCCGATAGGATGCAGTCGGTGCTGGCAGGAGGGCAGAGATCGTCCCCTAGGCCCCTGTTATGCGGGGTGCCTCAGGGGTCCGTTCTCTCGCCCATCCTGTTCAACATTTACATGAAACCGCTGGGGGAGATCATCTGCAGACATGGGGTGCGTTTTCACCAGTATGCTGATGACACCCAGCTGTACATCACCACCCCGTCTGATTTCAGTGTGGCAGTTGATGTAATGTGCCGGTGCCTGGACAACGTTAGGATCTGGATGGGGAGGAACAGACTCAGACTCAACCCCGACAAGACTGAGTGGCTGTGGATATTGCCTCCTAAGGACTATGATAACTGTCCCTCCTTGGTCCTCGAGGGAGCGAAACTGACTCCCTCGGATCAGGTCCGCAACTTGGGGGTCCTCCTAGATCCACAGCTAAAATTGGATCATCATCTTTCTGCTGTGGCTAGGGGGGCCTTTGCACAGGTTCGCCTGGTGCACCAGTTGCGGCCATACTTGGAGAAGGAGGCTCTACTCACGGTCACTCATGCCCTTGTCACCTCCCGCTTGGACTACTGCAACACGCTCTACATGGGGCTACCCTTGAAGAGTATCCGGAGACTCCAGTTGGTGCAAAATGCGGCTGCGCGTGCTGTGGTGGGTGTGCCAAGGTACACCCACGTGACACCTATACTCCACCAGCTGCATTGGTTGCCCATTAGTCTCCGGGTCCAATTCAAGGTGTTGATCATCATCTTTAAAGCCCTTCATGGCTTAGGACCAGGCTATCTCCGGGACCGCATTCTGCCTCATACTTCCCTCCGACCGGTTAGGGCCCACAGAGTTGGCCTCCTCCAGCTCCCGTCAGCCAAGCAATGCCGACTGGTGGGCCCTAGGGGGAGGGCCTTCTCTGTGGCGGGCCCTGCACTCTGGAACCAACTTCCTCCAGAGACCCGAACCATCCCCACCCTGCTGGCCTTCCGAAAAGCCGTTAAGACATGGCTTTTCCTGCAGGCAGGGGGTAGAGTTTAATTCCATCTGAACTCTCCCCCGGATATGTTTGGTTGTTGAATGGTTTTTTATATATGGAATGGTGAAACATCTGGAGCAGTGCTTGGACACCTTCACAGTACTGACAAAATTCCCATCTGTCAAAAGGCAGCTTTACTGGAATAGCTGGGAACATCCCACGATAACTTTAACTGAATGAAGAGCTATTTTCCTGAATGGAAAATAACTTTACAGCAACATAGACTTGCGGTGCCGGTGTGATGTGCAATAAGCTCACATGGAGCAGTTAGTAGGATTCACTGGGTCAGGGATTCTGTGTCTTTCACTGTGAGTTGTATTGGGTTGGGGGTGTGCACGAAGGGAGGCTCAGCCAATCTCATTGTGCACATGTTACTCTGACAATAAAGGTTTGAATTGAATTGAACACCATCAAGCATCTGCTCATCAGTTACTAGGGAAAGACTTGATAGGTGGATAATACACAGTACTGGAATGTAAAGCCACCCAGCTCTAAAAAAAGACTGTGCAGCTTACAATATTTAAAACGCAAACATGACTATCCAGACCAGACAAAACTATCAATAAAACTGTAAAAAAGAAGAGTCAACAAGGGCTGCCAGGGAAACAGAGACTTTTAGAGTCCCTTAGAGAGACTTCTGTCTGAAGGGTGGAAACCCACATCTCTCTCTCTCCTCCAATGGTAAGGGTGTGATGGTGTGTGTATGCAAACTTCACTATCTTGCTCTTTCAGGTATTTGACTAGGCTGCCATATTTAGATAATGTGTTTGCACAGCAAGCTCACCCAGGGCTAATCTAACAATTTGGGTCTTATGATTAGAAGACATACACCGCATTCTAAAGAAATCACAAGTTGAGTTTGCACAACACCCTAGAATCGCCAAGGCAAGTTCTGCATTTGGCAGATTAGTGAATAATGTGTGGGACCGCCGTGGAATAAGCCTTGCTGCAAAGCTCAAAGTCTACCGAGCAGTAGTGCTAACTACCCTCATGTATGCCAGTGAGACTTAGACTGTATACAGGAGGCATGCTAGGCAACTGAACCACTTCCACATGACCCGCCTTTGTAGACTTCTGAGGATACGATGGCATGATAAGGTGCCAGACACAGAAGTCCTCTCCAGAGCAGGCCTGCCATCAATACCCACCCTGCTGATGAAAGCCCAGACACGCTGGGCAGGCCATGTTGCAAGGATGCCAGACCATCGCATCCCTAAACAGCTCCTCTATGGTGAGCTGTCTAAAGGAAAGCGATCGCACGGGGGACAAAGGAAGCGATACAAAGACTCGTTGAAAGCCTCCTTCAAGTCCCTCGATATCGACACCACCTCCTGGGAAACCCTGGCACAAGATCGATCAACATGGCGCATGCTGATCCACCAAGGCTGCCAAATATCTGAGGACAGAAGAACAGCCTTAGCAGAAGAGAAGCGAGCACTCCGCAAAGCCAGAGCTGCAAATGCTGCGACAATGGTGCCCACATATGTCTGCCCAACATGTGGCAGAACATTTCGTGCCCATATAGGCCTTACCAGCCACTTGCGTACACATTGTAAACAGCCCACAACCTGATAGGTCCTCTTTGAACATGATGGACAAACAACAACAACAACAACACTAAAAAATACATCATAGTTGTTCACAGTGTCGGGTGAGTACCAGTGCAAAGGGAGGCAGAGTTGTGCATATCTGGGGAGAACCTACAAGGGGTATTCCAGGGAATGTTAAACACGTGTCCCAAGCCAAAATTAAAAAAAGGAAAATGTCATAGGGGAAGGTAGGCAAATATTGCTGAGGAGTTATCAGGATGTAGCATCTATTTAGAACACAGGTGAGAATCAAGAAGTTAATAATGAGAAAAAAGAAGAGGAAAATAAAAGCAAGAATTGGTAAAAGACAATATAAATGAGAAACAAGAAATAATGAAAAAGAAGATAGAAAAGAAAACCAGTTAGACAATTTCACTGAGATTTACAGTGTTACAGAAAGAGTAGAGAGGAAAAAGGGGAAATGCTTCCCAAAAAAGAAACAGTTAAAAGGTGAAGAGGGAAACAACAAGAAGCCAAAAAGCAAAATTCTGGTGAGGGTTACACAAACAATCTATCGAAAGGTGATGGAAAAAACTCAGAAGAAAAGATACAATACACATAAAACTAGAAAAAAAGGGGGGGAAGCTAAGAGAAAGGGATAAAAAGATAACCAGAAAATTAAATGAAAAATAGAATGTTAGGGGGACCGAGAGATAATGGTTAAAAAAGGGAAGATTTAGAAGGGAGGAAGAAAAAATGGTTATGTATTGGTAGATATAATATGATTTAATGGAATTGTACTAGTACTATAAATTTTTAATTGTTAATTAAATAAAAGGGTTTTCATACATGTAATTAATATTATTGTTGATTGGAAAAATGGTTTTTATTCATGTACGTTAAATTGAAAATTGGCATAAGATGATCTATGTTATATATAGTAAAATATTTTAAAATAATGAACTGGTTATTTAATAAAATAAGAAATTAAGGGTGTATAATGGTATAGTGATTTTAAGTATGCGAGAAGAAAATGAATTGTACTATTAGAAATTTTTGAAAAATGGTTCTTCATGTATAGAAAACTGAAATAAGATAAATTATGTTATAGATAGTAAAATACTTCAGTAGATGAAATTTGAACTGAAATTTAGATTGGTTTTGATTATAAATTAAATTAAGATGTAAACTTGGATGGCTAAAGAACTAGAGAGTGAATTTAAGTGTTTTGAGAAATGGAAATAATGGTTAATATCATATAGGGCGTATAAGTGATATGTGATAATAAGCATGAATAAGAAAAAAATAAATAAGGATAAAGAATTATGGAAATGGAATAATATGGCTGTATTATTGACTATGTATAAGAAATGATGTAAGAGAAAGGATCCGGACAACACTTTGTCCATAAAAGATGTATATCTTTTGTTTTTCTTTTTAAATAAAAAAAATATTTTTAAAAAAGGATGTATCATCTATTTTAATGTTTTGTAATTTCTCACCGCAACCTAACGACTTTCAGCCGGTATGCATAAGTACCCCAAGCCTCGTCGTGCCTCCTTCCCCAGCAATGGCAAGCCAGCCTTTAAGGCTAGAGCCGGGCGCAATCCCCGTGCACGAGGGAAATGCAGCCGAGCGCAATAGCAAACCTGCTCAGTTCAAAGAGCAGTTCTGAGTAAAGGAGTAGCAGAATCACAGAGCTGGAAGGGACCTTGGAGGTCTTCCAGTCCAACCCCCCGCATAAGCAGGAGACAAATGGCTCTCTTCTTAAAAGCCTCCAGTGAGAGCGCGTCTTCCTTTTATTGCAAGTGACACGGAGCGAGCGGACAAACAGGTCGCAGTCCAAAATCAACCATCGAGCGCTGGACACGCCCTCCTCCCACTCAGCCACGCCCCCCTCTCCTTTCCCGGCTGCACAAGCAGCCCAGAGACAGAAGGATACCAAACGTCACACGCATGCGCAAACCGCCCCACGGGTCAATCTCCCCGCACCCCCCTCCAGGGGGAGCGCCTTGCGAGAAGGGCAGCCTGCTCGGAGGAGGAGGAGGAGGGCGGTGCCGCGCTGGTTGCGCAGGTGCAGCGGCCGTTGGGCATCTCCGGCGAGGGCCGCTCCGCGCAGGCGCCGCGCCCGCTCTCCCCCGGCTCACCTTTCCCTCAGAGGCGGCGCCGCTCAGTGCAGGAGAGCCGCTGCCGCCGCGATGGGCTCGGAGAAGGACTCGGAGTCTCCGCGCCCGGCCTCCCTCCACGCCGCCGCGCCGCCGGCTAAGTGCCCGAAGGGCGGCGGGGGCGGTGGGGGCTCGGGGCCAGGAGGCGGCCGGGGCCGCCGCCGCCGCCGCCTCCTGAGCTTCCAGAGCGTCTTCTCGGCCGCCGCCTCGGCCGCCTCGTCCTCCGGCGCAGGAGTCCGCCGCCGCCGCACCAAAGCCAAGCCGGAGCCGCCGCCCGAGACGGGGCTGGAGGAGCGCGAGGCGGCGTCGGCGTCCGAGGAAGGCCTCCCGCTGCCAGCGCCGCCGCCACCGCCGCCGCCCCCCGACTCGCCCGCCGCCGCCGCCCTCTCCTCCCCGGCGGAGAGCGAGGGCGAGGCCGGGGCGGCGGGGCCCGAGGAGGACGGGGGGGCGCCGCCGTCGGAGCTGGAGTGCCCGCTGTGCCTGGTGCGGCAGCCGGCGGGCAACGCGCCCCGGCTGCTCTCCTGCCCGCACCGCTCGTGCCGCTCGTGCCTCCGGCAGTACCTGCGCATCGAGATCACCGAGTCCCGCGTCAACATCAGCTGCCCCGAGTGCAGCGAGCGGCTCAACCCGGCGGACATCCGCCTGCTGCTGCGCGACTCGCCCCAACTGGTGGCCAAGTACGAGGAGTTCATGCTCCGCCGCTGCCTGGCCGCCGACCCGGACTGCCGCTGGTGTCCGGCCCCGGACTGCGGGTGAGGCTGCCGCCGGGGCGGGGAAGGCTTGGGGGGGGGGTGTGTCGCCGAGTCTCGGTCCACTTTATCTTCTTCTCTTGAACCCTCTGGGGCATCGCCTGCTTTTCCAGCTTAGTAGTTGAACTGAAAATTGGGGGTTTCTAAAAAGTTTTATTATGTGACTCCGTGCAAAAAAGTGGTAGCTACTCTTTAAGGGCTACACAATTAACTACAGTTATTGTTTCTGTGTGTAGGTGGACATAAATAGTGTAGATCCTTAAATCCCAGGCTTTTCGTTCTAACTCTTTAAAGGGCTGGGCTGGGGCTGCGGGTGGGTAGGTGTTGATATTGCTGCTACTTCTTTTGCCTGACAGAATTATTGTTGAGGTGTGTACTGTATACCGTCATTGTGTCCAGCATTGACGTGTCAGTGTATATGTTCTCAGTGGCTTTCCCCAATATCAGTCACTAAGGAAAGAGATTCTGTAGTCTAGGCTCTTTAATGCGGCCTAGTTAAAATAGTTACAATTTTGAAACTTGAACGTTTTATCATTAGATATATGAAATGTAGTGCTTTATATATAAAGCTGGTTTGCCCCTTTAATTATTTAAATAATTTAATTATTTAATTGATTGAAAGGTAAGTATATCAAGTGACTCTTCAGAGTTGCTGAGATCAACCTAGGTTAGCTAGATGATAGTTCCCGCTAAGTAAGATAAATCCCTAAGAGATCTCATTATGGCAGCTTACTTTATCCCAGTGCCTATGATTTAAGTTGTTGAGGGACTACATTTTAGTACTGAGACTGTGTACATAGAGATCCCATTAACAGACTAGGTGGTGTGGAATAATGTTTTAAGAGAAAGGTTGGGGAACTGGTGGTAGCTAGTGCCAGGGGATACTGTCTAATCATTATTCCAAATTTTTTATGATTTAATCTTGGACAGCAAAGCCTATTTTAGAGGAATTGATGGACTAGGTCCGTGATGGCGAACCTATGGCACGTGTGCCACAAGTGGCACGCAGAGCCCTCTCTGCGGGCACACGAGCCGTCGCCCCAGCTCATCACCGCGCATGTGCGCGCGCCTCCCGCCAGCCAGCTGGTTTTCGGTCTCTGCCACGCATGCGCAGCGGGCAGGGTGCATGCAGGAGACGTGTGCACATGCGGGGGCAGGGGGAGCATGGAGGTGGGTCGCATGCGCATGAACAGGGGTGGTCGCATGTGGGGGGGTCTCACGCGCATGCGGGGGTCTGCACACGGGCTGGGGCGCATGCGGGGGTCACACGCATGCATGGGGGTGGGGTACGGGGTCACACATGCATTGCATTATGGGTGGTGTATTATGGCATGCAGCAACAAAAAGGTTAGCCATCACTGGACTATTATTTTTTGTTTGTTTGTTTGTTTATTTATTTATATTTACATTTCTATGCCACCCAATTCCCGAAGGAACTCTGGGCGGCTCACAACAGAAAGAAACATAAATAGAAAATTTAAAAATTTAAAAACAGATTAAAAATACATTAAAATTACATTCATCCAGCATTCATGGGCCGACCTCATCTCTCATCACCAGAGGTCAATGGCCCCAGGCCTGTCGGAAAAGCCAGGTCTTAACGGCTTTACGGAAGGCCAATAGGGTGGGGGTAGTACGGATCTCAGGAGGTAGTTGGTTCCAGAGAGCCGGAGCCAACACAGAGAAAGCCCTCCCCTGAGGGCCCGCCAGCCGACACTGTTTAGCTGATGGGACCTGGAGGAGACCGACCCTGTGGGCTCTCACTGGTCGTTGGGAGGTATGTGGTAGTAGGCGGTCTCGCAAATACTCTTGTCCTGAGCCATATAGGGCTTTAAACACCATGAATTGTGTCCAGAGACCAATGGGAAGCCAGTGCAGCTCGCGGAGGATTGGTGTAATGTGGGTGTATCTAGGAACACCTACAACCGCTCGCGTGGCTGCATTCTGGATCAACTGCAGTCTCCGAACTGTAGCCCTATGTAGAGCGCATTGCAATAGTCAAGCCGTGAGGTAATAAGGGCATGAGTGACAGTGAGCAGAGCCTCCTGATCCAAGTAGGGTCGCAATTGGTGCACTAGGCGAACCTGTGTAAAGGCCCCCCTAGCCACAGCTGTCAGAGGTTGGTCTAATTTCAGCTGTGAGTCTAGGAGGACACCCAAATTGCGAACCCGTTCTGAGGGGGTTAATTCCCCCCCCCCCCAGAACCAAGGAAGGACAGTCGGTACAGTCCTTCGGGGGTAATATCCACTGCCACTCGGTCTTGAAGACTAGGTCTTCAAGGGGGTATGACTGCTATGTGGGGTGGATAAGAATGGGCAGCCTTTTTGGGGGAGGGTAAGATAAGTGAGAATTTCAGTGGATAGGGTAAAGATGCCAAATGGTTGTCAGCATGTCCTGTTTGGGGCGAGTTTGATGTTTTCCCCCTGCTTTGCTTTTAACATTATGCTTAGTTAATTTTAATTTATCTATGGATTTGGTGTGCCAGTCTTCAAAATGGCTGGATATGAAGCCATTGATTTGCAGCTATTACTGTAGAAGGAAGGGATCTGAAAGGGGGTCTGTGGACTCTGGTTCCAAGTATCACCCATCCCTCATGTAAAACTTAGTGATTCCTTGTAAAGAATTAGTTTTCAGCAAGCTCTTGCTCAAACTAGTTTGTCAGTAAAAATGGGTTTTATGAGGATTTTGTTTGAATTCTGGTGAAGAAAGGTATAAAATTGATGATTTAGAAGCGGAAGAGGACATGATGCTCAGTCAAAAGTGAGAAAATGCAATTAAATAAATACAGCCATAATTGAACAAATGCTGTGAAACTGCTAGCAGACCAGAATGTGAATCCTTGTGATTCGGTCAGTCACACAGTTGACGAGTGAGAAATGGCCTTCTGACTCTTGGCAAATTGTCAGAATGAAATCAACAAGGAGACTTTTGCTTTCACTTCTGTTTTCTTTTAAACCAGCCTCCTTAGAGTTTCTCTGATGCAGAATTGAGGAAGTTCTTTGAGCTGTGGTTTCTTCAGGGGTTTCCTTTAAACTGTGCAACTTAATAGAAAGGATGAGAAGTTATTATTGCAATAAATAATAAATTACATTGCTAAATGTAAATGATTAACTCAGATTCTGTAGGTTTCTGTCAAATGTACTCAGCTTTTGTGAGCATTATGGTTCAATAGCCAAAATTTACATTGCTTTTGGAAAAGTTTTGATATCTAAATAATTCTAAAATATTGAAGTTTTTCTTCGTTAAATTCTGTGGAATTTCATAATCACTCTATCCCGGATGTTCCTGAAATTAATGTTGAAATATCCCCAAACACTGTTTCCTTTATAGAAAATTTGAGGGATTTTACAAAATTCATACTTAATAATGGTAATAGATTTCATGCTATACTACTGTAAAAAGATATTTCTCCTAGTTGCAGAGATGTACCCTGAAGAAATGGCACCTGTTCCTTCATTCATCTTGCCTTTATTTTTGGTCAGCTCAAGGTAGCATCCATACAAAAGTCCCCTACCTCCTCTTTTCCCCACAGCCACCACCTTGGGAAATAGTTGGGGCTGAAAGAGAATATCAGGCCCAAAGCATACCTATACTTATGCAGTCCAAAATACATGGAGATATTACTTTTCATATTTAAGTCAGAGTTTTGGAATAATGTATGGCAGCAATCCTAATATAATAGCATTCCAGTTCCATGAACAGTATATAGCAATAGCACTTTTCTTATATACTGCTTCACAGTGCTTTTAACAGCCCTCTCTAAGCGGTTTACAGAGTTCAGCATATTGCCCCCAACAATCTGGGTCCTCATTTTACCGACCTCGGAAGGATGGAAGGCTGAGTCAACCTTGAGCCTAGTGAGATTTGAACAGCTGAACTGTTGAACTGTTGAACTAGCAGTCAGCCTGCAATGGCTGCATTTAACCACTGCACCACTTCAGCTCCTATATATGCTGGTTAGCCTGGTGGTGTGTGTGCATATATTTGTACAGTTTGAAGAGTAACCTATGTGTGAAGGTAACAGTACATTGTTCAGATCTCTGCTAATTGAAGTCTTAAGGTCTGTTTGTGTTCTTGCTGGGTTCCAGAAAATTAATCTGGTTTTCTTCTCTGCTTATATATTTTATACAAAATCTTTGTTCCCAAGTTTCAGAAACCAGTTTCTCTCTGAATTACAGTGTAAACATATCCCAAGAAATACAGTATGGGGCGAACTGATGGCTTCTGCATTCCATCCTTGCTATAAGCATCTTCATAAATTGGCAGACTTAGCTATTCTGCCTGGGAAGGTAAATTGCAGACCTAATGGCAAGAGTGTGTTTCCATGGCAATGCTGTCTTCTGCTGCACAGTGAGATCTGCATACAAATCTGGAAATAGGTTTTTCTTTGTGGTCAGCTTGTGTTACAGCCTAGTATTTATTGGGCTTTCCCTGCCAGAAATATGGACAATGTTTAGGGCACCAGAATAACATCTGCATTATTGCAGTTAAATGAGAAGAGCAGAACGTGGTGAGGCATAGATTATCCAGAAAGCTTGGAAAAACATAAGACTTTGTGAAGGAACACAAATTCAGAAAACAACCTCCACTCCTAGTATATGCAGGGATCCAGAATGGCAATATGCAGAATTGAGTTTCCTTTATCGATCTGGAATGCTAGCTGCTAGGGGTGTGTGTGTGAGAGAGAATAGAAATTAGATGGGAGAATGGAACACACATATGGGTGGGTGGGGTCTTCTGAATATGCGTTTCTTTCCAAAGTTTGAAATTCCTTTATGCCTTCTGATTTCTCTCTAATATGAGCAAATGCGATTTTGGTTACACATCAGTCAGAAAAAGAGTTCCCTGTTAACATACAGAATTGCTTTTATATTGCTTTAAGCTAGCAAGCTGGTTGTCTTTCAGTGCTACTGAGAGCTGAATGATCCGTGCCTGCTCACCTTATTCGTACTCACTTCTTCTTATTCATTATTTAGCTATTCTTAAACAAGACTGTCCTGTACTACTGTCTTTTGTGTCCCAATTGTGCATTCTGTTCTAAAACCTGCAGTTCATAACAAAGAAAAAAACCAAATTGAGATCTGCAGTATGGATCTGAAACTGCTGTGATAGGGGCACAACTGAAATGCATAATTTGGGCTATGTATGTGTTTGGCTGTTGAAATCTTATGGTATAATATGTGTCGTCTGATCACAGGCAAGGCGTGAGCAGTTAAAGAATTCCTTTTTTATTCCTGAAAAACTAGAAAGTATGTCGTTTGTATAATACTCTGCCAATACAGTACGTCACTGTCCATTGAACTCTGATTCTTGACTTGCAAGACTTGTGAGGTAGCCATTGTCCTTCATACCTTAATGGTCTGAGATGACTAGAAGGGGATTAATTCTGTAACGGATTCTGGTGATAAAGTTTGAAGTATTTGTGCTGCTGGATAATCAAAATGTCTGTTTGTATCTGTTGGGAGATTAATGAGACTTGTGAAAAGGCAGTAGTACAGAAGCCAGTCTGGATTCCAAACAACTGCTTACACAATATTATTTTATTGCGGAATGGGATAGATATATTAAAAAATCAGAATCCTGAATTTAAATAAGATTTGTAAAAGACACACTGCCAATAATTTCCCTGTATTCCTAGTGCAGTTTCAAGGATTTCCCTTTTGACTCTGGTAGAAGAAAGGCATTTTATGGTGAAGACCAAGTAGTATCATTGGCAGTCAGTACAACTTACACAATTTAGAGAATCTTTTCCAGGACAGAATGTGTTTTTCTGAAATACTTTTATAATTTTTTAGGTCTCTCCTAATGGCTTACCTAGGGTGTGAACTCCCTGGATGCAAAATCCAGACGTGAGTTGGGAGTGTTCCTTAAGATCATTTAATGACTTGCTTTTTGCCCTTATGCTTTACTAGTGCTAAGCTTCCTTGCACATTAGAAATTCTAAGCCGTCCTTCATTTCTGCCTTTCTGCCAATCTGCCAATCTGCCATGCATCTTGACAGGTCAATATGTGGTGCTTAGCTTTAATGATTCTATGGGCAGGTTCAGTTGTTTGAACTCCTACAGGATATGAGTCATATGAACCCTTGAAATGTTTGTGTTCTTTTGTCTGAGAAACCATAGTATGGTCTGAGTGTTAACAATCGGAAGAATGAAGAAGGTGCCACCTGTGAGGTCTTGGTTTCTTGCATGGATACAGTTATACATGTATTAGCAGTTCTTCAAATAAGGCACAAAGCATTTTAATCAGCATCTTGATTTAGATTCAGAAGTGTATTAATAACAGGTGGAGGTTTACTAAGTCTGCATAGTATGTTTCCAGAGCTGAGCAAGTGGCTGCTTTCTGCATGGATTTAGATTTCCGATTACTTTTCAGTGTTAGTCACATGTAACAGATATTGTGTGATATGGAGAAATGTGGGGGTGGGGAGGCTGAGAATAATATGTTTTCGCTAGATAGCTGAGCACTTTAAACTGATAAAGGTTGGTCTTAACTGTTTTTTTTTCTGTGACAAGCAGTCCCATTTAAAGGGTGTCAGTTGAAGATTAATGCCTCCAGAACAGCGGTCCCCAACCTTTCTGGCACCAGGGACCAGTTTCTCATAGAACTCCCCAGAGTTATTTGCTTGAAGATCTGGTATTCTCAGGAGTCTTCTCCAACACCAAAGTTCAGAAGTGTCAGTAGGTTTTCCTGGCATTTCATTTTCTTTGCTTTCACGTTTTCTCTGAGTCTGGATGGATACAGTACTTTTTCTTTCAACTGAATAAGTAGAATTCACGATGTCTACTGCTATCAGAATGCAACACATGTTCACTATTGAAAGATACATTGAAGAAGTAGCAATGTTTAATTAGGATACTTTCCTTGATTCTTGAAATGGCTGAGATACTTTTTCTGCCTCATTTTGTTAAAACCAAATTTGGTTTCACTAGTGTTTATAATTACATAGTACATCTTATTGGGAATAAAGTCCACGGTACTGTGGTCTCATAGCAGCTTCTAAAACTAACCAGTTTATCAATGTATCAGCTTCTATGTATCAGCTTCCCTCAGTTGGAAATGCAATACATGCACAAATGCATCCAACTTGTAAATATTTTGATGGAAATGTAAACAATGAAGTCAAGCCATAAAATACATACATTTTTAGCATAAAAATGTGCTAAAGTGATATTTTAGAAAACCAGTATCTGTTTAATGAATGCGGTAATATGATTGGTTGAATTAAAGGCAAAATTATATGGCATTCCCTCAATAAATTAAATTTTAAAAGCTCTGTAGAAGGGCTCTGCTTAATTTACTTCTAAATAGGCAATAACATCAGAGCTAATCTTATTTCTTAGAGAAGGCCATTATTATTCCATATTATAGAAGCAATTACTGAAAAAATCTAGCCTCAATTTTCCTAACTTCTTGGTAATGGGGAACTACAAATAATTTGTTCAAGATGCTCTTATTGATTCAAGTCATATAAAACTTTATAGGTTTTTAACTATAACCCTAATCTTAGGGTTTTTAACCCTAACCCAATATTACTTTAAATGGAATAAAATGTATTGGTAACCAGCGTGGGGCCTATAGGACAGGTATAATACAGTATGTTTATGGTGCCTAATTCCAATTAACATATTTATTTGTATCCCACCTTTATTAATTTTACAAAATAACTCAAGGTAGTGAACCTTCCTCTTCCTATTTTCCGTATAATAACAACCTTCTGGGAAGAGTTGGGTTGAGAGAGAGTGACTGGCCCAAAGTCACCCAGCTGACTTTCATGGCTAAGGCGGGACTAGAACTCATGGTCTCCCACTTTCTAGCCTAGTGCCCTAACTTCTAGACCAGGTGTGTCCAATCCTTGGCCCATGGGCCACATGCGGTCTTGGGCAGCTAGTAATGCGGCCTCACAATAAAATATTTAAATATTTTAAATAAAAAATATTTTAAAAAGGAAGTTTGTTATTATATACATTAGCTATATTATATATTATATATATAATATACAATGGCAACAATTTGCCTTAATGATCCTAAAGTGGAAATCAACATAGAATGAGGTGCATGACAAGCCGATACAATATCACTATCCTTTTCTCAGCCTGCCTTGAAGAAGTATAACGCAAACTAGACTGAGCAAAAGATGGAATAAAAATCAATGGCGCCTATTGCAGATGATCACTTAAGATTTGCAGATGATGATGTTTTCACAAGACCTAGAAGAGCTACAAAGACACATGCAAGAGCTGCACAAAGCTGGAGAACCATTTTTCTTAAAAATAAACCTGAAAAAGAGTCAGGTTATGTTTAATAAATTTACCAACGAAAGAAAAATGTTTATATCTGGAGAAGTAGTAGTCATAGTAGACCACTACATATACCTTGGTCTATGGATCTCAATGGAAGGTGATACAATAAAGAGAATTTAACTGCCTGTTAAATGTGGTTGGCGGGTATTCAGCAAGCTAAGCATAATTTTCAAGAACAACGTCCCCCTATGCCTAAAGAGAAAAGTTTTTGATTAGTGTGTGCTACCTGCTCTAACATGCTAATGAAACATTGATACAAAAGCTACGAATGGTGCAAAGAGCCATGGAAAGATACATACTCAGCATCACAAGATAAGATAGATTGACCTGCACATGGATTAGAAAACAAACCAAAGTACTGCATTTTTCCGTGTATAAGATGTTACTTTTTCTTAAAAATATTTACTTCAAAATGGAGGGGTGTCTTATACACAGGAGGCCAAGAAGAGAAGGCGTGGCCCATCCCCGTCCTCCAGCTCTGCCGGGTGAATCTCAACCTTATATGCAGCTCTATCATTCCTCTCTATTGTAATTGTTTTCTGTATCACATTGCTACTCTAGTTTTCATCCCTATTGTTCCTGTGATGCATTTCCTGTTCTTGTATTACTCTCTCTCTAATAAGATGGCTTCTGCACAGTGGTGACTTGTAGTGTGCTTACTCTACATGAAACATGGGGAAGTCCTATACATGGGGGCGTCTTATACACAGAAAAATACAGTATACAATATCATCAAGAGAGTCAAAGAATTGAAATGGAAATGGGCTGGTCACCTAGCAAGAAGAACGGATGGTAGGTGGACCAAGGCAGTCATAGAATGGATCCCACTTGATCAAAAGCGTCCATGAAAGAAACCTAAAACAAGATGGATCGACAATATCAGCAAGTATTGAGAGCCCAACTGGCAAAAGAAAGCTCAGGACCGCATTAGTTGGAAACAGGCAGAAGAGGTCTTCATCCTGCAGTGGATAGACAATAGCGATGATGATGATGATGATGATGATGATGATGATGCATATTTTATATGCAGCCCGAGACAATTCCTCTTCACTTTGTGTGGCCCAGGCAAGCCAAAAGGTTGGACACTCGTGCACTAGACTGGGGTGGGCAGTTAATTTTCCCAAGGGGCTAAATTAGAAATTGGGACTGTTATAGCATGCTGCTGCCCCTCCCCCAATGTTGCCCCACACTCTGCCCCTTGATTCTGATGTCCCACCCCCACTATGACATCATCTCGATCATTGCCATTGATGCCCCACCTCCTGATGCAACTGCTATGGGCCAGATGTGGCCTGCGGGCCGTTAAAATGCCTAGGTAAAACTGCTTTCTAGCCTTACTAGGCCAGTGATGGCGAACCTATGGCACGGGTGCTACAGGTGGCACGTGGAGCCATATCTGAGGGCACGCGAGGCTTTGCCCTATGTCAACTCCAGCATGCATGTGCGTGCTGGCCAGCTGATTTTCGTCCTTCTGGAGGGCGCGGGGGAGGCCGTTTTTCCTGTTGGGCTGTTTTTCGCCCTCCCCAGGCTTCAGGAAAGCGTCTGGAGCCTGTGGATGGCGAAAAACAGCCCAACAGGCCAACTGGAAGTTCAGAAACGCAGGGGCAGTGCAGGGGGGTTGTGTGCGCATGCACGAGGGGAGGCCATTACATTATGGGTGTGGGCACACGCCATCGCGCATGTGCGTGCCCTTTTGGCACCCAAGCAAAAAAAAGGTTCGCCATCACTGCACTAGGCCAAACAAACAAACAAACATATGAAGCACTACTCTATCAACTATAGGGTTTTTAAAAGCAGCCTGATGTAGGGTGCCTTGCAGTAGTCTGGTGATGAAAGTTTGAATTATTGTTGCAAGGTCCCCTTAGTCCAGGTAGGTCTTCACCTGGTGTACTAACTGGACAAAGCTGAACAAAAGCCAGGGCCTCCACCTTCCCATCCACAGTAGCTGTGAACACACCCAAGACATGGCTTGATCTCTCGTGGACAGCATAGAACATAATGGTGATGTGCTGTTGGGTGTCCCTCATGATACCTTACCCTGAGCCAGTAGATGATCTCTGCAAGGGTTGAAAGTTACTGGGGAGAGAACTATGGCACTCCACCCATAAGAGGCCATTACAGAACAGGGGGACTCATACCATTGGCTTTTTCAAAGCTTCACAAATATTCATTATTGCATAGATTACCTCCCAGATACTCCCATCTCCCAGCCTCTGGAAGAACAAGGAGAGACATGGGTTTAACTCGCAAATGTCGGGGACATACAGATAGTCCTCAAATTACAACCACAATTGAGCCCAAAATTTCTGCTACTGAGTGAGACAGTTGTTAAGTGACTTTTGCCCTATTTTATTACCTTTCTGGCCACAGTTGTTAAGTGAATCACTGCAATTGTTAAGTGAATCTGGCTTCCCCATTGACTTCGCTTGTCAGAAGATTGCAAAAGGGGATCACATGATCTCGGAATACAGCAACCATCATAAATATGAACCAGTTGCCAAGTGTCTGAATTTTGATCACAAGATTATGGGGATGCTGAAATGGTTGTAAGTGTGGAAAATGGTCATAAGTTATTTTTTTCAGTTCTGTTATAACTTCAAAAGGTCACTAAATGAACTGCTTTAAGTTGAGGATTATCGGTACAAGTGTCCATTTCACTTCACTCCAGTCTCTATCCAGCTTATGCCAAAAGTAGGTTACCAAATCTGAGCAAAATACCCTAAAGATGATCATAAGTTGCTGGGTGGGAGATCTGGCATTTCTCTACTCAGAAAGGAATTTGCTGTGAAGGCTGGTGGGGGGGGGGGGGGAGGCAATTTCATTCAAACCATGAAGTGTTTTGGCTAGATGTTAAGCCCTCCACATTCAAATGCCTAAAGAGCTGGTCTCAAACCCAAGGTCTAAAGTATGCAGTTCAGTATGTTGGGGCTGAGATCACCTTAGCTCCCAAGTCCATACCCAACACCTTAAATGCAGTGGTTAGTCACTGAACATCAAAAGACAAGGCAACCTGGTTCAGAATCTCAAGGAGAAATTGTCCTGGACGACAGCATACTGGGTGGACAGTACCCTAGAAGGATCCTTAACTTATTCCTACAGCTCAGTTCAACAAGCAGGATATCATACCTGGTCTCCTCAAGGATATGAATCCTAGCCATGGGCAAAGTATCTACATAGATCAATGCCATTCACTTCACTCTAGCATTGAAGGGACGGGCTTGAAACCCAGGATAGAGCTGAGAGCCTGTATCGACATCCTTGCTGAACCAGATCTTAGCAGGATGCCAGGTCTGCCCATTCATCTTTTGAATCAGATGGTGGATGAGAGCCCTCTCATTACAGATGGGTCTTGTATTCCCCATTGCCAACCTTAAGCCAAGGTTCCTAGTATTCGGCCTAAGGATAAGGCAGACACTCTTCTCAATTTCATGTTGTCTTAACTTCTAAATCAGAACCAGGACCATTGAGGACGAAGCCATCTCTGTAGTGGCCTTTCTTTCCTCCCTCCCTCCCTTACTTCCTCAGGGAATATGGTGGTGTGCCCCTCCCCCCCACCTAAAGCAGGCCTTGGCATTTAAAAACGGGCCTACATTTGTTACTCGTATTTTTCTTGTGTCACTCTATGGCTTCATTCATGTTGCTATTCTGCTGTTTTATTGCTCAGGGAACATTTTAATATACTGTTGGTTTTTTAAATTTAAAATAATTATATATTTTGTATTTAAATATAATCAAACTGATCTTTTTATTTTGTTCATTGCTGTGAACAGCCTACAGAAAGGTAACTTAGATAGGTAACAATTATCAAATAAGATTTTATCAAAGAGGTTTTTCTCAATTGGGATAATTTTTAAAACCTTATTCTTTTCATAGTTCTTGAGTTTTAACCAGCTGATAGAAAAAAATGGGACTTAAGTATTCATCAGTTCTATATTGGATTACTTTTTAATTTGTTGAAAAGATGCTCAGGGGAACTTAGAAATTACCAGCTGGCAAAATCAGCCACAGATGAGCAGTGATGTCACCTAGAGACTTAAGATCCGAAGTAGGGTTCCTTTCCTAAATTAAAATCAAGCTATATAGGCCCCTTTCAAAGAGGTACCTTCGAGCATGTGAAAGCATCCAAGAAACATCTCTTCACATTATTAAAGGAGCCTCTTCTTTTAGTTCCAGGCGTGCAGAGCTGTTTCTAAGCCTCTTCCCAGTTACCGTATTTCCTTCCTCAGCTTTCTCCTAGTGGGTGCCTGGCAACTGCTGGCCCTCAGGACTTCACAAAGAAGTGGTTTCTCCTGTCCTCCTACAGGTTCCAAAGCACCTCTTTCAAAAGATGAGCATATTTCTGGTCACAATATGTTTTACATTTGAACTTGCAGTAAGATTCAGGAACCAAGACTTTTTTTCTATACGGTGGGAAGGTTAGCAGAATTGTATTCATTGTGCTCACTGCACATTCTTCCGTGTTTGTATGGGGATTGCTGTCCTGCTAGAGACGAAGTTTATTTTTCTCATGCTTAATTTCCCACAGATGCATCAGTTTCTATGTTGAATTCAGAAATGAACTTTCTTGTTATGGGAGAGAGTCTTAAATTCTGGGTCACCTTCCTTTGAATTAAATAATATCTCCAAAATCCAAGTCAAAACCAGCAAAAGTGTGGGAAACTAATGATAGCAGCAGACAATTTCATGTGCAAGGCCATTAGGGTCTCTGAGATACGATTCCATCAGGGCCAATATTAGGAATGAGGTATGAAATTCTGAATATCAGAGGAGCTGTCTTTCCCCCATGGGACTAGCCCACCCCACCCGCACCAGCGGAAGAAGCCTGCTATTGAGCCTGTCTGCTAAGGAATTCTAGCAGGCGGGTTGAAGGAAGGAGAGAAGACTTTTCTGCTCTAGCCCCATCCCTGGGGTATCATTTTGCCACTGGAGATGAGAACTGCTGCCAACCCTTTGGCCTTCCAGGAGGGTATTAAAACTGGGCTTTGCTGGTTGTCTTGGGGCCCCGAGGGGAGTGCTCACCACTGGAGGTGGTTGATAGGATAAGAAGATCTCATCCCCATCCTGTCCGTCTCTTAAATCTGGTTTCAGCATAGTTTTAAAAATCTTAATCTGTGTAGTTTTGATATTTTAATTATTTTTCTACTTATTTTATAACTTCTAAGCTGTCCAGAGTCACCTTATAGGGGCGAGGGGCAGCATAAAAATTTAACAAATAACTAATTAAGGCATTAAGGAAATGAGCTGTACGGAACCTTTGCTTAAATAAAGCATGGGGTGGACTAGACTAGACTACCTTACTGTTGAATTGAGAAATGGACTGTATGGTATATATTTGCCCTATATTGCAGTATGACTTCTCCACAAGATTCTGCTCTTTCTTAACTGACCTGCACTCCTCTTGCTTCTTAGTTATGCTGTTATTGCCTATGGATGTGCCAGCTGCCCTAAACTGACTTGTGAAAGAGAAGGCTGCCAGACTGAGTTTTGCTATCATTGCAAGCAGATATGGCACCCCAACCAAACCTGCGACATGGCCCGCCAGCAGAGAGCGCAGACTCTGCGGGTAAGGACAAAGCACACCTCAGGCCTCAGTTACGGACAAGAGTCTGGTCCAGGTATGTATTTGAGAGCTCTTTGGTCATTGCTACTGTGAAGATGATCAGAGAGTTGATCCTGAGATCCTGATGTAGTTAGACATTTCCAGCAACACTAGTGGGCAGGATGTATACAGGTGAAACTCGAAAAATTAGAATATCGTTTAAAAGTTCATTTATTTCAGTAATGCAACTTAAAAGGTGAAACTAATATATGAGAGAGACTCATTACATGCAAAGCAATGATAGTTCAAGCTGTGATTTGTCATAATTGTGATGATTATGGCTTACAGCTCATGAAAACCCCAAATCCACAATCTCGGAAAATTAGAATATTGTGAAAAGGTGCAATATTCCAGGCTCAAAGTGTCCCACTCTAATCAGCTAATTAAGTCATAACACCTGCAAAGGGTTCCTGAGCCTTTAAATGGTCTCTCAGTCTGGTTCAGTAGGAATCACAATCATGGGAAAGACTGCTGACCTGACAGTTGTACAGAAAACCATCATTGACACCCTCCATAAGGAGGGAAAGCCTCAAAAGGTAATTGCAAATGAAGTTGGATGTTCCCAAAGTGCTGTATCAAAGCACATTAATAGAAAGTTATGTGGAAGAGAAAAGTGTGGAAGAAAAAGGTGCACAAGCAGCAGGGATGACCGCAGCCTGGAGAGGATTGTCAGGAAAAGGCCATTCAAAAGTGTTGGGGACTTTCACAAGGAGTGGACTGAGGCTGGAGTCAGTGCATCAAGAGCCACCACACACAGACGGATCCTGGATATGGGCTTCAAATGTCGTATTCCGCTTGTCAAGCCGCTCCTGAACAACAAACAACGTCAGAGGCGTCTTACCTGGGGTAAAGAAAAACAGACCTGGTCTGTTGCTCAGTGGTCCAAAGTCCTCTTATCTGATGAGAGCAACTTTTGCATCTCATTTGGAAACCAAGGACCCAGAGTATGGAGGAAGAATGAAGAGGCACACACTGCAAGATGCTTGAAGTCCAGTGTGACGTTTCCACAGTCTGTATTGATTTGGGGAGCCATGTCATCTGCTGGTGTTGGTCCACTGGGCTTCATTAAGTCCAGGGTCAACGCAGCCGTCTACCAGGAGATTTTGGAGCACTTCATGCTTCCTTCCGCTGACGAGCTTTATGGGGATGCTGACTTTATTTTCCAGCAGGACTTGGCACCTGCCCACACTGCCAAAAGCACCAAAACCTGGTTCAATGACCGTGGGATTACTGTGCTTGATTGGCCAGAAAACTCGCTTGACCTGAACCCCATAGAGAATCTATGGGGCATTGCCAAGAGAAAGATGAGAGACATGAGACCGAACAATGCAGAAGAGCTGAAGGCCGCTATTGAAGCATCCTGGTCTTCCATAACACCTCAGCAGTGCCACAGGCTGATAGCTTCCATGCCACATTGAGGCAGTAATTGCTGCAAAGGCGGCCCAAACCAAGTACTGAGTACATATGCATGCTTATACTTTTCAGAGGTCCGATATTGTTCTATGTACAGTCCTTGTTTTATTGATTGCATGTAATATTCTAATTTTCTGAGATTGTGGATTTGGGGTTTTTATGAGCTGTAAGCCATAATCATGGCTTGAACATAAATATGACAAATCACGGCTTGAACTATCTATCTCATATATTTGTTTCACCTTTTACATTGCATTACTGAAATAAATGACCTTTTGCACGATATTCTAATTTTTCGAGTTTCACCTGTGTGTGCTGTATAATCTTCCAGGCAAGATCTTCCGTATGCTAGCTGTTCCTGAGCTTTTATTTCCACACTTGTTCTCCTTGTTGACAGTTACGAGCAAGGGCAGAGTCAGATTTCTAAGGAGATTCCCATGATATAATGTGGAAACAAAACCTTTTGTGAAAAAAGTTGCTCATTAATGCATATAATTTTTCTTGATGAATGGCATCAAACATGCTATCTTGAATTCCATGGAAGAAAGTTATTTATTAGGTACATTTAAATAAATACTGGATTGAAGCTCCCTTTCTTTTTACTGCTCAGTTCGTTATTGTGCTAAAGTATCTCTAACTACTTAGAATGCCTCTTACCAGTGCTTTTGAGGAGCACATTAGGATAAACCTGGGCAGTAAGGATGTTCTAAAAATCCAGATCTTTTAGTTATTACTAGTTTCCACCTGTTCCATTAAATTGGGCAGGAGGAGCCTGCTCTTGATCTATCTATTAGGTGTTGGACTCAGGAACTGGGCCTTTTCTGCTGTGTCTGCCCTCTGGAAAACTCAATAAAACTGTCCAAGGTTTGATTGGCCCCAACTCTGCTCACCTTTTGGAAAGCTTTGAAGACCTGGCTCTTTCCATAGGCATGGATTCCAGGAGAATAACCAAGTGCACGCTATTAGAAAGTGATGTTTGGGAAGGTGGGAGTAGATATATTTTTGTGTTTGTTAGGTGGGAGTAGATATATTTTTAATATACCTTCCATTTATATTGTATTTTAATTTCTATTAAATCTCTCAGGATCATATTGGTGAGATGGGTGACCATTTCATCATTCATCATCATTTTAGCCACTGCAAGATGAAGACTCTTCCGCATGTTTCCAACCTATGCGATCCTGACCTCAATATAAATAAATAGCAGCAATATAATTGTATGGGTGGATGGAGATTTCCTCCATAATATATTCGATTCATTGGATGGAGCTACAAAGGAGGGGAAATCCACAACAGTCTATTACAGATAGTCCTCGACTTACGATGATAATTGAGCCAAAAATTTCTGTTGCTAAGTGAAACATTTATTAAGTGAATTTTGTCCCATTTTCTTGCCACAGTTGTTAAGTGAATCACTGCAATTATTAAGTTAGAAACATGGTCGTTAAGTGAATCTGGCTTCTCCATTGACTTTGCTCGTCAGAAGGTCGCAAAAGAGAATCACATGACCCAGGGACACTGCAACTGTCATAAATATGAGTCAGTTGCTAAGCATGCGAATTTTGATCATGTGACCATGTGGATGCTGCAACGCTTGTAAGTGTGAAAAACGGCCATAAGTCACTTTTTTCAGTGCTGTTGTAACTTTGAACCGTCATTAAATGAACTGTTGTAAGTTGAGGACTACCTGTATTTCCAACTATTCTTGGTCTGAATCTTTAAAAAGATGGGGATTTCCAATAAGACTTAATATATTGAACATGTATGTCAAGTATAGCTTTGTGTTCTCATGGTGTTTAAAATGCGGAAGCTGCTTTATAGCAGGCTAAATATCTCCCTGTAGTCAAATGCTCTGTTTTCCATGTGGCAACTTTTATGACAGTTTTTTCACAGAGGTCGATGTCTCTGATCTTTCTTAATGAGCGCAAGTGGATCGCTGCTGAGCCATTCTCTTTGGCAGTCTTGTCAAATATATCAGAACCATCCTGGAGGAATAATTTATTAGACACAGGATAGTCTTCGAATGAGTAAGGCTTGATCCTCAGTACAGTCAAGCTCAGTGTTTTGGCCTTTCAGATGACGTAAGCTCAACTTCCCTGTTCAGAAAGGGGTGGGCCAGAAAAAGTAAAGGGACAAGGATTCATCATCTTCTTTCTTAAAATGAGACAGCTGATTAAGTTTTGGTTCCTGACTGGAATCTCCTTAATGTGCAGAGTTAAGAAGCTGACTAGTTTTCTTTTGACTTTCACAGCCGATGACATCAAGCCATGTCCCCGCTGCAGTGCCTACATTATCAAAATGAACGATGGTAGCTGTAATCATATGACCTGTGCTGTATGTGGCTGCGAGTTCTGTTGGCTGTGTATGAAGGAAATTTCTGATTTGCATTATCTCAGGTAATTGGGTTGGAGAGCCTCTTGTTTTGTTTCGCTAGCTGATAGTTGCTTATGCCTTTTTGTTTCCCCAAAACCTGGAGCTGTGAAATCACACCATTGGCATTGTTCTATGTACAGCAAAGTGATCCCAATGGTTGTATTCTTTCATCCAGAAATTAAAACTTTGGGAGACAACAATACTGGGACGGGGAGCAATTCCGACTGAGGAGCTACCTGGTTCCTCTGAACACGCTTTCAGCCCTTTGGGAAAATAGATTTGATAGAACACTTGTCGCATATGTGTGACTCTGAATACCCGAATTCTCTGTGAAATCTCTTGCAGTCCTTCTGGTTGTACCTTCTGGGGCAAAAAGCCATGGAGCCGTAAGAAGAAGATTCTATGGCAACTGGGAACGTTGATTGGTGCCCCGGTAGGGATTTCTCTGATTGCTGGCATTGCTATTCCAGCCATGGTCATCGGAATCCCTGTTTACGTTGGGAGGAAGGTAAGCATGAGCAGAGTTGCAAGAGGGCATTTTATAAGCCCTACAGAGTGTATCTGATGAAAAGGAACATTGCGGTCAGCTTTTGCCTTGAAGATATAGAGAAGGCTTGATGTTCAAGAAAAATGGGCCATATGAAAACTCGACGTCTGTTAATTCCATATACATTTAATTATGATTAAAAAGGGAACGTCGCTGCAAGTTTTTATGATACTATTGTTTGCTACACTGAGCTGCTGTGGATATAGTGACATTTTGATCTCTTCTGGGTACTTCAACCTTTTTTCTTTTTCCAGAGATATAGTGCATGTGTCTTCAGTTCTTCAGGAGTGTATACCGTATTTTTCGGAGTATAAGACGCACCGGAGTATAAGACACACCTTAGTTATTGGGGAGGAAAATAGGGGGGGGGGGAAATCTGCCTACCAGGTATTCATCTGGCTAGCGTCCTTAGTCTGGTCAGCTTCAGCACATTATTTTAACCCCTGGTTAGGGCTGGAAAAAACCTACTTCGGAGGGAGTAGCAATGAAAAAGCCTGCAAGCCGGGAAGAGCCAGGAAGATCGTTAGCACCTTGTTAGGGCTGAAAAAAAAGCTTCGAAAAAGCTACATTCGGAGTATAAGATGCACCCCAATTTTCAGCCTCTTTTAGGGTGAGAAAAGGTGTGTCTTATACTCTGAAAAATATGGTAAACAGCATCTCTGTACTGATCATCTTTTCCAGGTTTCATTCTTATTTATTATTGATTGTTTATGCACCAGATTCACAGCAGATACGAGGGAAAGAAGACTTCCAAGCATAAGAGGAATTTAGCTATCACGGGCGGAGTGACCTTGTCTGTGATTGCATCCCCTGTCATTGCTGCGGTCAGTGTTGGTAAGAACGATTTCTTTTCGCAAGTATGTGCTGGGGTGCTTGGGCTTTGCTCTGGCCGTTGCTTTCGGAGGGGCTGATCCCTGAGCCAGCATAGAAGCTCTGGATCTGAATTACAGACAAGCCTATTTAAAATTCAGATGCAGTTCTGCAGAGCAATTGCGGGACTTCATACAGCTTGAAAGGGTTTTTCATATTTTTCTGGTGGAAGAATTACCCTGTTTGTGCCTACATTCCTAGTCAGTTCGTCTGACTGTTTTTATGGGGCTATCACTGACACTTTCATTAGCCAAGTCAGAGGAGCATTCCTGTTGAGCTTTCCCCATTTTTTGATAATCCAGATAGCTTCTGTTCAGCTTAATTGGCAGAAATTATAGTGGGATTACACTGGTTGGTAGGGAATATGTTTAAAGTGCTACAAAATAGTTTTAGACTAGAATAGAGCTGGAAAGGACCTTGGAGGTCTTCTATTCCAGCCCCCTGCTCAGGCAGGAGATCCTATACCATTTCAGACAAGTGACTGTCCAGTCTCTTCTTACAAACCTCCAGTGATGAAGCACCCACAAGAAGTTGAAGGCAAGCTGTTCCACTGTTAATTGTCCTCACTGTTAGGAACCTTAATTCCAGGTTAGTTTTTGATTAGTTTCTTTGATTAGTTTCCAACCATTATTTTGTACAGGATGAGTGCAATTGCTACTGTATTTGCTTGAGGAAAGGAACCAGTAGTATGGGCTCAAGAGTTCCCCTATTGTCAGTTATTTTGGTAAATCATACTCTTTGCCTTGGAGAACACTCACCTTCTCTTTTGTAAGATTTCAGTAGGAATTCAACCAGGACCCCTTTGGCCTCTTCCCCCAACTGCACCGCCTCCTGATTCTGCTTCATCCTTTCTTGATATCTTTCTTTGGGCCTGCTGAAAGTTTTTCCTGTTTCCAGTGCTGCTTTTCATGACTGCCTTTTGGGGCTGGATGTCAGAAGCCTGTCACTGCTCGAGTGTGCTGTTCCTGAGCATGTTCAGTGTCTAGAACAGAGCAGGCAACCTCTCCACAGCCAGGGAAACACCATATTAGGGAGAGTGGTTGAGAGCCACAGTGGGCAAAGCAGTGTCCTCTCTGAATAGGCAGAATTTGGTGTTGTAAACTAGTGGCTGGGGATGCGTATTAAGCCTAAAAAGAGGCCTAGCTTATTTGAAAGAACTGCCAAGAAATGGACAACTGTGTGTGTGTGTGTGTGTGTTGTTCAGTGGTTTTGCCTGACGGTGGACTGAGTGCGCTTCATGGCCTGGGGTTGGCCGCTCCTTATCTAGGCAAACCTGAAGAGCAACCTTGAGGATTGTGACAATGAAATGTGACGAGGAATTTTGCAATGTTCATCCTTTGCCTCAGTCAGCCTTCCACTCAGAACTCATTGCAGATTTTCTTTATATATCATTATTTTGTCTTGATTTAATAAATTGTTTTCTGTATGATCAAAGTAGTTTAGAAAGAGGCAATTTATAATTATTTTATATTGTCATAAGATATAGATTAAAGTTATATTTTAAAGCTCAGTTTCTCTTTCAATTTGATAGCATGGTCATACTTTCTGTGAACAAGGAAGTGTATAGAATTAAACCAGCCTCACTGATTTAATGTGCTGATTAAAAAGGGAAGGAACTATAGGAACTGGAAGAGGTGGCAGCTTTTGAACCTAGTTCATTCAATCTAAAAACAATACAAAAGTGGAAAAAAAATCTTGGCACAGCTATGATCAAAAGAGAAAGTCTAGTTGCCAGAACCAGACATCAGAAGTCTGAAGTTGGTACCAGCGATAAACCGTTAGGAAGCAGCAGAGTCATTGCTGATTGGAAGGCAGTTAAGTGGCAGAGCCTTTTTATTTTTGCCATGTAACCCCCCCACCCCCCCACCCCCACCAGGCAGGTCTGTCAACCTGTGAAAACTAACCAACAGCTGGTGCCGTTTCTGTGGCTGGGAGTTCGAGGCTTCCCCACAACCGATTCCAGATTGGGGAATATCTCTTGGGAAATGTTTGGCTGCCCCCAAACTCTCTCCTTGCAGGAGCCAATGGAGACCCTTTCCCTTTGGCATTTGTGAAGTAGCCAAAGGTTCTGGTTAGTTGGCACATCTGATTTTTAAAATAAATTTTGTTTTAATTTTAATTTTGGTTATTTTTAGTTTTTGTGTTTATTTAAAAATAATATGAGAATAAAAGTTATTCAACCAAATATTCTTTCTAAACAGTGGGTAACGATAGCATTAATAGTTTCAGAATTAAAATGCAGTATTTGTTTTAAAAATGGCAGATTCTGCCTACCTTAAAATTGTAACTAGATTTCTTCTAGTAATAATTTCATTAAGAATAAATATAATTTATGAAGACATGGTATTGGCACATGGATGATTCTCGATGGGACCAATGCACACTTCTTGTGTAACTGAGCTAATGGTGGTGTGGAGCCGCCTGGCTCCGTCCCGACTACATGCCTAGCACATAGCTGTCATTTGTGGGTTGAGTGGTTAGCTTGCTGTCCAAATGCAGGAGGCTCCATAAATAAACCTGTTATAAGCGGTAGGGTTTTTTTGAGTATAGAGAAAATACGGAGGTCTTATGCTGCAAAAGGGACCCAGTTTTGATCCAGTGTTTGAAACATGATATGTCCTGCATTTATTTGTAGGCTCTGATATATTTTTTTCTCATTGGAGTCATGCTTCTTAGTAAGTGAGGCTACACTGCATTGAGGCCTTGGTGTTCTTAGACACACGAAGCATTGGTCTTTAGGCTCTGAAATCTGATCCAAATCATTCTTTTCATGTGCTTTGGACAGCCAAGATCTGTGATACCACTTAACATACTGTTGTTCAAGACTAGCCTATCATAAACAAGGTTATACTTTAAGGTTGTTTCCTGCATTTTCCTTAACCAGTTTTTTTTTTTTTAAATACTCTCCTGTCATCACATAACCGAGTGTGTTTTCTGAAATTCAGTTTTTTATAAATTGAGATTTTACCTTCTGTCTGCAAACAGCCAACATTTTCCCCCCCAAGGATAGTAACATCTATCATGCTTCTTACTTCCAAGGCAATCTGGTCTCCATACGTAAATACTGAGGAATGTCCTATTTGAGGCTTTCTTGTTTCTGTTGGTCTTCTAAGGCAGCGTTCCACAACCTTTCCAGGTTGGCAGCCCGGCGTGTTTGTGTGTGTGGGGGGGGGGGGGAATGGGGGAAGAGGGGATGGTTTTGTGCGAGGGGCATGAGTGGGTCTGCGCTTGTACCTGTGCCAGCCTGCCACTCGCACAGCCCAGTTGAGAATAGGCCTCGGCCCACAGGTTGGGGAGCCCAGTTCTAAGGCTTTGGTGATGCAAGAAGCCTCGTGTTCCAAGTATATCACTACTAATCAGCCAGTTGGAGTACCACATTTAGACAGGAAACAAATGAAAGGAACAGGGGACTGACACATTATTGCTGTTTGTCAAGTAGCCATCAGTGCAGGTATTCCACCCCACCCCTTTCCCACCCTTGGTATTCATAGTCCAGTGATGGTCACATCTCTACTGGCCAAAAGCTCAAGGATCTTAAGACTTTAGGACAGTCTAGCGATACTCTGTGCGGGAAAGCAGAGACGGACACACATTTACCAGCCAAAAACCTATCTCTCATATAAGATAGCAAGATAGTATATAAGGTAGTACTTACACCATCAGGGCAACGCATTTGTAACATTACAGACGGAATTGCAGTCTGCAGTCTACCTGAATACCTTCCATGGACAATTGGTAACAACTGCTGAGATGCACTACTTTGGATTGAAAAGCCTTTTCTTTCCTGTAGGATTCTTGCTGTTTATTGATATGCAGCCTTTGTTCCTAGGTATTGGTGTCCCTATCATGTTGGCCTACGTGTATGGAGTAGTCCCCATTTCTTTGTGCCGAGGAGGAGGTTGTGGTGTCAGCACAGCCAATGGAAAAGGGGTTAAAATTGAGTTTGATGAAGATGATGGGCCAATTACAGGTAAAGAAGTAGCCCCCTCTGGTCATAATCTTGGGGGGAGGGCACTTGGGAACAAGGAGGGCAGTACTGGAGAGTTCTAAGGGCAGCTTTGGATGGGGGAGGTCATTCTTACAAAATAAATTTGTAAAGACAAGTAGAGAGTTCCTACCATGCAGGTAAAGCATCTTCCATATTTTTTGTTTATCACTCCTCCGCAAAAATATTTCTAAACAGCCCAATTATAGCTCTCCAGTACTTATTTATTTACTTGATTTATGTAACCACCCATCTCACTTTTATGTGACACTAGGCAGCTTTACAATAAAACAAAGAAAACAACACCAAAATAAAAACACATAGCAGCTGGGCCCAATCGAATCCATCCTCCACAGAGCCAGGAAACAGGCTCTAACCCCCACCCTGGGCCCAGCCTCAAGCACAAAGCCAGGATTTGACTTCCAGCTGGTTCCTCTTTTGCTATAAGGAGGCTTCTGCCTAACCACCTTCCGTTTTGTGCTGCTTCACCCCCTTTTTCTTGCTTAGTGGCAGATGCCTGGAGGGCACTCAAGAACCCCAGCATTGGCGAGAGCAGCATTGAAGGGCTGACGAGTGTTTTGAGTACCAGTGGAAGCCCCACCGATGGGCTCAGCGTCATGCAGGGCAACTACAGTGAAACAGCCAGCTTTGCTGCGCTCTCCGGAGGCACTCTAAGTGGTGGAGTCCTTTTAGGAGGGAAAGGAAAATACAGCCGGTAAATATTCATTCTTGCTGAAGTGTGTGTGTGGGGGGGGGGGGATGTATGTGTTGCGGGAGCATGGAATCTGGGACCACATATAGGCTACAAATATGACTTTGATTCTGTTGTACAGCACCCAACTTAACTAGACCATGATATAATGGCCATGAATAGCACTGAAGTGGCTACTTTTCTGAGAAGGCTTTTTCAGTTTACCATTAAATTGGTTCAGGGGCGAGAGAGCTGGTCCTGAGCCAAATGTTTATGACCATTTTTTCTCTGCTCCCCAAGTGAAATGCAGACTCTCCTCCTGGGAAACTGAGCAGTGGAGAAATTGCCTATCGAGTGTTGAGCAAAGTGTGCTGCTGCGTGCTGGGGAGAGAGGGAGTGGATGGGCTGCTTAAGATGGAAGAAGCAAAGCCAAAGTTCATCCAAATGGATAATGTGAACAGAAGAATCTTAAAACTGAGCCATGTGACATTTGGGTCTTGTGGATGTCTCCACTCATGGTTTCCATGTGATCAGAGCCACCTTCTACCTCATCCTTACGCCACTTTCTTTCTCTTGGTCAGGCTGGAAGTGCAGGCTGATGTGCAGAAGGAGATCTTTCCGAAGGATTCGGTCAGCCTCGGAGCCATCAGTGACAGTGCCAGCACCCGAGCCATGGCAGGCTCCATCATCAGTTCCTACAATCCCCAGGACAGGTGAGCCAATCTAGGGAGGTAAACATCTCCCGTCTTTAGAGAGAGCTTTTATACAACTCTGTTTTGTCAAAAAGGCATTCTTGTTTTTGCTATGTTTGGCTAGAAAACAAATGCGGATTCTAAGCTGTGTGTTTTGAAGATTCCTAAATTCTGCAAATCAGTTAAAATTGGAGAAAGTTCCCTAAAACTATGTGATGGTTCACATGCTGGTATATATTTCATTATTCTGTCCTTTGTGCAAAATCTTATGAGAAATAGCTTAATTTGAATGAGCCATTCAGCTGCAAGACTTCTTGTAGTAGGAAGGACTGTGCATAGAGGAGAAGTGAACTCTGCATGTGGTGGTTCTCCCTCCCCATTGTGTGGTGGCCATGCCTGAAAGTGTGGAGTATGCAGAGCAGCCAATAACTGCAGCCTGGTAAGAAAGGGGGGGATTTGGTTTGAGGCCTCAGCTGTTGTTTGTGGATAGCAGATAAAAGGGGGCTTTGGCAGTTCTTGGCAGGGCATCACTAAGGACCCTTTTGTGTTCCCAATTCTTTTCCTTGCAAAATGTGCACATACGTACATAGATAGATAGATAGATAGATAGATAGATAGATAGATAGATAGATAGATAGATAGATAGATAGATAGATAGATAGATAGATAGATAGATAGATAGATAGATAATAGATAGATAGATAATAGATAGATAGATAGATAGATAGATAGATAGATAGATAGATAGATAGATAGATAGATAGATAGATAGATAGATAGATAGATAGATATAGTGAAAGGGAATCCACCATGTGTGTTCCTGCTAAATTAGCTTTCCGTGCCCTGGGAGGGTTTGATAGAGGGAGGCAATCGATGTGCACTGCTCCCGTAACACATTTTAAGGGGGGCTACATTCACTCCTGCCCACTTCCTGCCTCTCCTCACATTGGCATCTGTGTCCCAGGATAAGACAAGTTCATCTTACAATTTATCAACCTTGTTGGTAACATGGAGCTTCACACGGTGCACTTTTCCCACAGAGAGTGCAACAACATGGAAATCCAGGTGGACATAGAGACCAAGCCCAGCCATTATCAACTTGTTAGTGGAAGCAGCACCGAGGATTCCCTCCATGTCCCGACCCAAATGGCAGAAAACGAGGAGGAGGAGGAAGAGGAAGAGGAGGAGGAGCAAATATGCAACCACCAAAGCTGTGAGCAGAAGGACTGTGTGGCCAGCAAAACCTGGGACATCACTCTGGCACAGCCCGAGAGCATCCGCAGTGACCTGGAGAGCTCGGACAGCCAATCCGACGATGTGCCCGACATCACCCTGGATGAATGTGACTCCCCCTTCCCCCAGACTGCTGCCTGCCTCCACCCCCCCAGTGCCAGAGGAGCTGGGAGCCCAAGTGCCCGCATTGGCCACTGTGCCCAAGCAGACGGACACCGGCCAGAGGAGAGAACACTGGAGTGCCTTGAGGCCCGAGGGTGAAGTCCTCCCCCCCCCTCGGCTTTTGCTCCTGGTTCCCCGGGTGACTGCCCTAATCCGGACTCTGGGTACATGGCTTTTCTTACATGAGGATAAAACCTCGCTTTTCTTTTTTTATTTATTGATTTAAGCGCTTGGTGATGCTCAGTGAGTTCTGTAAGAGTGTACATAAATGTGTGCGTGTATATCGTATGTTTGCCAAACACACACCTAAAGAATGCCTTTAATAAATATTCCTGTTCCATTCTCATTGGATCCTGTTTGCCCAGTGAATCTGTCTGGATTTTCCGATAGGCACTTCTCTGCTCCTGAAGCTCATTCCTTGAAACCCCTCCCCCACCCCACCCCTCCCAGGCAGGGTGGCCCTCTGGCCAGCACTGCTGCTTGGGAGTCTGACCGGGCAGGCCACTCTCCTGCAAGGCTTGGAGTCAAAGCATGTGGATTTGCTGCCCCCTAGAGGACTTTGCTCCCTGTGGTCACATGCCGCCTTTGGACAGGGATCCAACAGGATCCTGAGGCTGGGTTGGAGCAGGTGACCTGGGGCCTCTAGAGCAGGGGTGTCAAACTTGATTTCATTGAGGGCTGCATCAGGGTTGTGTTTGACCTGGGGGGGGGGCAGGGGGCAGCTCGATATCAATCGTGTCAGGGGCGCCTGTGGCGGCCCAAGAGCTCTGCAAGCAAAAACGGGCTCCCGAGCTCTGTTTTTGGCTGCAACGGCTTCCTGCAACCCTCTGCCAGCGAAAACGGAGCTGAGCTCTATTTTCGCTGGCAGAGGCACCACGGGCCAGTCCTTCGCCGTTTCCAGAGCGGCCATGCGGGCCAGATCTAAGCACCCCGTGGGCCGGCTCTGGTTCCCGGGCCTTGAGTTTGACACCCCTGCTCTAGAGGGTTTGAAGGAATTAGAGGGCAACAGATTGCCTGGGGGGATTCCCTGTTTTCAGATTTGGGGACTGGAATTGCCTAACAGGTTAACCCTGAAACTGTTGCTGTATTCGCCCAAACCAGGCACACAACATTCTAAGACAAAAGCTGGATTTCAATAAGCTAAACTTCAAATGTTTTAACCTCATTTCACCCTAGTCTAGTAAGCTGTATGAATTCAGCTATAAGTAATATAAATATTTAAAATACATGTTTCTGGTTTTCAGCTGCAGAAAGGAAGAATATTTCAGAATGTTACATGAAATGCAAGAAGGGAAAAGATGTTGTGGAACTATCATATAATGAGTGCGTGCTTTGAGTATCCACTTCTTTTTAAATACTTTTTGCTCCATCCAAAAAGGGTAAGAATATGGAGCAAGGAATAGGTCTTTTGCATTTTAAATAGCATAAAATGTTTGTTAGAGCAAAGAATGAAGAGATGGTGCAATACTTTAGCAAGCTCTGTTTGAGGTCCCATTCTCTTCCCCCTTTTCTTTGTCCTGGAATAAGAGGCATTGTTGCTCGTCCACACATCTTCATGTAAACCTGCCATTAAATACGGAGGAGGGCTTCTTAGACCAAGAAGATATTTCTCTTGGATGTTGAAGGGAACCAAGTGGTGCAGTTCATTCTTTCTGAAGGAGGGGTTTGCATATATTACAAAGTTTGAATGTTGAAAATGTCTTGTCTATAAAGAAGAATTGTATGCTAGCATCTGTCTGCAGGGAGTTTGTGGTGGGTATTTCAAAACCTAATATTCACATCTCAATACAGGAAAATATTAACAGCTCTGGTTTGAACTGTGGGGTCCTTTATACACTCTGAGTTTGGTGGTTTTCTTGCAGATGTTTCATTACCTAAATTAGGTAACATCCGTGCTAATGAAGCTTAGAGAGCACCAAGGACCCCTCACTCCCATCACATCCCAGGTGGTACCAAGTCATTGGCTCTGAGCCCGAAGGCCCCAAGGCTGTGGACCCCCTGCTCAGAACAGGAATCCAACATTTGGACTCCTCCAGGGAAGGGGAACTCCCTGCCAGGCTGCTCTTCCTGCTAGGGAGCTTTTCCTTCAGAATCTTTCTTCTAACTTAAATTCATTACTCCGTGGTTCTATTCTGGAATGAAGAGCCCAGATCCCTTTTGAGGCCCTCCTTTGCTAGCTTCTCCTGCCACCAAATCATCACTGCTCCATGTTCTTGAACCCCAAGGGGAATGTTCGATCGCCCTCGGCTTTTTTATAGTCCCTTCAAATGGAGCCCTCCAATGTCACCCCATTGCTTAATATTCTGTGCCTTCCTCCTGGCTCTGGAGAAGAAAGTGTTCAGGGAGAGAAGCTATGGATTTCCCGGAAGGAACTTGAAAAAGTTTGTCTCCCAAGAGATGCTGGGATAATTAAATTTCTTCCCCCATCTTCCTTTCAGGAAACAGGAAAGCTCTGCCCTTACCTTTTGGCTCAAAAATAAATCAGTTGCTTCTGGACAAGACACTACTGGGAAATCCCACCACAGTAGAATAGCCTTGGAATGAAAAAATAATAATTGGAGGAAGAGAACAAGCCACTTGCATGCTGTTGACATAAAAAATTACATGGGGGTGACCCTTAAGCTCAAGGGAGATTTTACTTTTAAAAGTACCCAGAAAGTTCTTTTTATATTATAAAATATGTTTTATAGATCAAGCAGATAAAATCTATTAAAAAGTACATACATCACTGTAAAAAATAAAAGGCCTAAACAATAGCATAACAAACCATCAGGAACAGCAATAAAGTAGAAGTAACTACAGTATAAAATACCAATAGATGTTCTGAAAACAATCTTAATGGGCTGTTTAGAGCCCAAAGGGGGCCTCCCTCCACAGATCGGATGCTCCCATGGCTGCCGGGGCATCTGGAAAAGGACTTCTGGCAAACAGGTGGGGCCTTTGGGGCAAAAGACTGATTTCCGCATCTGTCTGGATTTCTCCAGCCTTTGGCTCCTTCTCTTAGACGAAATGGTTGGTTAACTTTTGAAAGCTATGCGTGGTGAGGCCTTGAAAGAATCTGGATGGGACACCACCAGGTCAGTCCAGGACCAAGAGCCAGATTCCAGAAAGATGCGCCAGAGGCCCAAAAGCTGCAGTGGAGAATCAGCAAAAAGGAAACTGGACTTTTCCACACCTCCTATCTAACCCTGTGGTCTTCTACTGTGTTTCTCAGCCCTGGCAGCCCTTGATGTGGGGCCTTCAAATCCCAGAATTCCCCAGACAGCAAGGTTGAACTCTACATAGCTTAAGAGTGACCACGGTTGAGAAACACTGGCTTAGCCTGACTGGGTTCCCACAGCCCACTTGGCCCAAAACAAAGCCAAAACCAGCCAGAGGGCTGACTCGGCCAACCAAGGTTACACAACCACGGCTAAGGGGCTCCTTCGCGCAAACGCCCATCGAAGCGGCTGCTTCCCCCGCCTGGATCTCAAACCCGCTCCCAGCCCGGCCCGGGCTCCTCTGCTTCCCCGCGGTCGCCTGCCCGCCTGGCCCGGGGCGCTCCCAGCACGGCGGCGGCGGCGGCAGGAGGGAGCGGCTCGGCAGGGTGGGGCCGGCAGGTGAGTCACCTCTCCCGCTCGCGGAGGCCGAAGGTGGAGCCGGGCCTTTTGTTCGGGGCGCGCCGGCCGAAGAGGAAGGGACGAAGGGCTGGAGCGGGAGGAGCAGGTACCGGAGCGCCGCGGAGCCGGGACAGGTGGCCGGTGGAGGCGCGCCGCTCTCGGGGCTTCTGCGACGGCGACGGCGCCCGTCCCAGCGGGGATGGGCTGACTTCTGCACGGCCCCCATGTGTCGCCTGGGTGAGTGGAGGCCTCGCGGCGCCCGGCCCGTCCGGTCAAGGAGCGTCCGGGGAGGCGGGGGGTGCCCGGCCGTCCTTGGGGGCCTCGATCGGCCTTCCAGAGGGGCCCGCCCGGCCCCTGGGCTCTTCGGAAAAAGCGGGCGCTCGGCGTGATTGGCACCGCCGGCCGCAGCCATTCCTGCGGGGGAGAAAAGGGGCTGAAACTTGGCCGGACCCCTCTCCCCCCCCCCCGTTGGCTGCATAGCAACAGGGCTTTGGGTGCCACTCACGCCCCAAGTCCAGGGGTTTCTTCCAGGGTTCAGCTCCAGGGGGATCGGAAGTCCCGGGTGCTGAAATTAGAAATCAGATTTAGGTTTATTCATGCAACGAAAGGCACAAAAACGTGCATAGCGTCTCTGCCTTTTAGCACATTAGGAGTTTGAATGAGTATTTCCACGATACATTTAGCTGGTCTTAAATTTCTAATTGGGAGATCATGCAGAGCAGGGGGACAAATGTAAGCGTTGCAATTAATATGAAAAGTAGTTTTCTTATGCATTAAATTCCAGGAGAGTGTTGGAAGAAAGTGGTTAGCTAACATTAAATGGAAATTTTTGCTCTTTCAAAACAAAATTATCTTTATTTACTGTTTTGGTTAACATCAAAAAATGCAAACAGCCTTTTCCAAATATGGTTATTTTTGTTGTAGTTATCTTAACACTTACTGGGAGCAATTCTGCTACAACCAACCTCTCCCTTAAAGGAATTTGCAGACGGGTCTATGCTTGATTTATTTAGGATAATTCTTTTCAATCCATTAATGAGAGTTCTGGGGCCAGACTGCAAAACCATTAATGTAAACGAATCTCTGAAGAAATAGGAAGAACATAAACTGAACTAAATATGGAAAAGTCATGTGCATTATCTAAAAATGATCTAGACAAACTTTCCATAATTAGAAAATTTTAAAGGCTGATGAAATGTAAAATCTTGTATGAAATGTTGCACAAAATATGCCTTAATGAGGCTTTCCAAATGCCTGTCATGCAAAATCTAAAACAGTGCTTCATGGAGATTGTCTTGGTGGTCTAAAAGTCCTGAATCGGTTGTTTCTACGGTATTTTCTCTCTCTCTCTCTCTCTCTCTCTCTCTCTCTCTCTCTCTCTCTCTCTCTCTCTCTCTCTCTCTCTCTCTCTCTCACACACACACACACACACACACACACACACACACACACACACACACACACACACACACACACACTTATTTGCCCTGGAGGAATTTAAAGTCAGGTGAACAAAAGAGATGGGAATCTCAGTTGCATTCCAAACAGCCTCTCTTGCTCTCCCCCCATCCCCCCCCCTCACACCTTGTAGCTTATGTAGATTTATGGGCTGTTCTGGCCTCATTCACTCTGCTGTTTAAGCAATGGTCAATCTTTAAAGTAAGGCCCTGGTTCTTTCCCAAAGGAAAGGCTACATTATAGTCTTCCTTAAGGCCCCTGGCTCAACCTGTGGGAGATAAGTTGGCTGGGGGGGAGCAACTGCCCATCCCTGCTGAGCCCATGGCACCACTTCCCCAGTATTGTCCTGGAAGATATCCTGCATGGTATATGCCCGAGGCACAGCCAGGACTGCATATGGAAGAGCACCACAGACCCCTCCCTCCCCCAAGTTCTGTGTTCCTTCTGAAGAAGGAAGAAGATGGTGCATCTTCCTTCTCCAGACAAGAACAGCCAGGTGAAAACTCACAAAAGTTAATTAAAAACTGTAAACCAAGATAAAGAGATAGGTAGGTTCATGGGAAGGGACTCAACAGAAGGGTTGATCTGGTGTAGGAGTGGGAGAACCGGTTGCCTTCGGATGTTCTAAACTTCATCTCTCTCCATATCTACCTGTTGGACAACTGACCAGGGTGATGGGAGCTGCAGTTCAGCTGCTTCTACAGGGTCAGACCTTACCTACCTGAGCAACGGCTGTCCAAAAGCTCCTGGCCACCCTCTTGAGGTGCTGGTCCTGGTTGGGCTTCAAGGATGCTTGAAGCAGCTTAGATTCCACGTTTCTAGTGTCAGACCCACTAGGTAGACCAGACCAGAATCTCATCTCCACAGGAAAGCTAGATCAAGATAATGTAAATCATAACAACAGAATTTTGCAAGTCTGACTCTGCTCCTCCTCCCCTCCTGCTTATACCCAGTAAATCAGGAAGGCATTTGCCTTTGGACTATTATCTTGCTTCCCAGGACTTCTTTAATACTTTATTGTTTCTTTGCCTGTTTCTGTCAGGGAACAGCTCCTTTTCTCTGCACATCTAGCTGCATCACAGCATTTACCATAGCTTGCTTTTTAAAGCTTACCCTAAATTGCATTTACAGACTTTTTTTTTTGCTTTAATCAGTGTAAAACATTTGATGTTCCCTGAAATTTAGCCAAATCATTTGTAAATAAGCTGAGAAGAGCAGTCCTACTATAAATTGTTAGGGAAAAACATCTGGACAGACTCCATTTTATAAGACGTGCCCCACTATGACTGCTCTTGGCACTTTTATTGACCTATCCGAAGCCCCTTCACTTATCCCAGACTGGCTTCATTGATAGAGGAGCCTTTGGGGAGGGATTTTGACAAATAAGTCCCAAAGTCCAAGTAAACTATGTTCATCAGATGATCTCTGTTGGTAGCTTCCCCCCTCTTTGCTCTCCAAGATCTGTAAAATGCCTGTGAGATGTGACTTGCCTCCAAAATATTTTCACCATGTTTCCAACCCTTAGGATGACCATCTGAAAGTGAAATCCTCCTTGTACCTGAGGTTGCTTCAGAAAAGAGTTAAGGAGGGAGGGAGGGAGGGAGGGAGGGAGGGAGGGAGGGAGGGAAGGAAGGAAGGAAGGAAGGAAGGAAGGAAGGAAGGAAGGAAGGAAGGAAGGAAGGAAGGAAGGAAGGAAGGAAGGAAGGAAGGAAGGAAGGGAGAGAGTCAGCAAAGCTTTGAGGCCTTCGTGATGAGGAGCACCAGGGGGAGATGCTTCCCAGAGGGATAAGGTTGGCCTCTGCATTAGGATTGGAGATGCCTCTTCAACTTGACTCAGCAGGCCTGGTCTTGCCCAGAGGCAACGTTTGCCAAGTAAAACTTCACATTGTGCAGCATGTCTAGTTCTCTCCTCCTTTCCTGTGAGGCAAAACTGTACTGGAACAAATGTGTTTCTTTCTCAGATATGATTGACACCAGCAGCTCCCAGAAACTCTTGATGAAAACAGGACTCATCCTGATTGTCATTGGTCACCTGAACTTCATTTCGGGAGCCCTGGTCAATGGGACGGTCTTGCGCCACATTGCCAACCCTCAAGATACCATTTCGTTGCAGTATGCCATTTCTAACATCATTTCAGCCATCTCGGCCATCTTGGTAGGTAGCCTGGTTTATATGATAGGGAGGGATTGGTGGAAGGACCAAGCAGTCCATCTCCCTGTTCTGCTGCCTTGCAGAAGCAGGCTTGGCCCGCAGGGCAGGGATGGGTTCCTGCCGGTATGCTCTTACCTGTTGGTCGCCGCAGAACCGAAGAAGCCGGTGGCGTTTGCGGTGCACGGCTTCCCCCGCCTGCTTTCCCCCGCCCACCTAGATGCCGCCATTTGCGTTCTTTTGCCCTCTGCGCATGCGCAAAGCGTTTGCTTGCGCAGAGGGCAAAAAACCGCAAATGGTGGTGTCCAGGCGGGCGGGGGAAAGCGGGCGGGGGAAGCCCCGCGGCGCGAACGCCACCGGCTTCTTCGGTTCTGCGGCGACCAACAGGTAAGAGCGTACCTGCAGGAACCCACCCCTGCCGCAGGGCATACCAAAGGCAAGCTCATTCTTCCTCCCAGATGGTGCAGGGTCCCCTGGATAAGTTAGCCCTCAATCAAAAAAGTCAAAATGCAAATAATTATCACTTTAACTGCCATACACTATTTTAAAGTCAGAAACAGACCAAAAATCCGTTACTGGTTCTGATGGGCACCCACAAAATAAGTGACGTCTGATCTTCTTTCTCTCTTAATGATAAAGTTGGGAATTGTGCCAAATGTGGTATTAATGTGTTGTGACTGAAGTTGGAATACAGTAGCAAAAGGCAAGCATAATTCTAAAGCTATTGCCAGAGATTTCAAATTCCTTCGAATAATAGAACAATCACTTTAGATCTCGGAATCATCAAAACTAATTCCTGCAAAGCCATCAGCTGTTCTCAATTTGCTGGAATTTTATCTTGAAGGCAACATCTGGAGGGGGGCATTGCATCACCGTACTGTAATCTGCTGCTGCTGCTCTTTGCATGGGGTAATTTCCTGGTTTTCCCTTTACAGACAATATCCTGTGGAATAGCAGCCATTGTGCTTTCCAGATACCTATCCCAAAAACCACTGGTAAGCAATCTTGTCCCTGTGGCAGTTTGGAGCAGAAATACCTCCAGTCAGAAAATGAACTAGGTTTCTCGATAAGAATTCCATAATAGGCTGCTACATCTTCAACTGTTTGCAGAAGCTCTTGCTAACTCCGTTAGGAAAGAATGGATTAACCCTGAGCCTCATTTTTTCTTCTTACCACACCTTCACCACACCCATAATCTGCTTATCTTCAGGGTCATCAGCCTCTTCACTCCTTGTCCCACCCAAGAGCATGCAATAACTCCATAAAACGATGCTTTAAGTAAACAGTTTTTCCAGCTACAAAGGGCATCTTTGTAGTTTCCTTATACATTTTTATTGGGAAGGAGCGGAACTGTAAGTAGGCCTTTGCACATAGCTCTGCTTGGTTTATTTACTATATTTTTAATTGCCCAGTAAGGGGAGTGTTTTAGGAAGACTACAAAACTGTTTAATATAAATGCCTCTACAAATAGAATAAGAAAAACAATGAACTAAAATATAAAGTCATATGGAAGATGTGCAATTATCTAACATCCATCTATGCAAATTATTTCCCTAACATGCAAATTCTGAATGCTGCTGTAGTGGAAAATTTTGCACAGAATTGTGTCACTTATATAAAAATGCACTACTTGGACTATCCAAAATGCAGATCAATATGCAGGAAGCATAAAAATCATCCTGAAGGGCTTCCTTCCATTCTGCGATAGTTTCCTTAAGTAACATTCAGTTTGCCATTATCCACCCTGGAAGAGCTTAAGTGCCATTTCTGGCAGGATGATTGCTTGATCGATTAATTACATGTATTATAGCTGCCTGCTCCAAAATTTTAGTTTGCTGGGGAAGAATTTCTCCACTCTCTGAACATGAAGCCCTTTAGATCAGGGTTTCTCAGCCAACATGGGGGACACCTCAAAATTGGTACGATTGGGGGAAAAACCTTGCTTTAAATGGTTTGGATACCAGTTCCTAGGTCTCCTTCCCTCCATTTGTGTTGGACTCCAGTTCCTAGAGTTTACAGTCCTAGGACTGTTGGAATCGAAACCCAAGACCTTTGGGTGGTATCACATGTAACATCTTTTGAAATTCTCAAATGGCATTCATAATATTGCTTGATTCTAGTTCATCTGGGTTCACACATGATGTGGACTTGACTTCTCTTCCCCAAACTTCAAGTGACTTCTGAATTATTCTGAGTTTGACCTCTGTCTATAGAAAGCCATTTTCCCAGTTTCACCTAGGTATCACTCCATGTTCACTTCACAAACTGAACCCGAAATAAACAAGCCATATTTTAACATAGTATTTATTTATTTTATTTTATTTACATTTCTATGCCGCCCCATTCCCAAGGGACTCAGGGCTGCTCACATCAGAGAGAAACATAAATAACAAGATAAAAGATAAAATCACAGTTAAAATACTTTATAAAACTACAATCATCCTACCATTCATGGGCTGACCTCCTCTGTCTTCTCTTAAGGTCAATGGTCCCACGCCTGTCAAAAGAGCCAGGTCTTTACGGCTTTGCGAAAGGCCAGAAGGGTGGGGGTAACCCGAATCTCGGGAGGCAGTTAATTCCAGAGAGTGGGAGCCGCTACAGAGAAGGCCCTCCCCCGAGGGCCCGCCAGCCGACACTGTTTAGCTGACGGGACCTGGAGGAGACCGACTCTGTGGGCTCTAACCGGTCGTTGGGAGGTATGTGGTAGCAGGCGGTCTCGTAAGTAACCGGGCCCTGAGCCATGTAGGGCTTTAAAGGTCATAACCAACACCTTGAATTGTGTCCAGAGACCAATGGGCAACCAGTGCAGCTCGCGGAGGATTGGTGTAATGTGGGTGTATCTAGGAACACCCACAACCGCTCGCGCGGCTGCGTTCTGGACCAGTTGTAGTCTCCGAACACTCTTCAGGGGTAGCCCCATGTAGAGCGCATTGCAATAGTCAAGCCGTGAGGTGATAAGGGCATGAGTGACCGTGAGGAGAGCCTCCTGATCCAAGTAGGGTCGCAATTGGTGCACCAGGCGAACCTATGCAAAGGTCCCCCTAGATACAGCTGTCAGATGTTGGTCTAATCTCAGCTGTGAGTCTAGGAGGACACCCAAATTGCGAACCCGTTCTGAGGGGGTTAATTTCTCCCCCCCCCAGAACCAAGGAAGGACAGTGAGTATAGTCCTTTGGAGGCAATATCGGTCTTGTCTGGGTTGAGTTTGAGCCTGTTGACTCCCATCCAGACCCTCACATCATCCAGGCACTGGCACAGCATGTCTACCGCTTCACTGAAGTGACGCGGGGTGGAGATGTAAAGCTGGGTATCATCAGCATACTGCTGGAACCTCACCCTGTGTCGTCGGATGATCTCACCCAGTGGTTTCATGTAAATGTTAAATAGGATGGGGGAGAGAACCGATCCCTGAGGCACCCCACAAATGAGGGTCCTAGGGGTCGACCTCTGTCCACCAACAAACACAGACTGCGACCGATCCGAGAGATAGGAGGAGAACCATCGCAAGACGGTGCCTCCCACTCTCATCTCCCGTAACCGGCGCAGAAGGATACCATGGTCAATGGTATCGAAAGCAGCTGAGAGGTCAAGCAGCACCAAGATAGAGGAATGACCCCCATCTCGGGCTCGCCAGAGATCATCTATCAGTGTGACCAAAGCAGTTTCTGTGCTGTAACCAGGCCTGAAACCCGATTGAAAGTGATCTAGATAATCCGTTTCCTCCAGTAACCGTTGGAGTTGGAACGCCACCACTTTCTCGACAACCTTCCCCATAAAGGGAAGGTTGGAGACTGGACGAAAGTTTTTTTAATTCTGCTGGATCCAGGGAAGGCTTCTTGAGAAGGGGCCTCACCACAGCCACCTTAAGTGGTTGAGGAACAGACCCCTCCATCAAAGAAGCGTTGACCAACTCCTGGAGCCAGCCTCGTGTCACCTCCCTACTAGATGATACTAGCCAGGAGGGGCACGGGTCCAACAAACAAATGCTCATCGCTCCAATAGCCCTGTCCACTTCATCAGGAGTCACGGGTTCAAACTCTTCCCAAATAACTGGACTAAGACCCGCCCGTGTCGTCTCGGCCTGTATTGCCCAATCAGAGTCCAGGTCCGTTAGAATCTGAGTGATTTTATCCGCCAGAAACTGTACAAATTCGTCAGCTCTGCCCTGTAATGTTGTGTGTTGTATGAATTTGGAAAGTTGCATTAATGTTGTGAAGTGGCTAAGCGAATTGTTGTAACGCTGAACCAGAAAGGATTAAGGTTTTTGTGTTTTGTAAGCTATGGTCTGTGGCTTTCCCTCTTTTCTGAACCCTCCTGCTCCCTATATCTTTTGTGGCAGCCCCTGCCCTCTGGGAGGTTGGGAGGTTAGATCCCTGTGAGATTGTTATTGTGGAGTGTTTATGCTTTTTTCCTCAGCAACCGTTGGTTATTCTGTTGATATATTTTTCCTGTTGTTTTAATGTGATGATGACTTCCCAGAGTCACATCTGGGAGATGGGGGAGCTTATAAAATCAATGTAAAGAATGAAATGAATAAACGTGACGGTTAGTGCGTGGTCTTGCTAGCCAACTGAAGATTTGCACCAGAGCTTTCCAGTTCTCTCTCTCTACAGGGATGGGCTGTTCTCTCCCTCAGCATCAGCAGCAGCCTCCTCTCGCTCTTCTGCCTGGTGGGGCTGGCGGTGGCCATTGGCCTGACCTTTGCCAACAAGGGCCATGCCCTTCTGTCCGTCTGCACCTTTGCTGACATGGAGGTCATTCAGATCACCCATGAGTGCCCCTTCGATCCCACGCGGATCTATGTAAGTCTGCCAAAAAGGACCTGGAGCACCTGCTACCAGAAGGTGGCTGCGGTGGGGGTTTCTCTAAAACCCGGGGCTTCATCTCCCTGAAGTGGCCCCCAGGGGAAAAGGCTCAGCAATACTTTGGGGGTGTCATTTTTGCCCTGCAATTGGGTTGCTCAGCACCCTGGACAGGATGGCTCATCCTTGGTGGCTGGAAGTTGGCATGGGTGGGTGGCTCCATCAGTTGAGCCGTGGTTTCTACCTCTGAAAGTTGGTGGACGTATTTCTGACCTTCCCTTCCCTCTCCTCAGAGTTCTGCCCTGGTCCTCTGGGGGCTCTCCTTTCTCTTGGACTCCGTGGAGATCATCTTCAGCATCCGTTGCTTTCTTATCACTCTTACGATCCTGAACTTGAAGCTTTGTTGCAGGGGGAAGCGCAAGAAAAAGGTAACTCTTCCTCTCCCCCTGTTCCCTGCAGAGTTGGAGGAGGACAGTTGGGGAAAAAGAAGAGAGGTCTTCATAGGGCCCACCGGATCCAGCGCAGGTCCTTCTCCGTGCATTGGAGAAAGGCCTATTATGTGCTTCCACCCCCTTCTTCCCCTCCGCAATGCGCGGCCAATTTGCCGCATTCTGTTTATGGCCAAAGACTGGGGGCTTCTTCATGTTGTGACCCGGAGGACTTCCCCAGAAGAAAGGAAGGCCTAATGCTGGGTTTCTCCTGGACTGTGAATCTGCAGGATCTGATTATGCATTTATCAGGCATTCTGGCTTAGATTTGAACCTTTGAGGCTTTTGAATCAGGTCCTAGTAATCAGGCCAGATTTAAATAATTGGTTGTTTGCAACGTACTCATCAATTTGCATCTCATTAAATGTGGCCTTACCAAAAATACCTGTTAAAAAACAGCCAGCAGCTCCACTGCTCCTCACTTGACCTCAGAAGAGCTCAGCCCAGGCAGGTCAGCAGAGGAAGGGCAGGGAACGTGCTCAGCCGTCTGCCAGTCAGCATTGGAGGGGTCCTTCAGGATTAGGAGGGAGCAAAGGCTTCTCAAAATGCGCATCAGCTGAAACACCAAGACGCAAAAAGAGGAGAGGCTGGCTTGATACCAGTGGGGGGAGGGGTACAGGTGATCCTTGACTTACGACCACAGTTGGCACCAGAGTTTCTGTGGCTAAGCAAGGTGGATGTTAGGTGGGTCATGCTGGACTGTACAATCTTTCTGCCATGGCGGTTAAACAAATCGCTGCAGTTGTTAAGTGAATCACATTGTCTTTAAGTGAGTCCATCCTCCCCATTGGCTTTGCTTGTCAGAAGCCGATCGGGAAGGTCGCGAATGGTGATCACGTGACCCCAGGAAGCTTCTGCCATCGGAAATGCAGGCCGGTTGCCAAGCAGCCGAATTCTGACCACATGACTGTGGGTGCTGCAATAGTTGTTGAGTTGCAAGGGCTGGTTGTAAGTCACTTTTTTTTGGTGGTGGTGTAACTTCAGTCGCTAAGTGAATGGTTGTAAATCGGGGAGTGCTTGTATGTCAACATTTGCAAGAGTGGGGGGCTGGATCCTCTTGTCGTTTCAGGGCAATGCAGGGGGTCAGTTGCAGCACGCTGCCTGCGTCTTGCAGGCTTTGATTCTGGATGCCGTTCCTGTGCCCTGCGAGAGCATTTAATGGGTAGGAGAGGCACAGCTGCAGGTCGCCTCCAAGTCCTACCTAGTACCTTGGCCGGAGCTGATCCCCAGAGCCCACCCTAGATGCTTGTGCCCTGCAAGGGGGGGAAGGGGGGAAGAGGTTGGCCTCCCTTTTGACTGATGGCACTGCCTTGCTTTAAAGATCTCGCTGACATTCATGGAGAGCAGAGACTCCTGCGAGGGACGGGATCTGTTGAGGATGGAGCGCTTGGACGTCCTGCCGCTGTAGAGGCCAAATGTGTCGCTCAGGAGAGCCTGACAGGCAAAACCCTCACAGACTCTGCTGTGGCACCTTTCCGATTGTCCCTGGTCAGTGTCACCATCTGACTTCACTGACCACTGGGAGAAATGGCTGAGGTCTGCTGCTGCTGCTGCTTCCAAGCAATGAACAGTCTTGTGTTTGTGCATTTCTCCCGCTCATCCTCTGGATGATGTTCCTAGCTTTGACTTCTCAAACGAGGCTGTGAGCACTTCCTTTTTTATTATGATACACACATGCGCGTACACTCACGTGTGACCTCCTAGGATGGGCAGGCCGGAGGGTGGCTGCAGCATTGACTGGAGCATTTGGAGGGAACCCCGGTGTTCTCTTCAGGGAGGGCCAATGATGCTCTGGTCGCTCTCCGGAGCAAAGTCACCCAGAGTGACGGGAGCCTGATGGCCAGGGAAGAGGCTTTAGCAGGGCCACGAGGGGCCAACCGGGGTTTTCTCTGACATGTTGCTTTCAGGAAGTTTGTGTTCTGTTATCACAGCTTAAGCAGGGACTGAAAACTATAGTTTATATTGAAAACTATGGAAAATGGCCTTTAGATGATTGGTTTGTTGACAAAACTGCAAATCCACCCTCACTTTGCTTATAACTGTACATACGCAAATCTACTGAAATAATAGATTGGGGGGGGGCAATGGATCTATCAGCTGCAAAGGAGGCAGATTGGGGAGACCTCCTGTGGTGTTCTGGTGAAGGGAGATGCCGGCTCAGTTTCAGCCCCAGAGGCTCCCTGGGGGGAGGGGGGAACGTTGGTCCGTCTGTATACTCTCAGCCAACCTACCTCACAGGGTGGTTGTGAGGAATGCCAGAAAGAATGGAGTACTGTTTTCTGCCTTAAACTCCTGGACTAAAGATGGAATAAAAATCTAACAAATTAATTAAAAGAACTGGCCGAGACCTCCTGGCACTTCCTTCCCTGCTGGCTTCTGAGTTCCTTCTCGGCTTCCCACTTTCTGCAGCTTGCAGGCCGTTGCCTCAGTTTAGCTTCCGGGGGTTCATTCCCAGGGAACAAGACCGTCCCTGTACGCTGCTGCTTGAAGAGCCGGGAGCCCAAATGGGACTGCAGCGCCTGGAATTCCAGCATCCTGGAGAAGCTCTTTAGTCTTCCTTAGGCACCTTTTCTCGTCAAGGGCTCCCATTGGACACAGCCATGGAGATCGTCTCCAGCTGACTTCATAAATGGCTGTAATCTCTTTCTCTCCAAACTGTGGCCCTCCCTATTACAAATCCAGTCCTCTCAGCCATAGCAGGCCGCTGGTAGTCCAAAAATTGGGGTGGGTGGGTAGTGCATGGCTGCGGAGGGCCCTTGTGAGCATGAGACCAGCCCCCCCCACTTCTGCCAAACGGGAGGCAGATGGGAGCTTTGGTCCTGGGTCCCTTGCCTGCCCCCCTTGGCTTCAGGAAATGGGGAGGAGCTCAGTGGCTGAAAGGGGAGGGGAGGGCAGGGGTCCTTGGCTGCTGGTGGGAAACTAGGCAGGGCCACTGGCTTTCTGCACCATCCCAAATTCCACCCCTCCCCGCCCCGGCTCCATCCCCCACCCGAAGCCAGAAAATCCCACCTTGCATTTGGGCTTCTTGTGACTGGAAAGTGCTGTGAGGACTGCGACCTTTTCTCGTCAGGAGCAGGATTTCCTGGGTAGCCATCCCGAGTACCTGAGCCTTGGTGGGGCATGTAAAAAGAGGCAAGGCTTTGACTGGATGGCTGCGGCTGCCATCTTGAGCTCCCTGCCTCATGGACAGCCTCTGCAGGAAGGCTAGAGTACGAATGGGGGCCCACTGCTCCCCTAGTCCTGGTTCCGGATGTTCCTCTCGGAAGTGTTACCCTCAGCCGTGATTCAAGTCTTGGCCCACCCTGCAGGGAGGTTGCAACCAAGAGATGTTGCAGATTGAGAGCTCTGGCTAGGCTACAACTCTGCATGAATGTGTACGTGTATCCACCCCAGGAAGCTCACACTTGCACACCCAGCCACTTTCCCTAAGAAGTAGGTGAGGGGCGGGCAAAACATTTAATCACGGGGTGGGGGACAGAAGTTACCACCCAGCAACGTCCTGGCTTCTTTGGTCACTCCCAAAGCGAGCTGCAATAAATCAGAGAATTTGGCTCTGTAATTTGGGAAGAAAGTAACTTTGAGTGGACATCTGAGCACAAAAGAAATCTGCAGGCTGTGATTCTTTCGCGGCTGCGTTGGGATAGTTTTATAATGAAAAGCGGGGAAGACAATCAACAAATAATTCTACACATAAGATTTTTCACACCAAGCTCTGGTTGGCAGCTCACAGCAAGCAGCTTCTGCACGCTGGTCTCTCTCTCCTCTGCGCTCAGCCCCTCTGCTCCCCAAAGCTGTTGGCGGCTGCCTTTCGGGGTGCTGTGTCACCTGGAGGGGGAAGAGCTGGGCTATCGAATGCCCCCTGGGTGAGAGACGACCCCTCCTCCCCCTGTGCTGCAAACCAGAATCAAAAGGGCTGGCAAGGGGGTGTGATGAGGGTGGGGGCAGAAGGGGTGTGTGTGTGTGGCCATGACACTCTTTGAAGGGGGTCTGCTGCGTATGAGCTAAGGTAGTTTGCATTAAATGGCACTGAATGTAAATCAAAGCTGGGCAGGGATGAAATACTTTGGACCTCCGGTGCTTCTCTGCTCCTGGGAAGGAAGGAAGGAAGGAAGGCTGCTTTAATGGAGAGCAGGGAGGTGCAGAAGAAGCACGGGGGGGGGGGGCGGCAAAGCGCTTTGGACAGGTGCTCTCCAGCCCTGAGGGTGCTTATCCAAATGATCCTCCGCATTACACAGACCCTGGCTGGAAATTCCAGGGCTGCTCCACTGAGGGCATCCTAAACAACGCAAAGCAGAGACTTGTACTTTGTGCACATAACTGATCTGGCCTAGTGTCATTTTAATAATTTATTATGCTAATCTATTAAATTTATATGCTGCCCAACTGGGAGTTGTCCAGGCATATATTGGGGTCCCTCTCGGTGGCCTTTTGGCTTCGTTGGCATTTGCAGCCCGAGCCTCGGGCTACAGACCTCGCTTTCGCCAGCAAAAGCTGCTCTCGCACTCGGAGCCCTGCAGTGGGAATACGAGCGAGCCACGAGCCAGCAGCAGGCGCTGCGGAAGAGGCAGCTGCGGGCGAGCGGCCCCTTTGGCTGACCCCAACCCGGAGGGCTCACAGAAGACCGGCTGGTCCTCAGACTCCGGCTCTGCCACCCCCACCCTCAGCTGCATCCCACGTCATGTCACATTCACACCAAGCTACAGTGTTCAGGGAGGGGGGAAAGGAAAAAGATCTGTGAGTCAGAAAAAAATCCAGCAGGCTGGCAGGTGCTCCTTGCTTCGATGTCCAAGCAGGAACGGGAGGAGGCTGGTGACTTCCTCGGAGACGCCCGGTGAAGGTGGGTGCTGCTTGGGGAGGTGGGCTCATCCAGAGCCTCCTGGGCAGTGGGGAGGTGCTCAGAACTGGGAGGCGCTGCTGGGATCGCACTGCAGCAGCCTCACGATGGAAGGGTCGCTCTTGGCGCCTTTGATGAACTCCTCCAGGGACAGTTTGCCTGGAAAGGAGAAGGAGGGGGTCAAGCACAGCAAAGGAAGGGGGGTGCCAGCCCCCGATGGAGCAGAATCCCCAGAAGGGACCCCTGAGAAGCCCCGGTTGCCTGCTTCTTCCCTGAGCGCTTTCTCCTGCCCTCCAGCCTCACCTGAGGTTCCCAGGCCTCCTGGTGCCAAGTTCATCTACCTGCCCCCCATCTTGTTTTTTGATAAAGGATTCCTGCAAAGGTATGTCATGGTTTTAAAAAATCTTCAGCAGAGCTAACATGGACCCCAAAGGATTTCCTTTTTTCCCTTCGTTCTCATGTGTCAAGCGAGGTTTTCATGTCAAACTAACTCTATTGGTGCCTTGTTTTTCAGTTACCCATCTAATCCTTTAAGACTAGCTTTCCTGACACAAACAAAGAGTTTTTGTGTATGTGAGAAACCAGCTTCGGCTTCTGGTAAACGTGGATGCTTAGGGAGCCCTCCAGGTGCAGAGAAGGTTGTTCAAGGGAAAGTCAAGATAGGCTGCAGCTGCACAACCCAGTTGCCGAGTGCCTGGCAGGCGGTCGGTCACATGACCACGGGAAGGGGACTGGCTGCCAGAACTTTGGAACCAGGTCATAAGTACCGTTGGGGAGTGGAGTGTCTGTTGCAACTTTGAATGGTTGCTAAGCAACCAGTCATTAGTCAAGGACTACCTGCTGTACCAGTGTTTCTCCACCATAGTAACTTGAACATGAGTGACTTCGATGATTTAGTTCCACCACTGTGACTCCTTCGCCATACTGGTGGCCCCTAACGGCATGACTTTCTGAAGTGAGGTGGCCAAGGATGGGTGGGCATCCTGGGCAGGGGGCAGCTGGTCTGGCATTGGGAAGCTGTCCACATTTCACCTGGGATGACCACTTTGTGAAAAGGAATGAGCTTCATTGGATGAAACCTGTTATTAGCTAAGACCAGAAATGAAGCTCAGTCCCTCTAAAGGGGGCTCAATGCTTTGAATAAATATCCAAAAGGTGAAAAGTGCTGATTAAGTTGCACAAACTTTGGGGGCAGAGACTGGAGCAGATTTGCACCCCAGAAAAGCTGTCCCTTCATAGCAATAGCAATGGGATGTTTGGTGGGAGCGACTTCAACACAGGGGTCCCCACCCCCTGGGCTGCGACCCACTACCAAGCCATGGCCTGTTCGAAAGAGATGGGTAAGCGCGTGCGCGTGTGATGCTCCACTCATGCGAGCGGCAGGCACTTGTGCTCACGGGCAAAGTTTCCCTCATGCGGAGCTTTGCACATGAGCACAAGCACCCTCCGCTCAAGCGCCGTCTGCTCGCACGAGCAGAGCTTCACACACGAGTGCAAGTCCCTGTCAAGTGGAGCTTCGCGCGTGAACACAAGCAGCCTCCGCTTGCACACGAAGCTCTATTTGCACAAGTGAAGGGCATGTGTGCCCGCCACTCACACAAATGGAGCTGTGTGTGCGCGCATGCACCTGCCACTCACATGCCCCTGCCCCGGGCTGGGCTGCCAAGCAGGAAAGGTTGGGGACCGCTGCTCCAACCTATTTAGCAGCCACAAGCAGAGTTCAGAGATTTTGCGCTGCTCGAGAACAGCCTCCCCTGGCTGGGGAATTCTGGGAGTTGAAGTCCACCCATCTTCAAGCTGCCAAGGTTGAGAAATAGTCCCGGTAGTCCTCGCCTTACAAACCTAATTGGGACCAGAATTTCCACTGCTAAGCAAGGCCGTCACTAAGTGCGTTGTGCCTGGTTTTACAAACGTTCTTGGTACGGTTGTTAAACGAATCACTGCCAGTGTTAAGTGAATCATGTGGTTGTTAAGCGAACCTGGCTTCTCCCATTGGCCTTGCTTGTCGGAAGCTGGCTGAGAAGGTGGCGCCTGACAATCCCAGGACCCTGCAGCCGCCGTAAGCGCATGCCAGTTGCCATGCATCAGTTTCAATCATGTGCCCATGGGGATGCTGAGAGAGTCATAAGGGTGAGGACCAGTTGTAAGTCATTTTTTTCTAGTGCCACTGTAACCTTGAATGGCCGCTAAATGAATGGTTGTAAGGTGAGGAATACCCACAGCATCAAATGCTTTCTTTTACCCATCAGTTATTTTAGACCTGTTTCTGCTTAGAGGCCATTCTTTTGACCTGAGGGAGGGGCCAGCTGCTTTTGGTGGACGTCACACCCATCATTCAGGTCTCTCTTTAAGTGGGGGGGGGGCAGAGGGGGAGTAGTCATCTCCCCACAGAAAAGATTCAGCTGGCTGTAACCTCCACCCATTTCTCCTGAGCAGCTGCAGAGGCAGAGCTGGTGGCCTGCTGGTCCTAGCCACGGAAGGCCGTCCACAATGGGGGAGGGGGATGTGTCAAAAAAATCGAGATGGGTAAAAATGGTAGCCCCCTCCCCTTGGTAGTAGCAACTCGATCTTTTTGACCCTTCTCCCCCATGGATTTCCTTGCAGGGTCAGGGGGTTCAGGACGGGTGGGCCAGATCTGCACTGCCCTAAAGCAGCCGTCCCCAACCTTTCCGGCTTGGCAGCCCGGCCCAGCACCGGGGGGGGGGGGAGGCATGTGAGTGGCAGGCACCCATACACAGCTCCATTTGTGTGAGTGGCAGGTGCGCGTACACTCCACTTGTGTGAATGGAGCACACGCAAGGGCTAGTGCCCTCTGCTCACGCAAACACCCCCCGCTTGCACAAGTAGAGCTTCACGCATGCTTGCCCATCTCTCCTGTGGCCCAGTTTCCAATAGGCTGCAGCCCTGAGGTTTGGGACCCCTGTTCAAAAGCACCTTTGGCACGCCTTAAAAAACCAAATCTCCGATATTTTCACCCTCTTGCTATGCGCATAAAGCAGGCGGGGCTTGGATCTCATGGTTTGCCCCCCCCCCCTCCTGACATTTCTGACTGCATGCATGACTGCAGGTTCCCACGTCTCCTGGGCAAGAGGAGAACCTGCCAGTGCAGCCTTAAGATCCCAGCTACAATCCTTGGCCTCTTCCAAAATGGGGAAATCTGACAAAAACTTTTCAGCCCAGCCAATTTCTTGCCGCTTCCCAGGGAGGTGCAGACGAGTCTCCAGGGGGAGAAGCCCCCTTGCTGGACTGGGGGGGGGGTGAGTTCCTAATGCTGGAATTCCACTGCTGCTTTTAAGCGGGCACCACTTGTTGGGCCCATGGCTGCCTTTTGATCTCTACACAGAATGAGAGAGTGCAGCACCCGAACTCTTATGCAGGTATCCTCGACTCACAACCACAAAAAAGGATGTAAAATTCATCATTAAGTGGTGCAGTTGTTAAGCAAGGCATCGCACGACCACACCTTATTTTGTGGCCTTTTTTGCAGAGGTTTTTAAGCTAAGCATTGCATGACTGCAACTTGCAACCTTCCCGGTAGCTTTCCCGTCTGTTGGAAGCTTGCAAATGGCAACAACCCAAGCCCAGGATGCTGCAGCAGTCATAAACACATGCGGGTTGCCAGGCACCCAAATTGTGATCATGTGACCATGGAGACACTGTGAGAATCATGTGAGGACCGGTTGATATGTCATTTTTTTCAGCACCGTTGTAACTTTGAATTGTTGCTAAATGAATGGATGTGAGTCTAGGATTACCTGTCGTAGGTGCAGACACGTTGACTTCTGAAGCATGATGGCAGAGGCAGAGTCCACAACCAGGAGGGACAGCCATCCCTGAGCCTGGAAGATGGGGTGGAAAAAGAGGCCCCGAGGCCCAAAGCCATTCTCTGCTAGCCTTCCCTGCTTCTGCTTTTGCAGAAAGGGCAAATTTACACTCTGAATGCCTGCTGAGCAGCCCAGACCTTGATCTCCCCCCTCTGGCTTCCTCTAATGGGCAGAGCAGTTCATTGCTCTGAGCAGACGGGCGTTTTCCTGGAAGACGCCTATGCTGTGCAGTGATGCAAAAATGACCTGCAAGATCTTTTTTTTTAAGGGCAGCATCTGACCACCTTATTTTTCTTGTTCTTCATCAAATGTAATATGCTTGTGTTGAAGGAAGGAAGGAAGGAAGAGGGAGGGAGGACTATATTAAGGCAAAATGCTAGAAATTACTAGCCAGCAGTGCCTCCCTCTTGTCCAGCCTGGCAGAGCTGTGGGGCAACCTCCCTCCCCCCCACACAGCCCCTTGTCACTGTATTTAATCAGCTTTCCTGCCTTCTTGCTTAAAAGCTCTGGATTTACTGATGAGCTTGTGTCTTAATCTCTCTGTCTCCTCATTTACCATCATTATTGGTATCCATCTGTCGGAAGATTTTTTCCGTCCGTTTCTCGGGGGTTGATTCATCATCTGGCATCTTCATCACTGATGAGACCATTTTGTAGATAGCCTGGAGAAAAGGAACAGGAACAAAGCAGGAACAAAGTCTGTAGAGGCTTTGGATTCTGCCAAGGACCCCCAAGATTCCTATGATGTGAAACAGGGCTTGCACTGAATGAGGCCGGCACAGATGGGCTGGAGAGGGGGATCACTGCTGCACCCTCGCAGGTAAGCCTGGCCTATTGGGGCGATCCGCTCGGCAGTTGGCAGCCCCACTTTGGATCTACAATGTCTGCCTTTGCCTCTGCTCTTGACATGGGAAATCGAGACCCCTCTAATCCCACCAACCCAACTCAACATGCTTCTCCTTTCCAACAAATTGGTTTGCGACTACCACTGCTTATCTCAGTATGGAAACTGAAAACAGGAGAAAAGTTCAATGTTCCTCAGGTAGTCCTCGACTTACGAACATAATTGAGCCCAAAATTTATGTTACTAAATGAGACAGTTGAGTTTTGCCCCATTTTACGACTGTCAGATCCGTGTATCTGCCATTCTTCAAGGGAAGGGAAGAGGGATATTGGAATCATTCTATTTACCTATTGCTTTCTATATGTGTATCCTTTTTTTCCTGCCTTGCATTCCTTTATAACCTTTAACCTGATTTATAACCATTACCCTGGTGCCCTGGGAATTTCTCACCTTTTGGGGCATTTCAAAAGGGGAGGGAGGGCCATGTGGGTTGCATCAACGGAAAGCCGGCAGAAGATGACCCTGAGAAACTTCCCTAATCGCATTCTCACAGCGCATTCTCACAGCGGTGGGTACAATAACATCTTCACACCTGCGGATTGGCTGAATCCACCCTGGACTGTTGGGAGGGGTTCCTAATTCCTTTTATTCTACTTGCATTGCCTGAGGGATCTCAGAGCCTGCTTTGATTCTGTCTTGCTATCACCCCTGTTCAATAAAAGGTTCCTTTTGAAATGCCAAGTTTCAAGAGTCTTTACTTTCTTGAATAAGGGGGAGAGGCCGGACCTTACAACGACCTTTCTTGTCACAGTTAAGTGAATCACTGCCGTTATTAAGTTAGTAATACAGTCGTTGAGTGAATCTGGCCTCCCCATGGACTTCGCTTGTCAGAGGTTGCAAAAAGTGATCATGTGACCCCTGGACACGGCAACTGTCATAAATATGAGTCTGCTGTCAAGCATCCGAATGTAAATCGTGTGACCGTGGAGATGCTGCAATGGTCATGTGAAAAACAGTCATAAGTCACTTTTTTCAGTGCTGTTGTAACTCTGAACAGTCACTAAATGATAAGCTGAATACTACCTGTATTAGAAATACATTTTTCTTGCAGTTGTTGCTGTTAAATTGTCTATGTGCAATTTGGAAAATAAAATGTTCAGTATGAATGTTACAGTCCTATCGTGCCTGGGTAATTAACAGATTACAGATTAACAGAGTTGGAAGGGACCTTGTAGGTCATCTAGTCCAACCCCCTGCCCAAGCAGGAGACTCTACACCAGGGGTATCAAACTCAAGGCCCGCAGGCCGGATGCGGCCAGCCTGGAAATATCAAAGAACCGGCCTGTGGTGCCTCCACTGGTCAAAACAGGCTGCACGGCCCATTTTTGCCCAGCAGAATGCTGCTGGAGGCTGGGGAGGCCAAAAAGGGACCGTGCAGGGCATCCATGTGCCCCGTTTTGGCAGGCAGGGTGCTGCAGGAAATGTCCGTCCCATCTCCCACCCTCACCCCCACCCCTGCTGGCCTGCAGAAGAGAACTACAATGCTGATCTGGCCCTCAAAGAAATCTAGTTTGATATCCCTGCCCTACACTATTTCTGACAGATGGCAGTCCAGTCTCTTCTTGAAAGCCTCCAGTGATGAAGCTCCCACAACTTCTGAAGGCAAACTGTTCCATTGGTTAATTGTTCTCGCTGTCAGAAAATTCCTCCTTATTTCCTGGTTGAATCTCTCCTTGATCAGTTTCCAACCATTATTCCTTGTCTGGCCTTCAGGTGCTTTGGAAAATAGCTTGACCCCCTCCTCTCTGTGGCAGCCCCTCAAATATTGGAAGACTGCTATCATGTCTCCCCTGGTCCTTCTCTTCACTAGACTAGCCATGCCCAGTTCCTGCACCTGTTCATCGTATGTTTTAGCCTCCAGTCCCCTCATCATCCTGGTTGCTCTCCTCTGCACTTTTTCTAGAGTCTCAACATCTTTTTTATAGTGTGGTGACCAAAACTGGATGCAGTATTCCAAGTGTAGTCTTACTAAGGCTTTATAGAGTGGTATTAGTACCTCCCTTGATCTTGATTGTATCCCTCTGTTAATGCAGTTTAGGATTGCGTTGGCTTTTTTGGCTGCCCCTGCACACTGCTGGCTCATATTTAGCTGATTGTCCACTAGGACTCCAAGATCCCTCTCACAGTTACTGCTATTAAGCCTGGTTTCACCCAGTTTATATGTATACTATTGGGGTTTTTTTACCTAAGTGTAGGACTTTACTTTTCTCTACATTGAATTTCATTTTGTTAGATAGGGCCCAGTGTTCAAGTCTGTCAAGATCCATCTGATTCTCGACTTCCGGTTTGGCGTTCGGCGCCGATGGCGTTCCTCTTTCAGGGCGCCTTTCCGACTCCCTGCCAAGCCGCCAGAACAGCTGTCTGGCGGCTTGGAATCTCTCTGCCCCGGACATAGGGGAGAGAGGAGAGCATGGCAGGTGGGGTAGAGCCCCCCTAGCACCCTAGGAGCCATCCAGGGGCGCGAAGGGAAGGCTCCCCAGGTAGCCTGCCCCCAGCTCCGGGAGCCTGGAAATCTCCGCTCTTGCGGAGCAAGACGCCGAAGCCGCCGCTGCTTCTAGAAGAGGATTTATAAAACTTTTTTTATAAAGAGTTTTATAAAGAGGCAGACAGAGAGAACCAGGGGCTTTGCTGGGCAAGTATGGATTTTTTTTCCTCTTTTTTTAAACCCTCGGCTAACTTCTATTCGAAGAAACAAAGTAACATTTAACATGCAACAATATGGCGTTTGAAGGAGGAGAAGTGAAAGTGATTTCCGTTTTGCTTGTGGTTTTTTTTTTCTTATGGAAACTCTTTGTTCTGAAAACTGAAAACTGGCTGTCCTTATATTCTCTGATAACTGATAATTTTTTTTAAAAAAAAATAAGGATTATTTGCCTTTGAAAGTGGAAAGTATCTTTTTAGAGATCTGGCTTTTTAAGGTGTTTTGAAGAAGTTGGGAAGAGAAGTGAAGGTGATTTTTGCCTTGTTTGTTTGTGGCTCTTTTTCTTATGGAAAATTATAATCTTGAAGACTGATTTTTTTTCTCTGTCTCCTGATTTTGGAAAGTAAAAAACTCTCTGTCCTTTACATTGGAAAGAATTTTATTTAGAGTTATGGCTTTTTTCTATACTTCTCTGGAAATATAAAAATGGTTTCAAGTTTGGAAAGATTGATTTTTTTTTTCTGGCTTTTCTCTTGTGGAAATTTTGAAAACTGATTTTTATTCTCTGCTCCGTGACTTTGGATTATAACAGTAACTGATAATTTTACTAAAATAAATAAATTATAAAAGACTATTTGCCCTGGAAATTGCAAGATTTTTTTTTCTTTTTACAGATTTGGCCCTCCTTTGCACTTCTTTGGAAGTATAATAAAGAAGAAGTGAAAGTTATTTGTGTTTTGTTTGTGGTCTTTGGACTTTGGGAAATTTTTGAACTTGAAAACTGGTTTTTATTTTTGATTCTCAATTTTGGATTATAACAACTGATAGTGATTTGGCGTTTTCAGTGTAATTTTTTGGAACTATAACAATGGCTTCAAAGTATGGAATGATTGCCTTGAATAAAAGGCCTATTTACCCCTCTGCTTATACTTCTAAAATGCAACTTGCTACTGAACCAACACCTCCACAAGTTTTGACATCGGAAAATTTATTAAATACTTTAAAGATTATGAAACAAGACTTAATTTTGGAATTTAATCAAAAAATTACTGAAATAGAAAAAAAAATGCAGGACGCTTTAAAGAATATGGAAAAGCAGCTACGGATGGACATGTTAGAGGTTTGCAAAGGTTTAGCAACAAATGTTGATTTTTTGGAGGACTGTATTGAAACAAATAAACAAGCGTTGGCAACCTCGGTGGAATATATAAATAAATTCAAAAAGGATATCGCAAATTTTGAAACAGAGGTGTTGATGTCACAGTTTAGAAGAACGCAATTCGCTATTAGAGTAAGAGGGTTGAAAGAAGGTTTATATGATGATTTGAAAGGAAGAATGATTGAGGCCTTGGTACAGGTTTCTGGAATTTCTAAAGATGAGTTGGCTACACAAATTGAAAAGATATACAGGGTCAACTCGTGGCACGCAAAACAAAAACATTTACCAAGGGATATTGTTATATATTTTACCACAAGAGTCTTACGGAACAGAATTATTCAGGCGACATTTAAGAATAATCTTCAGGTGAATGGTCAGGAACTAAGGATTTGGAAAGAAATTCCCTTTAAAATGCTTAAAGCTAGAAAAGAATTTACTTTTTTGATTGATGAACTTAAAAGATTGAATTTACAATACAAATGGGAAGCACCAACAGGAGTTACAGTGAAATTTTTGGAGAAAAGATACCGGCTGAATACGATAAACAAAGCTACCGAATTTTATGTTAATATTTTAAAGGCTGATATATCTAAAATTCCAGAAGAAAGATGTATGAATGTAAAAGAAGACAAGGAGGAAAAGTCATCCTTATCGGATCAAAATGAAATAATCTCAAAGAGTCAAAGTGAATCGCAGAGTCAGAGAGATGTGAAAAAGGAGATGGAGTATTGGGATCAGATGGAAGAAGAGCTGATAAATTCAAAATCATCAAGATACAAAAGGAGGCAACCAATAAGATATAAAGAGAAGTAGTGTTGATATGTATTAGATGGATGGAGATAATATAATTGTATTTTCTTCTTCTCCTTTTTTTTATTGTTGTTTCTTCTTTTCTTCTTTCTTTTTTAAAAGGGAAATTTTTTTTTCTTTTTCCCCCTTTTTTAATAATTCTTTAAGAATTGGAATTTTTAATTTTTAATTAAAACTATTAAGTTTTAAATTATTACAATTAGATTTTAAAATTTGTTTTAAAGGAAGGATTTTTTTTTCATTTGCTTTAGGTTTTTGTTTTTCTCTCTCTCTTCTCTAGATTTTTACTATTATTATTATTATTATTATTATTATTATTATTATTATTATTATTATTATTATTATTATTATTATTATTATTATTATTATTATTATTATTATTATTATTATTATTATTATTATTATTATTATTATTATTATCATTACTATTGTTATTATTTTTATTGTTATTATTATTATTATTAATATTACCTTTAAGGATATCTTTTTATTATGAATTAACAAGTTGTTGAACAATAATACTATGTGGTTATGATGAAATTCAAAAGCTTTATTATTTAATATGTAGACATGTAATATTTTTTTATTTGAGCTAATAAGTTGTTGTATAATAATGTTATTATGTGAAATTTAAAGGTATTATTATTTAATATTTTTTATTATGAATCAAAGTTGTTGTATAATAATATTATGTTATGATGAAATTTAAAAGTTTTATTATTTAATATGTAGACATGTAATACTTTTTTAGTTTTATTTGAGTTAATAAGTTGCTTTAGAATAATATGTTGTTATGATGAAATTTAAAGGTATTATTATTTAATATCTTGATATTAGCTATGTAAAATTTTCTCGGTTTTAGTTAATCATGAGATTATTATTATCATTAACGTTTTTTTTAAAGATTTAGTATTATTAATAATTTTCATAGATCTAGAAAGTTGATTGAAAGGAGGAGGGAGAAACTGTTTCCCTTCCTTTGTATAACCCAGATTATATATATTAATATATTTTTATTTGTTATTTGTTATTTTTTAGAATTATATGGGAAATAATATAAAATATAGAAATTTAATGATGTTAGCAATGTGTAATTTGGAGTTGAGGGGTTTTTCTTTTTTCTTCTGTAATTACTGATATTATGCCCTGTGTTCTCTCTGGGAAGTCCGGGGGGGGGAGGGGGGGAGGGAAGGGGGTGGGGGTGGGGGTGGGGAGAAAAATTAAAAAATGTTTGTACTCTGTACTAATAAAACTTTTTCAATTAAAAAAAAAAGATCCATCTGATTCTTCAGCCTATCTTCTAGGGCAGTGATGGTGAACCTATGGCACGGGTGCCACAGGTGGCACACGGAGCCATATCTGAGGGCACGCAAGGCTTTGCCCTATGTCAACTCCAGCACACATGTGCATGCTGGCCAGCTGATTTTCGGCCTTCTGGAGGGCGGGGGGAGGGGCCATTTTCACCCGTTGGGCTGTTTTTCGCCCTCCCCAGGCTTCAGGAAAGCCTCCGGAGCCTGTGGATGGCATAAAACAGCCCAACAGGCCAACTGGAAGTTCGGAAATGTGAAGGCAGTGTGGGGGGCTTGTGTGTGCATGCACGAGGGGAGGCCATTGCATTATGGGTGTGGGCACACGCCATCGCGCCATCACACGTGTGTGCGCCCTTTTGGCACCCGAGCAAAAAACGGTTCGCCATCACTGTTCTAGGGTTTTGGCTATTCCTGCCGCAAATGGATGATAATCCTTGAGTTATGACTGTAATGGGAGCCTGCCCATCACAATTGTAATTCATGATGGTCGCAAAGCAGGTTGGTCATGTGATTGACCTGATTTTAGGACACTTATTGTAGTAGTTGTTAAGCAAACTGCATGGTTGTTGTGAACCAATGGTTCGCCTTAGGTGCGATTTTGCCAAAACCCGGAAGTAACTCCCAGTTTTCATCAAAACCTTTGTAAAACAAGGTCACGTGATTAGGAGATACTGTAAACGTCTGTAACTGCGATCCTGTTGCTGAGCACCCGATGTCCAGTCATGTGACCACAGCCTGACTGTCTGAGTTTTGAATCCGGGTCGTAAGCACCCCTCAGGCCCATCAAAACTGTGAATGGTTGCCAAAGCTACTAGTCATAAGTCAAGGCCCATCTGTATGGTTTCTTCTAAACCAGCCTGCCCAAGACTGACTCCTTTGAAGACATTTAGGACTAGACTTTCCATCATCCCCAGCCAGCACGGTGGTGGTTATTCTATGGGGAGAAGATGTGGCCATCCCAGCTCTGGAGACCAAAGGAGGAAAGGTGCTCTCAGCCTCTTGACCCTCATCTCTATCCCTGCCCTCTATCCTCCTCTCCTTTCCTGCTCCAGGGGCTGAGAAAGATGCGTTAGCCATGGGCCAGTCTGGGTCTCTGGGCCCCCAGGCAGCTCAGGACAGACCTGACGGAGCAGAAGCACTTTTTTCCTGTAATATTCAGCCAGTCTGTTATTTCCCAGCAGACCGTGACTGAATACGTTGACAATTCGCATGCACAACTTGATAGCTGGGCTGTTAACAATAGAAGGGGAGTCAACCAGAATGGCAGCAGACAGCTCAAGCAGGCTGATCCTTTGGGAAAAGCAATGGTCCGCAGAGTAGCCTGAGGACAAGACTGGGCAGCAAAAAACAAACCTTTTATTCAAATGAACCCAAATGGAACACTTCAGAGACACAAGTTTCCAGAGGGTAATGGCCAAATTAAGATGGTGACTGTGATTGCAGCTGCACCTATGTTTATATGCAATGCATTTTGTGTGCAATGCCCCTTTTGGACGGTATCCTGCAATCATCCCTGGTGAGAACCAAACAGTGAGGATAGCCTGCATTATTAGACCAATTCTGGAATACAGCTCACCTGTCTGGAACCCGCACTGCATATCAGACATAAATACAATCGAGAGAGTCCAGAAATATTTCACAAGAAGAGTCCTTCACTCCTCCGCTCACAACAAAATAGCTTATTCCACCAGACTTGAAATACTGGGATTAGACAATTTACAACTACGTCGCCTCCGATCTGATCTAAATGTAGTTCATAAAATCATATACCAAAATGTCCTTCCTGTTAATGACTACTTCAGCTTCAACCGTAACAATACACGAGCACGTAATAGATTCAAACTAAATGTAAAACGCTCCAAACTCGACTGCAGAAAATATGACTTCAGCAACAGAGTGATCAATGCCTGGAATGCACTACCTGACTCTGTGGTTTCTTCCCCAAACCCCAAAAACTTTAACCTTAGACTCTCTACAGTCGACCTCTCCTCGTTTCTAAGAGGTCTGTAAGGGGCGTGCATAAGCGCACCAGCGTGCCTACCGTCCCTGTCCTACTGTCCAATTGTCCTCTTTTATCGTTACTTTTTACTTATGTTTATACAAATTACTACTATACATGTTTGACAAATAAATAAAATAAATAAAATAAATTATGGACTTGCAATGTTGATCAACTTCCAGCAGAGGGCACTACAGATACAGGCAGGAGTAAGAAAGTAAGATGGAAATTGAGACCAAGATCTCCACCTACCCATCCCTTCCGGCTGGCCTTCTGGAACTCAACCCAGAACTTCTATGCTGGATGCTGAAAGGAAAGCAGCACGTTTGTCTGCCAGCTGCTTTTTAATGGCCAGGGGCATCTAGGTTACTCCGTGGCAATAAATTCCATGCCCTGATTGTGAACTGGGCAAATTTATTAACGACACTGACAAATGTATTTAGCCAGGCAGAGATCCAGCAGATGCATTCACACAGCATGCTAGAGATACCTTCAGTGTGGTATGAATCCAGCATGTTTGATTTGCTTATTGTTTGATGGATTATGGAAATTCAGACCAGTTAATTCAACTCCCAGATTAATGCAGCCACTGAATGATTCTCTTGGTCATTCAGTGTCCTTCCTTGGCTGACCCAAAATTATAATCCAAACTTGGGACTTGTCTGAATTGGAAAGCCATCTGCAAAACAACGAGTGCCCAGTGTTTTCCAGGAGACCTCCATGTCCAGGAATGCCCCACTGAGACTCATAAGCTTTCTTAGAAAATTGGAAGGATGGGCAACCCTTGCCTTTAGTTTTCTCTGGAACTGTGCCCAGGTGCCCAGATAAAGGGCAAAGGGAAGCAGGGATGGTGGCAATCAGGAAGGGCAGACCTATCAAAACCATGCTTTGCAAACAGTTTGGGCAGCCATTACGGGAAGGACAAGCCGCCTCCAACCACAGGTTTCCAAGGTTCCCACACCAATGCTGCAAACTTCCCCCCACAAAAAACCTCTCCCTTTTCAGCTTCACATGGATGTAAAGAGGTGCCAATCCCAGGAGGGACTGGAGGACCCAGAGGTCTCCGCACCTCATCTTGGCGTGTTTTGCAGTGTCCACTCAAATGCTTTCGACCTCTAAAACAAGAATCTGATACAGAAGGCTCCTCGGTTTCCATCTACCTGCACTAAGAAGGCACCTCTCAGCAATGTTTCTTTTAATTTCTTCCTCAGAGAGACCTTATCAGTATTAAAATTCAGTTACAACCCACAGTCCAAAAGATTCACAGCCGACTTTCAGCAATCTGAATTCTTTCTGGCATTCCCCAGAAATCTACCAGTAGCTGCCTTAGCTTAGATGTGATCAAAATCAACAAATTGTATCTCAGTGTGGAATAAAAAAGAATCTACAAATTGAATTTGACTTTTAAAGCATCCCTGCTCATCTTCTGGGCAGGTGGGGGAATATTCGCAGAAGATACTGTTTTTACAAAACAACAAAACATGTTTTTCTTCTAGAAAATATCACCAAGTGAAGGTTCATCGATGCCACATTGTTCACAGAATGTATTAAGCTGCATTTTTGGCACCGTGTACACTATGATCCTAACGGTGCTTTATTCAATAAACCAGACCTAAACAAATTATGGCTTAATGTGATGTTTCTGTCATCCCTGTTCCTACCTGGGAATCAGTTCTGGAAGCTGCCAATACCCAGAAATATAACCTTGGAGCTTTTGCAAGTCTAATCCATTCTGCATGTGCATAAAATGAATCTCTAATGTCTGCAAAAACACATTTGAGGGAGCAGAAGAGAACTGTAGGAGAGCGAGAACACAAGTAACCTTTACTCTCTCCCAATTTCCTTACTCTAATCTGCTCCCCTCTGCCGCAGCTCTGCCTCCGCCCAATGCAACCTGCGTTTACGGAGCCACCAGAGGCGAAGGAGGCGGGGCTTTCATTCTGAGCCAATGAAGAGAGTCTCAGGGGTATCCAAAGACATTTTTTCCAGGGAATTTCTAGATGGCTCTGCTGCCTCCCACACTGAGCATCCTGTTCTCCCACGCAGCTTCTGCTTTTCCTTTCATTCCCCAGAAGTCATGAAGGAAGGAAAGGCAGAAGAGCCGATAGTGCTGGGACCTCTGCAGTGAAAGCAGCCAGATGCAAAACAGCTGAGAGGGAGAACAAGACCAGAGGAAAATTGGTGGAAAACTCGGCTCTCCCTCTGCAGCTCCAAGCCCTGTTCTGACCGGCTCTGGCTCAGCCTGAAAGCTAAAAGCTTTAATCAGTTTAATTGCTAGATTAACAGCACACTTAAGATTAGTTACCCTTTGCAGACTGGATTTCCCCACTCAGTAATTAGGGTCCCCTGCTTTAATCACTTCACTCAGCATATTAACCCATGGCTTTAGTTGATTAATTGTGGAGGAGAAGATCTTTGGGGGGGGGGCGAGGACAGTTTTAAGAACCAGGGTGGCCAACTTCAGGGCCCATTCACTTATGGTGTCTGTTTTAGCTACTTTCACTTCTTAGTTGAATTAAGGAGATTTAGATATTTAGAATATTGGGCTTCCCGGAAGTCAAGAAGATGCCGTTTTAAAAGGACAAGACTCAAAAATTAGGCCAAAAAGGGCCATGAATTCCTCAGTTCTTCCCACCATTCATCCTTCCCCCTTTCATCTGACTGCAGAAGAGCCTGTTGTTGGGGCAGCTGCCCAGAGCTTTTGGGGAGGGAGGGAGGGAGGGAGGGAATGGGTGAGCCCTACAATGTAATTTACGATTTAATGACTGCCAGTTCACCGAACCTTCATGCCCTGTGTTGAGTTCACACAACAAGTTAAATTTTACTGTGCCTCTTTTAAAAACTAGCAACCTCCCCCCCCCCCCACAACCCCGTATTTCAGGCTTGCAATCCTCTGGGGGCTGCCATGCTATGGGCGTTTGTGTCTTGTCGTGAGCCTTATGCTAAAAGCTGCCGAAAGACGCCTCCCTGGCCGGCTCACGGGTCCAGGCCTCTGAGTTCAGCTCTAGCAACCCATGAAGACTCGGCTATTATGGGTTGGCAAAAGAGATCAGCAAAAGTTTCTCTTGGGAGGTGTCAGGACTTTGTTGGAGGGGGGAGGGAGGGGTGGCGGCTCACCTGGACAATTTCCAGCATCTCTTCCTTGCTGATGTACCCGTTGCCATCCAGGTCATACATGCTGAAAGCCCACATCAGCTTCTGCTCCAGTTTCCCCCGGGAGGTGACACTGAGCGCGATGATGAACTCTCGGAAGTCGATGGTGCCGTCGCCATTGGTGTCAAAAGTGCGGAAGACGTGCTCGGCGAACTTGGAGGCGTCCCCGTAAGGGAAGAAGTTGGCGTAGATTTTCTTGAACTCCTCCACATTGAGGATGCCCGTGGGGCAGTCTTTCAGGAAGCCCTTGTACCACTCCTGGAGCTCCAGGTCGGAGAATTCGGTGTTCTCCCGCAGGTCTTGGAGCATTTCTGGACGCAGCTTGCTGTTCTGCTTTCCCATGACTGAAGCAGGTTGCAAGCTGAAACACAAGGCACAAAGAGAACCTTGGCATCGACTAGGCCAGGACTCTGCAACCTTAAACACTCAAAGAGCCATTTGGACCCATTTCCCACAGAAAAGAAAACACCGGGAGCCACAAAACCTGGGTGGACGTGGCCAACTCGATGTCACTCACTCCCACCCAGTCACATGACCGCCCTAGCCACGCCTACCCAGCCGGTCATTAGGGCAGACAACTGGTTGTTAAAAAACACCGGGAGCCACAAAACCCTTTGACACCCCCCTCCCTCTCTCCCTCTCTCCCTCTCTCTCTCTCTCTCTCTCTCTCTCTCTCTCTGTGTGTGTGTGTGTGTGTGTGTGTGTGTGTGTGTGTATCTCCCTCTCATCCCCCGCCGTTGCCCTTACCTTTTCAGGCTAGGCAAGGAGTGACTGGGAGGGGTCAGGCGAGGGGCAGGGCCAGTCAGTGATGGGATCACCTGACGGGGAGCCACAGCAGAGGGCCCAAAGAGCCGCATGCGGCTCCGGAGTTGCAGGTTGCAGACCCCTGGACTAGGCCCACAACCCTGGCCATTTCTCTGGCCGACTCTCCAGAGGAACCTCACGCATGTTGCACGCTTGTTTATGCGGACTTCTGCGTGCAACACTGAGTGCTAGAAACTTGCTTCTGGGTTTTTAAATGTTAATTTGGATGTCCAACAACTCAGCTCTGTGCTCTATGAAGTCATAGGACACAGAACACAGGCCAGAAAATATGAGTGTTCCTGTTTCTGTTAGATTATCAAATGGTTCTGTGGTTTGAAGAAAGCAGGAAGAGACATCACGACGCTTTGAAAGTCGATTTTGGTCCCTTGGAGGGAAAACACACAGCATCTTCCTCCAGCAGAAAATACCTCTACCATTCTGGAGAAGAAACGTCAACGCATCCTCCACGAAATGCACCCCGGCTCTTCCTCTTGCAAGGAATTGTGTTTGTTTTAGTCAGAATTTTCAGTTGCGTTCAAGGCAATTCGTGACTTGGGAATGCAAAAGAAATCAGTGTGGATTAATAAAATGCAGCCCAATAGAAATGGCCAGAAGCAAGCTCTCACCACGGCATCAGCAGCAGAAGCAGCAAAATTAATAGAAATATTCTATGCAAGGCATATCTCAGGCTTACAAAAATAAACCCGTCTTGACTTCATGCCCGAGAGAACCTGAAGATGTGGACATAGCCGTGGGGGCGATGGGTGCTTCCACCTGTTTATTGGACCCGTGCCCCTCCTGGTTGGTTTCGGCCAGCAGGGAGGTGGCACGCGGTTGGATCCAGGCGATGGTCATCGCTTCTCTGAGGGAGGGATCCGTACCGCAGCCGTTAAAAGTTGCGGTGGTGAGACCCCTCCTGAAGAAGCCTTCCCTGGATCCAGCCGACTTGCAGAACTTTCGTCCGGTCTCCAACTTACCTTTTTAAGGTAAAGTTGTGGAGAAGGTGGTGGCTGCTCAGCTTCTGCGACTACTGGAGGAAACAGATCATCTAGACTCCTATCAGTCGGGTTTCAGGCGCGGCTACAGTACAGAAACTGCCTTGGTCGCTCTGATGGATGATCTCTGGCGAGCCCGGGATGGGGGAAATTCCTCCATCCTTGTGCTACTTGACCTCTCAGCAGCTTTCGATACCATCGACCGTGGTATCCTTCTGCATCGTCTCGGCGAGTTGGGAGTGGGAGGCACCGTTTTGCGGTGGTTCTCCTCTTATCTCGCCGATAGGATGCAGTCGGTGTTAACAGGAGGGCAGAGATTGTCCCCTAGGCCCCTGTCATGCGGGGTGCCTCAGGGGTCGGTCCTCTCGCCCATCCTGTTTAACATTTACATGAAACCACTGGGGGAGATCATCCGCAGACACGGGGTGTGTTTCCACCAGTACGCTGATGACACCCAGCTGTACATCACCACCCCGTCTCAATTCAGTGAGGCAGTTGATGTAATGTGCCGGTGCCTGGACGACGTTAGGACCTGGATGGGGAGGAACAGACTCAGACTCAACCCCGACAAGACTGAGTGGCTTTGGATATTGCCTCCTAAGGACCATGACAACTGTCCCTCCTTGGTTCTCGAGGGAGCGAAATTAACTCCCTCGGATCAGGTCCACAATTTGGGGGTCCTCCTAGACCCACATCTAAAATTGGAGCATCATCTTACTGCTGTGGCTAGGGGGGCCTTTGCACAGGTTCGCCTGGTGCACCAGTTGCGGCCATACTTGGAGAAGGAGGCTCTACTCATGGTCACTCATGCCCTTGTCACCTCCCGTTTGGACTATTGCAACGCGCTCTACATGGGGCTACCCTTGAAGAGTATCCGGAGACTTCAGTTGGTGCAAAATGCGGCTGTGCGTGCTGTGGTGGGTGTGCCAAGGTACACCCACGTGACACCTATACTCCGCCAGCTGCATTGGTTGCCCATCGGTCTCTGGGTACAATTCAAGGTGTTGATCATCATCTTTAAAGCCCTTCATGGCTTAGGACCAGGCTATCTCCGGGACCGCATTCTGCCTCGTACTTCCCTTCGACTGGTTAGGGCCCACAGAGTTGGCCTCCTCCAGGTCCCGTCAACCAAGCAATGCCGGCTGGCGGGCCCTAGGGGGAGGGCCTTGTCTGTGGGGGGCCCCGTGCTCTGGAACCAACTTGCCCCAGAGACCCGAACCATCCCCACACTGCTGGCCTTCCGAAAAGCCGTCAAGACATGGCTTTTCCTGCAGGCAGGGGGTAGAAACTAATCCATCTGAGCTCTCCCCCGGGTACGTCTGGTTGGTGGATGTTCTTAAATATTAATTTTTTAATTTTTGTACTTGGTTTTAATTAATGTTTATTTGCTGGTGTTCTTGTATATTTGCTGTACGTTGCCCTGAGTCCCTCAGGAGTAGGGCGGCATATAAGAACCAATAAATAAATAAATAAATAAATAAACCCATCCATACCTGGCAGCAGCCTGACCTGGCTAGGATTGCTGGGCTCCCACAAAACTGACAATCCTGGCCACTTTCTGCCCCAGACCAGAAGCACCAGATTCTGAACCAACCCCAAACCCTTCAAAGTTGTTTGTTCCTGGGGATCCAACCGCAGGTTTTTTCCCCACTGCATCCACAGCCATGTGAATCCGTCCTGTATGGAATTTAGTCTTGATGGCTATAATGGACTCATTAGATTTTATTTCAAGTTTGCTGGATGATCCAAAGAATCCCTTTACAACCATGTTTCTCAGCCTCAGCAGTTTTAAGGTATGTCAACTTCAACTCCCAGAATCCACACTTCTTAAAATTGCTGAGGTTGCAAAACACTGATCTGGAAGGACAGATGTCATATGCCAAAAAAAAAAAAAAAGGTACAAATACATATATTAATTCGGAGGATTTTAAAGTTCAGTTGAAACCAGAAACTTTTGGGACTAATGGATAAATAACTAGAAAAGCTGTAAAAGTCATAGAACTTTGTTTTTATGTATGATAACTGCAGTGACACTATTAAAGCAAAGGTTCAATCCTAACCACAGTGGAAGAATGGAGGAACTTGCAGAGATAGTTAAGTTGACCTTGATCAGAGAAAACACAGTATCTACATTGATGGCTGTCTGTAGTCCTTTTGCATGAAACAGAAAAAAAAGGTATTAATGATTGTGGTTTTGATTAGAAGAAAACCCTGGATAATAGGGAAAAAGTGAACTTTTTTTGTAATCATAGAAAAAGAGAAAATTTTGTAATTGTATCTATATTTGCTGCAAAGGAAATTGGAAGCTTCTATTTCTTTTTTATTCCTTCCTTCCTTCCTTCCTTCCTTCCTTCCTTCCTTCCTTCCTTCCTTCCTTCCTTCTTTCTTTCTTCTTTCTTTCTTTCTTTACTTTTTCTCTTTCTCTCTTTATCCATAGGTTTTATGTTCTTTTTAAAACTTAAAATTTATACAAGACAAATGCCAGATTTTTTTAGTTGGTGATGCAAAGCATTTGGGGACTCGTTGACTCATCTGATTTGGTCTTATGAGAGTGTGACACCTTTTTGAAATAATACTGTATGTATATTTATGGACAAATATTTTAACATTATTTTTTCCAGTCATTAACCCTGCTACAGGTGGTCCTTGACTTATGACCAATTGGTTAGCGACTGTTCAAAGTGATGAGGGAGTTCTGCAGGGCTACTCACCACTTAGTTCCAATGACCGCCCCTCCCCCACGGTCATGGGACTGCATTTTGAGAGGTCGACAACTGGCCCTCATTTATGGTCACTTGCAGCATCCAGTGGTAACATGACCACAATTGGACGTTTTTGACAAAAACTGATGTTTACTTTGGGTTCTCGATAAAAATGCTCCATAGTGAACAATGGCTTCAGATTACGACCGCTACGTGAATTTAATGATTGCTGCTAAAAAGGCCGTAAAATTGGGTTGGTCATCTGGGTGACCCACTTTATGACTATCCTGACTAGCTGTATAATATACGGCACTGCCAAGTTCTGTGCAGCATTGCTCAAAATTGGTTGGGTGGTGACTTGTGTTATAAACTGGATTTAATGGGCCCCTAGTTCCCCACATTAGAATGCCTTGCAACTTGATAGCCTTCCACATAGCAGCCTTTTATACTCCCCTAAATCCAAGGGGGCTGCGATGGCTCAGCGGTTAAAGAAGGTGAGCTTGTCAGTTGAAAAGCCAGCAGTCCAGGTTTGAGACCTGAGCACCGTGCGATGGGGTGAGCTCCCGTTCCTTGGTCCAGCTCCTGCCAACCTAGCAGTTCGAAAGCATGCAAGTTTGAGTAGATAAATAGGTACCACTTCGGTGTGAATGTAATAGCATTCCATGCACCTCTGGCATACAGTCATGGTGGCCACATGACCACAGAAATGTCTTCGGACAACGCTGGCTCCCTTGGCTAGGAAAAAGGAGATAAGCACCCACCCACCCCCACCCGTCAGACACGACAGGGAAGCCTTTCCCTTTTTTTACATGATCATCCAATCCCTTCGCACTTTTTATATACTTTCAGTTTTTAATTCATGTATATTTTATGTCTTCTAGCATTTTATAGGTTTTTTAGATATTTTTATTTTTACTGTACCTCACCTTCTTTAAACTGGTCTATAACCATTATAAAGATCTGAGTATTAGAAATGTTAATGTCATGCTAAATTATATCCCCAAACATTGAAATTTGACTGTATGAATTACAGCTGTATCAGGCAGAGTTACTGCTAAGAACATTGCTTTAAGAAACTGGAAAAGTAGTATTATTCCCAGTTTTGGAAAAGAATCAGATTTCCTAAAGGTGCTTTTTCAAGAGGCAACTGGACTTTCTTGTTTATTCTTTGAAGATGTTTTGCTTCTCATTCAAGAAGCTTCTTCAGCTCTTCAAAGAAAAACAAGGAAGTCCAGTTGCCTCTTGAAAAAGCACCTTTGGGACAACCATGACCTGGACGACAGAGAATCTCCCTAGACAACCAGGTTTCTTATTGTTTTGGAACAACAGTGTTGTTTAATTTCTTTTAACTTCTCTATATTGCTCATTATATTATTTATTTACAGGTAGCCCTTGATTTAAAACCATTCTGTCCATGATTAACCAAAAGTATACTTTACTAAAGCCAAAGTGGTTACAGAAGAAGCAAAGATGAATCTGAGTTTTTCATGCGCAGAGTTACAAGGGATAGTCAACTTTCCCTTGTTCTTGGCACACACACACACACACACACACACACACACACACACACACACACACACACACACACACACGGGGTTATCACTGACTGTCCAATTAGGTGTTAACAAACTGTTTAGGTAACGGTCCCCTAATTTCTTCTCTCTAAGCCAGGCAGGCAGAGTTCTGATGGAGTGAAGATAGACTCTGTAGCTTTCTCTCTTTTAGGGGCAGAGGCTCTTCCTTCTCAAGGAAGGGGACCGATTTATACCAGAGGCTGCTCCGCTGCCTTGAAAAACAATTTGCAATAGCTAATTAAAAGGGTTGGTGGAATGGACAGAACATAGAATAACAGAATAGGAAGGTGCCTAGAAGGTCATCTAGTCCAACCCTCTGCTCAGGCAAGAGACCCTATACCATTCTGAACAAATGGCTGTCCAGTCTCTTCTTGAAAGCCTCCAATGATGGAGCACCCACAACTTCTGAAGGCAAAAGTTGGTTTATTGTTTTCATTGCCAGGAAATTTCTCCTTAGTTCTAGGTTGGTTCTGTTCTTGATTAGTTTCCATCCATTGCTTTTTGTCCTGCCTTCTGGAGCTTTGGAAAATAGGTTGACCCCCCCACTTCTTTATGGCAGCCCCTCAAATATTGGAACACTGCTATCCTGTCGCCAGTACTCCTTCTTTTCATTAAACTAGACATACACTTTCTGCAACCGTTCTTCATATGTTTTAGCCTCTAGGCTCCTAATCATCTTTGTTGCTCTTCTTTGAACTCTTTTCCAGGGTCTCAACATCTTTTTTATATTGTGGAACTTTTTCTGGAAAAAAATACCTTAGGCAAGCTGTACTTTTTGTCACAGAGTAATTTGCATCGGAACTTTGCAAGTTGGGATCACTAACAAATCTGCTGGGGAAAATTGCACAGGAAACATTCAAATTTCCTATACATTCTCTCTGCCCTTGGTATCCATTCATTATTTATTTTATTTATTTATTTATTTATTTATTTGTCAAACATGTATAGTAGTAATTTGTATATACATAAGTAAAAAGTAACGACAATAGGACAGTAGGACAGGGACGGTAGGCACAGTGGTGCGCTTATGCACGCCCCTTACAGACCTCTTAGAAACGAGGAGAGGTCGACTGTAGACAGTCTAAGGTTAAAGTTTTTGGGGTTTGGGGAAGAAACCACAGAGTCAGGTAGTGCATTCCAGGCATTGATCACTCTGTTGCTGAAGTCATATTTTCTGCAGTCGAGTTTGGAGCGCTTTACATTTAGTTTGAATCTATTACGTGCTCGTGTATTGTTGCGGTTGAAGCTGAAGCAGTCATTAACAGGAAGGACATTTTGGTATATGATTTTATGAACTACATTTAGATCAGATCGGAGGCGACGTAGTTGTAAATTGTCTAATCCCAGTATTTCAAGTCTGGTGGAATAAGCTATTTTGTTGTGAGCGGAGGAGTGAAGGACTCTTCTTGTGAAATATTTCTGGACTCTCTCGATTGTATTTATGTCTGATATGCAGTGCGGGTTCCAGACAGGTGAGCTGTATTCCAGAATTGGTCTAACAAATGTTTTGTATGCTCTGGTTAGTAATGTAATGTTGCCAGAGAAGAAGCTACGCAAGATTAGATTAATAGCAATAGCACTTTACTTATATACCGCTTCATAGTGCTTTACAGCCCTCTCTAAGCGGTTTACAGAGTTCAGCATATTGCCCCCAACAATCTGGGTCCTCATTTTACCGACCTCAGAAGGATGGAAGGCTGAGTCAACCTTGAGCCTGGTGAGATTTGAACAGCTGAACTGCTGAACTAGCAGTCAGCCTGCAGTCGCAGCATTTAACCACTGCACCACTTAGTGCCTTTTTGGCAATGTTGTTACAATGGGCTCTAGCACTTAGGTCATTGGATATGAGTACTCCAAGGTCTTTGACAGAGTGAGGGTCATCTACAAGTTCGTTTCCTCCAAGTTTGTATTTTGTATTCTGATTTTTTTTGCCAATGTGTAAGACAGAGCATTTGTTGGTTGAGATTTGAAGTTGCCAGTTGTTTGACCATTCTGCTATATGGTCAAGGTCTTTTTGAAGGGTAGTAACATTGTCGGTGGTGTTAAATAGTTTAACATCATCAGCAAAGAGAACGCAGTTGCTTATAATATGATCACAAAGATCGTTTATGTAGAGTATGAAGAGTGTTGGTCCTAGAACACTGCCTTGAGGGACACCACTGTTGATAGGAGCAGGATTTGATATGGCACTTCCTATTTTGACCACTTGTTGTCTGTTAGACAGGAACGCAGTTATCCAATCATGTAGGGGTCCAGAAATGCCATAGGATTTTAGTTTCAGAAGTAGTTTGTCGTGTACAACTGAATCAAAGGCTTTACAAAAGCCTTTACTATTTACTATTGTTGAATTACTATTCAACAATATACATACTTCAGAAAAGGGAAGCGCTAAAAAAATATTCCATCCACCTTATTGGGAGCTGGATTGCAAGAAGACCAGCAAAATGTTTGTTTTGAAGATATATATATATATTAGGAATAGAACCTTGTGGCCTAGAGGTTAATCTTCTGACTTTCAAGCAGACTGCCCAGGTTCAATTCCCACTACGGGTATGGCTATCTGACGAGAGCAAAATAGCTCGAAATAGATCTATAATAGTCTCCCTTTATTTTCATTTATCAGCAAAAAATGTTACACACACACACACACACACACACACACATATCTATATATATATATATATTTAATATAAGTACTGTAAAGAAAAAGTATAAAACTTGAACAAACATTATATATAATCTATGAATAACAAACTAGCAAACGGCCATAAAGTTATGTTGAGGTAAGATGGGTGGCCTGTAAATTTTATAAATATGTGAAATAAAATACTGATAAAACTAACCAGAAATATGATATGTACTGTAAAAAGAATAAAGGAAAGGAAAAAAGAACATTTTTCTATCTCCCCACAGTACAAAAGTAGCTATTATGTCCTCCTACACCTACAGTAGCTACGCTCAAATTTTTAAGCTATAGGCTGACTCTTGATCCTATTCTCTGATTTTGCCCTTCCGGTGATAGGGACCAAGAGTTGGCAAATTTGGTTGCCATTCCTTGAGGGATGTCCCTGCAGGAGCCTCCCACCCCACCTCTTTGCAGATATTTGGGGGAGAAGAGCCCCACCATGCATACCTAAAAGGCTGCTGGTCATTTTTTTCTGAGTTAGTCATGGCTCTTTTGTTTTCTGTCCTAATCCATATCACATTCCCGAATGGAGAAGCAGCCATCTTGTGTCCTCGCAGGTTGTTGTCTCATTTGGACTCATCAGCAAAACCGTTGCATAAGACCAAGGATGGGGGGGACGGGGGGAGAGAAAAGGAAAGCTTTGCTTCTCCTGCGCTGACCAGATTTCTGATTCTTTTGGGAAGGGAGAAAACATGGCCTTTCCCAGCACATTCACTTCCTCTGCATCAATTTATCTCAGCAGCGGTTGCACTGTATTTCATAAAAGCTCAGCTGTGCAAGCCCAGCACAACTAGCTCCACATGCAGATCCCCAAATGTTGATCTCCTCAACAAAAGGGCTTTTTAAAAGCAACATTTGCCTTTGATTATTGTTGTGTCCTGAGATCTGCATATTAGCTGGGAAGTTTCCACTCAGGTCCACTCTATTGAGTAGAACAGGTAATTGCGGATTGGTCCATTTACAAGCCAGGGCTACCCTATTTAAACCACAGGCACACCTGGGTATTTGCTGTTGTTGCTCACTGTAACCAATAAAGAGCTGAAGTCACTCAACCAGTCTCCTGCCTCTTCAGTATTGGAACCTAACATTGGCGACGAAGGTGGGATACTGAAGAGTAATTTCAAACAAAGCAAGCAGCCCAGGCAGAAGAAAGCGTCGGACCACGAGACGCCAAATTCAAATCAGAACAAAGACTAAGGGACCATAAGAGGAGCCGCCATGTCATCGTCCTTCCACCCGCCGACCCCATACGGCCAAGCAAATGAGACATGGGAAAACTACTTGAGAAGATTCCTCTGTTTCCTGGGAGCCAACAATCTGAACGATCTCCAGACAGCAGGAAGAGGGACATGTTCCTAAGCCACTGCGAGCCAAAAGTCTTCGATATGGCTGTGGCACTACTGGAGCTGGAAACAATAGAAGCGACCACATGGTCCAGGCTACAAGAGGTGCTGAAGAGACACTACGATCCCGCACCTTCTAAAATAGTGAGCCAGTACGAATTCTGTGAACGAGTGCAGCATGAACAAGAAAGCATCAACGATTACATTGCAGCCCTAAGAAAGGCATCAGTCCATTGCAGTTCCAGAACCTAGACGAAGCGCTACTGGTCCAATTGGTCGGGGGTCTACGAGACATAAACCTACAAAAAAGACTTCTAGCCAAGGGAGATTACCTGACCCTGAAAATTGTGTTAGGGGAAGTCAAGGCAGCCGAGACTTCCGATAAGGCTGCCGAAATGCTGCGCCGGAAGAGCACGCCAGCCCAAACTAAAACAACTATTGTTTTACTGTTTTATTGTTTTATTGTATTGTTTAGTGGTTCTTCAAATGTTGTACACCGCCCTGAGTCCCCAGGGAGTAGGGCGGCATATAAAAATCCTAAATAAAAAAATAAAAAAATAAAAACTTCTGAAGTGAATGAGACCCAGATCCAAAGCCATGCAGAAATAGTAGATGAGGAAGTTTTCCGGATGGACCAGCGCCCAGGGGGTCGAAGACTTACACCCTGTCCCAGTTGCAGGGGGCAACACCCCCGAGCAGCCTGCCAGTTCCACGACGCCACTTGCCGAAGATGCAGAAAATTCAGTCACATTGTAAGGGTTTGCAGGGTGCCGCGATTCCCTAACAGAGGTACCGGCTGAAATTACTACCCGAATGAGCCAAGATGAGATGAGACGGGTCCCAACCAGCGAACCAGCAACTACACCCCACAATCAGGGGTAAACTATATCAGGGTGAACCAGGCAAGCGATCAGAACAGTTCAAAAATCCGCATCACTGTGCTTGTGGAGGGCTCTCCCTGTGACATGCAGATAGACATGGGCTCCTCGATAACTATTATGTCTTGGGCAACTGCGAAACGTGCTATGCCAAACCTCACCCAGGAGCAGCTAAGAGACCAGCCAGTAAGGATTTCCGACTGCCAAGGAAATCGAATTCCGATCTTGGGAATAAAAGAGGTAACCGTGAAATATGATGACCAGGAAGCAAGCTTAAAACTAACCATTGCCCGCGACCGCATCCCTAGCCGGTTGGGTTTCGATTGGTTCAGAGCGCTCAACATGGAGGTGACTAGAAACGCGACTGTGATCAACGCAATGGAAGCTGCTGAAGGAGACTGCAATGACCTGCTACAAGAGTTCCAGGACATTTTCGACCAACGGCTGGGCAAGTATGTGGGCACCCCAATTTCTTTTAATCTAGACCCAAAGATAGCCCCAATTAGACTGAAGCCACGTAGAATTCCCTTTCCATTAAAACCTAAGATAGACAAAGAGCTAGACAAACTAATAAGTCAGGGGATTTTAGAGCTGGTAGATCATGCAATAGCAGGGGTGGCCAAACGTGGCGCATTGGATGATTGCAAGTGGCGCATTGCAATCATCCAACGGACAGAAAAGGTGATGCCTTTCTGCCCGGCGAGCGGGAATTGTGGCTGCAAAAGAAGCAGAGGCCAAGCAATGCACCCCACATGCCTCGCACTCTCCTTACCTGCGGTGACAGTCACAGCAGGCAATTCCATCCACGGAACAGCTGCCTCGTGGGTGTCACTCCAGCCAGCACCTCCAGCAAGTGCGACCACTTTTGCCATCGATTGCGGCCACAAAAGCAGCAGGAGGCCAAGCTATGCGCCCCACGTGCCTGCCTTCTGAAGGGTACTGTAGCAGCCACTATCCACAATTTTTTTACCGTTATTTTGTCCCGACCCACGTGGCCCAGTACGGTATTGGGCCACGTGAGTCGGGATGAAATAAGGGTAAAAAAAGTGTGCATAGCTGCTGCTACAGTACCCTTCGGAAGGCTGGAGCAAGGCACGAGTTTCCTGCTGCAGAAGTGGCTGCGCCCGAGGAGCACTTTTGGGAGAGAAGGCAAAGGGGAAGTGATCAGCTTCCCCTTGCCCTTATCCCCCCCCCTTTGGCTCTCCAAGGGTCTCTCCCAGAACCAAGCTCTAGTGGAGCTCAAGCAGAGAAGTGGCCCGCAGGCTTTCAGGAGCAAAGTTCAGGCTGAGAGGAGCCGGAGTGGGGAGTCCAGTGCCACCCCAGCGCCCTTCTTTCCTTGGAAATGTGAGTCTTGGGAGGGGGAAACGGCATCCCCAGGCAGGGTGGGTATGTTGGTATGTATATAAAAAGCACAAAGGGAGGGAGCCAGCAGCCATAGATTAAGGAGCTTTGCGAAACGTCATGCCTACACTCAAAATTTGGTGAGGGAGGGGGAAGAGATACTTCCCTATCTCGGCAGTGTTTTGCCTGAAAATATTTGAGAACCAGACCAGAGAGAAGGAGGAAAGAGCCTGCGAGGAAACGCTGCTGATGCTTGCTGCCTGCAAGACACAGACAAACAGAGCGAAGTTACCGTATTTTTCAGAGTATAGGAAGCACCGGAGTATAAGACGCACCTAGATTTTAGAGGAGGAAAACAAGGAAAAAAGTGTTCTGAACCAAATGGTGTAGTAATATATTATTTAATAAATTACCAGTGTAGCAGAATACTTTTTACAACCATGTACACTTTTTACAAACTTCAAACTTGACAGCTTTAAGACTTGTGGACTTCAACTCCCAGAATTCCTCCTCCAGTCATGCTAGCTCAGGAATGGGAGTTGAAGTCCACAAGTCTTAAACTTGCCAAGGGGGTGCAAGGGTCTTCAAACTTGTGGGCTTTGGAGTTGCACGACCATCAGCCGAGCGGATTCCAGCTCTAGAGCCACCCCAAACCCCCCACAGCCCGCGAGCGGGGCGGAAGAAGGGAAAAGCCCCTCTCTTCTCAGTTCCCCATCGGGCTGGGCTCCGCCAAAGGCCGCCTCCCGTCTCGCAGACAGTTCCCTCCTGAAGTTTCAAGGGTCGCCATGTGATTTCCATGAACTTGAGCTGAGCAGATCTGCGGCACCGGGCAAAGGCGAAAGCGGCGGCTCCTGGTTTTCCCGGCCAAAGAGTGCTCGCTAGAGAAGAGCAGCTGGGGAAGCAGGCGAGGTGTCTGGGAAGCGCCGAGGGCAGCACGCGCGTCCGGGATGCCCCTCTTTGGGCTTTCCACTTAGGCGGCGGGGGCGGGCGCAAGTCTCGTCCCCACGCACGTCCCCGGCGCTTGCTGTGGCGACGCTGTTTTCTCCAAGACCTTTGGCGCCCTTTGGCCGACTGATCGGCCGTCCAACTCCTCTTTCTCTTCAGCCAGGATGTCTCAGGGGATCCCCGCCACGGGAAGCATTTTGGAACGAAGTTCCTCGTCCGACGGGACCCTGCAGGTAAACCGAAACCCAGGAGGTGTGTGTGTGTGTGTGTGTGTTTGTGTGTTTGTGTGTGTGTGTGTGTGTGTGTGTGTGTGTGTGTAGGGAATAGAAAAGTTGGACAGACAGACGCGCCTCCAAGCGAAACTTTACTCCGCTATTCAGAAATTGCCCAGGAACGCGTTCTTCAAATCGCGACTCCCAGCCGGGTCTGTTGGCGTTCGCGGGGCAGGAATTCTTTCCTCGCTGCCATTTAGACGCGCCAGACCTCGCTCGCACGCCCGCTCGCTCGCCCGGGCAGGACAGCGGGGACGGCGGCGGGGGCAAGCAGCGGTGGTGGCGGCGGCAAGCAACAGCAGGGATGGCGGGGGCAAGCAGCGGGGGGCAAGTGGCGGTGGCGGTGGCAGCGGCGGGCGGCGGGGACGGCGGCAGGGGCCAGCAGCGGATGGAACCGGCCGAAACTGCAACACACGGAGGCCGAAAACCTCCGAAGGGTGGGGGCTGGTAGGTGGGTAGGGCTACATTCGGTGTATAAGACGCACCCAAATTTTCACCCTCTTTTGGGGGGTAAAAAGGTGCATCTTATACTCCGAAAAATACGGTAATTGAAGACGCTCAACGAATCAGACGCTTCGCTGGAGAAACCACCTGCCAGCCCAGGCTTCCTAAATCTCTCGTTCCCCAGATGGGCCCCCTCCCCTCGCGAAGAAAGCCCAACCCAAAGCAAACTCTGCCTCCAGCCACCTCTTCGTCCTGGTGAAACTCTCTTTGAAAGGACGATCTGCAGGTGGCGGGGGGGGGAGATTTCCTGCACATCGGCAGCAGCGTCTTCTCGCAGGGCTTCCTCCTTGCAGGGCTTCTGCTGCCCCCCTGGCCCCTCTTAGCGCCCCCCATAAGTCATCCCCCCCAGGGGGCGGTACCGCCTACTTTGGGAAACACTGTTTTAAATCCTGCAGACCACTAATATGATCTGCCTAATGACCGGCTGGGTGGGCGTGGGCAACTCGATGTCACTCACGTCGAGGGGCGCCTCGCCGGTCTCTACTCGCCCCCCCCCCTCCCAGCCACTCCTCGTCTCCCCACCCAGGCTCCTTAGGGCCCCAACAGGAAGCAGTTGTTGGAGCTAAGCAGCCACCATGAGAAAGAGTTGGCAAAACAGCTGGCTCAGTTCAAATTGGATCTGACTGAGGAGGCTCAGCAGAAGTACCTCACTGAGGACTACAAACATAGGCTTTCCAAGCAGAGGGAAGACCTGCGGAAGTGCAAGGCCAGGTACCAGTGCCTGGAGCGTCAGCAGGCTGAGATGGTCAGCCAGTTCCAGGCCATGATGCAGTCCCACTGGAACAAGGCCCTCGGGCTCTTCACCACCAGAGGCGCTTCCCTCCAGCCTTCGCCCAAAGCCCCACACCAGGAGGCTGAAGCAGACCCCGAGTTGGAATTTCTGCCCCACTCCGACCCACACAAAAAGACCCCGAAGTGGGAGACTTTCTGCAGCAACACAAACGTTCATTGCACGTATCCGTCCCAGGGGCCGTACTTTGAGGACCCTTGATTGACCCCATGGCTGACCCCATAGCTCTTCCTGCAGGCAGGGTGAAAAGAGATCTTATTCCCCCATAGATGATTGTTGTTTTAAATTTTTTTTAATTTTTTTTAATTGTTTTTATTATATTCTTGATTGTTCTTATTTCTGCTGTACGCCGCCCTGAGTCCTACGGGATTGGGCGGCCTATAAGAACTTTTAATTAAATTAAGTTAAATTAAATTAAATTTAGTGCAATATAAAAAATGCAAATAATTTTTCTGCGGATCACCAAAATTTTCTCACGGACCACCAGTTGGTGACCGCTGCTTTAGAGCACTCGCTAGAGCAGGGGATTCTGGGAAATATGTGTGCAGGATGTGTCCACAATGCTCAACTCCTGCTTGCCTCCAGCGAGGCTCGAAGCAGAACTGCCTGGAGAGAACATTTTGCTGCCAGTGGCTCAGCTTTCTGAAAAGAGGTCAGGGACTGATTGGAAATCTGCTCTGGATTTGTGGTATTTCAGAAATTAGCCTCCTGTCCGCGGAGATAAGAAGACAGAGGACATTTTGTGCCACTTGGCTCCTCTGCCAGCTTCTGGCTTTTTGACCACGGAGTGCAAAGTATTTAGAAACATGATTACAATGTACCATTAATGTTAGACGTGTACTAGATTATTTATTTATTTTTATCCCGTTTTTATTATTTCTATAGATAGCTCGAGGCAGCAAAAATGCCTAACATTATTTACATTTATTCCTGGTTATTTATTTATTAGATTTTGACTCCAGCTTTATTACTTTATAAGTAACTCAAGGCAGTTATCTAATCCTCCTTCTATTCTCCTCACAACAACCCTGTGAGGTGGGTTGGGTTGAGAGACTGGCCCAAAGTCACCCATTTGACTCTCATGCCTAAGGCAGGACTAGAACTCACCGTCTCCTGGTTTCTAGGCCATCATTCTAACCACTTAACTAATCAGGGCAAGTTCTGTTTCATTTGTACATAATTTAATCTTGTATTTTATATTTTATATTTTATGTCACATGGTATTCCTTATTTTAATTGTGATGCTTCTGACATGAATAAACAAACAAATCTTAACCTCTAGAGACCAAATTGGCTCTTCCTGATGAGCCCACAGCCTCCACTCCAAGCCCAGGGCCAGGATATCCACAAACTCAGCTGCTGTCCTTGGAACTGATATTCCCTCCACCTGTATGTTTATTACCTTCAAACCAGAAAGGAAGAACAAAGAGAAATAAATCTGGAAACAAAGTTGCTGAAAGAATACCAGAAATTTATGTGAAATCCTAGGTCAAATCCATTTTCTAGCTTTTGTTTCTTTTTTTTAAAGTTTGCAGCTTAATAGTTTTAGCAAAGCTAAACACCAGAGGGTTGGTGTGGGCAAGAGGAAATCAAAATGGCACCGAGATGGCACCATCCAAGCCTGCTGCGCATTGGCAGACCCTAATTTAGCCACCAAAGTGAGGCAAAGCGCTCAGCAATGGAAACCTTGGGCCAAAGCAGGTCTGGGCAACGGTTTCCTGCCCTGGCAGGGTTAACTTCATCTCAGCAGGAAAGGTTGGCCTGAAGCCCCATTGATGATCCTAGCCTGGCCTCTAATGCCTTTTCCCCCTCCAAGAAAATGGGCCCCTCCCTCCGTCCTTGGATCATGTCTGTGTAAGGGAGAAAACCACGGCTGAATACTGGAACAATGAAGGACAGTTCTGCCCAGTGGTGGGAGGAGGCAGGGCCTGTTCACATGGCTGGTGAACATGTTCACAAAATGGCTGTCAAGTCAATTATAGATACCTATTGATCAGCAGGCAAATGGTCAGGTTGTTCCCCCTCCCTCCCTCCCTCTCACACACACAAGGTAGGAGTCCTAGGAGACAACCACTTCAATAGGAGCCAGCCATGTGCTGCAGCTGCCGAAAAAGCCAAGGCCACCCTGGGCTGCATCAAGTGATAGCCTTATTTTACACTGCACTGGAGAGGCCATACCTGAATATTCTGTACAGCTCTGGTCACCATGACACGACCCTAAGACTGCAGGGAAGAGCAACAAAGATGACAAAGGCTGGAGGCTAAGTCATATGATGAACAGTTGAGGCAGCTAGTTATGTCTAGCCTATCAATGAGAAGGATTTGGGGGGGGGGGCATGATAACTGTCTTCAGGTACTTGAGGGACTGTCACAGAGAAGAAGGAATTGGCTTATTCTCCAAAGCACCTGAGGGCAGGACAGGATGCAATGAGTGGAAGCTTATTAAAGAGAGATCCAACCTAGATTTATTTATTAAAATTTCTATGCCGCCCAACTCCCAAATTTTCTGACAGTGAGAACAATTAATCAATGGAACAGCTTCCCTCCTGGGGTTGTGGGTGCTCCATCCCTGGAGGCTTTCAAAAATAGACTGGGCAAATACCTAACTGGGATGGTATAAAGTCTCCTCCTTGATCAAGGGGTTGGACTAGAAGACCTCCAAGGTCCCTTCCAGCTCTATGGTTCTGTGTTTTATGTTCCATGCTGATCAGGGTGAGCTTTTTAACCTGCATTATTCTCCTGGGTTCCCACAGGCCCCTCTTCCGCAGGCGTGCCCACAACAAAGCCAAGAGGGTGGGCATGATGTGCAGTCAATGCCGTCCCTCTTTCTTGTGAGTGACCATTTGGATGTTTCTGACCACACCCTGTGGATGAGCACTGCCTTCCAGTTATCAGTTTTGAAAAGCAAATGATACAGCTGCCAGCATTTTCTTTTGTCTGACCCGTCCTCACAATCATCTGCATTTGATAGTTTGTAAACTATTTGCCTAGTTTCAGGTAATCTTCAACTTATGACCAGTTGCTTAGCAACTGAAGTTATGACTAACCTGAAAAAGGGCATTTAGGGCCCTCTCCACCATCACATGTCCGACTTCGAGCACTTAGCAACACAACTGCATTTAGGGCCGTTTGCAGTGTCCCAGAATCATGTGACCACATTTTATAACAGTTTTGCTGAAAAGCAGCACTTACTTCTGGTTTTCAAGAAAACCATGCCTACGGGGAAGCATTGGTTTGCTTAACGACCGTGGCGTTTGCTTTACAGCCATGGCATTCACTGCAAAAATGGACGTAAGATCAGGTCGGTCAGGTGGTTGACCTGTTTTATAACCGCTACAACATTTGATGCTTTTTTGTTGTTGTTGCTGTTGCTCTTATCACCCCAAACAATTGGTATCATCATTCCAATGTAATGGAGAGAATTGCACATCTGCCAGCCCAGATCATTTGTGAGGGAGCTGTAAAGTGTGTCCCACAGAAAGGATCTTTTCCTGGGATCTGCCCTTGGCTGCTTGTTCTGTTGCAAGAGCCCCTCTGAGGGACAGTGAGGAGGGAATCCAGCAGGGATGTCCACAGGTATGGTCAAAACAGACATGCAACACACACACAAACACACAAAACCAGCTTAGCTTGCATCGCGGGATTGTACCCACCATTTTGCTTTTTTTTTTAACCATCCCTTGCAGATAATCCTGGATGCAAGCCAAGGGAGGGATGATAATGGAGAATGACGGAAGGTGCCCAACTGAGTGGAGATGGCAAAAGGCCCCCATTCTGGAAGCTGTTTTAAAGTTCAGAGGTTGGGAGCTCAGGCAACATTTCTTATTGGAGGCAAAGCAAGAATGGCTCTGGCTTCTCTGACCTGTTCCTGGGGAAGACTTTCCGCAGCAGCTCCCTCCAGACCGTCCCCCGTTGCAAAATCCTGCTCTGGGAAAGGGTGGCAGCACGGCTCCCCATTCGCCCAGGCAGCAGATGGGTGCCCTGATGGCCAAGGACTGAAAATAGCAGCCAGGAGAACAAGACAGGCAGAACTTTCACCTGAAATGTCAGCCGAAGGCAGGGGGCTAAAGTGCATGCCCCCCTCCCCCGGGAATGGGTGGGGGAAACCTTTGGGAGCCTGTGCATTTTGGAGCTGTAAAGAAGCGAGATGACCAAAAAAATGCTTCATAGGACTCCTCCATTTTACCCTATAAAGCCCCCTCCCATAATGGCCCCTGGATCTACCTGCTTTTGGAGTGGAACCAAAGACACGCTGCGCAAAGGCTGGGGGGGGGTTGCTTCTGAGGGGTGGAAATGGTGGGCTCCAGCCAGAAGGCACAGAGGGTAGCTGGACATTAAAATAAAGTTGCAACCACCACCATGATTTTTTGGCCCTTCCCAAGACCCCTGCATAGGAATTCTGGACATAGGAATTGCAAAAGGGAAGGGATGACTGTGGGACCAGCGGGGTCCACACAAGGATGCTTCTCCCGATCCACTGGAAGCCCATTTCAACTGCAGCTCCTATTCAGTTTACAAGCAGCACAAGGGATCCTCAGAACAGGAATTCCCTCCCCTAAACAGGGGAAACCGCCCAGCACCAAACACTCAATTGGGGAACATCTGAGGCAGCTGCAGGAGGAGGCCCCTTTCCCCGGCCCAGCCAGAGGAAGGCCCGGTGGCTGGACCCCCATCCTAGGCAAGAGGCGGCTTTCCTGTCAGCTGCTCCCTGCTCTTTTTCAGCCAGAGGTGTTGCTGAAGGTCCAGCCCAGAATTTCCGAGTCTGCTGTCCTGCAGGAACCGCTTTCCCCAAAGATGCGTCTCTTTCACTCCAGGAAAGTGCAAGGCAAGAGCAGCCGGTTGCAAAAGGGCCTTTCCCTTCTCCAGACTGGCATTTTCCTGAAAGCTCCAACCCGAGGATGCTCCAGCTGTAACCACTGTCCATGAGCCTCTGTAGGCCCAGGACTGGCCACCGTTGGAGACTGGAGGTTGAGCCAGGCGAGGCTGGAGTTTAAGCGGCCACGAAATGTTTTTCCAAGTCAGACTTCTGGCTTTGGAGTCCAGAGACTGCAAGAGACCGAACCGCCAGAGGAAAAAAGAATGGGATACCGAACCTTCAATGATAGACGTCTCTGGAGAGTCTCAGTCATCCAGTCATGGCTGTCCCAGAGATGCTTTTTCAAGAGGCAGCTGGACTTTCTGGTTTTTCTTTGAAAACGTTTCGCTTCTGAGAGCTGAAGAAGCTTCTTGGAGAAGAAGTGAAATGTCTTCAAAGAAAAACCAGGAAGTCCAGCTGCCTCTTGAGAAAAGCACCTTTGGGACTTCAATGACAGAGTTTGACAACAGAGGCTTTTGAGCTGCAAGTAAAGGAAGTCCTTCTCTATGGAAATCGGCAGCCCCCGGTCACCCAAAAAGTTGCCCTGGCAGGGAGAAGGCTCTCCAAAGCCACTGACCCTGTAGAAGTCTGGGCTGACCAGATTCTGGGCTTTCTAAACCCATTTTGGAGGGGGGAGTTTGGGTTATATCATGAGGGCAGGTGAGGGGTCCTTGGGGGAAGCCCAGGTTGGCCCCACTCTCAAAGAAAGCCGAGAATGATCAGTTTGTGTTTGGAGTTCCTGCATTAAGTGGGTCATCTCCCTTTTGAGAAGCATTTTTGCAGCAGAAGAAAGGCAAGAGTGTAGAGAGGGGGAGGGAGGGTGGGGAAGCGTTGCTGCTTCATTAATATTTTACTTTCCCTCTCTGCAGCCTGTCTGTAATTGCAGTCCAAATGACCGAGGAGTTAATCCAAAGAGCAACGAAGGATGCTGTGATTTTGAGCAGCCTGGTGTTCCAGATTCCCTGGCATCCCAGCTCTCCCCCAACCATCCACCATGCCTGGTGCCCGGCTCTCTCTTTCAGCACAAGATTTGCTCTTTCTGCTCTAGCATCCAATATTGGCAGAGGGGTTTCCCTCACCAGGCAGATAGCCTGTGTTCGGTTCCCGAGCTGCGCCATGAATGTCCGAGGGGTGTCTGCTTGCTTGCCTCAGCACCAAACTGGTCCCCTTTGGTCTCCACTGGTCAAAGACCCACCTCTCCTTTCTAGCCCAGGGAGAGCAGACTGATGCAAAGGCTTCTTTTCCCCTTTTCCTTTCACCCTTAGTTATTATTATTATTATTAGTGAGATTTATATACCGCCTCCCAGTGCAAGCGCTCTCTAAGCAGTTTACACCAGTAAGCAATGTTTACATTGCCCCCAACAATCTGGGTCCTCATTTTCCTTCCATCCATTTCCATCGGAAGGATGGAAGGCTGAGTCAACCTTGAGCAGGTGAGATTTGAACAGCTGACCTGCGGATCACAGTCAGCTAAAGTGGCCTACAGTACTACACTCTAACCACTGCGCTACCTTGGGCGCAGTTAAAATGTCCCAGTGATGTTTCTTCTCCTGGTCCACGTCTTCACAGGACCAAGAATCCCTTCAGGGTGTATATCGATGCCCCTTTGCACGGTTGAATTTTCACCTGTGGCTGCTCCAAAGAGGACGCAGGGCGAGGCAGAAGCAGCCTCTCTGATCCTGGAGGGACTGCACAGCTGATCCAACATCTAGATCCTCCTCAGTATTCAAGACACGCGTTGCTCCCTCCTTAGGATGCAGCCTACTTGGCTCTCTTCCAGCCTTCGCCCACAGAAGAGGGAAGCAATCTGGGCACTGAAAAGTGAGAATTGTTGCCAAGTGGCAGCAAACTGCGGCAATATGCCAGATCTGCTCCCCTCATATCTGCTCTCCTCATCAAGTGCACATCCTCCACTTAGGATGGGAATAAGCCAAAAATCAGGCCAAGAAAAAGGTGCTACCAGATGCTGAGAGTTTTCCCAGGATGAAAGAGGGGAGATGCCTCAAGTCCGGGCAGGTTGTTGATGGAAGCCACAAATCAGAAGTCCTTGGAGCAGGCCTGGGGCCATCTTCCCAGCCCCCTCTCCTTCCCCAGGATGAGCAGTGGCATGCCACCCACTCAAAATGGCCGCCCAGCCGTTGGCACAACACAAGGCAAGTAAAATGCACTTTTCTTTGCCAGGGTGTGGAAAATAGTGGTCGCTCAGAAATTTACACATCAGTAAAATGTTCTCCTTCTCCTTGGCTTTTTATTTACATCACCGAAGTAATTTCTAAAAGATTATTTTCACTATACAAAAGTTCCTCTATCTCAAAATATTGATCATGGATGTATAAAATGTCATCTTGCCTTAGGGGTACAAGTGTAATTTATTTATTCCGAAATTATTGTGTGTGGGGGGGGGGTTATAGTTTCTGTTTAGTTTTTGTTTGCTTTCTTTCTTGTATTATTTTAAACAAATCTCTGATGTTTTATTCATGCAGTTTAAATATATCCATTAAAGTGTTTCTGGGTCTGAAACATTTATGAAATGCCTAGTCAGAAAACTCATCCTGGTGCACATCAATACTTTTTTCAAGCAGGCAGGGGCTGATTGGAGTTGTAGTCCAACAAAACTGGAGCTATTAAATTCTAGACAGTTCCTTTTCTTAACTGTAAGGGGAAAACTGAGGTTGGTTTATGTCTCTCAAATGTGCAGAATACTTCCTTTCATAACTTGTTCAGTTTTTCTAAGAAAATGGTATCCAAATTGTTTATGCGCTTTCTCTCAATTTTTCAATAACAATTTGTGTTCTGCTCTTCTCCAACTGTCTGAAGTTAGATTGGGGGGGAAAGCTGACTTTAATTTCTAGATGAAAGAATAGCTAGATTTTACATTGAGCGACTTTTAAAATTTTGGTGGTGCCTTAATTTCTCCTTCATCTAAGAAAGTAGGCATGAATATTTATGGCACTTGAAAGCATAAACAAGCCGAAGATCCTCGAATCCCTGGCAATGTTTCTCCTCTTTTCTGAAACCAAGACATGGAAAGTAATAATTTATGGAAAAACAGAGGCAGTTCCTTGATTAACAGAAACTCTGGCCATCCAAAGCATCCCTCAGCACCAGGATGGAGCTGGAAGGACCCAAAATAAAGATCCAGCTGTGTGCAACTATTTTCTTCCCCAATTCTGCATCTCTCCAACTAAAGCCAGAAAGATGAGGATGAAGACTATCCTTTAAATAAGAAATTTTAATTGTCTTACTACCTGAGTAAGCATGCTTAATGCAAAAGGGCATATGTTAGAGTAAAGTTGGACTGCAATTCTTTCCTTTCTGTTGGAAACGGGGAGGCAGCCTTTGCTCCTTCAGAAACACTGTCCCTCTGGTGGGAGTGGAGAAAAGACCGGAGGGAATAAGGGAACTTCAAGATGCTGGTCCTTCCCTGAAGCCCATTTGAAATTGCCCTCCAAAACTTTTAGGCACCAGCATGTAGCCATTCCTGTTCAAGGAAGTTGATTTCAGGCAGAATTCACTCCTCCAAATGAAACATGCAAATAATTGCTGCTCCCTAATGTCAAACCAAAGCCCTTCCCCCGCCCTTTCAGGAAATCCAAGGCAGAAGGAAGAGCAGAAGAACATTCTTTGTTCATGCCATTCCAGAAGCTTTATCTGCATGAAGCCGAAGGCCTCCAGCTCCTTCTCACCCATGGATCTACTTCAAGATCAGCCAAAGTCAGCAGGTGTTGCAACCTGGTTGAAAACCAATAAAGGAGGAAGTGGCCATCTACCAGTCTTTTTCAAGGATGCAATATTGTATGATCTTGAGGGGATGCCACAGAGAGGAGGGGGTCAGGCTGTTCGCTATGGCACCAGAAAGCCAGACAAGGAATAATGGATGGAAGCTGACCAAGGAGAGATTCAACCTGGAAGTGAGGAGAAACTTTCTGACAGTGAGAGCGATCAACCAGTGGAACAGCTTGCCAGCAGAGGTCATGAGAGCCCCAACACTTGCGACCTTCAAGAGGAGAGAGGACTGCCATCTGTCTCAAAGGGTGTAGGAACTCCTGCTTGAGCAGGGGGTTGGACTAGATGACCTACAAGGTCCCTTCCAACTCTAGTAATAAATCAAATCATAGAATCTTAGGGCTGAGGATGACCATGGAGGGTGGGTGGATGTACAGTACCTGCAGCTACAGGGCTAACGGTTGCCATCCATTTTGCAACCATCCAACAAAAGACCGATGCATCTATCCTGGGGCAGCACATGAATAAAACCAATGATGTGAAGGAGTTCCTTTGCCAGTTCTGGATCTTCCCTGCCAGTCAATTTCATGGCAAAACTCTAGAATCCCTCCCCCAACCCCAAATTGTCTTTTTCTTAAGCCATGGAGTCCAAAATGGGTCATTTTTTTACTCAGATGCAAATAGCTCCAGAGGGCTTTTGCTGCACACCTTTTCCAGTGTGGACACATATATCCAAGTGTGGTCTCACAACGGACGTACACAAGATACAACCACACTGTCAATTTCATTTCTCTCCTTTCTCCAAGGAGCCTCAGAGGCTGCCTGCATTCCCAGCAATTGCAGAACCCAACTGGGTTCTCTGAAGAGATCTGGGCCAGCGGTCATCAGCAATGGGTCCTTCAGGGTGAGGGACCTGGCCAGTATGACTTAGTGGGCATGGTCATTGTCAGGACAATCACTGCCTCTGGGATAGGGGAGAATTGACTGGATGGGAATCCCATGGCAAAAATAAGGCAAATGTAATAAATCCACCTAAGCTGAAGTCTTCCTCCACCTCTTGCACAGTGAACACATTGGACTGATGAATGAATATCAGGTGCAGCACTAAGAGAGCCAACAGGAGAGATTGGAAGCCCTGCTCTCATTGTGATCAATTGGGGCTGACACAGCTGATGTGAGAAGAAGGAAATGGGGAGGGGGAGGCTAGGAAATCAGAAAGGGTATCCCAGAAGAAGGGGAACAGGCAGAAGGGTTTCCCTGAAGCTACCAAGAAAACTGCTTGAGCTGTCCCCGAAATGCAAGGAACCTAGCTTTACCCTTTTCACCCCTGCAAAATGCCCCAGGCACAAATGGCAGAGCATACTGTATTAACAATAGCAGTTAAAACTCCAGAGGACTGGGGTGAAATGCTGGGGGTGGGGGGGTGGGGAGCACAGGGTGGCTTCAGCAGCATTCAGGAACTGGTACCACCAGCGGCCCCCTCCTTCTCCCTGCCATCATCCCTGAGCTCTGCTGGGGGGAGGATCTCTGTCCAGCTCCAGCTGTGGCAGCTGATCCTGGCCAGGCAAGCGCAGCAGGCAGGGGGGGAGGGGGATCTTACTCCCCTTCTTTGGGCAGTTCCAGCGTCAAGGGGGAGATGTGGATAACCTCCCCCAGCGGGTTCTCCCCATCTGCCACCAGGCAGCACACAGCCACAGCAGAGCTGATGGGGCTCTCCCTCACCTGCTCTCCCAGGGCATTGCTGCACAGGGGCAGGGAGGGGGCAGCCCGATTCCAGCTGGAGTCGCCACGCATCTCTTTGTGTGCACTGGAGAATCGCTGCTCCTCCCGGCCCCCAGCTCAACTTTCCATCCATGCCCAGGACAGGCAGCCGTAGCACAGTCCCCGCGGAGGGCCGGCAGATCTCCCCAGCCCTTCTACCCCAGGGGTCTCCACAGTCCCCGGGGGACACCCCCTTCCTCTCGCGCAGGGGCAGCGGCGACGAACGCCAGCCGGGCACCTTGCGAGGCACCGCCCCCGCCCCTTCGGCCGGTGTGGGGGTCTCCCGTCCCTCCCCAAAGGGCGGCCCCGATTCTCTGCGCTGTTTCCTGCAGCGATCCTAGAAAGCCGCTCTCCCCAGCCAAGGCCGGGTGGGGGTCGGGGGAACGGGAGGGGGCTGGCTTCTTTCGCGCGCTCCGGCAGTGCAATCCCCGGGGAAAGGCGCCCACCCGCCAACTGCAACGCCTCCTCGCCGGTGTGCGAGAGCCGAGAGCGCCGCCTCCCCGCGCGATCTACCTGACCAAGGGCTGGGATATCCCGACGATGGTCGCGACGGCTGCTAAGCGAGCGCCAGCGACTCCTGCCGCATCTTCCGCCGCCTCCTTACAACCGCTGGAGCCGGAGCGGCACGCGCTGCCTGGCCGGGCTGCTGGGCGGGGGCGAGAAGGAGGGGCTCGTGCAAAGGCGGGGAGGGGGGGAGGATGTCCCTGCAGCTCCCCCCGGCGGGGCTCCCCGGAATCTCCCCTCCCGCCAAGCCCGGCCCCGCCAAGGGACTTCCGAGCCCGCCTGCGCTGCGCCCTCCTTCCCAGCCCACTTCCCCCCGAGCGCCCCCCTCCCTGCGGCCTGGGGTGGTATAGTCCGGCGGGAAGGGAGCGGGCCGCCACCCCGATGACTCCGGGGAAGACTTGCCCCCCCCGGCGGCCCTTCCCTGGCGCAAGGGAGGGCCGGGGGGCCGAAGGCGGGAGGCCGAGTGGGAGCGCGAAGGGTCGACCAGGAGGCGCGCCGGGTCCCGCCAAGAGACGCCGCAGCCCAGGGGGGACGACGCCCTTCCCCGCCCGGCGAAAGAGGCTCCTTCGCCGGATCCCGCTCGCCTGCCCTCGCGTCCCTTTGCAAGGCTCTCCGGGCGGCTCCCGCGCGAGTCCGCTGAGGATTCGGCGCTACTCCGGCGGCGCAAGCCGCTTGGTCCGCCGGGATGGCTGCCTGGCTTCCGATGGCCCCGACGTCGGAACCGAGGATGGCTTCCCGGGAAGGGCCGGGGGCGCTGCATAGGGGGCGGCTGTCGATTAAACGCTCAAAACAGTAAAACACGGCCACTAAAAATAAGCTAAAATGGACAAGAATCCCGACTCTCCATCAACCGAATCCAGAAGCGACATTTTATGCCTTGCAGAGGCCAGCAGGGTTGGGGGGGCACGTTCCAAAGGGTGAGCGCCACAGCTGAAAAGGCCCTCCTGGATCCGGCCAGGTGGCCTCTCTTACAGGTGGCACCTGGCACCTGCCTCTCCTGGCAGATCTGCCCCTACAGGTAGGCACCAATTGGAGAGATGGTCCGGAGCCATGAAGGCCTTTCAAGGTAACAACCAGCACCTTGAATTGCATCTGGAAGCCCCATGGAAGCCAAGATCAGAGGGCTTCCTGAATGACTGCCCCACTGGCATAAACTGATGCTTTCCTATAGACCAGTGTTGGCGAATCTTTTCAGCACTAAGTGCCGAAACAGAAGTGTGCGCATGCCAGAAACCGGAAGAGCAGCCGCCCGGCACGTGTGAAGACCAGCTGGCCGGTGCACCAGAACCCAGAAGAGCAATGGACAAAGGCTCGCGTGTCCAGAGAGATGGCTCTGCAAGCCACTTCCGGCACGCGTGCCATAGGTCCGCCATCACGGCTATAGACCTTGAATTACAATCAGAATTGGGACCAGAATGTCTGTTGCTAAATGATGTGGTCATTGTGAGTCATACCTGATTTTATGACCTTTTTTGCCACAGTTGTTAAGTGAATCGCTGCTATCTTAAGCAAATCAGTTGGTCATTATGCAAATCCAGCTTCCCCCATTGACTTCCAGGGAAGGTTGCAAGATGGTGACCATCTGACCCTGGGATGCTGCGACCATCACAAATACATGACAGTAGCCAACACCCAAGTTTTGATCAGGTGGCTGCAAGGATGCTGCAGTAGCCGTAAGTGTAAGGACAGCCTAATTCAATGGATTCATAACTTCAAATGATTGTTACATGAATGATCAAACATGCGACAAAACACTCTTAACTCTCTTGCTTAGCAATGGAAATTTCAGGCTCAATTATGGTAATAAGTCAAGGACTACCTGTAGTTTTGTAGTCATCATTAAAATTCAGAATATGGAACAATTGGAATTTAATTCCACTGACCCTGTTCTCACTCAGCTTATTTTGTTCCGCATAAATACTGTCAGGATGATGATGGTCCAAGCAGACTTTCTAAATAAACTTTCCAAAAAAATCTACAGGTGTTCTGCCAGGTGACCAGGCAGGAAAGGCTGGTTGTGATGGGATAAATGTAAGCATGGATGTCCTTTTGTTCCACCAAGCCTCTTCCTCTCCGTTTCCCAGAAGAGCCTGGGGGTTTGTGTGGCAGGCATGGGTGCCCCTTGGTGGTGAATGCTGGGGCCCCTGTGCTCTAGCCACCAACCGGTGTTGGCCCCGAAGGACAGATGGGGTGTCTAAGCTGCTCCTGACCTGAAACCAGGATTGTGGGGGAGGGAAGAAGGAGAGAGAGGAGAGAGTCACATCTCGGCTCTACATTGCACCAAAAAGCATCGGTCAGCAAATTAAAACAAAGGTCCTTTTTCCAGTCTGGGTAAAAGCAGAAACTTTCAGAGGAACTACAGAAATAGAGATGCCTCAACTAAACCCAGAAGGCCCCTGGCTGCACCACCTTGCATGATTTGGCTGGGAGATGCTTCAGAGCGGGCTCACTTGGCATTGAAGAACCTGCACAGCGCAGTCAAAGGACGGATTGGTGCTCAGTAAAAAGCCACACAGTTCAAGCAGCTCTCTGGTCTGATGGCCAAACGGCTGCTCAGCATCCCCGGTGTTTTTGAGGGCTCAGCAGGCCTGAATTTGTCGGTTCTTGCAACCAGCCCAGTTTCTCCATGTTACAGATAGTCCTCGGCTTACAACATTTTGTTTAGCCACCATTCAAAGTTGCAACAACATTTTAAAAAGTCACTTATGCCCCATCCTCGCGCTTATGATGTTCACAGCATCCCCACAGTCATGTGATCAAAATTCAGGTGCTTGGCAACTGGATTTATTTACAAAAATGGCAGCGTCCCAGGGTCATGTGATTGTCATTGTGACCTTCCCAGCCAGCTTCCAACAGGCAGAGTCAAGGGGTTCACTTAGTAACCAACTACCATAATTCACTTAACGATCATGGCAAAAAGGTCATAAAATGGGGCATGTCTCACTTACCAACTGCCTTGCTTAGAAATGGACATTCCAGTCCCAATTGTGGTCATAAGCTGAGGACGACTTATACTCCTTCTGTACGTTGGACTTATAGACCTCCCCATTTTTCTCTGTATGATTTCAAGGCAGCCTGAAAATAAACGCAAAAACCATCCAACTACAAAGAGATGGTGAGAGGAGTAGAGGACGGTTCAAAGCAACCTCTTTCCAAAGCAAAATGTCACCTGTGTGAATTGAAAGGACTTCTCCCATAGCAAGGTTAGGCCACAGAGGGCCTATGTTTTATTTCAAACACATTATGTGAAAATAAATTAGGGAGAGAGAGAGGTTTGAAAATGTGAAAAATAAGTAATGATGAAATAAATGTAAATAGGAACCAAAGCAAAGCATCCGCCCCAACTCAATGGATGTTGGTGCAGAATGAAATGTGAATGACAAAAATTAAAATATTTTTAAATTTATTTTAAATAATTAAATTGAATTGTTATATTGTTCTGCAGCAAGTTGTCCCGCGGTGAGTTGGCCGTGGCGAGTTGGCCCATTCCAATCCAACAAGGTGGACACTTTGAGTCTCCCATGGCAGCCATTTTGTGAGTCTGCCCTCCACAAGCCAGATTCCACAGGTGCTCTCTGACAAAAGAATTGCATGCTGTTTGTTTGTTTATCAAATATCTCCCTCATAGAGGGGCTCTTAAATCACCCATCCCCAGCCAGCTGTTAGCAGTATCTCTTCAGCTTGGGCCCTACACATTTTAAAATCTTGTACTGTACATTAAAATGACAAAAACTATGTTTAACATCAGATCACAAACTTCCTTCCCATGCTGAAAGGAATCAACAACTGGCAGATGAACTGAATGTGTTTTACTGAAGGTTTGAGAGGACATCACTGTCAACTATCGCTACTCTCTCCATCTCAGATACAACAACAGCCAAGCTTCCTACAACTGACACCATCCCTCTGGTGATCAAAGAAAAAGATGTGCAGGACCTAGTTCACAGACAAAAGCCTGGAAAAGCACCAGGCCCAGACAAGGTAACTCCTTCTTGCTTGAAAGCTTGTGCTGACCAACTGGCCCCCATCTTCACCCGCTTCTGTAATAAATCACGAGAGATGTGTTATGTTCTTTCTTGCTTCAAACACTCTACTGCTGAGTTTCCCCGAAAATAAGACCCGGACTTATTTTCTTTTGGGCCCCAAAATAAGCACCAGGTTTTATTTTTGGGGATGTCTTACCTGCTTACCTTAGGACCGCTGCAGCCAGATCTCCCACACCCAGACATGTGTCAAGCTGTTGCCCAACTTCTGCGGCTGCCCAGACACCATGTGGCTCATCGCACCGGTGCTGCTCATGGGAGGAGGCTGTGTGGTGTGTTGTGCCGTTGCATGCGCGAGTGGCGGCACCGGCACAATGCGCCCCATGGTGTCTGGCTGCGAGTGGCAGCAAGCCGCTACATATGAAGTCAAGCAGCAACATGAGAAGTGTCGGGGTGTGGGAGGCCTGGCTGTGGCAGTCCTAAGGTAAGTGGGTGTGGGGCGTGTGGGCAGCTCCACCCCCATCCTAGTTTTATTTTTACGCATGTGCTTAGTCCCACCTCGTACAACCAAATGAGCTTATTTTTGAGGTAGGGCTTATATTAGGTGCAGATGTGAAAATCAGGCTAGGGCTTGTTTTCAGGATAGGTCATATTTTCAGGGAAACACTATCATCCCAGTGCCTAAGAAACCCTCCATCAAGGAGCTGAATGACTACAGACCGGTTGCTCTGACATCTGTAGTTATGAAAGGTTAGAATTAGAATCATCAGAATCAGAATTAGAATTAGAATTAGAATTCTTTATTGGCCAAGTGTGATTGGACACACAAGGAATTTATCTTTGGTGCATATGCTCTCAGTGTACATAAAAGAAAAGATACGTTCGTCAAGAATCATGAGGTACAACACTTAATGATTGTCATAGGGTACAAATAAGCAATCAAATCATACTAGGAAACAACCAATATAAATCGTAATATTAATATAATATAAATCGTTAGTGCTGGCCCACCTGAAAACCATCATGGAGCTGCTGTTAGACCCCTTCCAATTTGCCTACTGAGCAAATAGCTCAGTAGATGATGCTGTCAATATGGCTCTGTACTACATCTTACAACATCTTGAATCTCCAAAGACCTATGCAAGGGTCCTTTTTGTAGACTTCAGCCTTCAAAACTGTAGAGATGATAGTAGCTTTTAGGAGAAGCTTTGCTATTCTACTATAGCAATAGCAATAGCACTTAGACTTATATGCCGCTTCATAGTGCTTTACAGCCCTCTCTAAGCGGTTTACAGAGTTCAGCCTATTGCCCCCAACAATCTGGGTCCTCATTTTACCCACCTCGGAAGGATGGAAGGCTGAGTCAACCTTGAGCCGGTGAGATTTGAACAGCTGAACTGCTGAACTAGCAGCCAGCTGAAGTAGGTTGCAGTGCTGCTTTTAACCACTGCACCACCTCGGCTCCTACTACCTTTTACAATACTAGACAATACAGTATCAACAGTAGAGACCTTCAAGTTTCTAGGTTCTATAATATCTCAGGACTTAAAATGGACACCTAACATCAAAAACGTCCTCAAAAAAGCACAACAAAGAATATTCTTCCTGTGCCAACTCTGAAAGCTCAGACTGCTCAAGGAGCTGCTGATTCAGTTCTACAAAGGAATTATTGAGTCTCATTTGCTGACATATATAACTGGTTTGGCACAGCAACCAAACAGGACAGGTATAGACTTCAATGGATAGTTAGGACTGCAATAATAATAATAAAGAAACTATACCTACCCGTGAAGAGGTGTGTTTGTATGGAAGTATGGAGACATGATTGGGGGGATGAATGTACAGACGGAATGTGAACGTTTTGACAGAATGAGTCAGTCGGGGATGGGGGCTTGGGCTCCCTCTGCTGGATGTGGAAACAGAAGCAGAGGGGGCCTGGATCTCGACTCCCAGCTCAGTTTGAATGGTATATATGGCCTGCAGGGAGGGAGGAGAACCAGTGTGGAGAGGGAGGAGATCTCTGGGTGGGGGGAGAGTCGGAGCATTACGGTCATTATGGGGAGAGGTAGGTATGGCGGGAGCCGAGGGGTAGGCCGCTCTCGGGGAACAAGAACTCGCTGTCTCCAAGCAATTTCCTGTTCCGGCCCCTCTGAGGTTCCATCTAGCTCAACCCGAGTACCTGGTGAGCGGGGAATTCAGAGCCCTGGGCTCAAGCTGCTGCTGTTGAATGCCAGGTCAATTTCCAACAAAGCACCCCTCATGCGCGATTTAATCCTGGACGAGGGGGCTGACCTGGCATGCATAACGGAGACCTGACTGGGCCAAGAGGGGGGTGTTTCCCTCTCTGAGATCTGCCAGGACGGGTTCTTAGTTCTGCATCACTCTCGACCCCAGGGAAGGGGTGGAGGAGTGCTATTATAGCTCGCCGGAATCTTTGTCCTCGTAAGAGCCCTGCCCCGGAGATTGTTGGGTGTGAGACGCTTCTTCTGAAGTTGGACTTAGGGGTTCAGGTGGGCCTTTTGTTAACGTACCCGCCTCCCAGCTGCGTTACAAAGGCCCTGCCTGTGCTGCTGACGGTTGAGTTCCCCAGGCTTATGGTGCTGGGGGACTTCAACCTGCCTTCTCCCGGCGAAACCTCGGATGCAGCCCAGGAGTTCTTGGCTTCCATGACAACCATGGACCTGACCCAAATAGTTCAGGGTCCGACTCATGAGGGAGGTCACACACTTGACCTTGTGTTTCTCTCTGGGCAGTGGAGAGATGATCTGAGGTTGAGGGGTTTAGTCATTTCACCCTTGTCGTGGTCAGATCATTTCCTACTGAGGTTAGACTTCATGGCACCACTCCTCCACCGCAGGGAGGCGGGACTGATTAAGTGGTTCTGCCCCAGACGCCTAATGGAACCAGAAGGATTCCAGAGGGAACTTGGGGAGATACCTGAATCCTTGGTACACAATTCGTCTGAGTCCCTGGTGGATGCCTGGAATAGGGCGGCATCAGGAGTGTTGGATTGGATTGCGCCTTTGCGACCTCTCCGTGGTAATGGATCCAGGAAGGCTCCCTGGTTTTCTGAGGAGCTCCGGGAGATGAAATGCCACAAGAGACGTCTAGAGCGATGCTGGAGGTCCAGTAAAGCTGAATCCGACCGAACACTACTAAGAACTTTTATTAAGTCTTATTTAGTGGTGATACGGGCGGCAAAATGTTCACATTTTTCTGCTCTCATTGCATCTGCCGATTCACGCCCAGCCGCCCTGTTTAGAGTCTCGCTCCCTCCTTGCTAAGGGGGGAGTTGAGGAACCCGTACAAGGTAGAGCTGAGGAATTTGCTCAGTTTCTGGTGGATAAAGTCACTCAGATTCGGACAGACTTGGACTCCGATTGGACAGGGCATGCCGAGATGACAGGGGCTGGTCTTAGTCATGTTATATGGGACTAATTTGAGCCTATCACTCCTGATGATGTTGACAAGGCCATAGGAGCGATGAGCTCCTCCACTTGTTTATTGAACCTGTGCCCCTCCTGGCTGGTTTTGGCCAGCAGGGAGGTGTCACGCGGCTGGCTCCAGGCAGTTGTGAATGCTTCCTTGAGAGAGGGATCCATCCCGCAGCCCTTAAAAGCTGCGGTGGTGAGGGCCCTCCTCAAGAAGCCTTCCCTGGACCAGCGAATTTAAAGAACTTCCATCCAGTCTCCAACCTACCCTTTGTGGGTAAGGTTGTTGAGAAAGTGGTGGCGCTCCAACTCCTACGGTTATTGAATGACACTGATTATCTAGATCCCTTTCAATCAGGCTTCAGGCCCGGCTACAGCACACAAACTGCTTTGGTCACCCTGATGGATGATCTCTGGTGAGCCCGGGATGGAGGTTACTCCTCCATCCTGGTGCTACTTGACCTCTCAGTGGCTTTCGATACCATTGACCATGGTATCCTTCTGCGCCGACTGGTTGAGTTGGGAGTGGGAGGCACTGTTTTACAGTGGTTCTCCTCCTACCTCTCTGACAGGACGCAGTTGGTGTTGACAGGAGGACAGAGGTCGAGCCCTAGGCCCCTGATTTGCGGGGTGCCTCAGGGCTCGGTCCTCTCGCCCATCCTGTTTAACATCTACATGAAACCGCTGGGTGAGATCATCCGACAACACGGGGTGAGGTTCCAGCAATATGCTGACTTGACACCCAGTTGTACATCTCCACCCTGTCTCAATTCAGGGAAGCAGTTTAACAGATAAACAGTTGGAAGGTAGATGTGATGTGCTGGTGCCTGGACGATGTTAGGATCTGGATGGGCATGAACAGGCTCAAGCTCAACCCTGACAAGACTGAGTGGCTGTGGATATTGCCCCCTAAGGATTATGTCGACTGCCCCTCCTTGGTTCTTGGGGAGAGAAATTAACTCCCTTGGAACGGGTTTGCAATTTGGGTGTTCTCCTAGATCCACAGCTTAAATTGGACCAACATCTGTCAGGTGTGGCTAGGGGGACCTTTGCACAGGTTCGCCTGGTGCACCAATTGCGACCCTACTTGGAGAGGGAGGCCTTACTCACAGTCACTCATGCCCTCATCACCTCACGGCTGGACTACTGTAACACGCTCTACATGGGGCTACCCTTAAAGAGTATCCGGAGACTACAATTGGTGCAAAATGCAGCTGCGCAAGCTGTAGTGGGTGTCTCAAGATACACCCACGTAACACTGATTCTCCGCCAGCTGCATTGGCTCCCCATTAGTCTCCGAACGCAATTTAAGATGTTGGTTTTAACCTTTAAAGCCCTACATGGCTTAGGGCCAAGTTACCTTCGGGACCGCATCCTACCGCATACCTCCCTACGACCGGTTAGGTCCCACAGAGTTGGTCTCCTCCAGGTCCCATCAACCAAGCAATGCCGGTTGGTGGGGCCGCGGGGGAGAGCCTTCTCTGTGGGTGCTCCGTCTCTCTGGAACCAACTCCCCCCAGAGATCCAGATTATCCCTACCCTGCTGGCCTTCCATAAAGCCGTGAAAACATGGCTCTTCCTGCAGGCGGGGTGAGAATAGAACTTAATGCCCCAGGTATGAATGATGTGTTTTAATTTTTGTATTATTTTAAATTGTCATATTTTTTGTTCTTATTGTTTTTTTCTTCTCTTTGTTGTACGCCGCCCTGAGTCCTACGGGATATGGGCGGCCTATAAATAAAATAAAATAAATAAAATAAATAAATAATTGTGGGACAATTGGTATCAATGGATTGATGACAGAAAACAAAAAAAAAAGAAAGCGAAACAAGATCGTAGAATGTTGTAAACATTGTAAATATTATAATGTAGTAATATGGAATCAATGTAAATATGACGATGTAGAAACTGCTCAAAGATTTATTGTGATTTTTTTTTAAATTTGAAAAACTAATAAAAGTGTTTTGAAATAATAATAATAATAATAATAATAATAATAATAATAATAATAATAATAATAATAATAATAATAATAATAATAATAATAATAATAATAATAATAATAATAATAATAATAATAATAATAATGTGAATAATAGTGAAAAAACTTGGTTATGGTTAACATCTGGTACTTTAAAGAAAGAAACAGAATCATTGATCCTGGCCGCACAAGAACAGGCAATTCGTACAAATGCCATAAAGGCCAAAATTGATAAATCTTCAAATGATGCTAAATGCAGATTATGCAAGGAAGCTGATGAAACTGTAGCCCATGTGCTCAGCTGCTGCAAGAAAATCGCACAGACTGATTACAAATTACGACACAACTCTGTTGCACAAATGATCCACTGGAATTTATGCAAAAATTATAACATCCATACTGCTACAAACTGGTGGGAACACAAGCCTGAAAAAGTCACTGAAAATCAGATGGTCAAGATCTTGTGGGATTTTCGTATACAAACAGACAAGGTACTGGCGCATAATACACCAGACATCACGTTGGTCGAGAACAACAAGGTGACTATAATTGACATTGCAATACCAGGAGATAGCAAGGTCGATGAAAAGGAACACGAAAAAATTGCAAAATACCAGGACTTAAAAATTGAAATCCAACGATTATGGCACAAACCAGCAGTGGTAATTCCAGTAGTGATTGGAACACTGGGTGCTATCCCAAAAGCACTGGAATTACATTTAAAACAGCTCAAAATTGACAAAATCACCATCAGTCAAATGCAGAAAGCCGCACTGCTCGGTTCCGCACATATACTTCGAAAATACATTACGACTTCCTAGGCCCCTGGGTGGGGCTCGACTAGTAATCAATGCCAAATCCGGCGAAACAACTGGCCGCTGTGATACAATTGTATAATAATAATAATAATAATAATAATAATAATAATAATAATAATAATAATAATAATAATAATAATAATAATAATAATAATAATAATAATAATAATAATAATAATTGCAACCAGCCTGTCTTCCTTTGAGGACCTGAATACTGCAGGAGCCAGAAAGAGGACTGAAAATATCTACAGACCCCTCATATCCTGGACATAAACTTTTTCAACTTCTTCCCTCAAGGTGACACTATGGGCATTGCCCGCCAAAATATTTTCTAAAATAACATAAAATCTGGCAAAGAAAATCAGGTACAAACAGAGTCAGCTGCCTATCTTCGCTTTCTTTGAAGCTCCCTAGCAACTGCCATAACCAGGAGGGAGGGAACATTTGGGAGGGGAAGAGTGCTGGAGGTGTGAAAGAATGCTGTGGGAAATTGGGGAACATGGACACTGACAGGAACCAAACAGAACCATTTTCCTGCCTTCAAGGACGCCAGCCCTGGAGAAGGAATTTACTGCAGCACCTGAGGCACCAGGTTCCCAAAACATCAGAACAAGACCTGATTGGACTACTCTCACAGGGCGGGGATAGTTTTGGACGTTGGGGATTGCTTTCAATATATGATTTTCATGCAGTTTTTCTTCAGCGCTTGACTCATTCACGCTGCATTCAGCAACTCTAGTAAAAGTACCTTTTCTCTAACACCTGTGGAGTCAAGGGTCGTTCTTTCCTAGGGAACAAGCTGGAGCCAGTCTGACAGTAGGCAAGCTCTGCCCTAGCAGTCAACTGGGAGACTGATGTCCATCGAGGGGACTGAGCAAAAAATGACAAGCCACAAAAGTGGCTTGTAGGAAGTCGGAGCTCACGGAGGCCCCTCTAACAAACTGCATCGCCCTAAGAGGAGCTCTTTTTCCTCGCCAAGTTGTGGAACTATATGGAAGAGTATGGAGCAGACCTGGTTATTGAAGCAGCCCAGGTCATGTGCATGACTATGGCCCTGGAAGGTGTTGCAGCAGCGTGGATGGTTTCCCACCACAATGAAGATGCGCCCAAGCTCTGAAACTTCGATCGGTTCATGATGGCCCTGTGCAAGCAATTCGAAGACCCACTCGCCAGTGGTGGGTTTCAAATTTTTTTTACTACCGGTTCGGTGGGCATGGCTTGCTTGATGGGGGTGGCTTAGTGGGGGTGGCTTGGTGGGGGTCATGTGACTGAGTGGGCATGGCCAACTCAATGTCACTCACGGCAAGGTGGGGCGGCACCTTGCTGTGAATGACATCAAGTTGACCACGGCCACTCAGTCACATGACCAATGCTGCAGAGACAGGGCAATTTCCTATCTACCTCCCCCGCCCCCCGGGCTGACAAAATAAAAGCCTGCCTGCTGAGCAGCCCGGACTGGAACACACATGGCTGGAGCGTTTTCCAGTCCAAAGCTCCAAACTGTTGCTGCAAGCCTGGGTTTTGTTTTGGGGTGGTTTTTTTGTTTTTTGCCAGAAGCCCCTCGGAGATGCACTATATTTTACGGAACAATTTCTGCGCCGCCAAATCTTACTGTACCTCGTTGAGGTGCTGCTTGTTGCTGCTGTGGTCGTCGGGGCTGCCCAAATAAAGAACTGCACCAGCTCAGCTCAGGGCGACTGTGAGGAGCAAGAGGGGAAGCCAAGGCGCTCACCCCACAGCAGCCAACTTCACACGCTCTCGCTCCCGTGTGCGCTTTCCCATTCCAGTTTGGTGCTCCCGGCGTGCGAAAGGAGTGAAGGGAGGCAGACACCACACCGAGAAGTTGAGAGCAAAAGTAGTGGTGAGGGCGATGGGCGTCTGACGTGTCCCTCCACAGTCCCCTCCCGGGTAACAGCCAGGGCTTCACCACCTCCTCTTTTCCTCAGAGGCGCAGTGTCTGGCTCCAAGTCCTTTTGGAGGGACACACACACACATGCCCCTGTCACCCCCGCTGTCACTACTTTTGCTCTCGGCTTCTTCTCGGCGCTCTTAAAGTAGATCGCCGACTTCTGCAGAGGCACGGTGCCTGCCTCCCTTCACACTCCTTGCGAAGGGACACACACACACATGCCATCTCTCCCTTGTCGTGGTCAGATCATTCCCTATTGAGGTTGGACTTTTCCGTGCCACTCCCTCACTGCAGGGAGGTAGAACCGATTAGGTGGTTCCGCCCCAGGCGCCTAATGGACCCAGAAGGGTTTCAGAGGAAGCTTGGGGATTTACCTGAATCCCTGGTACACAATTCCTCCCTTCCTGCCTTCCCTGCCTTTATCTCCCATGAGGGCGACACTGCCTTTCAACAATGGGTGTATCTTTTTGGATCAGAAGGGCTCCCTTGGAAAAATTAATCAGATAGAATCACTATCAAATTTGGCAACCGCCCTCTGTGCTCTGTACTCTGTATGTTTTTCATGGAATATAGCAGGTTGGGGGAGAAGGTGTGGTACCACAGAATTTACCAACTATATTCAGGGATTTGATGTGGTTCTGCTTCAGGAGACTTGGGCATGTGATAAGATATCTCTTACTGGGTTTATGGCTTTTTCCCTGGCCGCCATCAAACAATCGGCGACGGGAAGACCCAATTTTAACACTAAAATTGAACCAGTAATTACTTATGGGGCAGAAATATGGGGGTCGGTTAAGTTGCCTGGGCTGGAAACTCCTCAAAATAAGTTCCTGAGGAGAATTTTGGCAGTGTTCCCTGGAACCCCAGCATGTGTAGTAAGGGCAGAAACGGGAGTCATGCAATTGGCACTAGGGCCTTGTTGAAGACCGTTTATTATTGGTTAAGAATAATCGAGATGGAGGAAGGGAGGTTACCAAAATTAGCTCTAATGGAGCAGACTATCTCAAGTAATAAAAATAACTGGTTATCAAGAGTCCTGAAGCAGGTATCTAGCTCTGGTATTCCTTTAAATTCGCAGCAGTACGATCATAGGCAGATCCGAAATTGGATTGCACAGAGATTTAAAGACATACCGTATTTTTCGGAGTATAAGACGCACCTTTTTCTTCCCTAAAAGTGGCTGAAAATTTGGGTGCGTCTTATACTCTGAATGTAGCTTTTTTCGAAGCTTTGTTTTCTAGCCCTAACCAGGTGCTAACAATCTTCCCAGCTCTTACTGGCTTGCAGGCTCTTTCATTGTTACTTTCTACGAAGGTTTTTTTAAGTCCTAACCAGGAGATAAAATAATGTGCTGAAGCTGACCAGACTAAGGATGCTAGCCAGATGAATACCTGGTAGGCAGATTCCCCCCCCCCCTATTTTCCTCCCCAAAAACTAAGGTGCGTCTTCTACTATGGTGCTTCTTATACTCCGAAAAATACAGTAAGTATACGGTAAGGACCCTTCCCTTCAGACGGAGCTGCGCTGGGAATAGCCCAGCCACTGCATCCAGCGGGAGTGCAACTGGGAGGGCCCACTGCAGGCAATCATCCCGCCGGCCGCACAAGTGCAAGCCGCCACCCAGCCAACCCCTGCGCAGCCCCCTTGGTTCTGGGCCACGTTTGATGGGGACCCCAAGAAGCTGGCCTATTTCCTACATCGGGTCTGGGTGTACATCGATCAGTTTGGAACCCAGTTCCAGTCAGACCGAGAGCTGATCAACAAGATAACTGAGGGGATGAATGAGGGGGAAGCAGCGGAATGGGTGGCAGAACTCCACGACGAAGTGGCCCCAGAACTCGACTGAGTTCATCCGACTGATGCGGGTCCGCTTTAACAATGCAGCCCAACAAGTGGAAGCCGAGGAACAGATTAAGGGGTTGCTGACTTCATGTCCTCCTTCTCTCTTCTTCTCCCCCACCCCACATAAGCCGGTCTAGAGATGGGGGCTGGGGAATTTTGGGAGTGGAAGTCCACACAAGGTAAAGTTGCAGAGTTTGAGAAACACAGGTCTACACGATACTGTGTCTAGTTTGGTCCATTAAAAACAGCAGGAATTAATCATTCTCCAACATGGGGTAATCCAATCAACTGAATTGGGGTAAATTTAAAAAAGAGTGACATCTATAAGCCCCTTAAAAAGCAGCATTCTCCTACCCCTCGCTGGCTGGAGACTAGCCAAGTTGTCAGCTTCTCAACTGGCCTCTGTAGCTGCAAGATGAGGAAGGTCACCAATCTCCTGCTGCAGAAGGCAGCTCAAATGACATTTTTGAGACCACACGTGATGTTGGCCCAAGCGAGATCTAATGTATTGGAAATGAAGATGGGTGTCAATTCAGCAACCTTCTGCTAAGGCAAAGGATGGGAGATAGCAATAATTGCCCCCACCCCCGGCAGCTTCCCAGGCTTCTGTCATTCTGGCAACTCTTATTCTCCAACTCTGGAGGGAGTAACTTCCTTTGGGTTTCTTGTGCTCAGAGACTGCCAAAGGTGGGCAAAGATCTTCATGGGACCCCACTGGCAGATATCCCTCCCTCCCTCGCCCCCAAAATCTGCAGGTATGCCCTGAAGTTGCCATGGCAGCTGCGGAAGAATTTCTCTAACCCGGCGGATCTTCTCCTGGATTTTGCAGGTGCCTTTGCAGGTTTTCATGTGTGCTGATTTCAGGTAGCACTCATGCTGGAGCAGCTCTCTCCCGACAATGGAAGTGGGGCTCAAGCACCACCTTTTGCCAGATATCAGGACAGGTGCAGCCGGGATCACTTCCTACTTTCTGAAGGGCAAAGCAAGGCCATGGCTTCTGCGATCACCAGCACAGAACCGCAGGATCAAGCAGCCACAGCCGAGCGACCCTTCCCAGAGAGTTCCCAGAAAGCAGGAATGGCCAGTCTGGGGCCGCAGCTCCTATTCCCTTCTCCCTGGGCCCTGCTGGCTGACAAGGATGGCACTCAACCCTCCTTGAAGGGCCGCACCTTCTCCACCCCTCCTCATAACACATCAACTGGTTCTGGCAGTATTGCCAATTCCAGAAGAGGCCAGGCCTCCCTGGAAACATCTGCAAACCCTCCTTGCCGTCATCCACAGCCAGTCCAGCTCAAATTTTAACTGAGTAATCAATCAGCTGCAGTTGATGGCACAGATGGATTTGTTCATTTGTAGAAGTTGATTAATTTTACAGCCATTCATTTAGCAACCGTTTGAAGTTACAACAGCACTGAAAAAAGTCTTATAACTGGTCCTCACCTACAACCATTTTCTCAGAAATTTATTCATGCCAATGATATCAATCTCATAGTCCAAAGAACCAACTTCAGTGATGCAGAGGCCTTCCTGTGACCACTCCAAAAAATGGTGCCTCCAACCAACACTAAAAAAACCAGAAGTAGCTCCATTCCACCTCAGCAACAGGTATGCAAATGGCCAGCCTTCAGCGAAGTTCTGGAACTGTAGACTCCTTAGGAGTGCTTCTTTCCAATAAAAATTCTATGTTGAACAAAAATAACTATTTTAAATTTTTTATTTTAAAATGTGGAGTGAGATAAAACCTGATTTATACAGATGGGAAAACCTACATTTGTGACTGATGGAAAGAATTTCTGTTGTTAAAATGAATGTCTTACTCAGAATGCTATTTCTCTTTCAGACTATATGGATTTAGATCAAAAATCTCTCTTTTAAACAATGGCAGAAGGATATTTCTAAATTTATCTGGCAAAACAAAAAACCAAGAGTTAAATATAAACTTTTACAAGATGCAAAAGAAAGGAGAGGTCTCTGTTTGCCTGACCTTAGATTGTACTGTGATGCCTCTTGTTTGGTATGGTTGAAAGACTGGATAACTCTGAAGAAGCAACGGCTGTTAGACCTTGAAGGCTTGGGGTGCCCCCCCCCACACCTTATTTATGGTATGATAAGGCAGAGATTAACCCAGGTGTTAAGAACCATTTTATTAGGCAACCGATCAGGCGTATATGGTAGAAGTATAAAAGTAGTGTGGCTACTAAGGTACCATTGTGGATATCATCACCTGAAGCACTATGATGGGAAAGAGATGTTATAGCTGAGTCCACATGGATGACATCGGATGATCTATTGATACTGGAAGAAGAGGAACCCAAGATAAAAATGAAGGAACAACAAATAACTGATGGATTTAATTGTGATTGGTTTAATTACTATAGAATATTTGAAAGGTTTAAACTTGATAAAAAAAAGTTTTGGTTTTGTAGCTGACACATCTGAATTGGAATTGAATTTATGCTCTAGAGATGATAATTTAATTCCTAAAGTTTATTAAATACTAGGTAGGATGCACATGCAAGATGAATATGTTAAGGATTGTATGGTAAAATGGGTGAAAACCCTTAGTTATAATGTAATGTTAGACCAATGGAGGAATAGGTGGACTAACGGTTTAAAGTTTACTTTGAAAGAAAACTTTTATAAGATGATGTTTTGATTGGCATTTGGCAAGAATGGATAATGGAACTTCCAATAAATGCTGGAAGGGTAACCAAACTCCAGATATTATCACGTGTGGTGGTCTTGTAAACATTGCTAAATCATATTGGATAAATATAATAATGGTTTTATTTATTTATTTATTATTTGCATTTCTATGCCTCTCAACTCCGCAGGGACTCTGAGCGGCTCACAACAAATACAAATATCATCAGTATAAAAATAATGTTGAAAACAAATTTAAAAAGCATTATAATCGTTTAAAAACATTCAATCATACAACCATTTCATGGGCCAACATCGCTAGTTCTTCACACAGTCATTGGCCCCAGGCCTGCCGAAAAAGCCAGGTCTTCACGGCTTTCCTGAAGGCCAATAAGGTGGGGACAGTACAGATTTTTTTTTAGATTTTTTTAGATTTATTATTAGAGTTGGAAGGGACCTTGTAGGTCATCTAGTCCAACCCCCTGCTCAAGCAGGAGTTCCTACACCATTTGGGACAGATGGCAGTCCAGTCTCTCTTTGAAGGTCGCAAGTGTTGGGGCTCTCACGACCTCTGCTGGCAAGCTGTTCCACTGGTTGATTCCAGAGAGCCGGGGCAGCCACAGAGAAGGCCCTTGCCTAAAGTGACCAGATTAATTTTTTGTTAAGCGGGACGGGGGGGGGCGCCTGGGCGCCGCCATTTGTTTTGCCCTCTGTGCATGCGCAGAACGCTGCGCATGCGCAGACAGCAAAACAGCAAATGTCGGCATCCAGGTGGGGGGGGAGGCGGGAGGGCGCTTGGATGCCTGGAGCTCGCGACAGGTAAGCTGCCGGCTGCCTCCTTTCCCCGTCTCCCGCCTCCCGTTCGTTGCTTGCCAGCCCGGCCGAAGGGGAGGCGGGAGGCGAGAAAAGGCCTCCCGAAGGGGAGGCGGGCTCCCGAAGGGCTGCTGGCGCCCGAAGGGGAGGCGGGAGGCCTTTCCTCGCCTCCCGCCTCCCCTTCGGCCGGGCTGGCAAGCAACGAACGGGAGGCGGGAGACGGGGAAAGGAGGCAGCCGGCAGCTTACCTGCTCCAGGCATCCAAGCGCCGCGGTCTCCCGGTCGCCCGCCCGGCCCCAGGGCAACGGCGGCAGCGAGGCGACGGGGGGAAGAAAGGGGAGGGGGATGAGGAAGGGCTGTTTGCGCCGCCGGAGGGGCCGCTCGTCCCTCACCCCTCCCAACAGCAGCGGCGCCTCCGAGGGCGGGGCTAGGGATGGGGCGGGGGAAGGAGAGGAGGAGCAGCCTCCCGTCCCCCTCCCCCCAGCAGGCAGCCGCCTCGCTGGAATTCCGCCCGACTTGCTTCCGGTACCTCTCTTGCTTCCCCTCTAAGGTGACCAGACGTCCCACTGTTTCCGCATTCTTTTCAAAAAAAGCGGGACTTTTTGAAAAGAATGCGGGACGCGGGACACACGCTTGAAAAGCGTGTCTGTCCCGCCAAAAGCGGGACGTCTGGTCACCTTACCCTTGCCCGCCAGCCGACACTGTTTAGCTGACAGGAGCCGAAGCAGGCCCACCCTGTGGGATCTAACCGGGCGCAGGGAGGTATGTGGTAGAAGACAGACCCGAAGATACTGTGGCCCTGAACCATATAGGGCTTTAAAGGTAATCACCAACACCTTGAATTGCGTCCGGAGACCAATGGGCAACCAATGGAGCTCGCGCAAGATGGATGTAGTGTGGGTGTATCTAGGCACACCCACAACAGCACACGCAGCTGCATTTTGGATCAGCTGAAGTCTCCGAACACTCTTCAGGGATAGCCCCATGTAGAGCACATTGGTTATGCAGAAAACACATAAAATGCAAATATTAATGAAACCTGAAGCCTTTCTTTTAGATATTATGGATAAATCGACAGAAAAACAATTTGGAACCTTATTTCCAAATATACAGTGTATATGGTGACAGCTGCAAGGACTATATATGCCAAATATTGTAAAGAAAAAGGAATTCTGACAGTGGAAGAATGGACTTTGAAATTGACTAAGTTGGCAGAGATGGCGAAATTAACTGCATTGATTAGAGACAATGGTTTGGGGAAGTTTATAAGAGATTGGAAGCTGCTTGTGGAGTTTCTGTGAGTTAAATATAATAATGGACTATTAACAGAAGGCTTTGAAGTTTCTTATTTTGGGGGGCTACCAGTTAACAGCTTTCTTATAATGAACAGGTTTTGGGTCGACTTAATTGACAGACAATAGATTTTTTTGTTTGGGGTATTTGTTAAAGAGAATGTGACAGTAAAATAGTAATTTAGCAAGCATAGATGGAAAATGCATAACTATTTCTAGATCTGCAATGCATGGAGGGGAACTTCTTACATTTGTTTGAGGGGTAGGTATCAGCATTCAACCAGGATGGAGGTTATACATTTACTGTTCATTTTATATTTGTGATATACGCTTTTTTCCTTTTTGTGCATGTCTGGTTTATAATTCTTGTTTTGTTGTTGTTTTTATTCTGTATTTTGCATTTTATCTTGGGGGGGGGGAATAAAACATTTTACAAGAACACCACATGAAGCCACCAAAGAGAAACTATGTTTTTGGCTTAAGATGTTGTATGATCTCAGCTCAGTGAGCCCAGAACACCACTATGATGTTCTTTTCAGCCCAAAGAGGGGAAAGAGGTCTCTCTCTCTCTCTCTCTCTCTCTCTCTCTCTCTCTCTCTCTCTCTCTCTCTCTCTCTCTCTCACACACACACACACACACACACACACACACACACACACACACACACACACACACAGATCAGCTTCCTCTGCAACCTTACTGTTAGACGTGCTGTACCTCACTCCAGCAATCAGGAAGGCAAAGGGGTTTTATGACACCATGGTGGGGAGGGGGGGCAACAGGGGAAGGAGGGGAAATTGAATTTGGGAGCAGCTGGAAGGGCAGTTTGTGGCAGGTTGATCCAGGCAGGGCAGGAGGGAGGAGAGGAACTGGGGGATTTGAAAACGGAGGGATTAATTGCAAATGCTCAGCTAAAGCAGATCTGCGCTCAAAAGCCCAGTTAAACCCCTAACAAGGTTTCTTGGAAGACAAAGCCCTTTGTGATGTCAGATAGGAAGCAGACACTTTGGGGGGGAGGATGCAGGGAGAAGCTGAGAACCCCTCCCAAATTTAAACCTTAATTCTGCTTCCCCTAAAGGTTCACAAACAGGCATCTCTGGGAGGCGGGAAAGGCTCAGGAAAGTCCAGAAATCAGCCAGGTTTTTAGTTAGGTTTTGACATGCACCGCACAGATGCCACACAGGAAAAGCTTCGATCCCGGTGTGTCACCACCTCCACTTTTTCTGTCCTGGAATTTTGCTAAAACCACAGAGTGCAACATTGAGGGGAAGAGCCATCCTTTTGCAACAAGAGCCATCCTTTTACAGAAAGAGGCACCCCAAATAATGCAAAAGCAAAGGTTTATATAGCAGGTGAGGGCTCCAAGGTCAGAGATCCTAGGGTCCTGATTGGCTGGTCGATTTGGGGGAGTTTGGCAGGTTGGCAGTGTGCAGTTGCCTAATGTCCAAAACAATTTAACTGCTCGACTCCCTCAAGTTACAACCAGTTGCTTAACAACCGAAGTTATGATGGACCCCCCAAAATACCACCTGAATTCAAAGTTACGACGGCTGGTTCTTTCTCCTGCCCGGTCACGTGACTTCCTTTTGGACGCTCTGCAACTGTGTTTACAGACATTTGTAGCATCCCAAATTCACATATCGCTGTGATTATTATTATTTTTTACATTTTTTACCAAAAACCGGCATTTACTTCTGATTAATTAAACTCCATAGCAAACAATGGGTTTTCTTAATGACCGCAGCATTCACTTAGTGACTGCTGCAAAAAAGGTAGCAAAATCAGGCATGGTCACACGATGGCCTACTTAATGACCATCATGACTTAGAACTGCAATTGTGGGCTCAACTATGGTCACAAATTGAGGACTACCTGCACCAGAGGCGGGTTCCAATTGGTAGGCAATTGGGCCTTTCCGGAGGGCATCCGAGGAAGCCCCTGGCAGGAGGTGGAGCGCTGGGCCCATCAGCTGATAAGAAGGGGGAAGGTTGGCCTTCCCGGTCCTTCCTCTGGCTTCTCTTTTTTGGTCTAGGTGGGGCGGAGGACGGCTTTGTCTGGGGTCTAACCCCATAGAGCAAAAGGGGGTCATGTCTAAAAGATGGGGGAGGGACACGGTCTCCATTTTTTTAGGTTCATTTATTCCACTACATTTCACCTTCCCTGCAGGTGTCCTGCAAGACAGCCCCGATGCCTCCTGAAGTCCTGGTCAGGGTGAGCCTGAGGAGCATAAATGGTGGGGGTCCCTTGGAGAGGCCAAAAGCCAGCAGGTAAGACTCTCCAGCCAAGTTCTGTAGGGCTCCAATTCTGAGCATTTCCCTGACCAGGTACATGAGATCTTGAGGGTCTGTGTGTTAAGGTGCCAAATTGGCAGCAGAGAAACCCAGTTCGAGTCGTCCCCAGCCCCCAAGTTTCTCTACGGGATTCTGGCCCAGCCCACTCCTCTCAGTCAACCCACATCACAAGGTTGTTGGGGAGAGAGGGGGAGAGGGCGCATTCCACCTTTGGCTCCTGTACAGAAGGGTTGGTCTCCGTATCTTAGGGGAAGCTGCCCCATGAGAAGGAAGGGCCACTTCCTAGGGCCCCCTAGGGACGCTGCTTCCCTGATGTTTACTCTGCAGATTTTGGGGGGACAAGCAGAAACAATCAGGGAGAGAATGTGGCTAATTGCCTTAGAAAAACACACAGCTGCACCACATGAATTCTAGCAACTGTTGCTGAACTTTGGCAGGAAGAGCCTGATGCGTTGATGTTCCACAAATCAAATAAAGAGGTGAATAAGAGAGGCTGGTGGGCAGTCATTGGAAATTGCTCCTCTCTGAATTGAGCAGCTGTCTTGGAAGTTCTCCTGGCCTTCAGCTGGTCGGCCCAAAGGACACGTATTTATAGGTAAGTCCTAGACTAGTTGCTTAACAACCACTTGGGGCCACAATAGGCTTCCCCGGATCTACTTATGACCTGTTTTCAGAGGTACATTAGCCCACCTCCCCAGTCATGTGATTGCATTTTGGGCCAACTCATTTTTGCAGTGTCCCACAATCATTTGCAATATGTGATTTGCAACATTTTTTTTTGCCAATTTCTGGTATTGACTTCCAGTTTTCAGCAAAAACCACCTGTTGGGGCAAATGGATGCACCTAACAACCACCACAAAAAATGTCATAAAATTGGGTTTGGTTATGAAGTGCCTCAACTTATAACCACAATGACTTATAATTCCAGGCTGTTATGGTGATAAGATGAGGACTACCTGAACTAACTGAAATTACCTTGCTTTCTGCAACTGCACCCTCAGATCTGGCTGCCCAGCGCCCATTGTCCAAAATTAATTAAAGCCAACCGAGCACATGGTAGGGGTGAAAAACCTGAGTCCCCAGGACAGGGATCCCGCCCAATAGCTGGATACAAGCTCCATAGAACACTGGACGGGACATTTTATCACAGGAAATGGGAAATCGGTGGGGAGGACTCATATAAATAGGTGAGGTGACAGCCTCACCCCCCTACCGACCTTCCATAGGGTCACTTGGTCTGCGGTCTCAACAGGGTGCACCATTATGGAGGTGACTATTGGAGTAAGAGACGATCCCCACCTTTCCCCATGTCCTTCATGCTCTCCTCCTCCGCAGCCTTGTTGCAATTATTCTTATTTATTGTTTTATCATTTTAATCATGTGTGCCGGAGAGCACATCTTGGCTGATCTTGAAAGCTAAGCAGAATTGGTGTGGCTCAATATTTGGATGGGGAACCGCCACAATGGGGAACTGGAAAGCATCCGGCATCCAGGTAACCGCAGACCAAAGGTTGCTAGCAGCAACTTCAAGGTACTTTTAGCACTTGCTCCCATCAATCAGCCTGCTTCAGTCTAGGTCAGGGTTCCTCAGCCTTGGCCGTTGGAAGATGGGGAGACTTACACCCCAGAATTTCCCGGCCAGCCCTGGGAATTGAAGCCCACCCATCTCCGGGGGTTGAGGAGGAGATCCTGGGATGCAGGCAGCCTTACAGGCGCGCCGGTGGAGCAAGACGGGATCCTGCATAGGAAAGACCTGGGGGGGGGGGAGGACAGGACCCCCCATTCCACCATTGGAACCCGGGATTTATTAATTGTATTTTATTTTACGCTTTTTCATGCCTTAACTCCCGGGGAATTTGGGGCATCGGGTAAGGCTCAGCCGGCGGGGCCGTTTCTCCCTCCACCCCACCGAGGAGTCGGTCGAGGCACCAGGGAGCCCGGCCGAAGAGCGGGGGTTTCCAGCGGGGGGGGGAGCGGTCGGGAAAGCACGGTCTCCATGGCAACTGCCCCTCGCTTCGAGTGATGCGCGTGCTCTTCTCAGGCTCTTCCCAGCCTCCGCCCTGGCCCTGCGCCGGACCGGCTCTTCCTCGAGGCGCAGCAGGAAAACGGGCGCTCTTCCCGGGCCGCAAAACCTCCCCCTCCGTCGCGGACCTTTGCAACTGCAACGCGGCGCCCGCGTCTGGCGGCAGCAAAAAAGCCGCCTCGCCCCTCTTTGCGGCGGTCGTGCGGCGCCCTCTTGCGGCCTCCAGGAGAACAGCCCGAAGCTCTAGCCTCGGCTTTCGAGTTCTGGGGCGGGAGGGGTTTTTCACATCGTGGTGACCAAAACTGGATGCGGTGTTCCAAGTGTGGCCTTACCAAGGCCTTAAAAAGCGGTATTAACACTTCGCGTGATCTCGATTCTGTCCCTCTGTTGATGCAGCCTAGGGTTGCATCGGCTTTTTTGGCGGCTGGCTCATATTTAAGTGATTGTCCACTAGGCCTCTTAAATCCCTCTTGCAGTTGCTGCTATTGAGTCAGGTCCCACCTATTCTCTACCTGGACATTTGGTTTCTCTTGCCTAACCTTACTTTTCTAACCATTGATTTTCATTTCACTGTCCAACCATGTTTACTGTGTTCAACCTTAGTGTTCCAGTCTCCAAGCAGGAGCACATCTTGCTTGCCTTTTCTGTTCATTTCAGATCGAACTCTCGGATTCCTCCTCTTCTACATCAGTGGCTGGGACATCAGTTTGAATAATCGTCAAATTAAAGGGTTGTCCAGAAAAACAATGTAATGTTTAGCAGTTTTTGACTACAATGTGCCCAAGTACTGTTTGTGTTATACTCCTTTTGATGATGAAAGCAACCCTGTCCCGTATTCATTTTGTGTCCTGAGTAATAAACAGCATCATCTTCAGAAGGAGTGTTCAATTCTAGCCTATTTTGATTTGCTGATGTCTGAGATGTCAGAATGAAGTAGATACACTTAATTTTCGTTGTGCTGAGCTTTCCCACTTGCTCCCATGCTTCTTCTATTCCACATTGTGTCTTTGCGGCGGTCTTCACAGCTTCGCGTTGTCTTTTCCTGCATAGCAACGCCAAGCAGGAACTAGAGGTAATAAAGGCTTTAATTTGCCGCATCATAAGCACCATTAAGACTTCAAAAGATCCTCCACTCTCCTTCGGTAGCATGAGGGACTCCTCATACAGCACTGCAACATCCATCACTTTATATTGTCTATGCATGCGGTTTTCTTGGTAAAATACAGAAGTGGTTTCCCATTGTTTTCCCTCCCACAAATGATTGTGGGAAGTGATGATGAAATTGGTTTTTGGAATGAAGCGTTTATCCTTGTCACTGAAGTGATCAGCCATCTTCAACACCTTCCTATATGATAAGTGCGGCTTAAGTAGGGCAGCTGCTGGCATCCCTTCCATGCCTTAAGGGACCCTGCTGGGAATATCTGCTCTTGGCATATTCTCCTGGGATCCTTTGTTGCTTCCCCGCAGGAATCCCCCCCCCCTATACACAAAAGCCAGGGCAGCAGCATAACTGAAAGCAGAGCTTTCTTCAAGGCAGCGTGGACATCCTCTGAAGGGAATTGGACCTAATGGCCTCCTTGTGCTCCTTTCAGCTCTCCAGAATTCTGTTCTTTCCCCCTTTTCTGGAAAAACACGACGGAAACATTTCAAAATGGTAGATTCTGCATCTATGTGTGAAAATATTTTTACTGAATTCATCTCTTTTAGCAGCAAGCAACACATTGCCAAACTTATGGTGGTTCTGAAGCAAAGCAGGGTTAGGCCAGAACAGGACTTGGCTTTGAGGCCACCAAGAGAAGGCAGGACTGGAGGTTTTAACAGATAAACATATTGGTAACCTTCTCAAACACAAACCTTCCTTTTATGGTGTTGCTAGACAAAGTGCAAGGAAGGGAGCGGAACTCAACTTTAGCTTAGAACCTGCCGAGAAGCAGGAACAGACAATCTCTTGAAATCTAACTTTGGGAACAAATTTAGGAAAGGCTTTGCAAGGTTTTTGTTGTGTCCTGGGATTTACATGTTAGCTGGGAAGTTTTCACACAGGTCTCTGTTCTATTAACCACAAAAGGTAATCCCTGATTGGTTCTTCCCAGCTGGGGGCTCTCTATTTAAACCGCAGCCTAAAGCTGGGGTTTCGCTGAAGTTTGCTCACTGTAACTAATAAAGAGCTGAAGTGGACTTCCGGTTTGGAGCGCTTCATCGCGGACGTCCCTTCGTCGGACGCCTTTCCGATCTTTGTTAAAAGCCGCCAGAACAGCTGTCTGGCGGCTTTGAAATCTCTTCCCCGGGCAAAGGGGAGAGATGAGAGCCTGACAGGTGGGGTAGAGCCCCCCCCAGCGCCCTAGGAGCCATCTGGTAGGGCGCGAAGGGAGAGCTCCCCATGCAGCCTGTCTCCAGCTCCGAAGATCAGGAAACCTCTGCCTTTACGGAGCTAGATGTCGCGACCAGCCGCTGCTTCAGGAATGGGATTTATAACTACATTTAAACTACAGAAGCAGACAGAGAGAAACAGGCGTGAGATGGGCAAGTACTGAAACCTCTTTTTTCCTTTTTTTTTTTCAACTCCTGGGCAAGCTTTCACTTCGGCAAGAGAACAAAGGAAACAGAGTAACAATATGGCGATTGAGAAGTGAAAGTGACTTTCGTTTTCCCAGAGGCTTTTTTTTTTCTCTCTTTCTCTCTTATGGAAACTTTTAACTTGGAAAAATGGTTTTTTCTCTCTCTGTCTCCTAACTCTGGATTAAAGTTATAATAGAAATATTTCCAATAATAAAAGACTACCTGATTTTTAAACTGGAAAGAACTTTAATCAGGCATCTGGCTTTTTTTCTTTTTTGTACTCTTTTGAAACACCAATGGCTTCAAAGTCTGGAAAGATTGTTTTGACTAAAAGAAATGACTATTCATCTGGATATATTTCTAAAATGCAACTTAACACTGAGCTAACACCTCCACAGCTTTTGACACCTGAAAATTTATTAAATAATTTAAAGATTATGAAACATGAACTTACTTTGGAATTTAATCAGAAAATAAGTGAGATAGACAAAAAAATGCAGGCTGCTTTGAAGAATATGAATCAACAACTCAGATTTGATGTGTTAGAGGTTTGCAAAGGTTTAGCAACAAATATTGAAGTTTTGGCAGAACGTATTGAAACAAATAAACAAGCTTTGGCAACTTCGGTGAATTACATAGATAAAATCCAAAATGATATTGCAAATTTTGAAAAAGAGATCTTAATGACACAGTTCAGATCCATGGAAGTTGCTATAAGGATTAGAGGTTTGAAAGAAGGATTATATGAAAATTTAAAAGGCAGGATGGTTGACATATTGGATCAGGTGTCTGGAATTTCTAAAGTGGAATTGGCTACACAAATCGACAAAATATACAGAATCAATTCGTGGTACGCTAAACAAAAGCATTTACCAAGGGACATTGTCATATATTTTACCACAAGAGCTTTACGGAACAGAATTATACAAGCAACGTTTAACAATAATCTTATGGTGAATGGTCAGGAACTAAAGATTTGGAAAGAAATCCCCTCTAAAATGCTTAAAGCCAGAAAAAGCTATACTTTTTTGATTGATGAATTTAAGAGATTAAATTTACAATATAAATGGGAAGCGCCAGTTGGAGTAACAGTGAAATTTTCTGGAAAAAGATACCGGCTCAACACGATAAAAAAAGCTACTGAATTTTATGTCAATGTTCTAAAGGCTGATATATCCAAGATTCCAGAGGAAGGATGTATGAAAATAAAAGAGGAGGAGGAGGGGAAGCCACCTTTGATGGATCAAAAGGAAATAGATTCAAAAAAACAAAAATGTTTGTACTTTATATTTAATATTTTGCTACTACCTATGTAATTCTGTACTAATAAAACTTTTTGAATAAAAAAAAATAATAATAATAAAGAGCTGAAGTCACTCAACCTGCGTCCTGCCTCTTCAGTATTGGAACCCAACAGTTTTATTCATAAGAATCTTATGCCGTTGAGCCAAAATGTTTCTTTAAATGTTTGGAATTTTAGAATTTCAATTCCAGAAAAGCCATTTGAGAACAACAACAGTAAAAATGATTCCCTAGGGCAGGCGTAGGCAAAGTTGGCTCTTCTATGACTCATGGACTTCAACTCCCAGACTTTCTGAGCCAATCATGCTAGCTCAGGAATTCTGGGAGTTGAAGTCCATGAGTCATAGAAGAGCCAACTTTGCCTACCCCTGCCCTAGGGCAGTGAGCTTTAAATGACCAGCATTTGCATCTGAAGTCAGCAAGGCATGGAGCAAGATTTTTCAGGAGGAGCTGAGTGGATTCCACGAGGGGAAGAGATCCTTCTTGAAATCTTTTCTTGGCTGCTAGGGCTTTAACAGGAATAACCACCATTTTGAGTTGAGCTTCACAAGAAAACAGCAGAGTTTCAGCTCCCATAATTCCTCAGCCAGAGTGCGGCCTGGGAAATTCCGGGAGTTGTGGTCCAGAGGTTGCAAAGGTTAAAAAACACTGAAATTGGGGTTGACCTCAAGTGGAGTCAGATGGAAGCTGGAGAAGAAAAATCACATTGAGCCTCAAATTCAGTGCCATATGATCCATTGTTCCGTTAATGTGGCCCAATCTCTCCAGCTCAGGGTGTCAAACGCACGTCATCATAACGTCATCACGCGATGTATCGCAATTCCCCCCCTTCGCTAAACCGGGCATGGGCATGGCAGTGTGTGACGCATCCGGCCTGCGGGCCGCAAATATGACAGCCCTACTCTAGCTGCTTGCTTTGGAAGCAGCTTTCAGGGTTACGGTTAATAACAGGAAGAGGGAAAGTTGAGAACAGAGAAGCCTGCAGTAGCCAGGGCAACGAAGCCTGAGGAAACTGTACAGTGTAAGGCAGAAAATGTAACCATACTTTGGATTTCTGCAGACAGTTGGACTCTTTAGCTTGGTACCAGTTGCTCCTCATCTTCATTCAGGCTGAATCCTAGATCTCCTGGTCTTGAGTGCACTGAGTTCCAGAGACAATTATTGCAAGAATTGGGGGCAGATTGTTGGCCTGATAAAAAAATAAAAATTCATACAAAATTTTGCCAGACTGGGCTTCAAAGCAATCAGAGACTTTCTAAAATGTCTAGGGTGGCAGCACTAGATCATTTATAAACTCTTCTTCTTGGTACTGCCTGGAAACCAATGATCCCAGCCTGCCTTCCCTCCCTCCCTCCCTCCTCCTCCTCCTCCTACTGATGCAATAGCCAATATTTGAGGGGCTGCCACAAAGAAGAGGGGACCAACCTATTTTCCTGAGGGCAGAACAAGCCACAACGAATGGAAATTAAGTGAGGAGCGAACCAACCTAGAACTGAGGAGAAATTTCCTGACAGAACAATCAATCAGTGAAAACAACTTGCCTTCAGAAGTTGAGGGTGCTCAATCACTGGAGGTTTTCAAGAACAGTCTGGAATGGTATAGGGCAGTGATGGTGAACCTTTTTTCCCTTGGGTGCCGAAAGTACGTGTGCGCACGCTATCACCCACGTGCGAGTGCCCACACCCATAATTCAATTCCTGGGGAGGATGGAAACGGCCTGATTCCCAACTTCCGGTGGGCCTGGTAGGCCCATTTTTCGCCCTCCCCAGGCTCCAGAGGCTTCCCTGGAGCCCGGGGAGGGTGAAAATGCCCCCCACCAGCCCTCCGGAAACCTAAAATGCCCTCCCAGAGCTGAAAATCAGCTGGCCAGCGCGCGCATGCGTGCTGGAGCTGAGCTAGGGCAACGGCTCGCGTGCCGGAAGATATGGCTCCGCGTGCCACATGTGGCACGCGTGCCATAGGTTTGCCACCACTGGTATAGGGTCTCCTGCTTGAGCAGGGGGTTGGACTAGAAGTCCTCCAAGGTCCCTTCCAACTCTGTTATTTGTATTCCTCAATTTCCCATTGAGGCATCTGGTAGGAAACGAGCTGCCCAAGGTGTCTGCAGGCTGTGGTGAAAAAAGTCAAGATACTGCCCACAACAGTGCAATTGATGCTCCATCTTTTGTGCAACAGGCCTTCATTCTGACCATGCCCTGTAGAATGCCGAACAAGGTGAGATCTCCTAATGCTTGTATGGTCAAGGTGCAATGAATCATACCGATTGTGCAGCTCCTTTTCCAGAGTGCTGCAGTTGCACAGCAAGCCATTCAGTGGCAGCAGACCCACATGGGTCTTGGTTCCCTGGACTCCCGGCTGCAGCCATAGCAGTACATCTTCTAGCCAGAACTTCCACAGGTTCATACTTAGATTACTTTCTTGTTCATGCTATATTGCTGTCAAGGCTCAGCAGCCAATTTCCCCACCCCAGAATTATCTTTCATGATCAGCATTGCTCAGCTGCTTTGCATTCTTCCTAAAAGAAAGGATAGACTTTTTGTTGCTGTTACGAAAAGAAAGAAAAATGGATAATTAGACCTGCCCATTAAGTAAATTATTCAGAGTGAGTCCTTCTGAAGAACTCTTGGATTACAATCCAAATAAGTTTATACCAATCTCCAAGGCTCTAAAGCATGGATGTCAAACTCACCGCATCACATTGCTGTCACGTGACATTTCACGACGTTTTTCCCAACCGTGGAGCTGGGGTGGGCATGGCCTGCATGTGACACATCCAGCCCACGGGCCACCAGTTTGACACCCCTGCAAAGTAACCCTTGACTTATCAGAAGGGGACTAAAAGGTTTGCAGGACCCAGAACAATGGCTTGAAATACAGGAAGGCAGATCCTGTTGGAATGTTAATAGGCACCTTGGGTGCAATCCCAAAACAGCTGGAGCCCCACTTGAGCACCATTGGCATTGACACATTCACCATCAGTCAATTGCAAAAGGCAGCTTTGCTTGGAGCAGCTTACATCCTGCGACAATATCTGTAGCACCATCAAACATCCACATCTGCCTCGCCTAGCTCCTTAGGAAGGACTTGATAGGAGGACAAAAATGCCAGATCCAGTCTGAACATCTGGCTACCTTCAAACATCAAAACATCTGCCAGGCTATCCCATCTCCTTTACATGGACGATTTGAAGCTGTATGGAAAAGCACCACCCGAAATAGAATGGCTGCTCAACACTGTCCATATATACAGCCAAGAGATTGAAATGGACAAATGTGACATGCTCGCCATCAAATGGGAGAAAATAGTGAAAACTGTAGCAATCAAGATGCCCTACGGAAATAACATCAAGAGCCTGGATGAAGACAATCACTACAAATATCTGACAACATTAAGCACACTCAAGAAAAAGGTTAGGAATGAATGCATCAAGAGAGGGAAGGAGGTGAAGCCCAAACTCAGTGGAATCAAGGCAATCAATACCTGGTCATAATTGGTCAATAATGACCAATTCCAGTCATTAGATGTACAGCTGGAATAGTGGATTGGACTCGAGCAGAACTAAAAGCCCTGGATAGGAAGGCCAGAAAAATAATGATAATGAATCATGCCTCTCATCTATGCAGATTGTTGACGGACTCTATTCACTAGGGAAAGTAGGTGGGCATGGAGGAGGAGAGGGAGGAGGAGGAAGAGGAAGAGGAAGCAGCAGCATTGGAGGGATATCTGAAGGATAGTGAAGAAGATGCATTGAAGCTAGTCTACCAGGAAGGCCTACTAAGTACTGGAGAGACTAAACTGGCCTACATGAAAGACAAAATGAAGAACAGAAAGGAGGCATGGAAAAATACAATAAAGCATTGCATGACCAGTACATTAAAAAAAAATAGCAGGGAAAACAGCTAATAACAAAACCTGGCAATGCTTAAGATCCGGAAGGTTGAAGAAAGAGATAGAGAGGCTAATTCTGGCTGCACAAGACCAAATCTTAAGAGCAAATGCATAGAAAGCCAGAATTGACAAGACAGCAACAGACAGCAAGTGAAAGTGCAAAGAAGGTGAAGAAACAGTGGATCACCTAGTTAGCTGCTACAAGATTAAACAATGGCATGACAAAGCAACAACAATGGTGCATTGAAAGATATCAAGAAATACCATTTACCTGCAGGCAAGAACTGGTGGGACAATAAAATAGAGAAAGTAATAGAAAATGAAGAAGCTCAAATGCTCTGGGACTTTAGAATTCAAACAGACAGGCACCGACCACATAACACCCCACCCCTTAACAATTGTCGATAAGAAAAGACAAAAAAGTCTGGATAATGGACGTGGCTGTACCTGGAGACAGCACAACAGAAGATAAATAACTGGAGAAGATAACAAAAACAAAGACCTGCAAATAAAAATAGAACAATTATGGCAAAAGAAAGCAGAGGTAGTACGAATAGTAATGTGTGCCTGGGGTGCAATTTCAGAACATCTGGAACACCACTTGGACACCATCTCCATTGACAAATTCACCATCAGTCAATTGCAAAAAGCAGCTTTGTTTGGAACAGCTGACATCCTGCAACAATACCTGTTACACCATCAAACATGCACATAGGATAGGATTCTGCCTATCCCAGATCCTTGGGAAGGACTTGATAGATGGATAAAAATGTCAAATCCAGTCTGAACATCTGGCTGATTGTGCAACGAACAACAACAATAACAATACTTTATGCGGTTGTGGGGCTTTTGTGCTCTGAGGAGGGGAGGTATGCCAGAGGTTCAACCATACTGGACAGGTCTCATCAGGTGAAGAGCCAGGTGAAGAGTGCCTCCCCCATAAAACAATTTGGTGAAAAAGTATTTTACAGAAACCCACAGCAGATCAGCTGTTGCCCGGTCAACAAGGACTAGGCTGGGCGTTGGAGTTCCTGGACATCTGGTGTCAAATGGGCTACAGGACTCCGCTGGCTGAGCAACCAGAGCCAGCAGCTGAGCACTGCTGGAAGAAAACACGCACTTCCAACGCGATGCGAACCGGTAGGGAAGGTAAGTCGAACCCACCCCTGGCTTAGATATTTGAGATGAGTACTCCAAGGTCCTTGACACAGTGAGGGTCGTCTACGAGGTCATATCTGCCCAGCTTGTATTTGGTGTTCTGATTTTTTTTTGCCAATGTGTAAGACAGAGCATTTGTTGGTTGAGATTTGGAGTTGCCAATTGTTTGACCATTCTGACCCATAGTCAAAATGGAAGATCGGGCTGGAGAATGAGGGCTGTATGCTAAAATCAAGTAAGCTAGAACAGATGAAATACAAGAAGCTGAAGATCAAAGAATATTGATCAAGAAATCTCACCCAGAAACTAATAAATGATACCACAAGGTATGATAGTTAATTCAGCCTGAAGACTCTTCTACCTGGATACCTAAAACATCCTGCTTTAGTTTAGGGCAAGTGATGCACGTAAACAGTCCTAGACCCTGTTTGTGCCCTCACTGCTCTACTGGGGCCCTCAAAATTGGCTGCTGTACTAATTAATTGGCACATGTTTAATGTGATGACGAGAGATCAGGCAAAGCATTTAAGCCTCAAACTAAATTCACCCGTTTTTTTTAAATACCCCAAAGAATGAAAAGGGTAGAAATGAGTTAAGTCAGTATGATGCCACCTTGCTGCCCTTGATCTTCAAGTGCCTCCAAACGCTTTATAAAAGTGCAGCTTATTCCTTGTTTTAGGCAAAGTGAGAGTGATTACAGTTTAACTCAAAACAAAATTGTGGAAAATATATTACTTTTTTATGTTTATTAAACATTTTAGGGAAGGTACATTAACAACACAGCTTAAAAAACAGATAAAATAAAAAAATACTGTAAAGCACAAGTACATAAGCCAGGGATCTAAATGTGCCTAATACGACATTAATTATGAATAATTGAATATAAAATATCTCTTAAGAAGCTACAAATCAAACCTCTAAGGATAGATATCAAGAACCATTGTCAACACAGTATGAATCATCAAATAAACCTGTATAATAAATCTTAACATATCTGTCTTAAATATCCCATGAAAGTGAAGTATAGAGTCTGTACATTAAAAAAAACCCCAAAATTTGGATGAGGCACAAACTGGAATGAATCTGTCTGTATCACGTTACTTTGAAGGTATGAAGTTACTGTGGACATCAAAGCATTTCCCCACAACTTGCTTAACCAAAGACGGAATCAGATCATATTTCCAAATGAGGCATAAAATATCCTTGCAGCAGTTAACATACAGTATATACAAAGCTAATTTAATATTCTTTGCAGGAATATATGATTTAGTAAAACTTAATAAGAATATCACAGGTTGAAATGGGAAATTCAACTTTTAAAATTTGTTTCATTTTAGGTTGACTCATTTCCAAAACTGTTAAGCTTCACAACATTGCCAGCAAATATAAAGAATCCAATCGGTTTATTACATTTCAAGCAACTTTTAGGAAATAATTTACCCCTTTTAGCAATCAAAACTGAAATGATAAACCTTTCCAATTTTCTCTAAGAACAATATTCAGAGAAAATTTAATATTCTGCTACCATTGAAATTCCCACTGGAATTTTTAATACTTTTCCCCCCTTCCATTTACGCACTGCCAGGCTCAAAACTCTCAAGGAATCTTTTCCATGTTGCTAAGATCTTTATGGATGTGGATGATTGTTCTTCCATCTGAACTTGATAAAAAAGGCAAGCATTGCTCAGGGGTGTCCATGGTTCAAAAAGTCAACAGTGTGATTAATGCATTGAGCATTGCCTGGGGTCACTTTATATATTTTACTTGTCTTACACTAGGACAGGGGTCGGCAACCTTAAACACTCAAAGAGCCACAAAGGTCCTAACAGGAAGCCCCTCCGTTCAATTCTGGAGCCAACCGGAAGTCCGGTTCCCCCATCATAGAGTCTCCTCCTAGCATGGCATCCTTTTTCCTCTACCTGTCCTAACCGAAAGCCCTATCAATTGTGGAGCTGACTGGAAAACCCGCCCCTTGCCACAGAGTCTCCTCCTGGCGCGCCGTGCTTTTCCCCTCCCTAACTGGAAGCTCCTCTCAAAATCGTGGTGCCAACTGGCAAGAGGGAGCCGCAATAGAAGGATGAAAGAGCCACATGCGGCTCCAGAGCCACGGGTTGCTGACCCCTGCACTAGGACATATATATGAAGCCCAGTTAAAATTGCAGTCAAAGTTATGGAATGCAACAATTTGCCTCCCATTAAGACTGGAACTTCCAATCTTGAATAAAATGTCACTGAATCAGCAAATAAATAGAAATAGCCCTGGATGCAAAAGAGGCAAAAAAATTTCCACCTTAGAGGTGGGAATGTTGGACTACAGTCCCTTCCACCTCCAGCCAGTAAAGGGAAGCAGCAGATGCCATATCTAGAAAATAGGGGTGCTGCAGAGCAGAGCAGAGCAGAGCAGAACTGAATAATAGAATCATAGCCTCCAGACCTTCTATCATCTTTGTTGCCCTTCTCTCTCTTTCTAGGGTCTCAGCATCTTTTTTGTATCATGGTGATCATGGATGCAGCATTCCAAATATGGCCTCACTAGTGCAATTTAGAGTGGTACTATCACTTCTCATAATCTTGACACTATTCCTTTGTTGATGCAGCCTATACTATATGTAGCCAACTTGGAATCCATCTGGTGATGGTACTATCTTACCGAAAAATTAGGCTGTTGATCCACTTTGTCAAATGCCTTATTTGAAACCCAAGTATATATTATATCCACAACATTTCCCTGATCCACTAATGTAGTTGCTTTGTCAAAGAAGTCAATATGGCTTGTCTGGCATGATCTGTTTTTAATAAACCCAGGTGGCTTCTAATAGCAATAGCACTTAGATTTACGTATATACTACTTCACGGTGCTTTTACAGCCCTGTCTAAGTGGTTTACAGAGAGGGTGTGTGGCCAATGTTGCAGTACTACGGGTGTCTCCCGCAGTAGCTCCATGGGAAACCCCGAATCCCAGCTGCTTGGGGACCCAGAACCGGACTGTAACCGGGTCAGAACCGCCTGGAGGGGTGTGAAGAAGAGAAGCAAAGGTCAGTGGTCTGGGGGGGACTTGCAAATCTCTCAGGGAGCCGGCACCAGCCTCTCAACCAGCAGCTGTCGCCTGGCTCGTCTGAGGAGACTCTGTCGCCATTAGCTGGGATGGCCACGATCGGAACGATAGGAGCAGAGAGATCGTGGATTGCTTGGGTGACAAGATCTAAGCATTTGTGCTGGAGAGATGTGAAGAAGTGTTGAAGCTGGGTGAGTGTTTGGCTGATTTAATGATAAAAAGAAGAAACTTAAAAGGAGACAAAAGAGATTCCAAAATGGAGCAAGCAGCTACCTAGCAATTGGAAATACCATAGAGAGGGTTAAAGGAACAGAGTTTAAAAGCCCAAGAAATTTGAGGATGGTTTTATAATTGGACTTGGTGGAAGTTAAAGAGACTGAAAAAGAACAAAGAATTTGAAGAAAATATCCCATATGTGGGTCTAAAGCGTTTTGGAAAGTTTTGTGAAATAATTGTATTGCATTAGAAATCCGGTAATGCCATCTGCTGGTGGAAGAAATATTGCAACAATTTGTGGAAAGATAGAGAAAAAGGGAAATTGGTTGACAGCTGTGAGGACTGACTTTGCTTACAAGAAAAGATAACCTTGGAACTGTGAAAATCTTTTTTTTAATTTTTTTTCCACCAAACTTACATAAACATCCATACATATACCATAATATCAAAACACCCATAATTATACATTTCTGTCCAAAATGCCATAAACATATATCCTTAATTTGCTCCTTTTATACTTTTATTTCCTGTCTGCTTTCCTTCTACGGTATATTTCATACTACTCCCCTCCCTCTATCTCCCTCTCTTCCCTCTTCCCTCTACCTTCTTTCTTCCTCTCTACCTCTTTCCTACTTCCCTCCTCTCTCCCTCCCCTTCCTTTCTACTTCCTCTTCCTCCCTCTTATCCTTCCCTGAGTACATCTAATCATAATCCATTTTATGGTTAGCAGACGAGCAATTCAGAAACCCTGACTTCATTCCAACATCGGAGCTATTCTTAAACTTATATCTTTCCCTTTATCCATATATATATATTCATATATATATGAATATTATATATATAATATTCTTCCAGGTATATCTACTAATTCTAATGCTGCCTCCTTCCTCCTATTTTCGTTGCCTGGGTCTACCACCTTTAATTTTCAACTTTCTTCCAAATTAATCACTATAGCTTATATTCCAGACATATTCATTATCTCTTATACCTCTTAATTTTAGGCCATACTCCTCCCTCTCCTCATTTTGCAGCTGCATCCAGGATGTTTTTTTATTTAAAAAGCATCCCTGCAATGTGCCTATACATTCATAGAAAGCCAGGAGTAGGGACATTTAGTCTCAGGGAGGAATCCAAATTAAAGCAACCCCAACGGATGGCTACCTTGCCTCCATCTGATGAATCTATTTGATGAAAGGACCCCCATCCCCTCTCTGCTCTGCTGGGAAACAGGTACCCCTGCTCAGCATTGTGGTATGGGAGATTTTCATGGCACCAAAGATGTGTTTTCAGTAGCTTCCCTGTGAATGTTTGCAGTGATCCAGAGTCTCCAGGCTCCCAGATTAGCCTTTTAAAATCTGGCAGTGGCTTTATCGGACCTGATTTTACTTGCCTTCATGGTCCTTTAACAAGACTGGCTTGAAGCCTAAAGCTGTCATTTCATAAGTGAGCACATAAAATTACTCTTGCTAAATTCTGAGCTTCACCTTTTGTAGCTGCTGAAAAATGCAGAAGTTCAACAATTCCAAATGGTTAAATTTGTAATGACACATCTTGCTATTAATATTGGATTTATACTTCACTGCAAAGGAAACAAACAGGCAGGAATGTTTTCGTTAAGGGTATCAGGAAAAGTGTTTTGTTCAGCAACCCAAATTGGCTTTAAAGCTTAATCTGCAGCTCTACATGCTGGCAATTTGGGATTTGCTCACAATTAACTTCATGCTGTTTTTGGTTTTCTAACCAAATGTTGTGCAATCAAGATTAGGCTCCCTTAAAGAGTGCATTTTCCCACTTGGTCATTAGGGCTGCAAGCTTTAATTGCTTTAATAGCAGATTAATCAACCAATGACTTTAGTTGATTAATCAGCAGAGGCCATCTTTGATTAAGGAGGGCTAGGACTGTTTTAGCAGGCTATCTGATATATTTCCTGAGTCAAACTCAGGTCTTGTGTGCTTAGCTTTATAGGAGATGAAACAAATATTAAAAAATGCCTCTTGTTCAGAAATATAGGATAGTTTTTATTTAGGTTATTTATGATTAATGATTTACATATCTATCACTTTGCTGTTTGCATGTACATTGAGAGCTTCTGCACCAGAGACAAATTTCTTCTGTGTCCAATCACACTTGCCCAATAAAAAATTCTATTCTATTCTATTCTATCTAGAGCAGTGATGGCGAACCTTTTTCCCTCAAGTGCCAAAATAGTGCACGTGTGCGCTATCACACGCGCGTGCGTGCCCACACCCATAATTCAAAGCCCCTCATTCGCCCCACCCCCCTGCGCATGCGTGCACGACCCATCCCACTCCCCCGTTTCCCAACTTCCAGTGGGCCCGGTAGGCCCGTTTTTCGTCCTCCCCAGGCTCCAGAGGCTTTCTTGGAGCTTGGGGAGGGCAAAAACGCTCCACCCCTGCCACCCTGGAGGCACTCCAGAGGCCAAAATCGCCCTCTCAGAGCCTCTGCGTGAGCCAAAAATCAGCTGGCGGGCATGCACATGCACACTGGAGCTGAGCTAGGGCAACGGCTCGCGTGCCGGCAGATATGGCTCCGCGTGCCACCTGTGGCACCTGTGCCATAGGTTCGCCATCACTGATCTAGAGGATCTGCCTCTTCCTTCCAATTATTAATGGTACACTGCGGTGTCTAGGAAGGAAAACTGAATTAAAAAATGTGGAAGTTGGACTTTTCAGGCAGAGGTTTTGGATGATGTTAAGCCGATGGGATTCCAGGGAGCAGCCCAGAGACAGTCACTTGTCTGAAATGGTATAGGGTCTCCTGCTTGAGCAGGGGGCTGGACTAGAAGACCTCCAAGGTCCCTTCCAGCTCCATTCTATTCTGTTCTGTTCCCTATTCTATTCTATTTTATTCTCTGTTTTTTCTGTTTTTTGTTTTATTCTATTCTATTAGAGAAATTGAATATTGTTGTGATCCATTAGATCTGCCAGATTCCTCCAGGCTTGAGAGCTTTACAAACAGGGCCCGGGGGAGAGCATTACTGAACCAGCCTCCTTGGGCTTTTAGTAGAGTCTCTGGTGGAGATGCTCATAGATGCCCAATAAATTCTTGGAATTGTCAAGAAATGTTTTGAATCCGCTTTCTTCAGCATGTCCAATTGAGGCTGGCATCATGGTTGGCTGGGACTTATGCTGTAACCACCATAAAGAGGGACTCCTTTGGGGAGCCAGTCAAAGCCTCCAAGGAGAAAGATTGGGGACTCCACTGTCCTTGACTCACAGCCTCAGCCCCCCTCTCCCCCCACACTTTGCCAGTTCCTGAGTTTCCTCTGAGCTCAAAGGAGCTACCCATGGCAGGCCTCTAGGGGTGGGAATCTTTATTTTAATCCTGCAAAAACACATTTAAACACACACAATTATTGGAAGCATAGCAAGAACTGGGCAAGTTCTGTCTTGAACAAGGAGGAAGGGAGGGAGCGTAAAGCAGTAGCAACTGCAGCAGGGGTTTCTTCAGGGGAGAGTCCAAAGAGTCAGGGTGGTGGCCATGGCGGTGTCCTTGAAGTTATTCATGTGCAGCCACAGATGCTGTAGCTCTGCTGCAAGTCCCAACCCCTCCCACTCTGTTGAAAAGAGAAGGCTACCCACCACCAGCCACCGAGGCTCTGGCATGATTGGGCACCCAGGTTGTGCCTGTTTAGGCCTGGAAAGCCCGTTTCCAGCCCAGCCTAGAGGGTGCAGCCTCCTTGTCCAGACATCTCTGTCCCCTTCACCTGGGGCCCCTTTTGAGCTGAGGGCCCCTTTTGAGCTGAGTCTCTGGTTGGCTTTAGGGCAGCCCCGGAGAGAGAGAACGCTCTGCTCAGGCTCTGGGGTGGGCCGCCTGCTTTTCCTCTCTCAGGAGAACACGGGATCAGCCAGGTCCCAGGGGGTTGTTCTCTTTTCTCCCTCTGCTGCCAAGGCTGCTTCTCTCCTGCCCACTTCCGGTCAAGGGCCAGCATTTCTCCTTCAGGGATCCACCATGAGAGGCTCGTGTCCGAGAAGGGAAAAACAACTTCTGTTCTTATCAAGTAGTTAATATAAATCTGGCCACTGTCAGTTTAATTAATCTAAATGAGCATTAATTCCGAGTCTTACACTCACATAATTCTACATTTGCAATATTGATTTCTGCTCTAGGCGCATTAATCCTTCTTGATAGAATAGTGCCATATCAAAGAAAATGTATGGTCAGTTGACCCCAGAAATAAACGCACACACACTCACACTATCAGGTGGAAGTTGAAACATGTAATGAGACATATGCAGTTGTGTAGTGGGAAGTTGGCCTTGTAAACTGCCATTCCTCTGTATGGGAGCTTTGGGCTGGCTTCCCCCCCTTTCCCCAAGGTCATCCACACATTCCATTATAGGTTTAGGCCTAAGGCCACTGGATGAGTCTTCTGATGGGGAAGAGAAATGATGAGGCTGCCCAAACACGGGCATGCACCCTGCTCAGTCAGAACCCCTCCTCATCTTTCTCTCAATGCTTCTCTCTGCATTTTCTGGAAACCCTGGTAAACTAAGGAGCCAACTAGAATTGGCAAGAAGAAGGAGAGAAATGATCCCACCCAACACTTGTCTTCATTGCCAGGGCCTCATCAGGCATTGGAGAGCAGCTAAAGTGGCTCCATTCCTCAAGTGGCCTCTGGAAACCATTCAGATCCCTAAGGTGCCTGGGACATCTAAATGGTCCATCTGCCCTGCAGAGCTCACAGGCAGCAGTTGACCTCATGCTTGTCCCACCACTTTTTCAGTATCCTGCTTCTTTACCAGAGGCGTTGAAGCAGAAGCTGAGAAGCCACATGGCTGGAAAGCTGAAGAATCCTCTCGTGCTGAGCAGCCACTGAGCTAGACAACCACCTCCAACCTGGAGCTCTTCAGAGGATTTGGCACTCTAGTTGTCCTAACTACCACCCAGCGTGACCACTTCTCTCCCCATCCCATGGGGAATTCTAGGGATTAGAGGGGCCATATTTGGGGAGCCTCACTTTGGAGAAAACCTGATTTAATCACCTCCAGATCTCTTTCAGTGAACTGATCCCAGGGGATGGCAAAACAGGAGAAATAAAAGAGCAAAAGAGACCCTAGTTAGAAACAATGACAACGGTTGCATTTTCGAGAGAAGAATAATCAAGCTGAAAGGGAAAGCCATCTTCTTAGCCTTCCTTCCAAGCTCATGAGAAACAGAAAGGTAGATAATCTGAGGGCCAAAACCAGCAAGGGGAGAAATGAGGGGCAGGGCACTCAGTGTGGCCACTTTGTAAACACAGGGCAGGTCCAACCTGCAAAATCAGAATGAAGAAGCAGAACGTTACATAAACTGAGCAAGAGAAGGACACTAACTTTAATTTTATTTTATTTTATTTATTGTATTTCTATGATGCCCAATTCCCAAAGGACTCTGGGCGGCTTACAACAGGATATAGAAAATACATTTAAAAACATCATAAAAGATTTTAAAAACTGTTAAAATCACATACCTACATATCATTCAAGGACAGACCTTGCAAATTGCGAGATCAACGGCCCCAAGCCTGCCGGAAAAGCCAGGTCTTCAATGCTTTCCGGAAGGCCAATAGAGTGGGGGCAGTCCGGATCTCAGGGGGTAGTTGGTTCCAGAGAGCCGGGGCAGCCACAGAGAAGGCCCTTCCCCACGGGCCCGCCAGCCGACACTGTTTAGCTGATGGGACCTGGAGGAGACCAACTCTGTGGGATCTTACCGGTCACTGGGAACTATGAGGTAGAAGGCGGTCTCGAAGATAACCTGGCCCTGAGCCATGTAGGGCTTTAAAGGTAATAACCAACACCTTGAATTGAGCCCGGAGACCAATAGGAAGCCAGTGCAGCTCGCGGAGGATTGGTGTAATGTGGGTGTACCTAGGTGCACCCACAACCACTTGCGTGGCTGCATTCTGGACCAAGTGCGGTCTCCGAACACTCTTCAGGGGTAGCTCCATGTAGAGTGTGTTGCCATAATCCAACTGTGAGGTGATAAGGGCATGAGTGACTGTGAGGAGAGCCTCCTGATCCAAGTTGGGTCGCAATTGCTGCACCAGGCGAACCAGTGCAAAGGTCCCCCTAGCCACAGCTTAGATGTTGGTCTAATCTTAGCTGTGGGTTTATGCCTATATAGCAGCAGATCCTAAATCTATGCCATTCCCAGAAGCTGATTGTCTTCCGAATTAGGGCTCTTTGGGTCTGCAGTGAAGCATCTTCCTTCCTCAGATCCATTCTACCTCCTTTGAGAGTGCTGAATTTTAGAGAAGGAATAATTTTGGAGCAACCCACTCAAAGAGTCAAAATGTAAATCATCTAACCATTTATCTACAGAGACACCCCATGCATTTCCCTGGCATCACAACCTTGAAGATTTGCCGAGATCCATTCTCATTCCTTTGGTTATTGGCCCTTGGAAAGAGGGGTGACCTCCTGGCTAGAACTTTGCCAGAAGGGAAATGCAAAAACAGCCAATTCTTTCCAGAGTTGTCAACCTCTGCAAAACAGAAGAACAGATAATCATCAGGTCAGAAGAGAAATCAGCCCTGGGAGGAATGGAGCAGAAGGAGCCCAGGAAGCTTCTTGGGGAAAGTGGAGACCTTACCTTCATGAGGACAGGCTGAAGGAGCAGGAAACTTGCTGAAAGGAATGTACCTGCAAGCTAAGAAGGAAGGAAGGAAGGAAGGCCAGTGTGTGTGTGTGCGCATGTGCACGTGTGTGCGTGCAAACAGAAGAACAGACCCCCATGGATGAAATGATATTTTCAGGAAGGGAGTCATAGCAACTGAACTACCTGAATAGTTCCAACAAGAAATGGAAAAAGAATAGATCCTTTCGATCCTTTTGAGCAGCATGGGGCTAATGAGAGAGCTGCACCTCCCTCAGTCCTCTCTGTCCACTGTAGCAGCTTCTGGAAACCTTTGTTCTCCCTTCGTGCTGGTGGGCAAGGGGGGGGGGCGGAGAGTGGGAGAGTGGGAGAGTGGGCTTCGCTGCATTTGAAGTCCCAGCAAGCGGAAGGGATCTCCCAGCCCTTCTGGGGTTGCAAAAGCCAAGGGAGGGGGCCATCCTTATATGGAAGGAAGGGGAACTGTGGGGGGGATCTCATGTTGCCTCCATGTTGCCAGGGGCAGAGCTCTGTCCTTCATGTGGAGCTGGGAGACCAATCAGTTCAATGGCCCAGTTGCAGCCGATGTGCAAAATGATCCCAGCTTGGAGATGTTAAAGAAGAACTTGAAAATAAAAGTCACCCTCCCAGCACCCTTATGCTGTTCCATGCTATAATTGCTTCAACAGACAATTATCTAATCTAGTGTGAAGGCATCAGGCTAGAGACCGGGAGGCAGTCAGTTCTAATCCCGCCTTAGGCATGAAAAGCAGCTAGGTGACTTTGAGCCAGACCTTCTCTGGGCTTTGTTGTGGGGAAAATAGGAGGAGAAAGGAGCATTAGGTAAGTTCACCACCTTGAGTTACTTATAGAAATAATAAGGTGAGATGAAACAAACAGACAGACAGACAAAGAGATAATATTCTAGAACCAGCAAATAACCGAAAAACCACATTTTCAAGGGGCTGGAATTCTCATGAGGAAAGGTGAGAAAATTTGAAAAAAAATTCCTTTCCAAAAAAGGTGAGAAAGTGTATGTGATAGGAAGAAATATAATGGAAATGTAAATAATACATGATAGAAAGTGGAAAAAACCCTTTTCTTCTGTCTTTTCTTCTTTCATAGTTGAGAGAAGCTGAATGATGACAGATTGTTTTAATTAGTTGCTTTTAAAATGCTGTTAAGTTGCTTTCCTGTGCTTTTGTGCTGCAAGTTAGGATAATTTTAACAGACGTTTATCCTTCAGGGAATAGGCAAAAAATAAATATTTTAAAGGAAAAGAGAAAAAGAAAAGAGGCAGCGTTTTCACATGGCATCTAGCTAAATTTTATGCAACTCACTGTCATCAGGCAGCCTGAAAAGGATATTAGCCAAACTTATTTTTGATGCCCTGAGTCATGGTGGAGAGAGAGAGGAGCCTTCCGTCTCTTTGAGAACATTGGCTGGGGAGCACAGGGGACACGTGCAACTTCTGTCCCACAGTTGACAGCTGGTTGCCTCTCAGGAGGCAAAGAGGTGGACCTTGGTGGGCCTTTGGGGTGATCCAGCAGGGCTCACCCCACATTTTCCTAGTCTTCCATGCAGACAGACAGTAACATCAGCCATACATGCTTAAGAGAAAGTGAGCTCTCTCTGGTTTCTCTGTGCTGGTCAGAGCTGTTATTTAAAGGTGACACAAGTGTCCTATAGAATTTGATCTCGGTGTATCAAACTAGATAAAACTTTGGATTTTGGCCTAATTCCTATTCAGAGGGAGATGTTTCTTGAACTGAGAGCAAGCAACAGATGAAGGACTGGTTCAAGTTCATGTTCAAGTTCAAACCTTTATTGTCAATGCACAACATGTATGCAATGAAATTGAATGAGCCTCCACTCATTCATGTGGCAATTTGAGCCTGTCTGGCCCCATCTTCCTCCCTGCAATGCCTTTCACGTCTTCTTCTTGGGCTGGTCGATGAACCCGGCTTTTAATTTCTATACAGATTCCACCAAATGTGAGCCATTGCCCTCCTCTACCTCTCCTGGTGCAAATTGGGAGAAACCTTGCAAGGGGCTGTGCGGACCCGCTCTTTCTCTTGGGAGGCTGTTATCTATCATAGCCTCTGGATTTATTGGTGCTCAAATGCCCGGGCTACTCATGTGCGCTGCTGCCCTTGGCACTGGCACGGTCTCCTGGTGTCCAGGAGGGCTCTCTTCACCAGGAAAGAGGGGGCAGAGTTCCCCTACCCAGCCGGGCTCCCTCCTTGCCCGCGTCGCTCTCCTTCCGCCTCCGGTCAGCCAAGACACACGCAGGGGGGCGTCTATCGAGGGGCTCAGAGGCCCCGAGCGCGCAAGGGGCCGTCACCAAAGGCTCCCTGTCCCCTTCAAAGCCTGTCGCTCTCCGGCTCTGGTTAACGAGGGAGGGGCCGTCTGAAGACACCCCCCTCCGCGCGTTCGGCGCACACATCTCCACGCCAGGCGAGGGCGGTGTGACTCGCCGGGGATGGTGGGAGGAAGTCGGACTCGGCTTGGCGGGGAGGGCGGGGGGCGCCGCGTTGTGGCCAGACACCGGGGCTCCCCCCTTCACCCTCTTGCTCCCATGAATGGAGCCGCCTGACTGATGGGAGAGGAGGCGGCACGTTTGCAGCTTGCAGAGACTCAGCGCCGCCGCCGCCGCCCGGCCGCCTCTCTCTAGCTTTGCCTCGCCGGAGCCCAGCCGCCTCCCGCCGCTTCCGAGAAACTTTCCTCGGGCCCAGGGAGAAGACCTCCCCCCGGGGGCCCCTGCGAGCTGCCGCCCTTCCTCGCCGGGAGGAGCTGGGGAAGCGAGGCGGCGGCGGCGGCGGGAGCTCTCCGTGGTGCTGGAATGTCCGCGCGGCTTCTCGGCGGCTCGGCGGCTGGGGCACGGGGCCGGCTGGCGTCGTTCTGATCGGCGGCGCCCCCGGGGACCAGGGATCCCTCGGCTCCTCCCGCCCAATGCGGGGTCTGGACCTCCGGGGCTGAAGGGGCCCTCCTTTCCATGTGGCTGCACCATGGACTCGCGCCGGAGGAGGATGGCAGATCTGCTCCTCTATATCAACGCAGCCCTCCTGGCATATTTCAGCTGTGCCAGCCTGTCCTGGGCAGATGCAGGTAAGAGGGCGCGGGTGCCTGCGACCCATGACAGGGAGGGGGGTCGGCAGTGGAAAGCAGGTTTTGTTCTGATCTTGGTGGTTTAATTGCCCAGAACCTCTGGTGCTGCTCAGTGTTGGAACATCTCTCAGCCAACTGCTTCACTCGCTGGGGCACCATCTATCTGATAGTGGAGACTCAACAAATAAGTATTTGTGGGGAGACAGTTGCGGTAGTTGGATAGGACAACACGTTTCACTTGTGACACTCATTGCTGCATGCTTCTGGAACAATGAACAATACTCTATTGGGAGTGTACTATTTAAAGATTTTTTGGGGGGGGAAAAGGAAGCAATTTGTATAATATGGTTTAAGAAGACCTCCTAAGAGTGCACAGAGCCCAAGGAGACCTTGCTGGCTGCTGATTGCTGTGAGATTTGGCCTCTGTACTGAATTCTGTTTATTCAACTGGGCTTGAGAGAAAGGAGCCAATCGGTGGCCCGGGTGACTGTCCTTCCAGTCAGCCAAGTGATTCATTGAGAGATCATATGATGCCATCTCATGTGAAGACAATCAACTCCCTTGCCTCTCTCAGGAAGGAATTGCCACTCACTGGACCTTCACTTGGCCCAGGGTGGTTCTTCTCAAGTCATCAGAAAACCCCCAGGTCTGAACAGGATTCCTAAGATATGGGGAGAGACATGGCAGATATAACTGTTAACAGTGATTTCCTCAGAACCAAACAACTTTGGACAGCAGGGTAGTCGAACCAGAACTAGTGAAGTAGGCATCGACAGCTGGAGTCAAACCAGTCTCCCATCATATAAGTGATTTTCCAGATTATTAGCAACACAGGTCTGTAGATGGAGAGCTGGGAAACCCCCCCCCCGGGTCCCCCCTCTTTCTCAACAATGTAGCTTTTCTCTAGGGGGAGGAGTTATGAAACCAATACAAACCTGTAGGTCTTAATAAAGTAGGAGCTCCAATTGTTTAAGGAAGTCCTGGGAAGATTGGTGGGGGGCATCCAGCATTAAGAGCTCAGAGATGAAGACAAAAAAAGAAAGAAAGAAAGAAATGAGTGGAGTTTTGTCTCCTGTGACACATTGCAAGGGCTGCTTCACAAGGTCACATTGGCCACGGAGTCAGTGAAAATATGTAAAAGGATAAAGCATAATGCTTCTTCAAAAATCTGTTGCAAGGAGTCACAGAATTTACCAACAATATTTACAATATTGGAAACTCAGCCCTTATTATTCTAGCATTTTCATTGTTGATCTCTTGCTATTTGTCAAGCTAAAAAAAGTCTCTCAGAAAAATAGACTATAAAGAACCATGTACACAGGGTTACATTAAAATTATCAGGATCTCTGAAATCAGCAAGTAAATTAGTCTTCACTTTAAAATCAGATGGACTAGAAATGAAGTTTAACAGACTATGAACTTCCCAGAAAGAGTAATTAAAAGTTGGGGAAGAGATATGAGGGAAAAAATGAGCTGAAAATCCAAGGAGGTTCTGACTTACCAGCACAGCCAGGAACAGCCTTTCATTTGAGACACAGCGAAGCAGTCGGCTCAGGCAGCAGATTCTGGAGTCATAGGTAGAAATTCCTTAATTGTTGAACTTATTATACTACTGATTATTAAGATCTTTTGAGAATTATTGAAAAATACTGTCTTTAATCTAGATTCAAAAACAAAGCTACAAAATTAATGAGCTGTAGTTACAATGAACTGGTTTCAGTGGACTGTTTTTTTAATGACTAAGTCCAGATCCAATGCATTAACGCGATACACTCAATCCTAAACCTGAAAAGCCCAATTCTTTTCTTCATATAACCTCCAGATAAACTATATGAGGTCTCAGTGAGCTGACTTGCTTCATACAATATGCTAATATAATGTTAGGCTTCCACAATGGAAGGTAGGTTGTGGTTTGATCCATTGAAACCCCATTTTCGACGAGGCAGGAAGATGCAAAGAGTTTGGGGCCAGGCCTGCTGTGCAGGGCAGGGTAGGAGAAGGTCATCCCTGAGGTCAACTGGTTTCAAGCCAAGAAATTTCAACAAGTTAGAACCTTGAATGAAGCCTAGAAATAACAAAAGTGGTTTCAGAGGAGTCGTTTGTTGCATTGAAATGAAGTAAAGGCTGGGAAACACCTTACGTCCTTAACATGCTTGCTCAATGATTCCCTGCTAGCCAGATTCATCTCTTGAAAGATATGGACTGGATCCTGGTGGCCCTCAAGTGAACCCCATGGCTTCCTCTCGGTTTCACTTAGATGCTGCTTTGCTTAAAGTCACGACAAGATTAATTGTCTTCAAGCTGATTCTGCAGCTGTCATTTTGATTGCACGTAAAATGCTAATCCACCTCTTCTATAAGAGAGCCTCTCCTGCTCCTGAGTACGCCTGTTGTGACAATGCAAAGTGAGAATTCTAGGACCTAAAGTCTAGCACAAGTGGAGAGCCTCAGGTTGGAGAAGGTTAGAGTCTTCAGTAGATACAAGCATGCCAATGCAACCATGCCAGGGCCAGAGGCAAACAATTGACCCTAGAGAGGCACCCAAAGAGTCTCCAAACCTGACCAAAGAGCCCCAAAATGTGACTTGCTCTGGCACTGGCTGGAACTGGGATTCTAAGGCAAGCACGGGATTTGTAGGACCAGCTTTGTAAGGACGAGAGGAGAGACATGAGCCTGCCCGGTCTCAAAAAAGCCTGAGAGGCGTCTCCCGGCTCCTCAGAGGATCTGCTGCCTCTTTTCCAACTCTGAGAAGCCTTCCCTCTTCTTGCCATTGATACAAAGAATGCAAATCACTTCCAATTCAGACTGTCCTAGTGTGAACCTGCTGGTGCCTTGTAATCACCTGGGCATTGCCGTTAGCCCTGAGCATGTCCACTCACAGAAGTGAGACCTGCAGATTCCATTCAGAGCAGGGCCATAAGCTGGCCTTTGTTCCATTTGCTCTGCAATTAGTTCCTCTCCAGCAATTTGGATGCAAAGCTCTCTCAGAGCCAATGGGGTTCCCTGTGAATTGGGGAAACAGTGTTCACACACAACCCTGAAACTTGTTGAGACTTCTGTTACTGCTGTGATTTCAGCCACAGAAATAGCATTCCAAAAAGGCTCTTCAGCAAAAAAACTTCTTCCCTGAAGGCTGTTTAAACAGCTGGTGACTGACCCCTATTTCAAAAGAGGTTTTTTGTTTGTTTTAAAATTAGAACTGAATTAAATCCTGCTAAGAGGAAACATGACTGAAGAGTTTTGCTAACTGCAGATTTCATTCATTCATATTTTTAAAAGTTTCTAGTCTTCATAGTCACACTGGAAATATCTGGATTGGGCTATGTTTTATAACTAAGAATTTTGGTTAAGCAACATCACTGTACTATTTCTGTATTATACTTCAGGTTGATTTATGCATTTTCAACAATTTGCTTTTCCAAACAGTTTCCAGAGGTTTTTTTTTCCAAATAGGATTTTGGTTTCAAGTGGTGATGGTCACAACTTAAATTGTATAGTTGCTGGGTTGTTATTTTTTTAATTGCACATATATTTTTATAGGAGAAGTATCTCCAAAGAGTTTATTTATTTATTTATTTATTTATTTATTTTATTTACATTTCTATGCTGCCAAACTCCCGAAGGACTCAGGGCGGCTGACATCAGAAAGAAACATAAATAACAAGATTAAAAAAATAAAATTACAGTTAAAAATACAATAAAAAATTACAATCATCCTACCATTCATGGGCCGACCTCATCTATCTTCTCCCGAGGTCAGTGGTCCCAAGCCTGTCAAAAGAACCAGGTCTTCACGGCTTTGCAAAAGACCAGAAGGGTGGGGGTAACATGAATCTCGGGAGGCAGTTGATTCCAGAGAGCGGGAGCCGCTACAGAGAAGGCCCTCCCCCGAGGGCCCGCCAGCTGACACTGTTTAGCTGACGGGACCTGGAGGAGACTGACTCTGTGGGCTCTAACTGGTCATTGGGAGGTATGTGGTAGCAGGCGGTCTCGTAAGTAACCACGCCCTGAGCCATGTAGGGCTTTAAAGGTCATAACCAACACCTTGAATTGTGATCGGAGACCAATAGGAAGCCAGTGCAGCTCGCGGAGGATTGGTGTAGTGTGGGTGTATCTAGGAACACCCACAACCGCTTGCACGGCTGCATTCTGGATCAACTCCAGTCTCCGAACAGTCTTCAAGGGTAGCCCCATGTAGAGCGCATTACAATAATCAAGCCGTGAGGTGATAAGGGCATGAGTGACAGTGAGCAGAGCCTCCTGATCCAGGTAGGGTTGCAATTGGTGCACCAGGCAAACCTGTGCAAAGGTCCCCCTAGCCACAGCTGTCAAATGTTGATCTAATTTTAGTTGTGAATCTAGGAGGACACCCAAATTGCGTACCCGTTCTGAGGGAGTTAAGTTATCCCCTCCCAGAACCAAGGAAGGACAGTCGGTATAGTCCTTTGGAGGTAATATCCATTGCCACTCGGTCTTGTCATGGTTGAGCTTGAGCCTATTGACTCCCATCCAGACCCTCACATCGTCCAGGCACCGGCACAGCACGTCTACCACTTCACTGAAATGATGCGGGGTGGAGATGTACAGCTGGGTGTCATCAGCATATTGCTCGAACCTCACCCTGTGTCGTCGGATGATCTCACCCAGTGGTTTCATGTAGATTTTAAATAGGAGGGGGGAGAGGACTGATCCCTGAGGCACCCCACACACGAGGGGCCTAGAGGTCGACCTCTGTCCCCCAACCAACACTGACTGTGACCTATCAGAGAGATAGGAGGAGAACCACCGCAAAACGGTGCCTCCCACTCCCAATTCCCGTAATTGGCGCTGAAGGATACCATGGTCAATGGTATCGAAAGCAGCAATGGTATCTCCAAAGAGTTCTTTAGTAATAATAATATAATAATAATAACAGAGTTGGAAGGGACCTTGGAGGTCTTCTAGTCCAACCCCCTGCATAGGCAGGAAACCCTACACTATTTTATTTTATTTTATTTTTATTTATTTATTTTGTCAAGTACGTGTTAGTAATATACATAGATATAACATTGTTTATATACATAAGATGGGTACTGATAAGAAGGAACATTAGGACAGGGACGGTAGGCACGCTGGTGCACTTATGCATGCCCCTTACTGACCTCTATTGTGTGCTCGTGTATTGTTGTGGTTGAAGCTGAAGTAGTCATTGACAGGAAGGATGTTGTAGCAGATAATTTTATGAGCTATGCTTAGGTCGTGCCGAAGGCGACATAGTTCTAAGCTTTCTAAGCCCAGGATTTCGAGTCTGGTTTCGTAAGGTATTCTGTTTCTAGTAGAGGAGTGGAGGACTCTTCTCGTAAAGTATCTCTGGACACTTTCTAATGTATTTATGTCCGATATGCAGTGTGGGTTCCAGACAGATGAATATAAAGAAAACATTTACAAAATGTACTACAGATGGCACTTACCACCAGCGAGATTGGCCAAACTGTATCAAAACATGAATCCTAAATGTTGGAAATGTCTACATAAAAACGGAACATACTACCATATGTGGTGGACCTGCCCAAGAGTTAAAAGATTTTGGCAAAAAATTCACAATTGGCTTGAAGAAATAACTACACAAAAAATAAACATCAAACCAGAAATATTTTTATTAGGGATGTTAGAACAAACAATAGAAAGGAGACACTGGTATATTATAATTCATATATTGACAGCGGCGAGAATATGTTTAGCACAATACTGGAAGCAGGGCAATGTACCGACTGAAAACGTAATTATCAGAAAAATTTTAGAATGCGCAGAATTAGACAAATTAACAATGGAATTAAATCAGAAAGAAAATTTGGAATTTTTTGAAATTTGGAATTCTTTTTATAATTGGCTGGAAAGGAGAAAAGAAAAAAATAGAAATGTTTAGACTGATATATAACTTATGAACTTATAGAGGAATAGACAAGTTTAATTATTATAAATGTATATATCTATTAATATATACCTAGATAAAAATAAGAAAAATATGATATATATAGTTATATATAGTTGTTCAGATATATATAAGTAAAAGGATAACGTCAAGACGCTTACCGTAGAAGCACCCAAGAGGTTTATATGTATATATGTACATGTATGTACATATATTGTTTTGTTTAATGTTTGTTTGTCCTTTTTAATGTTTATATTTCAATAAAAATTGTTTTTTAAAAAAAATATATAGTGTGGATAAATTTCCATTTGCTGGGCTTGTTTTTACAAACCACTCTGCAGAATCGGGGGGCCACCAAACCGTTGTTATTCTTGTGCTCAGGGCCATCTCTGGAAACTTCAATGATGTCGTCAGGGGTAATGGTTTGTGTATGATGGTTGCTGATGATGTTGCGTACTTTGTTGATGTCAGGCTAGTCCAAATGGGATTGCATTAGGATGTTTTTGCTCGCGCTCAATGGTGTCTTTGACTATGGTGGAGATGTCGGTGGTTGGGTTGGTTGGTCCTTGTGGTTGTGGTTTATGTAGTGGTTGAGGTGGTGGTTGTTGAGTGGTGCTAGGTATTTGGTTTGTTGGGTTTGCATTTTTCTGTGCTTGGATTTTTTGTTCCATAGATGTAAAACGTGATTCTACTTCATACAAATGGTTGTCCAACATCTTCTTAAATCTTCCAGTGTTGGAGCATTCACAACTTCTGGAGGAAACTTGTTCCACTGATTAATTGTTCTAACTGTCAGGAAATTTCTCCTTAGTTCTAAGTTGCTTCTCTCCTGGTTTAGTTTCCACCCATTGCTTCTTGTTCTGCCCTCAGGTGCTTTGGAGAATAGTTTGATTCCCTCTTCTTTGTGGCAATCCCTGAGATATTGGAACACTACTAGCATGTCTCCCCTGGTCCTTCTTTTCATTAAACTAGACATACCCAGTTCCTGCAACCGTTCTTCATATGTTTTAGCCTCCAATCCCCTAATCATCTTTGTTGCTCTTCTCTGCACTCTTTCCAGAGTCTCAACAACTTTTCTACATCGTGGCGACCAAAACTGAATGCAGTTTTCCAAATGTGGCCTTACCAAGACATTATAAAGTGGTATTAACACTTCACGTGATCTTGATTCTATCCCTCTGTTGATGCAGCCTAGAACTGTGTTGGCTTTTTTGGCAGCTGCTGCACACTGCTGGCTCATATTTAAATGGCTGTCCACTAGGATTCCAAGATCCCTCTCACAGTTACTACTGTTGAGCAAGGTACCACATATACAGTACCTGTGCATTTTGGTTTTCTTGCCTAAATGTAGAACCTTACTTTTTTTACCATTGAATTTCATTTTGTTTCATAGCGCCCAATGTTCAAGTCTGTCAAGATCCTTCTGTATCTTGAGCCTATCTTCTGGAGAGTTGGCTATTCCTGCCAGTTTGGTGTCATCTGCAAATTTGATGAGTTCCTCATCTATCCCCTCGTCCAAGTCATTGATGAAGATGTTGAAGAGTACTGGGCCTAAAACAGAGCCTTGGGGTACTGCACTGCATACTTTCCTCCATGTAGATGCAGTTCCATTGAGCACTACACGTTGAGTGCAGTTGGTCAGCCAGTTTTGAATCCATCTGGTGGTGTTGCTGTCCATCCCATATTTTTTTACTTTATCTAGCAGTAGGTTATGGTCTACTTTATCAAATGCCTCACTGAAGTCCAAGTAAACTATATCGACAGCATTCCTGTGGTCCACTAATTTTGTCACTTTGTCAAAGAATGCAATAAGATTAGTCTGGCATGATCTGTATTTGACAAACCCATGTTGGCTTTTGGTTATTACTTTGTTTGCTTCTAGGTGTTCATTGATTCGTTGCTTGATTATCTTTTCCAGAATCTTCCCTGGTATTGAGGTCAGGCTGATAGGTCTGTAGTTTCCTGGATCTATTTTCCAGTCCTCTGGCAGTTCCCCGGTGCTCCAGGATCTTTGAAAGATATAGTTCAGTGGTTCTGAGATCTCGTCTGACAGTTCCTTCAGAGCCTTAGGGTGTAATCCATCCAGTCCTGGTGATTTGAACTCATCTAGGGTAGACAGGTATTCACTTACCATTTTCTTCCTTATTTTAACTTGTGTTCCTAATATGTTTTTGTGGTGCTGTTTTTGATAGGTTGGACTGTTTTTTCCCTTTGTGTAAAGACAGATGCAAAAAACGAGTTAAGTAGCTCTGCTTTCTCCCTGTTGCTTGTCACCTACTTGCTGCTTTCTCCCTGCAATGGACCAATTGTTTCCTTGACTTTTTTCTTGTTTTTAATATGTTGGAAGAAGCTTTTTTTGTTACTTTTTACTTTTGTCACAAGCCTTTGTTCATTGTGAGCCTTAGCTTTCCACACTTCATCTTTACAGGCTTGGGCTATTTGCTGGTATTCTATTATTATTTATTTATTTATTTATTTATTTATTTATTTATTTATTTATTTATTTATTTATTTATTTATTTATTTATTTATTTATTTATTTATTATTTTTTATTTATTTATTTATTTATTTATTTTTTATTTATTTATTTATTTATTTATTTATTTAGAGATTTATATACCGCCTCACAGTGCAAGCACTCTCTAAGTGGTTTACACCAGTAAGCAATGTATATTTATATTGCCCCCAACAATCTGGGTCCTCATTTTACCTACCTCGGAAGGATGGAAGGCTGAGTCAACCTTGAGCCGGTGAGATTTGAACTGCTGACCTGCGGATCACAGTCAGCTAAAGTGGCCTGCAGTACTGCCTCTAACCGCTGCGCTACCTCAGCTCATTTCCCCCTCTTTCCACTTTTTATACTTGTCCTTTTTTACTTTCAATTTGTCAGAGAGTTCTTTATGCAGCCATGCTGGTTTCTTTTGAGAGCTATTATTTTTCTTCTTCATTTGGTATTGTGCTAGACTGGGCTTTTATAATCTCACTTTTCAAAATTTCCCAAGCTTCTTGAGTTGTTTTCCCCTTAAGGATTCTTGTCCATGGAATCCTTCCCAAGTTCTCTCTAAGTTTATTGAAATTAGCTCCCGTAAAGTTCAAAACTCTAGTTTGACTTTGTTCTACTGCTTGTGTTTGCATAATGTTGAATTCCAATATTGCATGATCACTTGCCCCCAAGGTTCCTGTAGCTTCAACACCTTCTATCATTTCATCTCTGTTAGTGAGAATTAAGTCCAATATGGCTGATCCCCTTGTTCCCTTCTCTACTTTTTGGGTAACAAAGTTGTAATGGAGATCAAACACATTGAAACATAGATTGGAGAGCAAGAATCCAAAAAGGAGTCAGGCATACAAGCCCTCTATATATAGTTATGCAGATTAGAATAAATTTGGGATTGAATACAGCAGCATAACATGTCCTGTAATCCAATGAAATCAGGATAGTGAGGCAAGGAGGATTGGACTCCAAAGACCATGGTCCTCTAAATTGGGCAAAGGCTGTGCTCTTGGATGTGCTCCTTCCTGTACTAGGTCGTCTCTCCTGGGAACTTGTTTTCCTCAGCTGTTCCTGTCTCTTGATGTCCCAGGCAACATCCTTGTGTCTTAAATGTTTCTTTGACTTTGGTACGGGTAGTTTATGTTCCCAGGGAAAGGGAATTGGGAAAGGGAAAGAGCAGAGGGGCAATTTTACTTGTCCAAATGAACAAAATTTATCTGGTTCATTTGCAATATCTTGTTGAGGCTGATGGCTGCAATTCACACAACTGTAGATAGGCAAATAGACCCTGGGGCTGCAGATGTGTGAAGCTGCCCTTTCGATGGGAAAGGTCTTCCTCTGTTTCTAGGCCTGACTGAGGCAATCAAGTCAATGTGATACAGGACTTTGACATTTTATTTTATTATTTTATTTTATTTTATTTTATTTTATTATTTTATTTTATTTTATTTTATTTTATTTTATTTTATTTTATTTTATTTTATTATTTTATTTTATTTTATTTTATTATTTTATTATTTTATTTATTTATTTATTTATTTATTTATTTATTTATTTATTTATTTATTTATTTATTTATTCATTTATTTATTTATTTATTTATTTATTTTGTCAAACATGTACAGGATAGTAGTTGTTTGTATAAACATAAGTAAAAAGTTCCGATAAAAGAGGACAATAGGACAGGGACGGTAGGCACAGTGGTGCGCTTATGCACGCCCCTTACAGACCTCTTAGAAATGGGGAGAGGTCGACTGTAGACAGTCTAAGGTTAAAGTTTTGGGGGTTTGGGGAAGAAACCACAGCGTCAGGTAGTGCATTCCAGGCATTGATCACTCTGTTGCTGAAGTCGTATTTTCTGCAGTTGAGTTTGGAGCGGTTTACATTAAGTTTGAATCTATTATGTGCTTGTGTATTGTTGCGGTTGAAGATGAAGTAGTCATTGACAGGAAGGACATTTTGGTATATGATTTTATGAACTACATTTAGATCAGATCGGAGGCGACGTAGTTGTAAATTGTCTAATCCCAATATTTCAAGTCTGGTGGAATAAGGTATTTTATTGTGAGCAGAGGAGTGGAGGACTCTTCTTGTGAAATATTTCTGGACTCTCTCGATTGTATTACTGTCTGATATGCAGTGCGGGTTCCAGACAGGTGAGCTGTATTCCAGAATTGGTCTAACAAATGTTTTAAATGCTCTGGTTAGCAGTGTAATATTGCCAGAGAAGAAGCTACGCAAGATTAGATTAACTACTCTTAGAGCCTTTTTGGCAATGTTGTTACAGTGGGCTCTAGCACTTAGGTCGTTGGATATGAGTACTCCAAGGTCTTTGACAGAGTGAGGGTCGTCTACAAGTTTGTTTCCTCCAAGTTTGTATTTTGTATTCTGATTCTTTTTGCCAATGTGTAAGACAGAGCATTTGTTGGTTGAGATTTGAAGTTGCCAGTTGTTTGACCATTCTGCTACATGGTCAAGGTCTTTTTGAAGGGTAGTAGCATTGTCGGTGGTGTTAAATAGTTTAACATCGTCAGCAAAGAGAACGCAGTTGCTTATAATATGATCACAAAGATCGTTTATGTAAAGTATGAAGAGTGTTGGTCCTAGAACACTGCCTTGAGGGACACCACTGTTGACAGGAGCAGGATTTGATAGGGCACTCCCTATTTTAACCACTTGTTGTCTGTTAGACAGGAACGCAGTTATCCAATCATGTAGGGGTCCGGAGATGCCATAGGATTTTAGTTTCAGAAGTAGTTTGTGGTGTACTACTGAATCAAAGGCTTTATAGAAGTCTATGTAAATTGCGTCTATTGTTTTACCCTGATCAAGTTGAGTGGTCCATATGTTTTTGCAGTGTAAGAGTTGTAGATTATAGGATAATTTTTTTCTGAAACCAAATTGTTTGTTGGAGAGTAGGTTGTTTGTTTCTAAGTGGAGTTGTTGGTTTCTAAGTGGAGTGTAATGGATTGGTTTATGATTGATTCCATGACTTTGCAGGTGATGCAACACAAAGAGATTGGTCTGTAATTTTCAACGTTACTTGAATCTCCTTTTTTGAAGATAGGGATGACTGTGGCTAGTGACCATAGGTTGGGTAAGGAGTAAGGAGGATTTTTCAAAATTTATGCTTAGAGGTTCAGCCAAGGTTGTGGAGAGCTTTTTTAAGAAGTATGCACATAGTCCATCAGGTCCAATAGATAGAGATGTTTTTTGGTTGCGTAATGCCTTTCTAATGTTATCTTCTGTAAAATCGATTTGTGTTAGATTGTTGAAGTTAATTGTGGTATGACTAGGAAATATTGGGCATGAGCCATTGCTGTTTACAAAGACTGAGCCAAAGAATGCCAAAGAAGCAAAAGAATGTGTTAAAGAGGTTGGCTTTAACGGTTTCATTGTTATAGTCTTTACCATTTGGTCCTTTAAGGGGAGGGATGGATCTTGAGTCTTTGAGTTGTTTGTTTGTGCGCAGAAGGTTTTCTTCTTGATTGATGTGATAATTGGTGCATCCAGTCTTTATTTGGTGGCACAGATTTTTCTAACGGCTTTTAAAGTTAGCAACGTAGCCTGTTTTATTTTTTTGCCAAAAAGATCTTTTTTTGGATTGGAGCTTCCTTATTTTTATGGGTAATTTATTTTTCTTGGTTTTGGTGATTATTAGTGGTACATATAATTTAATTACTCTTTGGATTTCTAGCAAAAAGATATTGTAGTAGTCTTTGGCAGTATTACAGCCAGAGAATAGTGTATGCCAATCAAGAGATGAGAGGTTGGCGTCTATGATATCATAGTTGGCTTTTTTAAAGTTGTAATTGCTTATCCCATCATTGTGGTGGTTTCTGTAAGGACATATATTGAAACAAAAGTCAATCATGCTGTGGTCACTGTTAGAAAAAGGTTCTTTTATTTGTAGTCCATAAATTGAGTGTAAACTGTTGCAGAAGATGAGATCAAGACAATTGCTGAGTCTAGTATTGTCTGTTACTAGTTGATCTAGTCCTATATTGGTAATAGCATTGTAAAGGGTTGAATATGGGTTCAGTTGTACATTCCTTTAGGGTCCATTTAATATGAGGTAGGTTTAGGTCACCAAGAAATAAAAGAGGGTGTGGGTAGGAGGTTGCTCACATTAGTAGTGAGGTTAACTTGTTCGCATGTGTGATGTCGTAATCAGGGGCTCTATAACATAGTAGGAAGCGAAGTGTGGTATTTAAGGTCAGATCACAGATGATGGTTTCTGGAAGATCGAGTTCCTGTTTAACTTGCACCTTTTTTAGGTTCAGTGATTTTTTATAGAAGATGGCAACTCCACCTTCTCTACAGGATTCGCGATCAGATCAGTAAACGTGATAGTCTCTTACTTTGATAATGGAGTTGGGGAGGGATGCGTTTAGCCTTGTGAAAATAAAATAACCCACATTATTATAACTAGCAGGTGTTCCTCCTGCTAATTAGCTTACATAATTTGCAACCCAGAGGCCTTGGGTAGAAATACCGTGTTTCCCTGAAAATAAGACATGTCCCGAAAATAAGCCCCACAGGGCTTTTCGGGACATGCATTGAAATAAGCCCCCACCCCCAAATAAGTCCCCCCAACTACTTCCGGGGAAAGGGGGGGACATGATGGGAGCCGCTCTTTTTGTGGCGGCCACTCTTTTGGCCGGGGGAGAGAGAGAGAGAGAGAGCAAGCGAGAGGCGGGTGTGTGCACACCCCGCGGGACTAGCTTGGCTCCTCTGGGCTCTGCCTACAGCAATTTAAAACGCGCTTCTGCCCGCGAGGAAGAGGGGGCAAGCATCGATCCCTGCCTCCACGCAGGCAGGAGTGTGTTTCAAAACACTGCCGAAGGCATCCTGGAGCAGCCGAGCCAGTCCAGCAAGTGAGGGAGGCGGCGGCAAGAGGCGGAGCTGAAAGGGACGGCGGCAAGGAAGTTTGCTTCTCAAGCCCTGCGCTCATCTGGGCATTTCAAACTGATGTAGGCAGAGGCCAGATGAGCGCAGGGCTTGAGATGCAGACATCCCTGTCGCCACTGCCTTCCTCACTCCCACCCCGCCCCATCCCCCGCCCCAAACCCCCAAACTCCTTCGGCAGCGTTTTGAAATGCGCTCCTGCCTGCGATAAAGGGACCAATGCTTGCCTCCTGTTCTTTGCAGGCAGGAGCGTGTTTCAAAACTCTGCCGAAGGCTGCCCAGAGCAGCCGAGCCAGTCCAGCAAGTGAGGGAGGCGGCGGCAAGAGGCGGAGCCAAAAGGGACGGTGACAAGGAAGTTTGCTTCTCGAGCCCTGTGCTCATCTGGGCTCTGCCTACGTCAGTTTGAAACACCTCCTGCTCGCTCACCGGCTCAAGCCTCTTCATCCTCCACTTCCCTCCCTTCAGATGTGGGATGCAGACGAGAGCGGTGTGTTCGAATGCCCTGCAGGACACTGATCCTCCTCCCCCTCCGGCTCTCGAGCGAAGTGGCCGCCCAGAGTCTCTGTGCAGTGGGCGGCATACAAATGCAACTAATAAATAAATAATAAATAAATAAAGTGGAAGGGGGAAGACACTCTCGCAGGTTGCATAAGAAAGCCGAGCTGACAGCCAAACTTCGAGCCGGGCTGAGCTGTGCTTCCTTGTCTTTTCCAAACATGCTGTGCACAAGAAATATTTCTCTCTTCAAAACTCCGCCAGAAATGAGTGTTCGTGAGACTCTTGGAGCGAAAGGGGAAAGATTTCTTGCGTTCAGCCAAAAGGTTCCTTCTGGTGCTTTGTCTTACGTGCACTCTTCCCCCCTCCTCACTGCCGAGAGAGAGGGGGACGCAAGAGAGAGGGGGGGACAAGGAAGTGCGTGCCCGGCTGCTTCTGCCACTGAGCTCGGCTAGAAGTTTGGCTGTCAGGTCTTCCTCAGGCAGCCTGCAAGAGTTTCTTGCCCCTCCCGCTTCGCTTGAGAGCCGGGGAGTGGCAGGTGGGAGAGAGATAACTGTGCACTCTCTTCCCAACCTATTTAAACAGCCAAGTGCCACCAGGAAGACTTTTTCGCACGTCTCACGGTGGGGGGGGGGGGAAGAGAAATAGCCGTGCACGCTCTTCCCAATGATTTACGATATTTAAACAGCCAAGCGCCGCCAGGAAGACTTTTTCACCAGCCAGTCAGAGCAAGGGATAGACCCCGCATTGGCTTCTGCAAACGACCTGCGCCCAACTAAGTAAGTCCGAGGGAAAGCCGCAAATGGGGGAAAGGGGCATTTTGTCTGCGGCTGAGTTTCCTGTCAGGCGGCATGAGCTCCGGAATCTTAGGAATTACCGGTAACGGAGCCTGCGAGGCCATACCAAAACTGAAGGCAACCCCAACCCACTCAGTCTCTCTCTCTCTCTCACAGACACACACAAGGAAACTCCACCACAGACAAAATGACCCTCCCCACATGCGCCCCTTTTCCCCGTCTGCGGCTTCCCCCCGGACTTGCTTAGTTGGGCACAGGTCGTTTGCAGAAGGCAAAGCGGGGTCTATCCGTTGCTCCAACTGGCTGGTGAAAAAGTCTTCCTGGTGGCACTTGGCTGTTTAAATACCGTAAATCATTGGGAAGAGAGTGCACGGCTATCTCTCTTTTCCCCTCCGCCACCGTGAGACATGCGTCCTACCTGACACTTGTACCTCCATCGCGTTCCTCGGCATTGTGTCCAGGGCAGCCCATTCTAAAAGAAAACGTCTCGCAGGTTCGAGAAGTTTGATTGAACTCGCGAGACGTTTTCTTTTAGAACGGGCTGCCCTGGACCCATCAACGAGGAAAGCAATGGAGGTACCGGTACAAGTGTCAGGTAGGAAGCGCCCCCCCCCACCCTGCCAAGCCCCAAATTGAGCCCCAGTGCGAGATGCACCACTTACTGGAGTTTGGCAGCTCCGTGGTCTCTCGGCTTGTCTGTTTAGGGGGGAAAACCTTGCATAGTGCAGAAACTCTTCGCGCTGCAAGAAGTTGTTAATTGCTTGCCTCGTGAGAAGAGTTTCTGTATTGTGCAAGGTTTTTTTCCCTAAACAGACCAGCCAAGAGACCATGGAGCTGCCAAACTCCAGTAAGTGGTGCGTCTCGTGGCCCGCCCCGCCTGCACCCCGAAAATAATAAGCCACCTCCCGAAAATAAGGCCAGGGGCATTTTGGGGGGGGGGTCAAAAATATAAGCCCCTGTCTTATTTTTGGTGAAACACGGTAAGTGAATTCTTTATTAATAACAGAGGCTCTGTGGTTTTAAGAAATTGCTCACATCCCCCTCTCCACCCACCCCCAACTTAAAAGTACCCCAATGGCCACCTTTTTCTGTTGATTGTGGCCCCCGGTTTAATGAGGTGACTTGGTCTGCCTCTCCAGGCACAGCACATTTCTCTCCCTGGGCCAGACCATCTGCTCCGTTTCTTCCTGTTTGCGTTAGGAGTCAAAACACAGCACAACCACCAAAATTAAAGGTGCCCTTGCATTTCACACAACTGTCCTTGAGGATTCAGATGGTAAAACAATGCGGGACTCCGGAAGTGGCAGCGTCTAGGAGACACTGTGGAAGATTTATGAAGGTGCCTTTAATATGGTTGTACATGCCAGCGTGAGGGAGGCAGAGGAGAGACATGGTGCACGCTCAGCTCACACACCAAAGGCGTTTCAAATCACCTGCCTGCTTTCTTTCCTGCTCCTTCCCCACCCCCCCCCCCCGGTTATCCTCAGCTCACCCCAGATGAAGAAGAAATCATGAAGGGAGGGAGGGAGGGAGGGAGAGTCTCTGCTTTGCCCTGGCTTTTTTCTCACATTCCTGGCCCTGTTCCCCCATGCTTAATCTTCCCCCTCTCCCCTTAGCCATCCTAGATGTGAGAGATGGGAACAGCAGTCCAGCCATTGGGGGGGGGGCATCCTCTTGAGGGAGGATCATGAGCCTTGGGGATTCAGGCCATTGAAGAGAGTTCAGCAGCCAAAGCACAATGCCCAGCAGGCATCCTCTCTGTGAAGCCTTCAGAAATATACCTGCATAGACTCTTCCAAGTGCACCCTTAGCCATGGCCCAGGTCCTGCCTTCCTTCACTGCTTGATAAGGCTGTTTCAAAATGCTCTTGGGGAAAAAAAGAAAATAGCTTCCACTTGGAAAAGGCAAAAAGCTGCAAGGGGCTCACCTGTCAGGAATGAAAGTAGAAAGGCTCAGGGACAGCTAGTCACCCTCTTCTTCCTCTCTAAGGAGTTTCCTTTCGCAGCCCATTCTGTAGTGAAGAGGAGGCAAAAACAGGGCAGTGTCATCTTCTGCAGTATGGCAATTAAACTAATGGGCTGAGACGGAGAATTTGAAATACTGTTTTCAACCTGCCCTGTTCTCACATACATGAGAATAACAGAATAACAGAATTGGAAGGGACCTTGGAGGTCTTCTAGTCCAACCCGTTGCTCAAGCAGAAAACCCTATATCATTTCAAATTGATGGTTATCCAATCTCTTCTTGAAAACTTCCAGTGATGGAGCACCCACAACTTCTGGAGGCAAGCTGTTCCACTGATTAACTGTTCTAACTGTTCAAGAAATTTCTCCTTATTTTGTACTTACAGGTACAAAAGTGATGGGGCCTCAATCACATGGTGATGGCTGCCATTTTTCCTTTTTTTGTCGCTCCCCCTGGAAGCCTCAACTGTATCCTCAGCTTTCCAAAGAAATGGTAAAATGAATGTCGGGTCCCAAGAAAGGCCACATGTTCACCTGACCAACACCCTTCCTTCTCCAGGCCTGAACTGAGATAAGCTCAGATAAGGTCCAGATAAGTTACTTCTTTAGGGCAAGCTCCCCTGTGTTCTCTCAATAACCTTCATGAAAAGAAGGGGGAGGTTGGATAAGGCCTCTTGAGGAAGGGAGGCACGATAGCCTCTTTCAAGGCCATAGGCATCGCCTCCTGGAACAAGACATTGACCCCCTTCCAGACCCAGCCAATCCCTGCCCCACACAGAGAGCAGGAGGAGCACAGATCTACTTCCCAGAAGGCTGACTCTGCTGAAGAACTCCTGTCAATGTGATCAATGTCTACAGAGCAAAATGAGTCTCAGCTAATACAGCAAGATATAACTCCAATAACCACATTAGACCCTCCTGTAAGGAATCAAGTCTTCGGTGAATCTGTTGGCAAGATTCTATGCCAAATGTTCACAGCAGCCAGGCATGGGTGGGACTCAGTTCTCATATAATCAGTAAAAGAAACCAAGAATTAATCTGATAATTGCAAACAACAAAATGCAAATGGAAGCTGTCCAGCCTTCTCCAAAGAGGGGCCGTGTGATCCATTATTTGGTGTGAGAAGGAAAAGGAAATGCAAGAGACTTTGGTTTAAATTGGGCTACTTCTTGAATCACTGCAGTTGTGAACATGCTTTTGGTTACGGCTTCCTCACATTCTTCATACATATTCCAAGCTCTTGAGTTTTCTTATGAGCTCATCTTCAGTGATTCCCCTGCCACTCAATGCCTTTCTTCTCATCCCCCCCCCAAGGGAGTTTGGCTGCTCTGCCAGAGGATGCAGGAAGGGAGGTGAACTCCGAGCGCTTGGCCTCTCTTGCTCCCACTCTCGTCTCAGAGTTCAAGGTCACTTTTCATCTTCCACTCCAGATGTTGCTTCTGGATGTCAAGGAGCTGCCTTGGGTTGGTGAAGAGACAGGCACTACCCAGGAACAAGCACCCCGAAACCAAAATTATCTCCTGTTGCCAGGATTAAGCAGGCAATCAATAGAACTCAATGCGCCCCACCCTCAAGGCTCCAGAGAATCCATACATCCTGGATGGGCCATTTGTAGAGATCCTGGGTGGCTGTTCATCTCATCTGGACTAGAACATATACTGACCAATGGTAAAGGGCTACAAGAGATGCCTCCCATACCCAGATCACCACACAACTGCTCTGAAGTATAGATGAGCTCTAACCTGAGAACACATGTATGTTGTCACCACAAAGACCATTTTTTCACAGCTACCCCACACATGACAACCAGGGCATGGGAACTGAAGTCACTCAGCTGGAAAACTGCCAGCTAGTCCGGAAGGAAAGGTCAAGCTTTGCCTCTTGCAACTGTGCAAGGACTCTAAGCTAGACCCTCTTTTGATCCCTCCTTCTAGCCTAGCTGGCAGTTTCCCAACAGTACCCCAAAGTGAGGGAACTCAAGATCAGGCCTGAGGTCAGGCCTAGATCTCAGGCAGCCACTCCACCAGACAGCAGATTGTCAAGTACGCAAACAGAATGCCCACTTTGTCCCTACAACTTAGCATTCAGGCACTCACACTTCCTCACCTGGAGAGCAGCCCATGTAGCCTACACTCTCCTCCTAAGCAAAAGCACTTTGGAGACTTTCCATCTCACATTCAATCCCACAAATTTTAGTTGCCATGTCCTGAGTATAAATCCATTTGGAGCCACCATGCAGGAGATCTTAAAGACCCGGGGGAGGGACTTTTGTCACCTGGGCTCCCCAGCAAAATGCGCAACAGTCTGAAATCCTAATATACTGTCCTACCTCCTCCTGACTACATCCCTGTCTATGCATCTCCCTGGACCTCCTGGGACCAACCAAAGTAGAAAGGGAGCCAGAAGACAGTGGTCAAGTTAGTTGAAGGAAATTGTTTCCTACCACCACAGCTGCTCCTGACAACAATAAGTAATAAAAAGCATATAAGGACTACATCACCCACCTGCTGAACAAGGGAAAGGATTTGTTTTTGAATCCTGATGGAATCTTGACATCTTGACAAGCAAGTTTAGGGTAGACCTCTCCTGAGATACATTGTTCGCTTTGGGCATGCAATATAGCAGTGTCTGAAGCTTGTAGAGTTCCTGTTAATCACTTTATCCTTCCTTCCTTCCTTCCTTCCTTCCTTCCTTCCTTCCTTCCTTCCTTCCTTCCTTCCTTCCTTCCTTCCTTTCTTCCCCAACTTAGTGTTCTCCCTGTCCGATGAACTTCAGCTCTCTTAAATTTTTAGATTTAGATTTATTATTAGAGTTGGAAGGGACCTTGTAGGTCATCTAGTCCAACCCCCTGCTCAAGCAGGAGTTCCTACACCCTTTGAGACAGATGGCAGTCCAGTCTCCCCTTGAAGGTCGCAAGTGTTGGGGCTCTCACAACCTCCGCTGGCAAGCTGTTCCACTGGTTGATCGCTCTCACTGTCAGAAAGTTTCTCCTCACTTCCAGGTTGAATCTCTCCCTGGTCAGCTTCCATCCGTTATTCCTTGTTTGGCTTTCTGGTGCCATAGAGAAATTGGACCTAAACTTCTGGAACTGCAGGGCAACACATTTGTAGAGCCCAGGTTGGAGAAGCTGGCCTGTGGCACAAGGATACATTTTCCTTCTTTGATGGTTTCAACAATAAGGAGTAAGAAGCAGGGGCAGGGGAAAAGAAGCTCTCCCCCCTCCCTTTCTCTGGACATGTTTTAGCAAAAGGCAGTCAGCTAATTAGGTCACTTTATTTGCCTGCTTGGAAAATGAAAGTAAAGGAGAGAAAGAACCTCCTTTTGGTAGAGAGAAACAGGAAGCAGGAAGGGGGGAGTTAATAGGGCAGTTGCTCCTCAGGCAATCAATGGGGGTGGGCAATCACTGCACTTAGCAACTCTTTCTACCACCCACCGCCTCTAATTTCTATTGCCGCCTGCTCAAGGCAATTGCCCACATCAGCTTTTAGACATTTTTAGAGTTTGGAAATATGATTTAGTTTTTCAATAATACCAGCCCCAAGGCTTCAGTGACCAGTCCTGGCCCTGTTCCTTGAGCCGCTCTAGAGCTCTGGTGGAATGGAGCGCATTACTCAAAGGTTAATAAAACGGGAGAGTGAATTGGGTGGATTATTTTTAAAAGTGCACCGAGATGCTCTGGAGTAGCAAGACACAAATGGGGCTCTGGGGTGCAGAGAAGCCCCAAAAGGGTAGGCAGAGAAGCTCCGGGGACGGGACCCCGCAAGCAAGTGAGTGAGAAGGAAGCGGCGGGAGAAACGGCAGAGTCCGGCTCCTTTCGCAGCCAACCCCGCGGGGGCCTCCTGGCTACAATTCCAACCGTTTCAGTAGCACACCCGAGATGGCGGTTCCAGCCTCAATTACTGTACATCGCGTTTGCATCCTGGGCTTCAACTCGCTGGAGTGGTTCCTGGCCGTCATCGGCACCATCTTTGCTGGGGGGTTTGTCATCAGCATCTACACCACCAACCCCCCAGAGGCCTGTCACTACATCACAGAGAATTGTGGGGCTAACATCATTGTGGTGGAGAACTTCCAGACCCAGTCCTGGAAGTGGAGAAAAAACTTCCTCCCCTAAAAGCTATCATCTACTACAACGAAGACATCAAAGAGAAAAGACAAACTCATGCTGGTTTGGGGGCTAGCATATATGCTTCCCCTGCATTTTCCTGCATCAACTGTTTGTTGTGTTTTATATTTATATTTTTTATCTTGGGGGGGGTGCTTGTGTGTATGTGTGAGGATGTGGATGGATTGGATAGAGTGAATGGGTTTGAGTGACTGAACTTGGGAGGAATGAGAGAGCCGGGGGCAAGAAATGGAGCCTCCTCTGCTGAATGTGCAAACAGAAGCAGATAGGGGCTCGGTTACGACCCCCGGCTTGGTATGAGTGAAATGTCTTGCCTGAAAGGAAAGAAGGGGGCCGATGGGGTGAGGGAGGGGACCTCTGGGGAGTTGGAGAGCCGGGGTATTGCGGTTAAAACTGGGAGAGGTAGCTATGGTGGGAGCCGTGGGGTAGGCCTCTCGGGGAACTAGAACTCGCTGTCTTAAAGCGATTACTTATTCCAGCCCCTCTGGTTCTGGTTCATCGGGCTCATCACGTATAACTGGTGACTTGGGATGTCAGGGCCCTGGGCTCAAGCTGCTGCTGTTTAATGCCAGGTCTATTGTTAACAAGGCCCTCCTTGTTCGAGACAAAATCTGACCTGGCATGCATAACTGAGACCTGGCTGGGCCAGGAGGGGGTTGTTCCCCTCTCAGAGATGTGCCCAGATGGGTTTCAAGTAATGCATCAGCTGCGACCCCAGGAAAGGGGTGGAGGAATGGCAATTATTATCCACAAGAGTCTTCTTGCTCGCAGGATCCCTGCCCCGGAGATTGTTGGGTGTGAGTCTCTCCTCTTGAAGTTTGACTCAGGGGTTCCGTTGGGCTTATTGTTGATGTACCTGCCTCCCAGCTGCATTACACTGGTCCTGCCTGTGCTGCTAGAGGCAGTAGCCGGACTGGAGGTAGAGTTCCCCAGGCTTATGGTACTGGAGGACTTTAACTTGCCATCACTTGGCGAATCCTCGAATGCAGCTCAGGAGTTCATGGCTTCCATGACAACAATAGACCTGACCCAATTAGTGAAAGGTCCGACTCATAGAGGGGGACACACACTTGACCTGGTGTTTCTCTCGGGGCAGTGGAGATATGATCTGGAATTAAGGGGTATAGTTGTTTCTCTCTTGTCATGGTCAGATCATTTCCTGCTGAGGTTAGACTTTAAGGCACCACTCCCCCATTGCAGGGAGACGGAGCCGATTAAGTGGTTCCACCCCAGACGCCTAATGGACCCTGAAGGGTTCCAGAAGGAGCTTGGGGAGATACCGGACTCCCTTGTCCACAATCTGGCTGAGTCCCTGGTGGTTGCCTGGATTAGGGCAACATCTGGGGCACTGGACCGGATTGCGCCTTTGCGACCTCTCTGTGGCGGTGGATCCAGGAAAGCTCCCTGGTTTACCAAGGAGCTCTGTGTGATGAAGTGCCAGAAGAGACGTCTAGAGCGACGCTGGAGGACCAGTAACTCCGAATCTGACCGAACACTTCTAAGAGCCTTTATTAAGACTTATTTAGTGGCGATACGGACGGCAAAATGTCTGCATTTTTCTGCACTTATTGCATTCGCTGATTCGCGCCCAGCCACCCTTTTTAGGATGACTCATTCCCTCCTCAATGTAGAGGGAACGGAGGAGCCCTTGCAGGGTAGAGCTGAGGAATTTGTGCAGTTTCCGTTGGATAAAGTTGCTCAGATTCAGATGGATCTGGACTCTGATTGGGCAATTTGGACAGAGATGGCAAGGGCACGTCTTAGTCCTATTGTGTGGGATGAATTTGAATCTGTGACTCCTGAGGAAGTGGGCAAGGCAGTAGGAGCGATGAGTTCCTCCATTTGTCTGTTGGACCCGTGCCCCTCCTGGCTGGTTTTGGCCAGCAGGGGGGTGACATGAGGCTGGCTCCAGGCTTTAGTTAATGCGTCCTTGAGTGATGGGTCCTTCCCGCAACTGTTAAAGGAAGCGGTTGTTCGACCCCTTCTCAAGAAGCCTTCCAGCTGAATTAAAGAACTTTCATCCCTTCTCCAACCTACCCTTTGTAGGAAAGATTGTTGAGAAAGTGGTGGCACTTCAGTTCCTGTGGTTATTGGATGAAACACATTATCTGGACCCTTTTCAATCTGGCTTCAGGCCTGGCTACAGCACGGAAACTCTTTGGTCATGCTGATGGATTATCTCTGGTGAGCCCGAGATGGGGGTCATTCCTCTATCTTGGTGCTACTTGACCTCTCAGCAGCTTTCGATACCATTGACCATGGTATCCTTCTGGGACGACTTAGAGAGTTGGGGTTAGGAGGCACCGTGTTGCGGTGGTTCTCCTCCTATCTCTCTGGTCGATCGGAATCGGTATTTGCAGGAGGACAGAGATTGACCCCTAGACCCTGAACTGAGCTTGGCCAGTCTGGCGAAGAGAAGGACCAGGGGTGACATGATAGCAGTGTTCCAATACTTGAGGGGATGCCACAGAGAGGAGGGGGTCAGGCTGTTCTCTATGGCACCAGAAAGCCAAACAAGGAATAACGGATGGAAGCTGACCAAGGAGAGATTCAAACTGGAAGTGAGGAGAAACTTTCTGATGGTGAGAGCGATCAACCAGTGGAACAGCTTGCCAGCGGAGGTTGCCAGAGGGCCTTCTCTGTGGCTGCCCCAGCTCTCTGGAACCAGTTACCTCAGAAATCCAGACTGCCCCCACCCTATTGGCCTTCTGAAAAGCAGTAAAGACCTGGCTTTTCCGGCAGGCCTGGGGCCATTGATCTTGCGGTGATAATCGGCGAGATCCGGCCATGAAATGATATGCATGGGTTTTAAATTGTTTTAATGTTAAGATGTTTTTAATGTTTATTCTGTTGTTAAGCCGCCCAGAGTCCTTTGGGAGTTGGGCGGCATATAAATTAAATAAATAAATAAATAAATAAATAAATAAATAAATAAATAAATAAATAAATAAATAAATAAATAAATAAATAAATAAATAAATAAATAAATAAGAAACAACAGATGGAAACTAATCAAGGAGATAACTAATCTAGAACTAAGGAGGAATTTCCCAACAGTGAGAACAATAAACCAGTGGAATGCTTGTCTCCAGAAATTGTGGATGCTCCATCACTGGAAATTTTTAAGAAGAGACTGGACACCACTTGTCTGGAATGGTATGGGGTCTCCTGCTTGGGCTGGGGGTTGGACTAGAAGACCTCCAACTCCAACCCTAACCCAACTCTGTTATACTGTTATTGTTACTATTTTATTAATCATTAAGGCATAAAAGCCAGCTGGGCAACTCTGGGCCAATCACCAGGAGATAATGAGTTCTACTCCCACCTTAAGTATAGAATAGAATAGAATTTTTTATTAGCCAAGTGTGATTGTACACACAAGGAATTTGTCTTTGGTGCATATGCTCTCAGTGTACATAAAAGAAAAGATACATTTGTCAAGAATCATGAGGTACAACAATTAATGATTGTCATAGGGTACAAATAAGCAATCAGGAAGCAATCAATATTAATATAAATCGTAAGGATACAAGCAACAAGTTACAGTCATACAGTCATAAGTGGGAGGAGATGGGTGATAGGAACGATGAGAAGGCTAATAGTAATAGTAATGCAGCCCTTAATGAATAGTTTGACAGTGGTGAGGGAATTATTTGTTTAGCAGAGTGATGGCGTTCGGGGAAAAACTGTTCTTGTGCCTAGTTGTCTTGGTAAGCAGTGCTCTATAGCGTGGTTTTTAGGGTAGGAGTTGAAACAATTTATGTCCAGGATGTGAGGGGTCAGTAAATATTTTCACGGCCCTCTTTTTGACTCGTGCAGTTAGTATACAGGTCCTCAATGGAAGGCAGGTTGGCAGTAATTGTTTTTTCTGCAGTTCTGATTATCCTCTGAAGTCTGTGTCTGTCTTGTTGGGTTGCAGAACTGAACCAAACAGTTATAGAGGTGAAGATGACAGACTCAATAATTCCTCTGTAGAACTGTATCAGCAGCTCCTTGGGCAGTTTGAGCTTTCTGAGTTGGCGCAGAAAGAACATTCTTTGTTGTGCTTTTTTGATGACGTTTCTGATGTTAGATGACCATTTTAGGTCTTGAGATATGATAGAACCTAGAAATTTGAAGGTCTCTACTATTGATACTGTGTTGTCTAGTATTGTAAGAGGTGGTAGAATGGGAGGGTTTCTCCTAAAGTCTACCACCATTTCTACGATTTTGAGTGTGTTCATTTCCAGATTGTTCTGGTCGCACCACGAGGCTAGTTGTTCAACCTCCCGTCTGTATGTGGTTTCATCGTTGTCTCGAATGAGACCGATCACTGTTGTATCATCTGCAAACTTCAGTAGTTTAACAGATGGATCATTTGACTTGAAAATAATTTTTATTAAGTTATTTTAAAATATACAAAAAGACATAATACAGAAAAGAAAAAAAACATACAAAAAAACATACAAAAAAGAAAAATGTACATATATATATATATATATATATATATATATATATATATATATATATATGTATGTATGTATGTATGTATGTATGTATGTATGTATGTATGTATGTATGTATGTATCTATATACAATATATGTATTTTTGTATGTATATATGTATTTTTTCTCTTTTTTTCTTTTATGTATATATATATATATTTAGACCACATTAATTATGAAAATATATAGTGACATATAACAGATGGATCATTTGAGATGCAGTCATTGGTATATAAGAGAGAAGAGGTGAGAGTACACAGCCTTGGGGGGGGGCTGTGCAATTAGTACAGGTATCTGATGTAACAATTAGTACAGGTATCTGATATGATTTTGTCTAGCTTCACCTGCTGCTTCCTGTCTGTTAGGAAGCTTGTGATCCACTTACAAGTGTGTTCAGGTACTGCTAGCTGATTTAGTTTAGTTAGAAGAATGTCCGGTATGATGGTATTGAATGCTGAACTAAAGTTTACAAAGAGGACCCTTGCGTAGGTTTTGGAGATTCAAGATGTTGTAGGATGTAGTGCAGAGCCATATTAACAGCATCATCTGTCGATCTATTTGCTCGGTATGCAAATTGCAGGGGGTCTAACAGGGGATCCAGGATGGTTTTCAAGTGGGACATCACTAGCCTTTCAAAGGTTTTCATAACTACAGATGTTAGAGCAACTGGTCTGTAGTCATTCAGTTCCTTGATGGAGGGCTTCTTCGGCACTGGGATGATAGTGGAGCGTTAGAAGCAAGAAGGAACATGGCATATCTCTAGTGATTTGTTGAAGGTTTGGGTGAAGATGGGGGCCAATTGGTCAGCACAGACTTTTAAGCAAGGAGTTATCTTTTTCTGGGCCTGGTGCTTTTCCTGCCTTCTGTCTGTGAAGTAGATCTTGCACTTCCTTTTCTGTGATCACCAGGGGTTGTGAACCCAATGGGATGGGTTCAGTTGTAGGAGGTTTGGCTGTTGTTGGTGTGTCTGGGATGCAAGTTGTGGAGATAGGTGGCTGTAGTTTCCTTTCAAACCTGCAGTAGAACATGTTCAGGTCATCTGCCAGTTGTTGATTTCCTTCAGCCTGGGAAGGAGGTTTGCCAAACCGGTGATGTTTTTAAGAGTTTTCCACATGTTTGCTGCAGAGGTGGGTTCCTGCCTCTGATTGCCGGTGCGGTTAATCGCTGAGTTCGGCGCAGAGCCGAAGACGCAGCTCCCGTTCGCGGAGCAGGAGCTTTCCCCGGGCGCTTTCCCCGCCCGCATGGATGCCGCCAATTGCGTTCTTTTGCCCTCTGCGCATGCCCAAAGCGTTCCACATGCGCAGAGGGCAAAAGAACGCAATTGGCGACATCCATGCGGGCGGGGAAAGCGCCCGGGGAAAGCTCCCGCTCCGCGAACGGGAGCTGCGTCTTCGGCTCTGGGCCGAACTCAGCGATTAACCGCACCGGCAATCAGAGGCAGGAACCCACCTCTGATTTGCTGGTTCATTTGTTGAGAACTGATTCCTTAGCTTTTCAGAGTAGCTTCTTTTTTCTGCTCTGATCTCCCTTGTTAATACATTTCTGGCCTGATTGTACAGCATTCTATCACCTTTTCTGTAGGCTTCCTCTTTGGAACGACGTAGCTGGTTAAGTTTAGCTGTGAACCAAGTTTTATTGTTACTGTATATTCGCAAGTTGCTGGTCGGTACACATAGGTCTTCACAGAAGCTGACATATGATGTTACAGTATCTGTGAGTTCATCCAGGTCTGCAGAGAGGAATGTAAACCAGTGTGAAGGGCTTCGACATTACGCAGCAAGCAGCTGTGGTAAACAGGCAGCGCCGCAGCACAATGTATGGAGGAAGGGGGATGAAGTAGCTGGCAGTTTGAGTTAAAGTAATAAAGGCAGGATATAAATAAATAAGTAAAATATGCATAATATTGTAGTGATTTTCTGTCATCTTGTTCATTTTCTGCTTACATTCCTGGGCTACATGGCAGAAGGCATGTAAGATCCCATCATAGGGTGGGAACCTGCATTCAGCTCTTATGCAATAGGGGAAATTCTCCTATCTTTCATCCAAATACATTTCCTGCTCTCTTCCTTGGTTAGTTCAGGCTTTCCTTCTTTCCTTTCCCAGAAAGATCCATATCCGAGATTTCCTCTTGCGGGTTTTGCAAAATGAGGCAACCACATCAGGCAGGATATTTTGAACGGGCAACAAATGGTTGATTAGAAGATCATGAATAGGTTGAAGGGTGGCATCAAAGACACAGCCTTTGTGCATGCAATCACAATAGTTGAACCCTATTGGTGACATTTCACAAATATTCCTGGCCAGGAGGAGAAGCATGTTCTGGGGTAGTTTGTGCTTTAAACATCCAAATACGACACCTCTGAGTGCTATGAAGCTGGACTGGGCAAGGAGAACAAATGCAATCAAGAACTTTGTAGTGGGCATGGAAAACATCAGACCAGTTTTCAGTACTTACAACATGACGTGGGTTTTGCTAGAGCTTCTGCGTAAATGAACCTAGAGAGACAGATCTCTTCCTGAACAGGTATTTCAGATCCTTTGCAATTAGTTTACATCTACATCAGGGCTGTCAAACTCACGGCCCACAGGCCAAATGGGTCACGCACCGACCACGCCCATGCTCGGTTTAGCAAAGGGGGGAAAAGTCCCGATACATCACGTGACGCCCAGTTTGATAACCCTGATCTACATGGCATTTTTTTAAAAAAAGAATTAAAAGCATCCTCTTTGGGGCAGAAATATGGATGATAGATAGGCAGACAGATATCTGGAAAACTATCTATATCTATCTATCATCTATCTATCCATCTCTATCATCAAGGCATTTGAATTTCAGCTAAATGAATGGTTTTTGCCAATATGTCTTAGAGCAGTGGTTCCCAAACTTTTTCAGTCCACCACCCCCTTGGTGCTACAAACTCATCCTCACCGCCCCCCACCCCACCCCCTCAGGTGGGCGTGGCTTGGTGGTCAGGTGACCGGGTGGGCATGGCCAACTTGTAAAATGTGGTGAAACTCACTTAACAACGCTCTTGCTTAGCAACCAAAATGTTATGCTCAATTGTGGTCATAATTCTTTCTTTCTTTCTTTCTTTCTTTCTTTCTTTCTTTCTTTCTTTCTTTCTTTTTCTCTTTCTTTCTTCCTTTTTTTCTCTTTCTTTCTTTCCTCCCTTCCCCTTCTTTCTTTCTTTTTCTTTCTGTCTGTCTTCCTTCCTTCTTACCATCTTTTTCTTTCTTTCTGTCTTCCTTCCTACCTACCTACCATCTTTCTTTCTTTCTCTCTCTCTCTCTCTCTCTCTCTTTCTTTCTTCCTTTCCTTCCTTCCTTCCTTTCTTTCCTTATTTTCTCTCTCTCTCTCTCTCTCTCTCTCTCTCTCTCTCTCTCTCTCTATATATATATATATGTGTGTGTGTGTGTGTGTGTGTGTGTGTGTGTGTGTGTGTGTGTGTATCGCACACACCGCGGGACTACATTGCCTCCTCTGGAGCTGAGATAGCGCAGTGGTTAAAAGCAGCATTGCGACCTTCAGCTGATTGCTAGTTCAGCAGTCCAGCTGTTCGAATCTCACTAGGCTCAAGGTTGACTCAGCCTTCCATCCTTCCGAGGTGGGTAAAATGAGGACCCAGATTGTTGGGGGCAATATGCTGAACTCTGTAAACCGCTTAGAGAGGGCTGGAAAGCACTATGAAGCGGTATATAAGTAAAGTGCTATTGCTATTGCCTATGGCAATTTAAAATGTGCTTCTGTCTGCGAGGAAGAGGGGCATGTTTGAAAAGAGGGGCTGGAGGTGGGTGGGAAATCTATCCCACATTGAGCCACTGGGTGTGTGCGAGTGTGTGTGTGCGTGCGTGGCCGAAAACGTCCAGGTTTGGGAACCCCAAACATGGTTTGTATTTGGTTGCAAAAACAAACAAACACACAAGCCATTTTGGTTCCTCGCCAAGGCTGGCTCAACTGGATGACCAAACAGAGCCTGGAAAGGAAAGAAAACTGCAGAAGTGGTCAATGGAGGGGGTGGGTGGGACAGATGCACATGGGGGAAGGTCTTCTCCCCCTCCCCCCACACTGGCACATTCAAGGGGCTTCCTGGAAATACACCCCCTCCCCCGTGGGAAGCGCTGGCACCCTCCGAATTGCCTTCCTTGGCACAGAGGCCGGGTGGAGGGGGGACTCCTGTACCCAGCAGACACAGCTAGAAAGCCCCCTCCTCACCTGGTGGTGTGTCGTGCCTGCCTAAATTGCTATCCATCTGGGGGCAGGGGAAGTTGGCATCGCAGGGACGAACGAGAGCAGTGTGTTAGGTGGGCAGAGGAGGCGAGGTCGAAGGCCACATCGTGAGACGGGCATGCGGAGAGGTTGCGGGGGGGGGGGGCGCAGGAGGCTGGGCACCTGGGATCATCAGTGAGATGGAGAAGGGGATGGTATTGGGTGTTTGGGGTGGGGTGGGGAGTTATGATTTTTAGAAGATGAGACACACATGTACGCACAATGGCCAAGGGGAGGATTTAACTTGGGGTTGTTTGGGAGAGAAAAATAGAGGGAGGGAGGGAGGGAAGGAAGGAAAAGAAAGGAAAGAGAAAGAAAAGGAAGGAATGAGAGGGAAGGAAATGGAAGGAGGAAGGGAGGGAGGGAGGGAGGGAGGGAGGGAGGAAAGGAGGGAGGGAGGAAAGAAAGTAGAAAGGAAAGAGGGAGGGAAATTAAAGATGAAAAGGAGAGGGAGGAAGGAAAAGGAAGGGAAGGAGGAAGGAAGGAAAGTAGGAAGGAAAAGGAGGGGGAAGGAAAGGGAAGGAGGGAAGGAAGGGAAAGAGACAGAAGGAAGGAAGGAAATGGAAGGGAAGGAACGGAGGAAGGAAAAAGAGGGAAGGGAAGGGAAGGGAAGTAGGAAGGAAAAAGGGAAGGAAAGGAAGGAAGGAAAGGAAAGGAAAGGAAAGGAAAGGAAAGGAAAGGAAAGGAAAGGAAAGGAAAGGAAAGGAAAGGGAGGCAGGCGAAGGCGGCAGAAACTCTGGCGGGCAACTGTTCCCGATCTCCCCCGCCATCGCTGCGCTCTTTCTGGAATGACTTTCCTGCCGCGGTGCCTCTTGGCCGAAGGAGCGGAAAAGAGGCAGCTGCAATTTCCCCACAAGGTCTCCCTCCTCCTCCTCCTCCTCCCGCCCCCCCAACCCGCCCCCCCAACCCAGCCCCTGCCCGCACCCCCCCCCATCCCGTGTCTTACAGGTTTAACAGCTCCGTGTTTCTGTCGGCTAGTCTCTAGGGAAAAAAGCTTGCAAAATACAGAAACTCTTCTCGCTGCGAGTTGTTAATTGCTCACCCTCGCGAGAAGAGTTTCTGTATTTTGCAAGCTTTCCAGGGGTCTCCAACCGTGGCAACTTTAAGACTTGTGGACTTCAACTCCCAGAATTCCTCAGCCAGCTTTGCTGGGAGTTGGTCCACAAGTCTTAAAGTTGCCAAGGTTGGAGACCAGTGCAAAGAGACCAGACGACAGATACACGGAGCTGTTAAAAGTCCAGTAAGATGCCCGTCTCGCAGCCCGCCCAGTCCCCGCCGGGAAAAGAGTGGCGGGAAAAGCGGCAGTAGGCGATTGGGTGGACATGGGTGGCGGCACGGGGACAGGACCGGCGAACTACCTACCGCCCCCCAGGACCCTCTCACCGCCCCCTGTCGCCACCCTTAGCTCTCACCGCCCCCCTAAGGGTTCCCACCGCCCCCTGGGGGGCGGTATCGCCCCCTTTGGGAACCACTGTCTTAGAGGAACAACCTGATTCCTTGATTAAGCTAAGACATCCAATTTGATGAAAAGCTCACTAACATGTCTGGAATGAGGGTCTCCGAGTTCACAGTCTGAAGAGAAGACTATTGAAAGGGATCAGGTGTCATCTGTTATGAATCCAGAACTGGAATCCTGCTGGGGAAATGTTGCAAGTAGCCACACTAAGCAAGCAAGAGGCTCTGAGTTAATTGCAGTTTTCTGCTATGCCAACTGTGTCTATTCTGGGAAGGGTCTCTTGGTGAACCAGCAATGACTTTCCTGCCGCCTGATCATGGGATCTATGTAGATGGTCTACATTTCCACAAAGGATGATGTTTCATCTCTCTCACTCTCTCCAAGAGCATAAGGATGCTTGTCTTCCATTCTGCTCATGCTGTTTGGAGTTGGCCCTCTTCTCTCTTCAGTGGCCCTTCACCAAGGTGTGCATTTGAGAGGGCACCTTTCTGGGAACCAAGAGGCAGAGGCACCTCACATGAGGAAGAGTGGCACTGTCACTAATGGAAGCAGGAGGAGAGGGAAGGGGTGAGGCTGTGGACAACCAGGAGGAGCAAGTCAGAGAAGGAAGTTGAGGAAGAGTGGGGGGGGGTGCAATCCTCTGGCCTTGAACCCAGCAAACCCAAGCTGTGAGGAGGGCTGACTCTCCCTCCCCCCACCTTTGGATCCTAAGAAAATGAACAGATGTAAGAGATGTAAAGCATAAGGAAAAAACAGACCTAACAAATCAATCTCTCTCTCTCTCTCTCTCTCTCTCTCTCTCTCTCTCTCTCTCTCTCTCTCTCTCTCTCTCTCTCACACACACACACACACACACACACACACACACACACACACACACACACAGCAGCGATTGGGGGCCCAAATGGCGGGGTGGGTGGGTGGATGGGTGTGAGAGAGAGGGGAGGGAGAGAGAGAGAGAGACTTAAGCGCTCTGGAAGCGCTTCCCGCCCTTACAAAGGCAGCCCTTAAAGCGGCCAGCAATTTTGAACCAGGCGAGGGGAATCCAACCGAGCGAGCGCAGAGAAAGTAGCGGCGGGTGGCGGGGAGTCAGCGGCCCCACTTTGCATCGTTAAAGGGGTGAAGATGGGGAGCAGGGAGCTGCGCTGATTGTGAATTGAGTCAAAGGATGCTCATAACCCTTTGAACGAGGGAGATGTAAAATCGTGACTCTGAGCCACACAATATTTAGACAAACTGGTTTTCTCCATATAGGAAAGATTTCCAAGAATGTGATTCATACTCCCAGGAGATCGCTGGCAACTCTCAAGTGCTCCTACATAAAAATAAATATATATCAGATTTCTCAAGAGTTAATAGCTTTCCAAATCTCTTTTGGCCCCTACTTAGAAAGACATGAACTGAATTGGGGAACTCCTATTGCAAATATAGGCAGCCCTTGCCTTACAAGCACAACTGGGCCCAGAATTTCCATTGCTAAGCAAGGCAGCTGTTAAATGATTCAGGCCTGATTTTACAACTTTTTTGCCAGGGTTGTTAAGTGAATCACTGCAGTTAAGTGAATGATGTGTTTGTTAACTGAACATGGCGTCGCCCATTGACTTGGCTTGTTGGAAGCCGGGAAGGTCAGAAACGGTGATCGCTTCACCCTTGGGACCCTGCAACCATCGCAAATACATGCCTGTTGCCAAGTGCCCAAATTTTGATCACATGATTATGGAGAATGCTGTGATGGTCGTAAGTGTGAGGACTGGTTGTAAGTCACATTTTTAGTGCTGTTGTAGCTCTGAAAGGTTACTAAATGAATGGTTGTAAGCAGGGGTGAAATGTGAAAATTTTCCCTACCGGTTCTGTGGGCATGGCTTCTTTTGTGGGCGTGGCTTGGTGTCTGGTGGGTATGGCTTCAGGTGGGTGTGGCTTGGTGGTCAGGTGACCAGGTGGGCATGGTCAAGTCGACATCACAAAGAGCTGAAAAAAACCTTTTACACTTTACACACACACACACACACACACACACACACACCACACAACAACACAACTGGCTCACACACCATGCAAAAGCAGCTGTACTGACTCACACATCATGCAAAAGGACACAAATGGCACCTACAGCAGATTTCACACATTTAACAGAGTTGGAAGAAGGGACTTTGCAAGGTCATCTAGTCCAACCCCCTGCCTAAGCAGCATTGCAAAAGCACACAAAATGGCCCTGCCACAAGCATGAGCCTCACAGAGCAACAAAGAGCTGGGGAAAAAAACTTTTGCACTTTACACACCACACACCACACAACAACACAACTGGCTCACATACCATGCAAAAGCAGCTGTACTGACTCACACACAATGCAAAAGTACACAAAATGGCACCAGCAACAGATTTAACACATTTAACAATTTTAACAGATTTACAGAGTTGGAAGAAGGGACCTTGGAGGTCATCTAGCCCAACCCCCTGCCTAACAAGAATTGCAAAAGCATTCTACATTCCATATTTTATTTTATTTATATTTTTAGATAAAAGGAGCTAAATTTAAAACTTCCTAAATTTTAAATGGCTATGTTTAAAAAAAAATTCCTAAAAAAAACCCCAAGAAAATACCCCCCCCATTTACTATTTTTTTAAAGCAAAAAAACCAAAACAAACCCAGTTACCCAATTGAAGGAAGGCAGAATCAGTTGCTCACAAGAGATGGATTGCAGGCTGCAATGTAATCCATCTCATTGGTGTGCAATTGGTTCTGCCTGCCTTCTTCCTTCAATTGAGTAGATAAGGGGGCGGGGTTTGCTTTAAAAAAGGCGAAGTAAGCCACGCATGAAGAATGTGAGTAAAGAAACGAGGCAGAAGCAGCAGAGAGAATATAAAAGGTGGTGCCTTTTGGAGAGGAAGGATCCCAAGCAACATATTGCATTTTTTTCACTCCAAGCAGCCCGGACTGAAAAACGCTGCTGGGGAGGAGGAGCGTTCCTTCTTAACAAGCTCCAAACTCTGACTGCAGGCAGGCAATTTTGAGGGCAGGCTTTTCCAAGGCCAGTCATAGAGGGAAACAGATGAGTTCACCAGAGTGCACCGGACTTCCACCACTCGTGCAGGGAAGGCTTGCAGCCACAGTGAGGAAGGGCAGCCGCTCGCCGCTTGCTTGCCCTGCCCCGCCCAGTCTCTGCTCTGCAACTTGCCTGCCTGAAGCAGCCTTTGCAAGCTGGCCACGGGGACACCAGGAAGGCCATGTGGAAGGCAGGCAAGCATGTCGGGGGGGGAATGGAGTAGGGAAGGCAGGGTGGGACAGGGGTGGGTAGGGGCAGCTAGGTAGGCCGTGACTTCGCAGGCTTACCTGGCAGGCAGATCAGGGGTGCAGCGCTTCAGGCAGGCAAGCTGCAGAGCAGAAACTGGGCTGGGCAGGACGAGCAAGAGGCAACGGGGGACAGGTTCGGGGGCGTGGCCAGCCAGCTGTCGCTGGCGGTTCGGCAAACAAGGCCACATGTCTGCTACTGGTCCTCTCGAGCCAGTCCGAACCGGGAGGATTTCACCCCTGGTAAGTCAAGGACTTACAAGGTTTGAAGCTGTAGGACAGGAAAAATCTGAACTGTTTGGGATTAATGCAAATGTCAGAAGTCTTACTACTGTTTTCAAGGGCAACCCCCCCCCCCCGACTCTGCATTCAGAGACTGATTCATGAAGCTCAGGACCAGAATTGTGATCCAATGTGTAACCATCACAGTCAGAAAATTTGTCCCTGTCTGATGGCTACAATCCTATGTCAACTGATTGTCACCTCAGATCATATACACAGACATCCAGGAGAAGTTTTCTTTATCCTTTTAGTTCTGAAGCAGAATTTAGAAAGCTGTAGTTGGAGAGGATCACTGGAGCCACAGAGCCGATCCCCATTCAGGGCAAGGATCCCTCCAGGTAGAGGGCTGCCCATCCCTGATTTGAATGCCACCATTTCTTTTGGGAGTTGGTTCCCCTGTCAAGCTGCTCTCCTGCTTAAGAAGTGTTTTCTAACATACAAGCAAGTCATGATAAACGTCACATGCTTTACTACTTTTCAGAATTTCTCCCCTCTGCCTCCTCTAATAAATATCCATTAGTATGATATTTTTCTTGTATAGTGCAGAACTGGCTCTCAGAGACAATAGAGAACAAGCCAGGGACAAAAATCAAATTTAGATTCACAGCTAGTTTTCTGACTAAGCTCAATTACGAATGTTGGCCCAAGTGAGAATGGGGACTGGTGATGCCCTTTTGGGACGAAGCTGCCCTGAAGGCAGTGTGGTTTATGAAGGCTTTCTTCCCCTCCCCCCCTTGTTTTGCCTTGAGCTTAGAGGTTCAGCAGAGGGTGGGCTCTTGTCTCACAGGCCCCAAGGGTTCTCAGGGTGTAGCCCTATAGAAGCACAACAATGACCAGCCTGGTATGAATGAGATGTCGGGTCTGTCGGAAAATAACAGGGCTGATGGGGTGGGGGAGGGGATCTCTAGAGGGGTGAGAGCCGGGATATCCCGGTCGTAATAGAGAGAGGTAGACATGGCAGGAGAGGGGGGGTAGGCCGCTCACGGGGAACTAGAACTCGCTGTCTCAAAGCGATTACTTGTTCCGGCCCCTCGGGCTCAGCTTGCGTAACTGGTGACTTGGGTTCTCAGGGCCCTGGGCTCAAGCTTAAGGTGACCAGATTTTTTTTTTTAAGCGGGACACCATTGATGGGGGGTGGGGCCCATGCGCCAATTGGCCCAGGCGCCCTGGTTGGGCGGGCCCGCCTGGACGCCGCCATTTGAGTTTTGCCTTCTGCGCATGCGCAGAGGGCAAAAGAACGCAAATGTCGGCGTCCAGGTGGGTGGGTGGGAGGCAGGAGGCCTTTCCTCGCCTCTCGCCTCCCCTTCGGGAGCCGGCAGTGGTTTGGGCTGGCTGGCTGGCAAGCGAGCGAGCGGGGCTGGCTTGGGAAGGGGAGCAGCCCGGAGATGGTGCTCCAACCCAGCGTCTCTTGGCTCTTCTGCTCCCCCTCCGCCAGCGCTAGGCTGCTGGAGTGACAGGGGGAGAAAGGAGATCAGGAGGCGGCGGCAGATCACAACAACCCCAGCGGCAGCTCCAGGCAGAGAGAGAGAGAGAGAGAGAAGCGAGCGAGTAAGTCACTCCGCCGCGCGCGCTCACGAACACACACACACACACAAGCACGCATACAGGGGCAGCTCCCCGAGTGGCCGACACTTCTGCAGCGACGCCAAGCCGCAAACCCCTCCCCTAGCCGCAGCCGCTCCCAGCCCAGACACTCCGCCTGCTACGCTTACTGTTGCTTTATGCCCAGGAGTCCGGAGCGGAGCCGAAAGGCGGAAGCCGGGGCGCGCTTCCCTTCCCTTCATGGAGCCCTTTGGCTTCTCCATCCACGGCTTCTACCAAAGGGGTCACCCAGGCAGCGGGGGCAGCCGGTTAATGGCTGCGTGGCCTCCGGTGCGAAGGGGGAGAGGGAATTCGCGAGTCTCTTCCGAAGACGCGCCGGCTCTTGCCCCTTTCGGGCTGAGAGGTTAGGCCTGCGTGTGGGGGGGGAATCGGAGGCGAGACACCGCAGGGAAAGCGCTGCAGACGGGCGCAGCCCCCGCGCGCCCTTGCCTCCCTCACGCCGGCTACCCACGTTCGCTTTTCGCCTCTGCCGCCGCTGCCAGCTGCCTCCTTTCCCCGCCTCCCGCCTCCCGTTCGGGAGCCGAAGGGCGCACGGGGGGCTGCGGCCATGTGCAGCGCTTTCCCTGCGGCATCTCGCCTCTGGTTTCCCCCCCCCCCCATGCAGTGTTTGTGTGTGTGTTCGTGACCGCGCGCGGCGGAGTGACTTGCTCACTCGCTTCTCTCTCTCTCTCTGCCTGGAGCTGCCACTGGGGTTGTTCTGAGCCGCCGCCGCCGCCTCCTGATCTCCTTTCTCTCCCCGTCACTCCAGCAGCCCAGCAGTGGCGGAGGGGGAGCAGGAGAGCCAAGAGACGCTGGGTTGGAGCTCCATCTCCGGGCTGCTCCCCTTCCCAAGCCAGCCCCGCTCGCTCGCTCGCTCGCTCGCTTGCTCACCAGCCAGCCAGCCAGCCCAAGCCACTGCCGGCTCCCGAAGGGGAGGCGGGAGGCAGGGAAAGGAGGCAGCCGGCAGAGCCGAAACCTCCCACCGCCCCTTCGGCTCTGCGCACGGCAAGGGGGAGAATCTGGGCAGGCAGAAGCCGCCGGGTATAGAAGGAATCCTCTGCGGCCGCTCTTTACCTGGCGGCTTCTGCCTGTCCTGATTCCCTCCCTTGCTGCGACGGGCGTCTCGTGGTGGGGAGAGCGTATCCTACCTGAGACTTATTCCGTCGCGTTCCTCAGTATTGTGTCCAGGGCAGCCCGTTCTAAAAGAGAAAGTCTCGCGAGGTTTAAAAAGCGGGACTTTTTTGAAATGCCGCGGGACGTGGGACAAATTGCTAAAAAGCGGGTCTGTCCCGCCAAAAGCGGGATGTCTGGTCACCTTACTCAAGCTGCTGCTATTTAATGCCAGGTCGATTGTCAACAAAGCTCCCCTGGTTCGAGATTTAATCTTGGAAGAGGGAGCCGACCTGGCATGCATCACTGAGACCTGGCTGGGCCAAGAGGGGGGGGGTGCCCCTCATAGAGATGTGCCCAGACGGGTTTCAGATATGGCATCAGCCGTGACCCCAGGGAAGGGGTGGAGGAGTGGCAATTATAGCTCGTAAGAGTATTTGTCCTTGCAGGATCCCTGCCCCAGAGATTGTTGGGTGTGAGTCTCTCCTTCTGAAGTTGGACTCAGGGGTTCAGTTGGGCCTATTGTTAACGTACCTGCCTCCCAGCTGTGTTACTATGGCCCTGCCTGTATTGCTGGAGGCGGTAGCCGGGCTGGCGGTGGAGTTCCCCAGACTTATGGTGCTTGGGGACTTTAACCTGCCATCGCTCGGTGAATCCTCTGATGCGGCGCATGAGTTCATGGCTTCCATGACAACCATGGACCTGACCCAAGTAATTCAGGGTCCGACTCATGGGCGGGTCACACGCTCGACTTAGTATTTCTCTTGGGGCAGTGGAGAGATTATCTGAATTTAAGGGGCATAGTTGTTTCTCCCTTGTCGTGGTCAGATCATTTCCTGCTGAGGTTATACTTCATTGCACCTCTCCTCCATCACAGGGAGGCGGAACCGATTAGGTGGTTCCGCCCCAGACGCCTAATGGACCCGGATGGGTTCTAGAGGGAGTTTGGGGAATTACCTGAATCCCTTGTCCACAATCCTTCTGAGTCCCTAGTGGCTGCCTGGAATAGGGCAGCTTCTGGGGCATTGGATCAGATTGCGCCTTTGCGACCTCTCTGTGGCAGTGGATCCAGGAAAGCTCCTTGGTTTACCGAGGAGCTCCGGGAGATGAAACGCCAAAAGAGACGTCTAGAGCGACGCTGGAGATCCACTAAGGCTGAATCCAACCAAACACTTTTAAGAGCTTTTATCAGGACTTATTTAGTGGTGATACGGGCGGCAAAATGTTCGCATTTTTCCGCACTTATTGCATCCTCTGATTCACGCCCAGCCCCTCTGTTTCAGATGACTCGTTCCCTCCTTAATGTGGAGGGAAAGGAGGAACCCTTGCAGGGTAGAGCTGAGGAATGTGGACAGTTTTTGGGGGATAAAATCACTCAGATTCAGATGGACCTAGACTCTGATTGGGCAATTCAAGCCGAGATGACAGGGGCAGATCTTAGTCCTATTACGTGGGAAGAATTTGAGCCTGCGACTCCTGAGGAAGTGGACAAGGCCATTGGAGCGATGAGCAGGGAGGTGACACGAGGCTGGCTCCAGGTACTGGTCAACGCTTCTCTGAGAGAGGGGTCTGTTCCACAACCACTTAAGGTGGCGGTGGTGAGGCCCCTCCTCAAGAAGCCTTCCCTGGATCCAGCAGAATTGAAAAACTTTCATCCAATCTCCAACCTTCCCTTTGTAGGGAAGGTTGTAGAGAAAGTGGTGGTGCTCCAACTCCAATGGTTATTGGATGAAACGGATTGCCTTGACCCTTATCAATCGGGTTTCAGGCCCAGCTACAGCACAGAAACCGCTTTGGTCACTCTGATGGATGATCTCTGGCGAGCCCGAGATAGGGGTTTTTCCTCTATCTTGGTGCTACTTGACCTCTCAGCTGCTTTCGATACCATTGACCATGGTATCCTTCTGCGCCGATTAGGAGAGCTGGGAGTGGGAGGCACCGTTTTACGGTGGCTCTCCTCCTATCTCTCTGATCGGTCGCAGTCGGTGTTGGCTGGGAGGCAGATGTCGACCCCTAGACTCCTCCTTTATTTATTTATTTATTTATTTATTTATTTATTTATTTATTTATTTATTTATTTATTTATTTATTTATTTATTTTAGTGTTCTTATATGCCGCCCTACTCCCTGGGGACTCAGGGCGGCGTTGTACATCTCCACCCCACGTCACTTCAGTGAAGCGGCAGACGTGATGTGCCAGTGCCTGGACGATGTGAGGGTCTGGATGGGAATCAACAGGCTCAAACTTAACCCCGACAAGACCAAGTGGCAATGGATATTGCCTCCGAAGGACTTTACCGACTGTCCTTCCTTGGTTCTGGGGGGAGAAAAATTAATCCCCTCAGAAAGGGTCCGCAATTTGGGTGTCCTCCTAGACTCACAGCTGAAATTAGACCAACATCTCACAGCTGTAGCTAGGGGGACCTTTGCACAGGTTTGCCTGGTGCACCAATTGTGACCTTACCTGGATCAGGAGGCACTGCTCATTGTCACTCATGCCCTTATCACCTCACAGCTTGATTATTGCAACGCGCTCTACTTGAGGCTACCCCTGAAGACTGTTCGGAGACTTCAACTGATCCAGAATGCAGCTGCGCGAGCGGTTGTGGGTGTTCCAAGATACACCCACATTACACCAATCCTCCGCGAGCTGCACTGGCTCCCCATTGGTCTCCGGACACAATTCAAGGTGTTGGTTATGACCTTTAAAGCCCTACATGGCTCAGGGCCAGGTTATTTGCGAGACCGCCTGCTACCACATACCTCCCAACGACTGGTAAGAGCCCACAGAGTTGGACTCCTCCAGGTCCCGTCAGCTAAACAATGTAGGCTGGCGGGCCCGCGGGGGAGGGCCTTCTCTGTGGCGGCCCCAACTCTCTGGAATCAACTACCTCCTGAGATCCGTACCACCCCCACCTTGCTGGCCTTCCGGAAAGCTACGAAGACCTGGCTGTTCCGACAGGCCTGGGACCATTGACCTCAGATGTCAACAGTTGAGGTTGGCCCATGACTGTGGTATGATTGAATTTTTAAAATATGTTTTAATCTATGCTTTTAAAATTGTAATCTTTTTATACTGATGTTTTATTTATGTTTCTACATGTTGTGAGCCGCCCAGAGTCCTTCGGGAGTTGGGCGGCATAGAAATATAATAAAATAAAATATATAATAAAATAAATGACATTCCTGAGGAAGTGGACAGGATCCTAGGGAATATGCACGCAAGCACCTGTGTTTTAGACCCATGTCCCTCCTGGCTTCTGAAAGCTTCCTGGGAGGGGACAGGTGGGTGGACTCTGGTGGTGATTAATGCTTCCCTACAGGGCCATCACTGGATTCCAGCCTCTTGGATAATTGTCTCCAATCTTCCCTTTTTGGGGAAGGTGGTTGAGAAGGTGGTTGCATGGCAGCTCCAGAGGTTTCTGGATGAGGGTTAGGGTTAGGGTTAGGGTTGAAATGAATTATCTAGATGCCTTCCATTCAGGATTCAGGCCTGGATATGGGACAGAAACAGCATTCGTCGCGGGATGGGATAGTGCTCTATTTGACCACTCGGCTGCTTTCAATACCATTGACCATGGTATTCTCCTGGAGCGGCTTTGGGGGTTGGGAATGGGAGGCTCTGTGCTATCCTGGTTCACTTCCTTCCTCTGCGGCCGCTCTCAGTCAGTGTTGATAGGAGGGGAGAGATCCAGCCCTCGCCCACTGCTTTGTGGGGTTATGCAGGGCTCGGTACTCTCTCCGCTCCTGTTCAACATTTATATGAAGCCGCTGGGTGAGATCATCTGCCAGCATGGATTGAGATATCACCAATATGCTGATGACACTCAGCTGTATGTCTCGGCCCATGGTGAGTTAAGCGATGCCATGTCCTCCCTCTCGCAGTGCCTGGAGGCTGTTAGGGGCTGGATGGGGAGCAACAGGTTGAAACTGAACCCTGGCAAGACCGAGTGGCTCTGGGTTTGGGGTTCTTGGCTCAGGGAGAATTGCCACCTTTGGTCTTGGATGTGGCAGCACTTCCCCAAACAGACCCTGTGTGTAATCTGGGGGTTCTCCTGGACTCATGACTCCTGCTCAAAGAGCAGATGGCGGTCGTGACCAGAAGGGCCTTTGCACAACTGCGGGTTGTGCGCCAGTTACGCCCTTTCCTGACCAACAATCTCTACTCACAGTCACTCACGTCCTAGTCACCTCCCATCTTGACTATTGCAACGAGCTCTACATGGGGCTGGCCCTGAAAAGCATCCGGAAACTCCAGTTGGTACAAAATTCAGCGGCCCGCATGGCTTTGTGCAGACTTTGGTGCGCGCGTGTATCGCGTCTCCTGCGGGAGTTGCATTGGTTGCTTGTTTGCTTCCGGGTGCAATTCAAAGTGCTGATTGTCACCTTTAAAACCCTTCATGGCTTGGGACCAGGTTAACTGAGGGACTGTCTCTTGTCAGTGACATCCATCCGACTCACTAGAGCAGGGAGGCAAGGAATGTTGCAGGTCCCGTCCCCTAAGGAGGTACATCTAGCGGGACCCACAAGAAGGGCCTTCTCTGTGGTGGCTCCCTCTCTCTGGAACATCATTCCTCCAGAAATTAGACTGGCCCCCACTCTGACACTCTTTTGGAAGGCGCTGAAGACCTGGTTCTGCCAGCGGGCCTGGGGAACCCAAAGCAGGATGGAGCCCATTAAATGGCTGGTATGAATGCGTGTTGTCGCCGGGGTGGGGTGAGGGGCTTATTATTTTATTATCTTTATTTTATTTCTTTTATATCATGCTTTTATGTCCTGTAAGCCACCTTGAGTTGCCATGCGTGAGTAAACCCTAAATACATAAATAAATTTCACTAACCAACATTGAGGCTGAGTGAATGTGACCTTACGGACTCTAGTAAGGAGGTGGTTGAAACAATGCATGAGCTCCTTTAGAAAAATCAGTGTTCATGTCTGCAACCATAGCATATTCGAAAATTAAAGAAATCCAATTGTTTTGCATGAGGAGAAAAGGTGGCCATGTGGCCATTTTGACTCAAGTTACAGAATAGAATGCAGAATATAGAATAACAGAATTGGAAGGAACCGTGGAGGTCTTCTAGTCCAACCCCTGCATATGGCAGGAGACTTTATAACATTCTGGACAAATGGCTGTCCAATCTCTCCTTGAAAACCTCCCATGATGGAGCACCCACAAGATCTGAAGGCAAGCCGTTCCACTGATTTATTATTTGTATTTGTATTTGTATTTGTTTATTTGTCAAGCATATATGATTATAAGCAAAGTACAAACAGTAAAACATGATTATATATATGTATATATATATGTAATATTACAAGCATGAATAAGAGTAAAAGAGGTATGAATATATGGGTACATTAGGACAGGAACGGTAGGCACGATTGTGCGCTTATGCACGCCCCTTACCGACCTCTTAGGAATGGGGTGAGGTCGATGGTAGATAATCTGAGGTTGACGTTTTTGGGGTTTGGGGAAGAAACTACTGAGTCAGGTAAAGTATTCCAGGCGTTGACAACTCTGTTGTTGAAGTCGAATTTTTTGCAATCAAGTCTGGAGCGGTTTACATTAAGTTTGTATCTATTATGAGCTCGTCTATTATTGCGGTTGAAGCTGAAATAGTCGTTAACAGGTAGGACATTGAGGCGGATAATTTTGTGAGCTACACTTAGGTCAGATCGAAGGCGGCGGTGTTCTAAATTTTGAAGTGCCAAAATTTCAAGTCTGGTTTCATAAGGAATTCTGTTGTGAACAGAGGAATGTAATACTCTTCTTGTGAAGTATCGCTGGACATTCTCAATTGTGTTAATGTCTGATATGTAGTGTGGGTTCCAGACTGATGAGCTGTATTCAAGGATCGGTCTAGCAAATGTTTTGTATGCTCTGGTTAAGAGTACAATGTTACCAGAGAAGAAGCTACGCAAGATTAGGTTAACCACTCTTAATGCCTTCTTTGCTATGTAGTTGCAGTGGGCTCTGGCACTTAGATCGTTTGAGATGAGTACTCTGAGGTCCTTTACTGAGTGAGGATCATCATCAAGGTCATGATCATTAAGTTTGTATTTTGTGTTTTGATTATTTTTGCCAATGTGTAAAACTGAGCATTTGTTGATAGAGATTGGTAGTTGCCACTTGTTTGACCATTCAGAAATATAGTCAAGGTCTTTTTGAAGGGTTGTAGTATTGTCTGTGGTGTTGAATAGTTTTACGTCATCTGCGAAGAGCAGGAAATTTCTTCTTAGTTCTAGGTCGCTTCTCTCCTTGATTAGTTTCTATCCAGGGCTGCTTGCAAGCATGATGGGTCCTGTTCTGAGGTCTGTGCTCATGGAATGGGGATTCAGCCACCAGGAAGAGCTTTTGGTTGGCCAAGGTGAGAGGCAATGTGGTAGAAGCCATGGATTAGCTGGAGCCAGGGATGCCCTGGCTTACTCTAAATACCAAGGAAGGTATTAGCTTCCAAATTGCAAATGGCTTTTCTTTAAGCCATCTTAGTGAGTGATCATCCTGGCTTCCTACACAGCAGCAGCAGCAGCAAAACAAACAAACAAACAAACAAACAAACAAACAAACAAACAAACATAGCATCAATGGGTGAACATCTCCATGGTGAATTGCTTCTCCAGTGACTATAACAGGTAATCCTCAACTTACAACCACAATTAGGACTAGCATTTCTGTTGCTAAGCAAAGCAGTTGTTAAGTGAGTTGCAACACAAAATAGTTGCAAACATATTTTGCCATGGTTGTTAAGCATATCACTGCAGTTGTTAAGTGAATCACATGGTCACTAAGTGGATCTGGCTTCCTCCATTGACTTGCTTGTCAGAAGCCAGCTGGGAAGGTGGCAAATGGCGATCACATGTGACGTGACCCCGGGGACTCGGCAGCTGTTGGACATTCATGTCGGTTGCCAAGTGCCCAATCTTGCTCATGTGGCTGTGGGGAAACTGCAAAGGTTGCAGGTGGAAGAAGCAGCCCTACATAAAATTTCCATGTGACTATAACTCAGAATGGTTGCTAAAATAATCGGTGTAAGTCGAGGGCTACCTGTACCCTAGCCTCACCCTGCCTCCTTGCAGACAGCCCCTCCGCTCCTGTCAACGTCACAGTGAAGCTCCTGAAGGCCAACTCGGCTGTGGTGACCTGGGATGTTTTGGAAGAAGAAGTGGTCATCGGATTTGCTATTTCGCAGCAGGTAAGCTTCCGGCCGGGCTGCTCCGGAGTTTCCTCTCCGTTCTTGGGTTCTCGGGATGAATTCAGAATTCACCTTAACTGTCTTCAGCAGTCCCCACAAGACGATAGTAAAGGAGGATGTGTCAAGAAATCCCAGATTTCTGATGATAGAAGTACTATTTGTTACGGCTCATGCTAGTTCAAAGGGACATATTGATTTTTAGGTTTTATCTGTATCAAAGGAAGTTGGAAGTTATTATTTTTCTTTTTTTCTGCACTCCTGAATTTTGCTTTTTCCTTACCCTTCCATCTTTCTTTTTAATTCTCCTTTCTTTGCTTTTTTTGTATTTCATACTTTGGAAATTTAATAAAGTTTTTCAGAAAGAAAAAGGAAAGCCAGATTTCTCATTTTTTTACCTGACATCTTGAACAGAATTAGGTTGAGGCAGTTCTTCTCGGGCCTGAAGAGCAATACACGGATATCTGGGAGATCCTTGGTGCTCTCTGAGCTTGGTTGCTTTCTTGCAGATGTTTCATTACCCAGCTAGGTAACATCTATAAACCACTGATGATGTTACCTAGTTGGTAATGAAATGTCCGCAAGAAAATAACCAACCTCAGAGAGCACTAAGGGTTTGTTTCAGAGCCTTTCTCTCATCAAGTCGGGGCCTGGGGAAAGATTTTGGGGCTACGACTTCTAGGGCAGTGTTTCTCAACCTTGACAACTGTAAAACGTGTGGCCTTCAATACCCAGAATTCCCATGGCCAGCTGGGGAATTCTGGGAATTGAAGTCCACAAGTCTTAAAGCTGCCAAGGTTGAGAATCCCTGCTCTAGGGAGAGGCAAGAGAGGAAAGTCGTCACCTCTCTGGCTCCTTACGTGGGATTGGGAGAGGCAGCCGGCCATCGGTTGGGAATCTTTTCCACCCTTTGCACAGCCTGCTTGTCATCCTTCTCTCTGCAGAAGAAGGATGTACGGATGCTGCGTTTCATCCAGGAAGTGAACACCACCACCCGCTCGTGCTCCCTCTGGGACCTGGAGGAGGACACCGAGTACATCGTGCACGTCCAGTCCATCAGCATCCAAGGCCAGAGTCCAGCCAGTGAGCCAGTCCACTTCAAGACCCTGCGAGAGGCAGAGAAATTGGCTTCAAAGAACAAAGGCAAGCAGAAGGGTGGATGAGGCAGGGCAGGCTTGGCAAAGTCGTGATCAACCAAGAGGAAGCCAGGATGAGCCTCAGCTGCCCCGTTAGGCCAGACCTGTAAAACGTTTTGGAAACCAGGGGCAACCTCGGCCTTTGAGGGCTGGCACAGCTGTCCCCAAGACTGGCAAAACAAGGGTAGAAAATATTTTTTTATTTAATTTAGCTTAATTTTAGCAGTTAAGGCAGAAGACTAGAAACTGGGTGACTGCAAATTCCACTCCCCCCTCAGGCATAAAAACTGGCTGAGTGACTTTGGGCCTCTCTCTCAGCGTAACCCACCTCACAGGGTTGTTGTTGAGGAGAACATAGGAGAAGGAAGGAGGAATAGAATAGAATAGAATAGAATAGAATAGAATAGAATAGAATAGAATAGAATAGAATAGAATAGAATAGAATAGAATAGAATAGAAAATATGGAATAGAATAGGATAGAATAGAATGGAATGGAATGGAATGGAATGGAATAGAATAGAATAGAATAGAATAGAATAGAATAGAATAGGAATATTGGAACGAAGAATGGAATGGGAATGGGAATGGGAATGGGAATGGGAATAGAATAGAATAGAATAGAATAGAATAGAATAGAATAGAATAGAATAGAATAGAATAGAATAGAATAGAATAGGAATATTGGAATGAAGAATGGAATGGGAATGGGAATGGGAATAGAATAGAATAGAATGGAATGGAATGGAATGGAATGGAATGGAATGGAATGGAATGGAATGGAATAGAATAGAATAGAATAGAATAGAATAGAATAGAATAGAATAGAATAGAATAGAATAGAATAGAACTCTTTATTGGCCAAGTGTGATTGGACACACAAGGAATTTGTCTTTGGTGCATATGCTCTCAGTGTACATCAAAGAAAAGATACATTTGTCAAGAATCATGAGGTGCAACACTTAATGATTGTCATAGGGTACAAATACTGTAAGCAATCAAATCATACTAGGAAACAATCAATATAGATATGTTCACTTTAATTTTATATATATGTGAGGAAGAGATAAAAATACAACAGCAATAATATTTCAATTTGCATTTCCATTTATCTATAGTTCAGTGTAGTAAACCCAATAATTTAACCCATTTAAATGAAATAAATCCACTACATCTCATAATTGTATTCTTTATCACATTCGAAATTGGAATTTAAGCCCTACTTTGGGAGAGTCTCAGCTTCTGCCCCCAACTTTCAGTGGAGAAGGTTGTAGGCGGACAAATGAATTGCCACCTCCTTCAGGAAAAGGAAAGCACTTTTTTCAGATACCTTTACATTCTGCTGGCAGAGGAAAGACAAACAGAAATCTCATGTCAGTTCAGCTGGAAGCCCAAAGCAGTCATAATTAACCACCAAAAATGAACCTGTCTGGCAAATGCCTGGCCATCAGCTCTCCAAACCTGTTAGTCTGACAGAGATGGCTTGCTCGGGGCTGCTGGGGTTGCCTGCCTTCATCAAGCACCTGTTGCAGATCAGCAAACGGCTTGCTGCGTTTCACCCAGGGGCTCAGCAGCTCCATGATGGCCTGGCGCAGGCAAGAGCCAGATGGAACACCTGCCACCCTGCCAGTCTGGTGGTTGGGAGGGCAGGGGAGGAGGGTGATGGGGCAGAGGGCCTGGGAGAGGAGAGCATCAGGAATGCACAAGGCAATGCTTGGGTCAAGCATTAATGTGATATGGGAAAACTTGCTGCTGCTGCTAAAATTCCCCCTCCTCTGTCTCCATCTGTGGACTCATCTACCAAGAGAGAAAAGAGGAGGAATAAGTCACGGGCGGGTGAAGAAACGGGCAGCTCAGGGCCCTATTCTCAGGACCCCCAGAGCAAACTGCAAAAGTCTCCTTTGGCTACCTTGCAGAAAAGGTAAGGACTGTCAAGCCCAGAATTTCCAAAACCATATTTTTAAACCCTAGTTTAAGGTTGGTGAAAGGCTACAAGCTAGGAACCAGGAGACTGTAAGCTCTAGACCTGCCTGAGGCAGGAAGCCAGTTGATAAGCTTAGACCAGTCCCTCTTTCTCCTAGGAAGCTGGGGGCACAAATTATGTCTGAAATGTAGCCAGGAGAACTGCCGGGGCTTGTCCAGGCAGTTATCAGGAGTCTGACTCAAAGGCATAAAATATATACATTTTTAGAGACAGAAGCAAAGCTGGTCTCAAATATGTTGCAGCTATACCATTCTCAATGGCTTTTATTCCTCATTTGCCCAGATCAGGGGTCCCCAAACTTGGCAACTTTAAGACTTGTGGAATTCAACTCCCAGAATTCTCCAGCCAGCTGGCTGGAGAATTCTGGGAGTTGAAGTCCACAAGTCTTAAAAGTTGCCAAGTTTGAAGACTTCTGGCCCAGATGCACACAAGCCACCATTTCCTAGAAGTTCACAGTTGTTCCTGATGCTTTGGGCCAGGAATTGCCCTGTTGCTGAATAGATGTGTGGTTTTCAAGCCCTCCACAATGTGGTCCTTCTATTGTAGTTATAATGTTCAGAGTATAGTATCTAAAAAGATCCTTTGTGTGCAACACATTGTGTGTGTGTGTGTGGGGGGGGGAATCTCCATGTTTGATTTGTAAAATGTTTAACATGTAATAAAAGATGTGCAAGCGCCATCTGCCCTTCTACATAGCTTCTCAGCAACAGTTATACCATATGGCCCTTCAAGGGGAATTTCCCTTCCCCACCTGGAGGCTTTTGTTGTGGAAAGTAGGATGGATTCCCAGCAGGGAGGGGCTGCATTCCACAGGAGCAACAGACAGCAAAGCGGGTTGGTTAGGAGAAAGAGCACCAGTGATCCTCAGAGTATATCTTATATGCTTTAGTTTGGCAAAATTGATGTTGGGCCCCAAGAACCAAGAAAGACACATAATATTATTTCCAAGCAGTTTCCTTTATTGTTTCTCACCTATAGACAGAAGTAATAATATAGCAATAGCACTTTTCTTATATACCGCTTCATAGTGCTTTACAGCACTCTCTAAGCGGTTTACAGAGTTCAGCATATTGCCCCCAACAATCTGGGTCCTCATTTTACCGACCTCGGAAGGATGGAAGGCTGAGTCAACCTTGAGCCTAGTGAGATTTGAACAGCTGAACTGTTGAACTAGCAGTCAGCCTGCAATGGCTGCATTTAACCACTGCACCACTTCAGCTCTTAAAGTATCACTAAACTAAAGCAACTGCTTGCATCATTAATTAAATATGCTCTGATATTTTCTAGGGAGGGTCTATGGTGACCCTCTTTTTCCCAACCAAACTATCTAAACTTCACTGGGCCTCTGGAATGCAGTCCCTTCCTCCTGGCAATCCAGGCTACATTTCACCACAGCTGTCCACATGTAGCCCTCATAATTCCCCGACAAGTAAGTAATTATGGACGTTGTAGTCTTCTGTATGATCTGAATGGTTAATATGACTGGAGAATTCTGGGAATTGACATACGTGCATCTTAAAATTGCCACGGTTGGGAACTCCTGGGATTCCAGGAGAACATCAAGCATCAAGCTCAGAAATTGGAGTGAACATCTCTGAAAGGTCTCGCTCTCTCTCCTTAGCTAGGCTGCATCCATAAACGTCCTGTAACTACCCTAGGAGGTTTTGAGGCCTACATTTATTTTCTCAACGGCCCTTGGCTTAGCCCTTGTTTAGGGTTAGGATGAGAGCCATGGTGGCTCATTGGCTTAAAGATGCTGGATTTGTTGGCCAGAGAAGGTCGGCTCTTCAGCACTTCAAGCTCTATGAAGTGTGGTGAGCTCCTGTCACTCGCCTCAGCTCCTGTCCACCTAGCATGCAAATGTAAGTAGATAAATAGGTACCATTCTGGTGAGACTAATGGCAGAAGCAAGAAACCTGCCCAGATGCAAGGCGAAAACTGGTGGAGAAAAAAGCCCTGGAAAACACTGACGTCCCCACAGAACCCCCTTAGCTGCTCTGTGTGTGGAACTAGGTGCACTCTCTAGGTGCCCTCTTGATAATGTGCAAGTGGAAACTGAACAAACTAACAATCTTTGGCAGCCAAACCACTACTCTGTAGTAATATTGTAGACTCCTGGCTTAATGTACCAACACCACACACTCAATCAATCAATCAATCAATCAATCAAGACAAAATCCCCTTTGCTCTGCTTTCTTCCTCTCTGTGCAGATGAAGTAACGATGAAGGAAATGGGAGACAAAAATCATCAGCTGCGAGCCGGCGAAATCCTGATTATCGTGGTCGTCTTGTTCATGTGGGCAGGTTGGTGGGCGTCTGTATGAGCATGTGAAAGGCGAGGCAGAGGGGCTCCGGGTCTCAGTCGGGGGCTGCTGGGCATGGTCTGGTCCTGAAGATACGTAGCGATGTACAGATGTGATGGCCATCTGAATGGGTAAGAAAAAGTTCTACATGCTCTTCCGTTCAAAGGAAGCAGAGTAGAACATAACCAGGGATGTAGTGAGCTCATGCAAAATATCATTTTTCACAAATGTGAAGCACTTATGAATATCAACAAAAAGTTTGCTGCAGAAAATGGGCAGAGGGTGGGATTCAGATGATGATAATGTGGTACTGACTGCTGGATTCACCTTGCTAGACAGAAGCAGAGCATCATCTGGAGGTCTTGCTAGACTCACAATTCCTGCCTGAGATGTAGGTGACAGTTGTGGCTAGAGGGGCCTCTCAACAGCATTATGTGGTGCGCCAGTTGCCTCCCTTCCTGGACTGTGAGGCTACTCACATCACTCCTGCTCTGGTCACCTCCAGAATGGACAACTGTGACATGCCGTCCTTGGGCTGCCCTTGAAGACCGCCCAGAAGCATCAGCTGGTAGAGAATGTGGCAGTTATGCGTGGCCTCTTGGAGGGTGCATATTACATCTCTGTTCTGTGAGCTACTTTGGCTGCCAAGTTGCTTCAAGGTAATGGTTTTCATCTTTAAAGCTCTACATGGAATGGGATTAGATTGAGGAACCACCTCCCCAGTGACTGCAACCTTCTACCACCAGGTCAAGTCAGTGGGGTATGCTGTGGGTCCCATCCCCAAAGGAGCTCCATCTGGGAGGATCCAGGTGGCGGTTTTTTCTGCTGTGGCTCTTTCCCCCTTCATTGCCCCCCCTCCCCAAGGTGAGTTTAGTCCCATCTCAGTTAGTCTTCCAGAAGGATCTTAACGTTTTCTTTCATCGGCACAGAGAGGCTAGCAGGCGGCTTGATGAGGCGGTGACTTCTTTTCCTTCAATCTCGGGTTTTTAATATGCTTATTTATGTTTGACTGTTTTAGATTGCTGTGTAGTTTTTAACTATTGCTGTTTGTAAACTACCAGAGTCACATCTTTGTAATTTTTATTAAAGAAGTTTTTTACAAGGTTAAATGATAAATAGAAAAAAAAATAAAAAATATAAATGGATAAGTGTTGAAAACAATAGAAAGTGAAAAGAAAGAAAAAGGAAAAAAATAAGCTACTTCCGATATTTTTCACAGCAGTTATAGACCTTCTTGAAACAGTTTCTTCCCTTCTGAATTACATAACATTGTAACTTCTCCCCATCTTCAACCTTATTAATTGGTAAATCCAGAAATCCAGATCATTTTTATCATTTTTAGCAAAACGTTTATAAAGCGTTTCCAGTCTTTTATAAAAATAGTTGTTATACTCTCCCAGAGTCACGTCCTTGCAACATGGGTATATAAATATGCTAAGTAAATAAAATATTTAGTTTTCTGTTGGCATCACTTTCTGCCACTGTTAAAATAATAACAAATGAGGAAAACTGAAGGGGATGAAGTATATGGGCATAAATAATTGGGATCCTAAGGATCAAGCATTCTGGGTGGAAATGGTTGGACCCTCTGACTGGGTTGACCCTCCTGCACCTGCTCACTTCCAGTGAATGAGGCTACCAGTTTTAATAGGAAACAAATGCTCTCTGGTAACCAATGTAAATAAAAACACCACATAGGATATGCAACTTATAAAAATTAGAGAAATTTTGCTCCCATCTCAGGAATGGAAAATGTGGCCCAATATGATCATGTGACCATGGGGGGAGGGGCAGCTATCAAAACTTTGAATCCAGGTCATAAGTAACTCTGGGGAGGTCTGTCAAAACTTCAGTTGCTAAATGATCAGCTGTTTTAATCCTGTAGACTAAAACACTTGCTTAAATGAGATTTACAAACAAACCACAATTGTTGGATCCACAGAACATCCTACCACGCTGAAGTGCAGCTTAGAAGTGTGATATTTGGTCTGACAACTAGTTGGATTCACATTAAAAATACGGTACTTTGCATAGTCTCTGACTATGGCTGCTTATTTTTATAGCATCTCCACTTGGTTGCTCTAGTTCTGTGATGGGGTTAGCAGCTTTGTTGCCAGGATTATGCAAAGCCGTCCTACCTCTCTTGGGAACAGAGCTGTCAGAAAATCTCACAAACTTTCTATTGAAGCCTCAGCATCTCTCCTGGGTCCACACACAGCCAGAGGATTAGGAAGAGTGAGGTTAACCCAACGAATCGGGGCTTTCTATATCTTTTTGCTGCCATCTAAGGATCATTCAGATTTCTGCAGCCCAGATACAGCAGCTCTAAGGAGGAGGGGAACTCCAGGACCCCAAACCAAAGGGGCTGAAGGACACCACAGAGTAGAAGGAGGGACTCTTGTTGGATTTACAACAGTAAGTAACCCAGTAACATGTCCTTTGGCACCAAATAGGCTCCACACTCTGCCCGATTTTAATATTTTTTAGCACTCTACAAAACAAAAATAAACTTCTCACCCTAGAACATCTGACCCCCCAAGAACATTTATAGAAGAGAAACATGGCCAGCTACAGTTCAATACTTGCCATGGAGTCCTACTCATCTGTACAGAAAAAGGAAAAAATAAAGGTAAACCAAGGTGACATCTTATGTCTAAAGAAAGTGGCAAGCAGCAATTCACTGTTTTCCTTCTGGCCATGAACAAACAGCCAGATGTTTTGTGAGTGTTTTTGTGACATTTTCCTAGATTCCAAATGGAGAGATGGGCCCAAAAGAAATTGTGGATCTCCAGCTTAAGTAGCGAGAACTGCTGGAAGTGAAACTATATGTGTAATCCCAACCATTGTGAAGGTTAAACATGACAAAGAGTTTTCACAGTATTTAAGCTAAATCATGCAGCAGGCTTTGCAATTTATGATCCAGAGTGTTGTGGAATTTGCCGGTGTCCTAGCATACTCTGTGAACAAAAGCCTCCTCTGAAGCCATCATATGGTTTATTATATTACAGCAGACCAGTTGTGTTGCTGCTAACCTGTATTTAGCATGGGGTGTGAATCCCGCCATGAGAACAGGGAGTCAAAGCTGCTAGCCACGTAGGGTAGCTTAGTCTCAGGCTGGGGAAATAATCTTTCTCAACTGCTAAGAGGATCAGGGGAAAATCAATGAGCCTTGCTGATATATATATTTTGGGGGAGGGGGTCAGAAATACCGATTCTTCTCTTGAGTTTTATGAAACATTTCTATGCAGTTTCTTGAGAGACCCTGTGGGGAAAGCAAAGAAAATCAATCTGGGGAGGGTTTTTGTTCCACTGGAAAATCGACCAGGAGATATTATACAATAGAGGATATATGGCTAAGACTGAGTTGTGAAAATGACAACAGAAAGAATTAAACATCAGGGGACAAAGAAAAGTGCCACCCCACTCCAATCCTGACTTTCTGCAAAGCAGTGAGCAGCGAAAAATAGTCGGTGTCTTTTGTGAAGGAATGTTGCTTCCAACCAATTTGATTCCCAAACAGAAACCGGGAGTAAAGAACAAGCATTGCGCTAACAGACAATGCAGGGCACGATTTCGGCCATTAAAAGGATTCCCTGCAGCTATGAGCTGTGCCTTGTGTCCAAGTTTTAAATATGGCACATGTAGAGATACCTCCTAGAAGAAATGGTATCTCCAAGTGTCCAAATCCAAAAAGGAGGTCCTGAATGGAGTGCATCTGCCTCCCATGTGGGAAAAGCATTGGCCAAGTGTGGCAGAGACCGCCGAGGGTTACCTGGAGGCTGGCTGTGGAATTGTGCAGGGCAACTGCAGCCAGACTATTGGAAGAAATGTTAAAGAGGCAAGGGCTTTACCCTAGTCAGCAGAGATAATTATAGTCCAGTTGATCCTGACGCATAGGCTCCTAACCAGTGTTTCTCAATCTTGGCTGCTTGAAGATGTGTGAACTTGACTCCCAGAATTTTCCAGCCAGCATGGTTGGCTGAGGAATTCTGGGAGTTGTGTCCGCACATCTTCAAGTGGCCAAGGTTGAGAAACATGCTCTTGATATAGATCCTTCCTCAGGCGCTATGAGGAACTGATCAAGAGGATTAAAACTACTGAGGTGAAATGCTCAGCCGCCCAAAGTAAAGAAGGCTGGCCTAAGACCACAAAAGACCTGTGAGTAGACAAGAGATATGTCAATGCTAAAGATGCAGGGGCTTGAGAAGGTTAGTTTGAGTCAGGGGTGGGTTCTAACTTACCTCGCTGCCGGTTCGCTTCCTCCTGCGCCGAGTGGCCGCGCGTGCACATGCGCAGTGCAAAAAAATAAAATAAAAATTAAAAAAGCGAAAACAAGATGGCGACGCAGGCACAGTGCCGGGAACTTGGCTTCTGCGCATGCACAAAAGAAAAAAAACCAGGGAAAAAGAAAAACCCTCTTTTAAAAAAATATGGCGGCGCCCATGGACCAGCACCGCCCGATCCAGTTCTGTGACATCATTGTGATGTCACCAGCGGTTTGCTACCAGTTCGGGCAAACCGGTCCGAACCAGGAGGAACCCACCTCTGGTTTGAGTGCTATATTGCATGGAAAAAGAAATCTACATGTATGGAATGAACCTACCTGGACACATCTGACTGAGCTGGGAACTTAACTGGCCTAATTAATTCTGAATCATAATGCAAGAAGAAGAGTACAGTGCAGATCAGAACAACCTAACCAGGACACAAATCATGAAGCTACACTAATACTGTCAACATATCTTTTTCATGTTCAAAAGGGAAATGTATGAGCAAATAAAAGGGATCCCCACTATCAGGAGTTATTGTAGAAACTGCCTGCGTGAACTAGAACACCGTGCATTTCAAAATTACACACCTAAATTTTGGTGCCACTATATGGATGACACATTTGTCATCATCAAAAGAAAGGCAATTACCATTTGTAGATGTGCTTGTCAACAGGCAGGAAGACAGACGCCAAGAAACCATGGTTTATCACAAGGCCACCAACATTCCATGCATTCTTAGTTTCAACAGTAACCATCCACTGTCACACAAAAAGAGTTGCGTCAGAACACTATATGGTAGGGTGAGAACCCAACTGGAGAACAGGTACCTACGTGAACAATTCTGGCAGAATGGGTGCCCACAAGGATTTATTACAAGATGCCTGAGCAACACGCAAGGGAGAGGAAGGAAGGAAGAAGGCATAAGACCATCTATATATGGCACACCTTGTCATACATCAAAAACATTTCGGAAGCAGTAGATCGCACACTTCCCAGAGGCTAGCATCCGAGGACAAATCATGCATTGCAAAGATCACTTGTAGGTGGGAGATACTTCTAATATAATCCCTGCATGGATTGCCCCTGTGACTATGTAGGACATATGGGGAGGAAGCTAACCACCAGATTGCAAGAGCACAAGTGAGTGGTCAGATGAGGCGACCCGAACTCATTGATAGCCTCTCATTGCAATGAACAAGGACATACATTAATTTCACAGCTACTAAGTTTGTTGGCTGAGCAGGTACAAAACAGATTAACAGAGTTGGAAGGGACCTTGTAGGTCATCTAGTCCAACCCCCCGCTCACGCAGGAGACCCTACACCATTTCTGACAAATGGCAGTCCAATCTCTTCTTGAAAGTCTCAAGTGATGAAGCTCCCACAACTTCCAAAGGCAACTTCTGTTCCATTGGCTGATCATTCTCACTGTCAGAAAGTTCTCAAAGATAGCCAGGGAAATGATTGAAGCCTTGGAAACGGACCCCTTGTCAGTCAACAGGAGTGCTGATTTACCACCAGCTTATCAGGTACTTAGGAGCTGAGGCAGGGGTGGGTTCCAACTTACTTCGCTGCGTTGTGGGCGCGTGCGTGCGCGCATGCGCAGTAACAAAAAATTTGATTTTTTTTTAAAAAAACAAAGACAAAAAAAGATGGCGACCGCATGCACAGTGCCGGAACTCGGCTTCTGCACATGCTCAGAAGGAATTTTTTTTTAAAAAAAAGATGGCAGCGCCCATGGACCGGCACCATCCGATCTGGTTTGATGATGTCATCATGACATCACCAGCAGGTTGCTACCGGTCTGAACCAGGAGGAACCCACCCCTGAGCTGAGGATCTGGCCAGCCATCAAGACTCCAATCAACAAATAAAAAGCCACACACAACCAGGCACCACATAAATACTATGCATAGAATAGCTCAAAGCACACATTCTGTTAGAGAGAAGTACTCTGAGGATGGGCTCCAGCATGAGTCTGAAAACTTAGAAGACTAAATCTTTGGTCCTGGTGACTGACCCAGATTGGATCCTGTGATAATGCAAGTATTTCAATAATGAGCATGATTGCAAAAATGCATCAGATTTGACACTCTGATTTGCAAAGTAAGGAGAGATGCAGCCTTCCATTTTGTCTATAAAAGGTAGGCAAACTGCAATTGCAGGCAAATTCTAAAGTAGCCGTCTCAAAACATTATCAATGGTTTATCCAGTTATCTGTGGATTTTAGTGGATGCACTCCTATCACCCAGTCATTCCCGTATGCTGTTGGGAGGGTTAGTATTGTGGCCCGCCAGCAGCCCGTGCAGCTGATAGCTGATTCCGGCAGCGCAGAGGCTGATGTGGTGATTCGCCTGTGCAGCTGGCACCCGAGTTGGACAGTGAGGAGGCTGGAGAGGACTCAGTGCCAGAGGTGGAGATTCAGCCAGGGCCTTCAGAACCTCCAGAAGCTCCCATCAGTGACGAGGAAGAAGAGGAGGAGCCTATTCTCAATGACGGGCATGCAGAGCTGCCAAAAGGCAGGAATGGTTCCTCAGGAGGAGGTCTCCTTGGGAGTAAGGCTTGGGGCTAATTGGCCACTCCCCTAGCCTAATTAAGGGATGCCGACAAAGGAAGCAATTTGCAGGAAACAAATTCGTTCATATTCCTTTGTGTCTTGACTCTGATCGGGTCTTGTTCCCTCTCTTGGCATTTTTCCTGCAAATTGCTTCTGGGCATTTTGCCAACCACTGTAAGCTTGCTGATATCTACAAGTCTGTTTACTCAGCCTTGAGTTATTATTTCGTGGACTTGTGCTGGCTGTTAATGAAGTTGAATTAACAGCTGGTGTTCAGAAAAGACTGCTTTAAACTGTATTTATGTTTGAAGACCACTAAGAAAGAGTCCCTGCGGAGTTGGGCGGCATAGAAATGCAAATAATAAACACGTAGCTGGGGCAGAACAGGTTGGTTTGCAACACATTTTATCCAGCTAATTTCTTGCCATCCTAAGCATCGTATTTTTTGGACTATAAGACGCTCTGAACCATAAGACGCACATTAGCTTTAGAGGAGGAAAACAAGAAAAAAAATCTGCCTCTGCCTCCCAGCATCCATCCGGTATTCATCTGGCTAGCATCCTTGCAGCAAACAGCAAACAGCCTGGTCAGCTTCAGCACGTTATCGCAGCCCCAGCACATGGCTCGTCAGGGCTCCGCTCTGTTGCACCCACCACTGGTCAACTGAGCTGAGCTGCTGCCACCGCCGGAGAACACTGGAGCCTTCACTGCCGAACAGCTGATTGGTGATTGGATTTGCCTCCCGGAATACCACCAATAAGCTGTTCTAGGCGGCGGGGATTGCAGCTGCCACGGCCCCTTCCGCCACAGCCCGTCTGCCACGGCCTGTCCACCACCACTGCAGCCCGTTCGCCACGGCCCATACACCACCACTGCGGCCTGTTTGCCCCGGCCCATTTGCCGCCACCGTGGCCCGTTCGCTGCAGCCCATTTGCCACTGCAGCCGCAGCAATAGGCAGCAGCAATCCCTGCCGCCTAGAACAGCTGATTGGCGCCACAGGCAATCTCCACCGCTCTATAAGACGCACAGACATTTCCACCCACTTTGGGGGGGGAGTGCGTCGTATAGTCCAAAAAATACGGTATATCAAAATTGTTCAAAATGCACAAAGAAGTTTAGAGAGAAGTTTGGGAAGCAAATTTGTTTTTACAAAGTTATTACTACTGATCTTACCATGTCATAATCATGATTCACTTAACACTTGTGTTATTAACTGCAGTGATTCACTTAACAACTGTGGCAAGAAAACATGTAAAATAGGGCAAAACTTACTTAACAACTCTTTTGTTTAGCAATGGAAATTTTGGGCTCAATTGTGGTTGTAAATTGTGTGTATTGTGTATCATATCTGGAGACAATAATGTAGATTATTTGTTGTAACATAAAGTGTTTTATGATATTTGATATTTGATTATGATATTGCCATCATGAATTTCCCCAGTTGTCTTAAAGGTGCTTTTCAAAAGGCAACTGGACTTTCTTGTTATTTTCCTTGAAAATTTTCACTTCTCATCCAAGAAGTTTCTTTAATTCTTGGCTTGGTTGAACTGAAGAAGCTTCTTGGATAAGAAGGGAAAGGTTTTCAAAGGGAAAAGTTCAGTTGCCTTTTGAAAAGCAGCTTTGGGACAGCCATGATCCGGATGATTGAGAACCATGCATGTATTTAGTCAAGTGGTGTGGCTGCCCATCTTGACAAGTGTCTCTGAGTAGTGAACAAGGTTAAAATAAATTAAAAACAATTCCCATCACAAATACAAAAACTAAAATGCACAACAGCCAAGAAAGATATCACAAATGGCAATCACTAGTACAGCCTGGACCTGGGACCCTTTACATGCTTGGGGGGCCTTGGCCAGAACCAGGTCTTTAGGGCCTTATGAAAGGCTAACAGGGTCAGAGCCTTCTACTCAATCAATAAAGTTGATTGGGGGATAGAAGCTAAATCATATGAAGAGCGGTTGCAGGAATTGGGTATGTCTAGTGAAAAGAAGGATGAGAGGTGACATGATAGCAGTCTTCCAATATTTGAGGGGCTGCCACAAAGAAGAGGGAGTCAAGCTATTCTCCAATGCACCAGAAGGCAGAACACGAAGCAACAGGTGGAAACTAAACAAGGAGAGAAGCAACCTAGAATTAAGGAGAAATTTCCTGAGAGTTAGAACAATTAATTAGCGCAATGACTCGCCTCCAGAAGTTCTGGGTATTCTATCACTGGAGGCTTTTAAGAAGAGATTGAACAACCATTTGTCTGAAATGGTATAGGGTCTCCTGGTAGGATAAGGGGCTGGACTGGAAGACCTCCAACTTCCCTTCCAGCTTTATTATTCTGTTCCGTTATTCTTTCCGTGATCACGTGTATCCATCCCATTAAGCCCAAAGAAAGTCCGGAATGGTATAGGATAGTGATGACTAACCTTTTTGTCGTCGTGTGCCAAAAGTCCGCATAATGTAATGTGCGTGAGACCCCCCCTGCGTGCCCTGCGCAGGTACGCGCGGTGCCCCACCCCCACGCCTGCATGTGTGACTTTGTGCATGCACGCATGAACCTCCCGACCCCCCACGAATGCACCCTGCCCCCCCTCGCCCATTTTTGTCTTCCAGGTTGGTGCAGGAGGTCTTCCAAGCCCAAAATGGGGCACAGGGGACCCACGTGTGCCCTCCCTGCACCCCATTTTGGGCCTGGAAGGCCTCCTGCACCAACCTGGAAGCCAAAATGAGACGCGGGGTGCCACGCGAGGCCCCAAAATTCAATGTAAGTGCCCCCCACGCATGTGCCCCGCCCCTGCGCATGCGCGACAGAGATCTGAAGACCAGCTGGCCGGCAGGAGGCATGCGTGCATGCACGGTGGAGCTGGGTTGGGGCGATGGCTGGTGTGCCGCAGAGAGGGCTGTGTGTGCCACCTGTGGCACGCGTACCGTAGGTTCACCATCGCGGGTATAGGATCTCCTGCCACTGGCAGCGGGGGTTGGACTAGAAGACCTCCAAGGTCCCTTCCAACCCTATGGAGAATGTTCCACATGTTGGACACTACAGCAGAAAAGGCATACCTCCTGGGCCTTGCCAACCAGCCTTTGGGGGACTGGACCAAGAGCACTGCCATCCTGCCACAGTGGGGAAAGGCAGTCCCTGTGCTCCAGGACAGTGTTTCTCAACCCTGACAACTTACAAATGTGTGAACCTGGACTCCCAGGATCCTCCAACCATGGTTGAGGAAGGCTGCCCCAAGAGCTCACTTTATCCTGGGTGATTTCTTTCTTTTATTTCCAGAGCAACTGCTCACAAGGTAGATGGGGTTGAGAATGAGAGCATGACCCATAATCAGCCAATGAGACTCCATGACTGACAGTGGGATTGCACCCACCTCTTTCGTTGGAACTATGTTATCCCATTGGCCCTCAGTTCGGCCAGTTCTCTAGATTTTGACACTAAAAGAGAAGAAAAGCAGTCCTGTTTAAATGTACGAGTGGCCTGCCCCCTTCTCGGTTGCTTTTGTGGCCCTGCAGAACTTGGGACATTTAGAGAGCGCAAAGCAGCACTCTGCAGAGAAGTCAGCCGGGGCACTTCCCCTCCCTCCCTCTCTCCCTCCCCCAGGAGGGATGGTTAGAGGTGCTTTTGGGGCCTTCAGGAAATGCTGATCTGTGACCTCTTTCCTTCCCCCAGGGGTGATTGCCCTGTTCTGCAGGCAGTACGACATCATCAAAGACAACGAACCAAACAACAATAAGGAGAAAGCCAAGAACACATCAGAAAGCAGCACCCCAGAACACCAGAGTGGGGGCCTCCTGCGTAGTAAGGTGAGGAGGAGGGTGGGGAAGGATGGGCCCAAACAAGGCAACTGGCATTTCCCAAGAGAAAACTCCATTTCTATCCTCCATCGTCCTTCATAGAAAGAGGGGCAGACCCCCCCCCCCCCGTGGGCTACAGCCAGAGGCAGCATATATAGGGCAAGAGTCCCAAAGCACCCCGAGGTTTTCCCCACTGGCATCCTTAGCACAACCCAGCATTTGCTGTGGCCATAAGAAGAACTTCCAGCATATGGAAGAGCTCTCCTCTTTCCTTCCTGAATTCTTCTCTGTGTCTTGTTTTGCTTGTTTTGTTTTCTCTGCCCCATCCAGCCACGAAAGGCTGCACAGGGCATGGAGAAGGAATGATGTGCCCACTACTGCTGGGTTCCCTCGTGGCAGTCCCTGCCCAGGCACTGGCAGGAGACCCACAGTTGCAGGGCAGCATATTCTGCGATGCTAAGAGAGGGGAGGGGGCTCTGGCCTGAGCAGTTCAGCAGGCCTGGGTCCAGAGCACCCATTAAAAAGTCTTAAGGAAGGAGGATAGGACCAGGAGCTACATTTTTACAAATAAATTCACCTACGGTGTGACAATAAGTAAGAGCATATTAGTTGTGCATTCACCAAGGTAGGCATTATCTACCAGCTGCAGCTCAGCAGCATTTTGAAGACTGCAGAAATACTCAACTTAGAAACATTCATTTAGCAACTGAAATTACAACAGAACTGAAAAAAGTGACTTACAACCAGTCCTCATACTTACAACATTCCCAATTGCAGTTGCTAAACAAGGACATCTTCTTGTGCAAATGTCCTGCATCTTTCTGTCTACGCCAGGGGTCCCCAACCTTTTGGACCTCAGGGACCACCAAGGTCATAATTTTAAATCCCACGGACCCTAATTCATAATTTTAAGTCCCGCAGACCACTAATATGATTTTTTTTAAAGATACATTTGTAAAATAATGATCAGAGAACTTCCATTTTATTAATATGAAATGCACCTATTTAATATAATAAAATTATAAATGCTTATTTAATTATAACAAAATCGTAAATGCTTATTTAATTGTAACAAAATCTTTAAAGGTTGATTTAATTGTAATAAAATTATTAATGTTAGTGTAACATTGGCGCAGGGGTTAAAAGCAGCACTGCAAGTTCAACAGTTCAGCTGTTCAAATCTCACTAGGCTCAAGGTTGACTCAGCCTTCCATCCTTCTGAGGTCGGTAAAATGAGGACCCAGATTGTTGGGGGCAATATGCTGAACTCTGTAAACCGCTTAGAGAGGGCTGTAAAGCACTATGAAGCGGTATATAAGTCTAAGTGCTATTGCTATTGCTAATTATTACAAAATAATGGAAGCTTATTTGACAGTGGCATGCTGATGTTGTTGGGAAAGTCAGTCCCATATTCCAGAGCTGTAGCTGTAGTCCCTTCCAGTGGTGGGTTCCTACCGGTGTGGTCGACTCTGTCGCACCGGTAGCAGCCGGCCGATTGCGCAATTTGCGCGCGACGGCTCCGGTGATGTCTTTGCTGGTCCGTTGCACGGCTGTATTTTTCTGGAATTTTTGGGCTTTTTTTGCTTCCTGCGCATGCGCGGAAGCAAAATCGTGCGATGCACGTGTGTAGCGAGCATGCGCACGCACAAAACGAGATGATGTGCGCGCAGCACACTGGTAGGCAGGTAAGAGGAATCTGCCCCTGGTCCCTTCCCCCCTTTCCTTTCCTTCTTTCCTTTCCTTTCCTTCTTTCCTTTCCTTTCCTTCTTTCCTTTCCTTCTCTTCTCTTTCCTTTCCTTTCCTTCTTTCCTTTCCTTTCCTTCTTTCCTTTCCTTTCCTTCTTTCCTTTCCTTCTCTTTCCTTTCCTTTCCTTTCCGTCTTCCTCTTCTACCTTTCCTTTCCTTTCCTTCTTTCCTCTTCTACCTTTCCTTCTTTCCTCTCCTTTCCTCTTCTACCTTTCCTTTCCTTTCCTTCTTTCCTTTCCTTTTCCTTTCCTTTCCTTTCCTCTTCTTTCCTTTCCTTTCCTTCTTTCCCTTTCCCTGCACTCAGGTGGAGGAGCTGCAATGGGCCAGTCCTGTGAGTGTGACTACTACAGCTGTGGAATATGGGACCGGCGGTGGTGGGGCTGGAAATCTCTGATGCCGCACTACAGCTGAGAGAAGCACTTCGGCCAGGTTCCTCGAGAGACAAGCGTCTGCAGGGAGCTGAGCAAAATCTCGTTTCTTGAGGAGCCCAGCCGAAGTGCTTCTCTCAGCTGTAGTGCGGCATCAGAGATTTCCAGCCCCACCACCGCCGGTCCCATATTCCACAGCTGTAGTAGTCACACTCACAGGACTGGCCCGTTGCAGCTCCTCCACCCAGGTGCACAGTCCATTGCGGACGCTAGCTCGGCCCCCTGCAAACTCGTCTCTCGAGGAGCGCTCACTGAAACGGTGTGGGAAACTTCGGACAGGCTCCTCGAGAGACGAGAGTTTGCAGGGGGCCGATCTAGCAGGCGCTTTCTCTCGGGCCACCCACCTGGAGGCCTCGCAGAAGGAGAGATGTAGGCCCGAAAGGCGGCTGAACCTTCCCACCCCCCTCAAGGCAGCCATTCGGCAGAGCCCGGCGAATTCTTGGTCTTACCTTCCTGTTCCAGCTCATGTGGCTTGCACCGCTATAATCAAGGTGAGGTTTGCACTTGGCCTTAAGAGTGGGGCTGGCGTGTGGGCAGGGTGATGTTGGGCGGTGCAGCCTTGTGTTCCCGTGCACGGACTGGATTAATTGCTTTCGGCCATATCCGGCCCAGGGGCCAAGATTTCTCCATGGACCACCAAAATTTTCTCGCGGACCACCGGTTGGTGACCTGTGGTCTAGGCAACACTCTCAATAAAAGCAATCAGGTGCACTAAAAACTCTTCAGTTTGGCAGCTAAAAAAATGAATAAATAAAATGTCAGGTGTTCACTACGAAGTTTAATATGGGGGAGCTGATTCATTTTGATTCCTCCTTTGATATCAGAAGTGCAGAGAGAGCTGGAGCTTCCCAAAGCAGGAAGGCCAATTATGTCAGCAACCTGGCACTGAGCCAAGCCAAACATTAAATGATGGGGGAGCGTAGAGAGACCCGATTCAGGAAGCTGCACTCTGGATTGGCAGAGGCCATCTACTTCATCCCTGGATGGCCCGATCCAGCCATGCTGTGTTGAACATCTGGGGCAGGAACTGCTTGATCCAAGCCAGGGGACCTCTGTGAGTGTACAGCCCTTACACTAAGTCCTCCCATCAATCTATTTTGGGAGAAGAAACCCTGAGCAATGAGAGTTGGACTTCTTTCTAGCCATGCGCTCAACTGACTTAACCCTTTTGGTAGACACGTTCTACTTCAGGAGTGTCAACATTGGCAACTTTAAGACCTGGGCTTCAACTCCCAGAATTCCCCAGCAAGTCTTAAAGTTGCTGAGGTTGGACACCCCTGATCTAGACTGTCCTAAGGCACAATGTCTTGACATTTATCATTGTATTCCTTTTCTCTCTTCCAGTTTCCCAAAAACAAGCCCTCAGTGAACATCATTGAAGCATGACAGCTGATGGAAGGGGCTGCACCTCTTTTCACCTTCCTCTCTTCATTTTCCTCTCCAAGATCTGGCAGCCAAGAGGTGAAATACTATTAGACTTCCTGCTCAACTGGCTCAGTTAAAACCTCCCCATTTTTGCAATGGGAAAAAGAAAGTCTGACAAAACTTTGCAAAATGAAGAGAAAAACTCTGCAAGGAAAACAGCCTAATGGGAACGTTTCCATGAAACTGTCCAAAAACCCAGTTCATTAACAGAACTAGCTTAGATCTCCCCAACTCCATGCCTTTCAGATGTACTGAGTGATAACTCCCCTAATCTCCAGCAGGTATGACCTTTGTGGCTGGGGATTATGGGAGATGAAATCCACACATTTGAAGGGGACCTGAATAGGAAAAACTGAATTACATTTGCTGCTGGAGATAATAAGATGTTATATGTCTCTTCTTTGTCCTAAATCAACTCCTGGAAAATAGTTCATCTTGTTGCTATTTTGCTTTTTGGCTACCGTGGTTAAATTTTTAAGGAGGACATGCTATCCTGTATTTCAGGCATCACTGCCTTAGTCTCTCCTTCTGGTGGTAATATTGGAGACACTTTTCCTTGGACGAAACAAAACATTTGGCTTCACGGTGAGTTCCATTGCAGGCATCCTGTTCTTTGTGCATCAAGCACTTATAACTGTTTGGAGGCATTCAAGATTCATTCTTTCTTTAAAACAAAACAAAAACAAATCAGAAGCACATGACATTTTCCACCTGGGTTCTCAGGGCTCCATTAGCTGCTGTTGCTGCTTTCAGATTATTTTGAGCAGTTGTGTAAGTCATCTTATTCTCACGATGTGTGGGATAATCGACACAGAATGCAAAAAAGATAAAGATAAAAATGTTCCAGGTTTACAGAACAATGAAATTTGACAGCACCATAGAGAAGAACTGAACACATGCTGTTTTTTCCTCTTAAATAGGGAGAGGATAATATCCCTCCTCTGTTGCAAATATATGGATTTTATATCCCCTTAATTTTTTCAAAAATGTCTTTGGAATTATAGTTTAGTGAAGTTCTGAAAATTATACAATCAGATGATCCACCAAATCAGGTTAGAGAGAGGAGGGTCTCATTTACTATCGTGTTTCTTAGGAGAATAGCCAAAGGGGTGTTTCATAGGAATCCATAATAAGCACTTCCTGTTTGGCCCCAACAGTTAATCCTCTATTTTGCACACTCAGTTATACTCTATCAGTTATCAGTTTTATGAAATAATCCAAGATAAGGGCAGTAAGTGCCATTAAATGTTTTAGTCCCCTTTTTGGGGGGTGGTCACGATCACAATTCATGCCCTATTTATTAATTGTCCTTTTGCAAAAAAAAAAAGCATTTGCATTTGCCTGTTTTAAACTGAACTGTTTTCTTGGCTGGACCTTAATTTTAGGGCAAGTAAAAAAAGTAATCAATTACTTGGTCAGAAAACTGGAACTGAGGCCTTACCTAGCCAGTTCCCTGGTTCCTCAGACAGATCACTCTTTCTCGTATTCCTTTTCAGTGGGGTCCGATGTGATGCATCCATAATTGTGTGCCAAGCAATTGCAATCTGGTCCAGGAAAAGTGTTAGTCCTTGCAGGATCTCCAATTTAATATTAAGAGCATCGCAACTGAGTAGCTGGCACCAATAAGAGTTCTTGCATTCCTGAAATCATTCCCCAACTGTGTTGCTTGAATGCTCAGTTGGGGGAAGAAAAGATCCCAGATTAAAGGTCTCTGACAATTCGCCACGGCCATCTCACCACAGGACAACTCGCTGCGGGACAAGAATTGCATTAATATCAAAGAAATGGTGGAATAGAATCATTAAAGAAAGGATGCAAAAGGAGGGACAGAATGAAAGGCGAATGGCAAAAATTAAAATAATTTTTATTTTTAAATAATTACCGTAAATAGAATTGTTGTCCCGCAGCTTGTTGGCGGTGGCAAGTTGTCCATTCCCCTGATGAATGCAGGGTGAGAAGGAGACTTTGTAACTTTCCTGCAAGCGGCCCTTGAATGTGAATGGATGTTGTTTGAGGGAGGGGATTCAAGAACTGGATTTGAAGTGGACTTACAAAATGGTGAATGTTGTTAGTGCTGCCTTCACCTGCCTTATTAGCAAGACTTGTTTTTTTTTTAATTAGTTAAACTTCACTGCTGGAAGATCAAAATGTGGGGGGAATCTTTTAATTCATGTATTTATGCCCTGCCTTTCTTTTCTCACTGCAGCCTTGTAATCTGCCACACCTGTGAAGGGCGAGGCCAGGCTGGGTCTTGTGCCTGTGTTAGGATAGGAACTCATTTCCTACATTCAAAGTCCACCATTCTGGTTACTCCATGACAGAAACCCACAAACTGAGCCAAATCAGGGTATAGTGGATGAAGGAGCAAGCTCAAGCTCCTCCTTCCAGGTCTTAATTATGTAGCTCTTGCTACATATGCAATTGCAGATGAAGTCTTAAAAACGTATTTCTTTTCATTCTGTTTGAAAATCACTACAGCTTTGCCCCAAAACACAGGCAACCGCCACCTTCCAAGCCGACTGTCTTTGTAGATTGCAATTTCCATCATCCCCTGTAACCCAGCTTATTTGGAAGATGCCAAGTCTGTCCGATGACTGGCAGAGTTTCTTCATCCAAGTGTCTAGATAATCATCTAAGCCTTCCATGCAGTGGTGCCGTTTAGAATTTTCAATATTTCTGCATAGATATGAGCTAATACATGAACGTTTCTCCACCCAAGTCCTGAAACTAGATAAAGAGAATCCATTCCACCAAATGAGTCAAAAATTATATTTGTTCATGCATTTATTGAGAAAAATGATCCAAAGCTACATATTTGTGTGTAGCAAAAGTAGGCAAACTTTTGCTTTCAATAACTGGTGTGCCTGCCTTAGGTAGCAACTAAGCATTCCATGTTTTAGGTCATTCTTATGCAGAAATATATTGAAAATCCAAGGGAGTTTGCAACTGTGTTTCTGCACCACTGCAGCTAAAAACAGATCCCTGCACGAAGAACAGGCAGCCCATTAAGAAAGGAATTGCCCTTCCTCACCAGGAGTGGGCATGCTGCTCCCAGAAGCCATTCCCTTGTATTGGGGGAAGAGTTGGACTCCCCCCCCCCGTTCCGTCCAAAAGGATGGGGTGAAGCAGGTTTGAAACCATCTCTGTGGATCTCGGTAGGTAAAAATAAATCAGCCCCACATTTTAAAGAAGGCTGGGAGACCCAACACTGCTCATTAATTGCGAAGCGTAAGTTGGGTTCCGGAGGACCTACGCACAAACTAATTATTTTTTCCAGCATTACTTAAAGCTTCCATGCTGCTCCGAACAGCTGGGTTCTTCCATTCCATACTAATACAGCCCTGGGTTTACAGTATGTTCCTTTGCTAAAAGCACAAGTGGCAGAGAATATGAAATGCTGAGATGGTTGAGATCTCAGACTTGGTGCTCGCTTTATATGTTCCCTTGAGCCATAATGCCATTTGTTAAGTTTTGACCTATTGTAATGAGAAATCCAGCAATACGGTTTCATGCACTGTATGAATCTGCCCACTTTACTTAAGATGCTCTCCTGTGTTAGGTGTCTCAGTGGGAAGGTGAAGCCTGATGTACCGGATGCCAATAGTCAGGGAGGAACGGTTGAAGAAATAATTCCTGACCTCCTTCAGGAACAGGTGACTGATCAGTGCTGGACATTGACAGGACATCATAATCCAACAGGGCTCTTTTTTAATAGTAATGTTATTAAAGGTTGCATTTACAAAGAGAAGCTACTACAGACTAAGAAAAGAATAAAAAGAAAAGAATGGAAGGCGCAGAAAAGAAAAAAATGGAGAAATAGAAAAGAAAGAAAAAAGAATTTGGTAAAAAAGACACACACACACACACACTCTCTGTGTGTGTGTGAGTTCTCCCTTCATCACAAGTATAATTTTTTTTTTAGTAACTTATCACCTCCTCTTAGAAGGCAACAAATGTTACCTTCCCACTGAAGGGGTACCTATTTATCTACTCACATTTACATGTTTTCAAACTGCTAGGTAGAACAGATGCTCACCCGTCATTCAGCATTTGGGTCTCAAATGGCCAACCTCCTGATTGGCAAGCCCCACATCTTAACTACTAGGCCACGGTGCCCCAAATAATGTTATAGAGTTCAATTTCTTTTTCTTTTTTTCTTTTCTCTTTTTAAAAAAATCTTCAAAATGTTAACAAACCTCTTTTGTAAATCTAAAATAGGAAAATAATCCAGAAAAAAATTCCAATAAACCCCTTGGCTTATTGTTTGTACTTGCCTTTTAATTATTACAACATCAGCCAGTTTCTTTTGTATGATCAGTATATCTTATTCCACATCATTCTTGTAGCCTGTCATTTGTTACATGGACTTTCAACTCAGTCTTGATCTTGTCAGGTAAAACTTGTTTTTCTTTGATAACATCTTTTAGATGTCTTTCCATAGAGGCAGGTGTCATTGCTGACACTATTAATTTATGAATCCATTCTTCAAAAATATCCTTCAGTGTGTCTAATATTAGCATGCTCTAGTCTGTAATTATTAGAGTTTATGTGTTCTTTAATTGTAATCTTTAGTTCCCTCTAATGTTCAATTATTAAAATTATATATATCTCACAAAACAAAAGCATTTTCCCACAAGGATTCCTTTTAATTCCAAAATCTTAATTCAAATTTATCTGGACCCTTAGCCTGTTTATAACTTTCTAAAATCAACATTTTAATCTCCCTCCCCAAAATACATTCTTAAATTTGTACTTAAAAAACTCTTTTGCCAATAATTTATTTAGTATCATTTATTAAATTTCTACACAGCCCATTTCATCACCTAAGTCAGGGGTAGGCAAAGCTGGCTCTTCTATGACTCGTGGACTTCAACTCCCAGAATTCCTGAGCTAGCATGATTGGCTCAGAAAGTCTGGGAGTTGAAGTCCACGAGTCATAGAAGAGCCAACTTTGCCTACCCCTGACCTAAGTGATCTGGGGAGTTTACAACAACAATTGAAGGGAAACTTAGCAGGTGCTGTCAAACCTGTCAATGCAAAGGTTCTTAATAGCTGAAAAGAAGGTGAATTTAGTGTCCTTTCAAAGGTGCTGACCATGGTTTGAACAAGTTGGCTCATCTCTCAGGGCTCTAGGGAAGGGATTGCTATCTTGTGATCTCCTCACAAGCATTTGTGGGCAATCCCAAGCCCAGAGAATCTTTGTTTAGAGAGGTACAAAGAGCTGGCCCACTGAGGGCTCCCTGTTCCTCATGGTGGTCGTGTCAACACCATGTTTCATGGATCTCTCTTCAGTCTGCCATTTCTTTCTCCGGATGTCCCAACATGGCTCTTTTTAGGCTTCTCTAACCTTTCCTTTTAACTTTCTTATACGGATTTCCCCAAGCAAATTGCTCTGATACACCACACAGAAGAGGCTATAGTGCTAGATGGTATCAGTAGAGATGGTTTCATGATAACGAGAAATATCTTCATAATAAAACTCTCATGACAGCATTCCTGTCTTGGCCAGCTTTCAGCTATGGGAGTTACATCCAGAGGGTCCTAATGAGCCTCTTCAAAGCAGCATCACTTTTGTAGGTAACTAAAATGGTGAGTCAAGCTTGAGCCATAGCTTTCCCTACTCCTCATGCTCCTGTGCTGGCCGTGTCGGATGGCCCTTCTGAGTTGCAATTCCAAGATTCCTGGAGAGCACCAGATTGAGGGAGTCCCCTTTGAAATGAGGTCCTTCTGCATCGAATTCCAAGCAAGGAACCAGCATTTATGGGGCAAACCCATTACAGCTCTTTGCAAGAGAAGATCCCACTCCACGCTTTGTTGTGTTCAGCAATCACCAAGAAGGAGGCTCGGAACAAGATGTTTGGCGTGGGACATAGTTGTTACCTGTGATAACAATGTAAGCAATAAACCATATTTTTAAAACTATATTGAAAGGGTGATCTCATTTGAATGGAAATATGTATCAGTTATTAAAAAGATTATTTATCCCCAAGCTGGACTTAGGAAAGCATGCTATAGCAGGGTTTAAATAACTATAGGGGAAGGAATTATTCTTAGCAATTATTCTAAACCTTATGTCTGAATTAATATTATTTTATTTATTTATTTATTTTAGTGTTCTTATATGCCGCCCTACTCCCTGGGGACTCAGGGTGGCGTACAACATGTAAATAACAACTATAAAAACAGTGTTAATAAATAACAGTGTAAAGAAGAATTTAAAAACATACAAAACCATACATACATGGGGGAGACCTAAGGTATTAAATGGTCTCAAATCACCCCGCCTGCAGGAAGAGCCATGTCTTTATGGGTTTTTGGAAGGCCAGCAAGGTGGGGATAATTTGGATCTCTGGGGGTAGTTGGTTCCAGAGAACAGGGGGCCCCACAGAGAAGGCTCTCCCCCTAGGCCCCGCCAGCCGGCATTGTTTGGTTGATGGGACCTGGAGGAGACCCTCTCTGTGGGACCTAACCGGTCGAAGGGAAGTATGAGGTAGGTTGCGGTCCCGGAGGTAACCTGGTCCTAAGCCATGTAGGGCTTTAAAGATGATAATCAACACCTTGAACCCGGAGACCAATGGGCAACCAATGCAGCTGGCGGAGTATGGGTGTTACGTGGGTGTATCTGGAGACACCCACCACAGCATGCGCTGCCGCATTTTGCACCAGCTGAAGTCTCCGAATATTCTTCAAGGGTAGCCCCATGTAAAGCACATTGCAGTAGTCCAATCGGGAGGTGACAAGGGCATGAGTGACCGTGAGTAGAGCCTCCCTCTCCAACTATGGTCGCAATTGGTGCACCAGGCAGACCTGTGCAAAGGCTCCCCTAGCCACAGCTGTAAGATGTTGGTCCAATTTTAGCTGTGGATCTAGGAGGACTCCCAAATTACGAACCCGTTTAAGGGAGTTAATTTTTCTCCCCCAAGAACCAAGGAGGGACAGTCGACATAGTCCTTAGGGGACAATATCCAGAGCCACTCAGTCTTGTCGGGGTTAAGCTTGAGCCTGTTCCTCCCCATCCAGATCCTGACATCGTCCAGGCATTGGCACATTACATCCACTGCCTCCCTGAATTGAAACAGGGTGGAGATGTACAGCTGGGTGTCGTCAGCGTACTGTTGAAAACTCACCCCGTGTTGACGGATGATCTCCCCCAGCAGTTTCATGTAAATGTTAAACAGAATGGGTGAGAGGACCGAACCCTGAGGCACCCCACAGGTCAGGGGCCTAGGAGACGACCTCTGTCCTCCTGTTAACTGCACCCTATCGGCGAGGTAAGAGGAGAACCACCGTAAAATGGTGCCTCCCACTCCCAGCTCGCCGAGTCGGTGCAGAAGGATACCATGGTCGATGGTATCGAAAGCCGCTGAGAGGTCAAGTAGCACCAGGATGGAAGAGTAACCCCCATCCCGAGTTCGCCAGAGATCATCCATCAGGGCGACCAAGGCAGTTTCTGTGCTGTAGCCGCGCCTGAAACCTGATTGAAAGGAATCTAGATAATAAGTTTCCTCCAATAACCGAAGGAGCTGAAAAGCCACCACCTTCTCAACAACCTTACCTATAAATGGTAAGTTGGAGACTGGACGGAAGTTCTTCAAATCCGCCGGATCAAGGGAAGGCTTCTTAAGGAGGGGTCTCACCACCGCAACCTTTAGGGGTTGCAGTACGGATCCCTCCCTAAAAGAAGCGTTGATCACCGCCTGGATCCAGCTGCGTGCTACCTCCCTGCTGGCCGAAACCAGCCAGGAGGGGCACGGGTCCAATAAACAGGTGGAAGAGCTCATCGCACCCACGGCCTTGTCCACGTCATTAGGAGTGACTGGCTCAAACTCCTCCCACAAAACCGGACTAAGACTCACCCCTGTCAACTCAATGGGCTCTGTCCAGCCAGAGTCCAGATTTGACCGGATCTGAGCGACTTTATCCGTCAGAAACTGAGGGATAATATATGCATAATAATATGCATCAAAGTGCTACTTTTGAGCCCTTTTTCACATGTGGCATGTATAATAGAGTTCTTGGATTGTACCATTTCAGCTGGCAGATCAGGTGGGGAAGGAAATTAATGTCAATGATGAACCTACACAGGTTAGCTGCATGGCAATTGGGGCACTTCCTTGAGTAGCTCAGCCCTCACAAGCTTGGAATTAGGCTACAACAATATCCTCCCTCCCTCCTCCCCCTCTCCCTCCCTCTCCCTCCCTCTCTCTCCCTCTTTCTCCCTCCCTCCCTCTTTCTCTCCCTCCCCCTCTCTCTCCTCCCTCCCTCCCTCTCCCTCCCTCCCCCGCTTTCTCTCTCTCCCTCTCCCTCCCTTTCTCTCCTCCCTTCCTTTCTCTCCCTCCCTCTTTCTTTCTCTCCCACTCTCCCTCTCTTTCTCCCTCCCTCTCTCCCTCCCCCCTCTTTCTCCACTTCAACTATGGACAAGCAACAACCAAAGAGACCCAAGAGGGCAGATTCATAGATAGATTCATAAGCGGCAAATCATTTAGCTGGCTTCACTTATTTTTGGAAGGACGGGATAGGATAGGAGATAGGGGAGGATAGGGGAGGGGAGAGAGGAGGGAGAGGAGAGGAGAGGAGAGAATAGAATGGAGAATAGAATAGAATAGAATAGAATAGAATAGAATAGAATAGAATAGAATAGAATAGAATAGAATAGAATAGAATAGAATAGAATAGAACAGCTTTATTGGCCAAGTGTGATTGAACACACAAGGAATTTGTCTCCACTGCATAAGCTCTCAGTGTACAGATAATCCTCAACTTATGATCACAATTGAGCCCAAGATTTATGTTGGTAAGTGAAACATTTGTTAAGTGAGTTTTGCCCCATTTTAAGACCTTGCCACAGTTGTTAAATGAATCACTGCAATTAAGTTAGTAATCCGGTTGTTAAGTGAATCTGGTTTCCCCATTGATTTTGCTTGTCAGAAGGTCGGAAAAGGAGATCACATGACCCAGGGACACCACAACCGTCATAAATACGAGTCAGGATATTGGAGATCTGGATTTTGATCACATGACCCTGGGGATGCTACAATGGTCATAAGTATGGAAAAAGCTCCTAAGTCACTTTTTTTTAGTGCCGTTGTAACTTTGGATGGTCATTAAATAAACTCTTGTAAGTCGAGGACTGTATCAGTTGGCCCAATAACTGACCTTCGAGGGGTACATTTATTTCCCGTTCAAGGCAGGATGTCTCCTGTAACCCCCATGCGGCACTCTCAGGATATGCTGAGCCATAACGTTCCTGCCGTTTCTCCAGGTGCAAATCAGCCGATGCATGTGTGGTTATAAGCAGGAAACCTTTTTCCCTCGGCCAGAGAGGAACGAGGGGCTGGGTTTCTCTTTATAGCCACACAAGTAACTTTTCTCGGCACCATTGTAACTTCAAACAGTCACTAAATGAACTGTTGTAAGTCGAGGACTACCCGTACATACAAACAACAAAGTAATATAATCCAATAGTAGAAGGTAGTAGGAAAGATGAGAAGGATAACAGTAATACAGCCCTACTACATGGGTAAATATCTTGAGAGGGTGAGCATTAGGTGTTCAGCAGAAGGATGGCCGAGGGGGGAAACTGTCTTTGTATCTGGTGGTTTTGGCAGGCAATGCCCTGGAACCATGTCCCGACGGGGGAAGTTGAGCCAGTTTATGTCCAGGAGGTGAGGGGTCTGCAGATATTTTCTCAGCCTTTTTTTTTGACCCATGCCGTATACAGACCCACAATGGAAGGCAGGCTTAGTGCATCAGTTGTGGTTTCTATATCCATTTATGACTTAGTTTGGCCATGAACATAGCTACTGTAATTAGTAGCCCCAAATTAATGCTCAATATAAGGGCACATTTTTGAGGGAGGCGCTAAATGCTTGGCTCTAGGTTGCTCCTGGAAATATCTGAGAGGTGCATTCTTTCAATGTCAAATCCTGAGTAGCAAGAACCTGGGCATTTGGCCCTATTTAATTTCTTCAGGGTGATTCAGTGGTACTTGTGAACTTCCTTTAAAGGAAGAGGCCTTTGTTTGGATAACTAAGGATGAGGAATTCTGGGAGGTGAAGTCCACACATCTTAAAGTGGCTGAGATTGAGAAAGACTGATCTAGATATCTCCCCAAGCTTTCCCAATACTTCTCCTTGGCTCAGAATTCCTCCACCCGTTTCCCATTTTTATCTTAGCCTAACCCTTAAACATGTTCTCTTGATTAAACAACAAGAAAATGAAAGCTAATTTAAAACTTCATTGCTGCATGTGAGACATTTTTTCAGAAGTAGCCAGTGGTGGGTTCCTACTGGTGCGGTCCACTCTATAGCACCGGTAGCGGCCCACTGGTGATGTCACAGTATCGGTGCGGTCAGTTGCCGGTGCCTAAGCGCCGCCATTTTTTTAAAAAAAAAAATTTAATTTTTAAATTTTTTTTCTTCTGCGCATGCCCAGAAGCCAAGCTTCCGGCACGGCGCATGTACTGCCTTCCTACCCCACAGTGAGTCCAAGCAGGGGAGGATGGCTGAGGGAGCACGTGAGATGCTGAAAGAACGGGCAGCAGGAGCATTCAGGCCAGATGGAGCCTCCTAGAAGAACCGCTGCCGTGGTCTTGCTGCTCCCACTGCGGGGGGCTGCGTTGCGGGTGGGCAATGCCCCCCACTTCTCCATCCGCTGCCAAGCTCCCGAGGCCCACGCCCACCCGGTCACATGGCTGGCAAGCCACACCCACAAAATAAGCCACACCCACAGAGTGGTAGTAAAAAAATTAGGGACCCGCCCCTGGAAGTAGCCACTAATAAAAAGGGAACAACCACCATTTCATAATGTTGTAAAATCTCCCTTCCCCAGATATCTCCATTCTTAAATAAGGATTGGTTTTTAGTTGCAAATATTCAGCATTTGCTAAGCCTGGAATCCCAAGGAGGTGTCATCCAGCCAACTGTGCAGCCATTTTCAATTTGGGTTGGGTTTCTCAAAGTTAGAAGCAAGGCGCAAAAAAAGGCATGGAAGAACAGCTGGATGTGTATATAATCCTTGTGGTTTTCTTGGCATGGTTTTCCAGAAGCGGCTTGCCATTACCTTCTTCCTAGAGCGGAGAGAGAATGACTGGCTCAAGGTCATTTAGATGAGTTTGCACTTAAGAGAGAAGTGAACCTCAGAATGTCTTCGTTTCTAGCTTGGGTCCTTTAATCACCACACCAAACCGGCTCTCAGATGTACCTTTACTCTTAAGAAACTAGAATTAGGGGTGGCCAAACTATGGTTCTTTGAGGACCTGTGGACTTCAACTCCCAGAATTCCTGAGCTAGCCATGCATGCAAGTCCTCAGGTCCTCAAAGAACCATAGTTTGGCCACCCCTGATAGAGTAACAGCACTGAAAAATCCCATCCAGGATTTGTTAAAATGTGGAGAGGTCTGGATGCAGAATACTCAACTCTGGATTAAATTAGGATTAATATTAAACCTGATTAGATTAGATTTACTTCCTTAGATTACATGGAGAAAGTGCAAAGAAGAGCAATTAAGATGATTAAAGGCCTGGAGACAAAACCACACGAAGAACAGTTGCAGAAATTGAGTATGGCAAGCAAGTCTAGAGAAAAGGGTGACATGATAGCAGTATTCCAGGATTTGAGGGGCCACCATAAAGAAGGGGGGATCAACATGTTTTCCAAAGTACCTGAAGGCAAGACAAGAAGCAATGGATGGAAACTGATCAAAGAGAAAAACAACCTGGAATTAAGGAGAAACTTCCTAGGAGTGAGGACAATTAACCAGTGGAACAGCTCGCCTTCAGAAGTTATGGGTGCTTCATGACTGGAGGCTTTCAAGAAGAGACTGGCCAACCACTTGTCAGAAATGATCTAGGGCCGTGGTGGCGAACCTATGGCACCCGTGCCACAGGTGGCACGCGGAGCCATTTCGGCTGGCACGCCATGGGTCCGGCACATTCTACTTCCGGGTTTCTGGCGCGCATGCGCAGAGCTGCTAGAGCTACCCGAAGCAGAAGGAGGAGGGGCGGTTTCGCAGGCTGGGCGGCTCGCGTAACCGCTCCCTTCTCCTGCTCCAAGCCTCGCACTCCGGGCACCAGCCGGAACGTGATGCTGGCAGGAGAAGGAGGAGGGAGCGGTTACGCGAGCCGCCCAGCCTGCGAAACCGCCCCCTTCTCCTTCTCCTGCCAGCATCACGTTCCGGCTGGTGCCCGGAGTGCGAGGCTTGGAGCAGGAGAAGGGGGCGGTTTCGCAGGCTGGGCGGCTCGCGTAACCGCTCCCTCCTCCTTCTGCTGTCAGCCTCACGTTCCGGCTTGTGCCCGGAGTGCGAGGCTTGGAGCAGGAGGAGGAGGGGGCGGTTACACGTGCGCAGTAGATGTGCGCATGCGCGGTGCGGGCGCGTGCGTGGTGCAGGCGCGTGCATGTAGGTGTGGGTGCGCATGCGCAGGGGGGGGTGCGCATTGCATTTTGGGTAGTGGCACGCGGGAGCGCTGGTGGGTGTGCGCGCGCCTATTTTTGGCACGCCGAGAGAAAAAGGTTCGCCACCGCTGATCTAGGGTCTCCTGCTTGAGCAGGGAGTTGGACTAGAAGACCTCCAAGGTCCCTTCCAGCTCTATTCTGATTAAGTACCCTTCACTTGGCCATTTCAGGTTTGAAACCTTACCACAAATTAGACTTCTGTTCTATGTTCTATATTCTATTCTCTCCAAGGACCGCAATCGAAAGGGACCCTCTGTCAATTGTTCTCCCAGCCCCTCCCCGCTTGAACAGGAGCAGGATTTCCAGGGCCTCATGCAGCCAATGCAGAGGTGTAGAGAAAGAACCAAGTGGAGTTTGCAAAAACCCTGCCCACACTTAGCAGCAGGCCCTTTTCCCAGCCTCATTGGAAGAGAAAATGGGAGGCAAAGGCTTTGCAGCTCGCTCAGCCTCCACACAGGCCTCCTGCCAGCATCAAAGGGAAAGAAGCTGGTGCTGCACTTTCTGTCATTAGCTCCTGTAATTGCACATTTCAAGGATGAAGGCAGTAGATGCTATTAGAGAACGACAACCAGGGATAAATAATGCTAGCCCAAAGCAACTCCTGTGCTTCAGAGAAGGGACATTCAAGCTATGAAAACCAGCCCCCGGACTCACTGGGGCAACCGATTTAAAGAAGCAGGAATGCATTATGGTAAAGAAAGAGCTATAGATTACATAACTGGGAAGGAAGGTTTCAGAGGGACAGAGCAAAATACAAGAGGGCTGCAACCGGCCTCTACATTATTTAAGAAAGGTCTGTGCCGAACCGTATTAAATGAGCTTTTATAAGGTCAGCAGACAAAACATTTAGTTCACAACAAAAATACACCCACAAAATGGGAGTATTTTCCCTCCCCTAAAATACTTGTAACAATTGAATGGCTTCAAAAAGTTGATACGCGATGTAGCTTGATGTGAATGGAATGTATGGCCTGCCGGAAGAGAGGGGGACCAGTGGAGCTGGGGAGGGGATCTCTGGTTGGGTGGAGAGTGGGAGCATTATGGTCATTACAGGGAGAGGTAGGTATGGCGAGAGCAGAGGGGTAGGCCGCTCTCGGGGAACAAGAACTTGCTGTTTGCAAGCGATTCCTTGTTCTGGCCCCTCGGGTTTGGTTCCAACTTGCTCAGCCCGAGTATCTGGTAATCAGGGCATTCAGGGCCCTGGGCTCAAGCTGCTGTTGTTGAATGCCAGGTCGATCACCAACAAAGCACCCCTCGTACGGGATTTAATCCTGGAAGAGGGGGCGGACCTGGCATGCATTACTGAGACCTGACTGGGCCAGGAGGGGGGGGGTCCCCTTTCTGAGATGTGCCCGGACGGGTTCTCAGTTCAGCATCAGCCTCGACCCCAGGGAAGGGGTGGAGGAGTGGCTATTATAGCTCGCCAGAATCTATGTCCTCGAAGGAGCCCTGCCCCGGAGATTGTTGGGTGTGAGACGCTCCTTCTGAAGTTGGACCTAGGGGTGCAGGTGGGCATTTTGCTAACGTACTTGCCTCCTAGCTGCGTTGCAAAGGCCCTGCCTGTTCTGCTCGAGGCGATAGCGGGGCTGGCGATTGAGTTCCCCAGGTTGATGGTGCTGGGGGACTTCAACCTGCCATCGCCCGGCGAAACCTCGGAGGCAGTCCAGGAGTTCATGGCTTCCATGACAACCATGGACCTGACTCAAGTAGTTCAGGGTCCGACTCATGAGGGAGGTCACACGCTTGACCTTGTGTTTCTCTCGGGGCAGTGGAGAGATGATCTGAGGCTGAGGGGTTTAGTCACAGCACCCTTGTCGTGGTCAGATCATTTCCTTCTGAGGTTGGATTTCGTGGCACCACTCCTCCACCGCAAGGAGGTGGGACTGATTAAGTGGTTCCGCCCCAGGCGCCTAATGGAATCCGAAGGATTTCAGAGGGAACTTGGGGAAATACCTGAATCCCTGGTACACAATTCATCTGAGGCTCTCATGGCTGCCTGGAACTGGGCGGCAACGGGGGCTTTAGATCGGATTGTGCCTTTGCGGCCTCTCCGTGGCAGCGGATCCAGGAGGGCCCCTTGGTTCACCGAGGAACTCCGGGAGATGAAGCACCAAGAGCAACGATGGAGAGCTAGTAAAGCTGAGTCTGACCGGACACTTTTAAGAACTTTCATTAAGTCTTACTTAGTGGAGATACGGGCGGCAAAATGTTTGCATTTTTCCGCCCTTATTGCATCCGCCGACTCTCGCCAAGCCACCCTGTTTAGGGTGACTCGCTCCCTTCTTGCCAAGGAGGGAGGCGAAGATCCCTTGCAGGGCAGAGCTGAGGAATTTTCTCTGTTTCTGGTGGACAAAGTCATTCAGATTCGGACAGACCTGGACTCCATTTGGACAGGGCAAGCCGAGATGACAGGGGCGAGTCTTAGTCCTGTTATATAGGATGAGTTTGAGTCCATCACTCCTGATGATGTGGACAAGGCCATAGGAGCGATGAGCGCCTCCACTTGTTTATTGGACCCGTGCCCCTCCTGGCTGGTCTCAGCCAGCAGGGAGGTGACAGGCTCCAGGCTATTGTGATCGCATCTTTGAGAGAGGGGTCCATCCCACAGCCCTTAAAAGCTGCGGTGGTGAGGCCCCTCCTCAAGAAGCCTTCCCTGGACCCAGCGGATTTAAAGAACTTCCGTCCAGTCTCCAACTTACCCTTCGTGGGTAAAGTTGTTGAGAAAGTGGTGTCACTCCAACTCCTGTGGTTATTGGAGGACACTGATTATCTGGATCCCTTTCAATCGGGTTTCAGGCACGGCTACAGTACGGAGACTGCTTTGGTCGCTCTGATGGATGATCTCTGGCGAGCCCGGGATGGAGGTCATTCCTCCATCCTGGTGTTACTTGACCTCTCAGCGGCTTTCGATACCATTGACCATGGTATCCTTCTGCGTCGTCTTGGGGAGGTGGGAGTGGGAGGCACCATTTTACGGTAGGTCTCCTCCTACCTCTCCGACAGGACACAGTTGGTGTTGACAGGGGGACAGAGGTCGGCCCCTAGGCCCCTGACTTGCGGGGTGCCGCAGGGCTCGGTCCTCTCGCCCATCCTGTTTAACATTTACATGAAACCACTGGGTGAGATCATCCGATGACACGGTGTGAGGTATCAGCAGTATGCTGATGATACCCAGTTGTACATCTCCACCCCGTGTCAGTTCAGTGAAGCAGTCGATGTAATGTGCCACTGCCTGGACGATGTGAGGGTCTGGATGGGAGCGAATAGACTCAAACTCAACCCTGACAAGACTGAGTGCCTATGGATATTGCCCCCCAGGGATTATGTCGATTGCCCCTCCTTGGTTCTTGGGGGAGAAAAATTGACTCCCTCGGAACGGCTTCGCAATTTGGGTGTTCTCCTAGACCCACAGCTGAAATTGGAGCAACATTTGTCAGCTGTGGCTAGGGGGACCTTTGCACAGGTCCGTCTCGTGCACCAATTGCGACCCTACTTGGAGAGGGAGGCTTTGCTCAGTCACTCATGCCCTTGTCACCTCACGGCTAGACTACTGTAACGCGCTCTACATGGGGCTACCCTCAAAGAGCATCCAGAGACTGCAATTGGTACAGAATGCAGTTGCGCGAGCTGTGGTGGGTGTGCCGAGATACACCCACGTAACACCCATTCTCCGCCAGCTGCATTGGTTGCCTATTAGTCTCCAGTCGCAATTTAAGGTGTTGGTTTTGACCTTTAAAGCCCTACATGGCTCAGGGCCAGGTTACCTTCAGGACCGCATCCTACCACACACCTCCCTACGACCAGTGAGGTCCCACCGGCCAAACAATGTCAGTTGGTGGGACCGCGGGGGAGGGCCTTCTCTGTGGGAGCCCCGTCCCTCTGGAACCAACTCCCACCAGAAATCCGGACTATCCCCACCCTACTGGCCTTCTGTAAAGCCGTGAAAACATGGTCTTCCGGCAGGCGGGGTGAAGAGGGGACCCCCCATGTACGAATGGTTTTTAAATGTAATGTAATGTTTTAAAATTATTTTATTGTATCGTTCTTATCTCTGTTGTACACCGCCCTGAGTGCTACGGGATTGGGCAGCCTATAAGAACTTTTAATTAAATTAAATTAAATTAATATGCAATAAAGATCAGAGCCAAGGTGACGCAGTGGTTAAATGCAGCACTGCATGCTACTTCAGCTGACTGCTAGTTTAGCAGTTCAGCTGTTCAAATCTCACTAGCTCAAGGTTGACTCAGCCTTCCATCCTTCCGAGGTGGGTAAAATGAGGACCCAGATTGTTGGGGGCAATATGCTGAACTCTGTAAACCACTTAGAGAGGGCTGTAAAGCACTATGAAGCGGTATATAAGTCTAAGTGCTGTTGCTATTGCTATTATTATCTAATTTATCTCCCAGAGAGACTAGTCAATTTCAAGCCAAGCTGAGCCATGAATCCAGAGCTGACAATTCACCAGGATATCTATGGAGATTCTCAGTCACCCAGGTCATGGTTGTCCCAAAGGTGCTTTTTTCCAAGAGGCAACTGGACTTTCTGGTTTTTCTTTGAAGATGTTTTGCTTCTCATTCAAGAAGCTTCTTCATTTATTATTTATTATTCATCAGAATAATAAATTGTTTACTATCATAAAATAAGAAGCAAATATAATTTCAGGGTAGTTTGGATACATGGAGTTTCAATAGAAGAGTTGCATTCTCAAATTTTTAACTTGTAGTGGCTGAAGATTCAGTTGGATCGTTGGAGAGAGATTCTGGGTCAATAGAAGTTTTACCCCCCCCCCCCAATATTGCATTTCCCAGGAGTGTAATGAAACTGCAGTCCCCCTTCTCTATTCAATCATTCCCGGTTGTTATGAGAACCTTGTTGCCATCATCAGAGAAGGATCCGATGCAGCGGATTTGAAATACTGAAATCCTTCAGTCTAGCTGACGGCTTTCCACTTCTCCCCACCTCCCCCACTTTGCCCCTGCAACATCCATGGGATGAGCTGCGTGCTGTAATCCGTGCTGTGAAGAGACCTCCTCCGCTCTCTATTTGGCATACTCTGGAGGTACCTGCCAGCCTAGAAAGACCCTCTGAACCTCTGGCTCCACTTGAGAGGAAGGGTCCCAATCAAGCACCCGCCTTCGCCCACAGTGGCGACTTGCACTGTCCTGGAGTTGGACTACATGACCTCCAAGCTTCCTTGGGGGCTCTTCTCCTTTAGGACAATCGGCGGCCCAGCCTTCTTGTGTCCCTTTGCCTAGGAGTTTCACACATGCTCCAGGGCCTCGTCGTTGAGCAGGCCTTGGAGAAAGCGGGAGAAGCTACGCAAATGTGGCGGTCCTCAGGGAAAGGCCCAACTCGACCGGATTCCCTGCCCTTTGCAGAAGGGAGACCCATGTCTGAAATTAGGAGGGATTCTCTGTCCAAATTATGAGAAGTGGAACAGCCTGCCTCCTGAAGGCTCCATCCCTGGAGGGTTTCAAATGTCCTGGATAGTCACCTGGTGGTTGGGGTGGGAAGCAAATAAGTTTAATAAATAAAAATAGTGTGAGGATTCCTGAGCTGGACAGGGGTTGGACTAGATGATCTCGAAGTCATTTCCAACCCTAGGCTGATGTAAGGAAAACGGATCTTCCTTGCCTCCCTCAGAGTTGGAGCGTCTGAGAGGACAGGTGTAGTTAACCTTGGATAGTGTGAAATAAGCAGCTTGTCTAGCAGGTAACCTTGTGTGTGTGAGAGAGAAAAGACTCATTTATATTTTCAGGCTGCAAGTTCGCAAATCATTACAGGTATTCCTTGACTTACAACTGAAATGGAGTCTGCTCATTAACAGTTGTAGGTTGTGATAGTCATAAAGTGGGTCACCCATATAAGTGACCCAATTTTGTGACTTTGCAGTGGTCATTAAGTGTACCCATTGTTTGTACTTTTGGTTTTGCGAAAAATCAGAAATAAATGCTGGTTTTTGGTCAGAAGTTGTACAACTATCTTGTGATCATGGGACGCCGCAAACAGCTGTAAATGCAGGCTGGTTGCCAAGTGCCTGACAGGTGGCCATGTGACTGCCGGGGTGGGGGGGCAACCACCAGACCTGTCTGTTAGAGGTTCGAATGGTTGCTAAGCAACCAGTGGTAAGCCAAGGACTGCCTGTCCGGCATCTCTTGTGCCTCTAGATGGAGGGAGGAGCTGGCAAACGGCCTGCACTTCAGAAGCAGGTCCGGTCAGAGTGGTCTCTTCAGTCCCGCATTAGCCCCGATCGATCGGTGATGAGTGGGGACAGAGCTGCCCTGAAGGTGCCTGGCTGTATGAAGCTGCTCCTCAGAGCCAGCCTGTGGCTCGCAGATGCGCCTCCCTGGGTCATTCACCAAGATCGACAACACGGGTTAAAAAGAAGACCCATTCCTAAGTCTTTTAACTTGATTTTATATGTAAGCCAGAACTTGGGACGTGGAGAAGTAACTTTCACTTACAAATGAACTGCCTAAAAATGGTGGGACAGTGTTCTCCTTTCTCAAGCTGACGAACTGCTGCAGCTGTGCGATGCTTTCAGGAGCACAGAAAACAGCTGGGTGGTAGAAATGTGCGGCTCCAGCGGTCAGCCACCTCAAAGAAGAATGCCATTCAACATTTTTAGCAACAGCCGGCTGGTTTGTAAGTCTGAGTTGTCCCCAAGTCAGACGTTCTCAACCAGGGAAAACCTGTAGTGCTGGGGTGCAGCAGCGCCCGTGCCCACCCCAGAAAGGCAGCTTGCCTTCTTGGTGTGCAGAGCCCTCCAGGAGAGAAAGGAGTTCCACCCGGCCCCCCAGGAATCCACTGCTGCCAAGGGGCAAGCTTTCTAGTCTCCCTTAGGGAACCCACACATCACGCCTTGCAAGCCGCTCTTCAGGAATCAAAAACTGTGAGTGCCAGCAAGGCACTTCCGTATTTGCTCCTCCTGGATTCTCACCTCCATCAGGAAGAGAGGCAAGTCCATCACTCGCTGCATCTGTTGCGGCTAGGACCAGAGTGTTCGTCTCCCTGCTGAGGTGCCTTCAGTTCCTAAGGAAATGGGGGGAAGCTGCTTTGTCAGAGGTCGCAGCTCTTGCTTGTGGGCTGAACCAGGATAGGGCCTGTTTGTCTGTCTGTCTGAACTGGTCCTGGAAGTGTCCAGTGGAAGGAAGGGATGCGCTTTCCTCTCCTTCCCAAGAGGCTTCAGTGAGGCTGAAGAAGAAAAAAGATGGCGTTCCGCAGATCTGCCCTCATGAGCCAGGCAAAAATTGCTTTTAGTTTGACCTATTGGAACATAGTATTGACCTATCGCCTTGTTTTCAGGATTTCCACTGCAGGGAAATTGAAGTTTTTCATTAAGAGCCTTTGCATATCTGAAGCGGCCAGCCTGGAAGTTAATGGCTTTTGAAGCCCAGTGAAGGATAAGAGGGATAAGAGCCAGGTTAAGAATTATTCTCTGTGAATATGCCATGCAAGGAACCGTATCTGGGACCCCCCCCCTTTCTCTGCGCTGTCCATCTTCTTTCAGAAGACTTTAGAGGTTTCGCACCATCTGCGGAGGTCTCTGGAATGGAACTGTACATTTATCTATTCGGTTCCTGCGTGAGACTTCCCCACCCAGAGTGAAACAAGTTGCTTTGTGCTAATATTATGTTGCATTCTTGGGTAAACTAGTAACTTCTTTCCCTTATCTTTACATTTTTCTTTTCCCTTCCCCTTTACCAAACACCCCACTAACACGGTGTCACTGTTGCTTCCTTCTTTGGTTGCCAATCAATCTCATGAACAGAATAGGAAAGGAATAGAATAGAAACAGAATCTGGAAGAGACCTTAGAGGTCTTCTAGTCCAGCACCCTGCTCAAGCAGGAGACCCTAGACCCGTGATGGCGAACCTATGGCACGCAACGCCCTCTCTGATGGCACACAAGCCTTCGCCCCAGCTCAGCTCCACCGTGCATGCACATGCACCTCCCGCCAGCCAGCTGATTTTTGGGTCTCTACCGTGCATGCATGGTGTATGCGGGAGATGCGCAGGGGCAGGGAGGTCATGGGGGGTCAGGGAGAGCGTGGGGGTCATGCACACATGTGTGGGGTGGGGGAGCACCGGGGGTCACGCGCGCATGCACGGGGGTTGGGGCACACAGGGGGGTCATGCGCACATCGCATTATGGGTGTGGGTGCATGCTGTCACGCTCTCTCGTGCGCGTTCAGCACACAATGACAAAAAGCTTAGCCATCCCTGCCCTATACCACTTCATATAAGTGACTGTCTAGTAGTCTCTTCTTAAAAACCTCCCCTGATGCAACCCTAACTCCCCAGACGATCCCCTATACCAGTGATGGCGAACCTTTTTTTCCTCGGGTGCCGAAATAGTGTGTGTGCACGCTATCACACACACGTGCGTGCCCACAACCATAATTCAAAGCCCCCCACTCGCCCCACCCCCCTGCGCATGTGTGTGTGACCCCCCCACTCCCCCGTTTCATGACTTCCAGTGGGCCCGGTAGGCCCATTTTTCGCCCTCCCCAGGCTCCAGAGGCTTTCCTGGAGCTTGGGGAGGGCAAAAACGCTCCCCCCTGCCACCCCAGAGGCCCTCTGGAGGCTGAAATCACCCTCCCAGAGCCTCCACGCAAGCCAAAAATCAGCTGGCGGGCATGCACATGCACACTGGAGCTGAGCTAGGGCAAAGGCTCGCGTGCCGGCAGATATGGCTCCGCGTGCCACCTGTGGCACCTGTGCCATAGGTTCGCCATCACTGCCCTATACCTATGAGCATTTCAAGAAGGGGTGAATAATTTTCCAATTCATCCAATGCTACTTCCTTCATTTATTTGTAGCCTCAGACCTTAGCAGCTGAATGTGTGAGTGGTTTCCATTATCTATCTGAAGGAATATGAGATATTTGCCCATGGAATCCAAACTGGTATCATTGTTCTTCATTGTCAATGTGTAACGATAAAGTCAGTGTGCCTAGACTTTCCATCAAATTTTAAAAACGGAGAAGGTAGACAATTAATCTGGACACAATCAAGCAGTAAGCAAGAAGGGGAAAAAGGATAATAAGTCCCAGAATTTTAAAATAAACATAACATATTCAAGGTGCAATATCAAATAGAGCAGTAAAAACACAACATTTCTAAAATATTCAGCAGTGAAAAAGATCTAGGACAAAGTGAACAAATATTTGTAATAAAAAACAAATACATTAAATTGGCCTTCATATTAATAGTAACACACACAAACACTAATTAAATTGAACTGCCGGTACCTAAACATTTAAAGAACAACTCTGAATAAAATCTCCTCTAGCTTAGGATTGGGCTGCGCTCAAAGTGATCAGGAATGCCATCAAACCGGCCAAAGTTGCGCCTGCTGTGCTCAACCCATTGGTCGAGATTGAATCTCTGAGTTTTGCTTTGACTCCGTTTGCTGTAGTTCCTATGTAGAGAAGGCATTTTACAAAAAAAGGAAGAAAGAAAAAAAGTCAGTGCAAAAGAGCAGCAACCCAACCCTGAAAACAGTCCCGTCTGCCTTTTTCTTGATGAAGCTTTCCATACAATACTGGGAGCCCCACCCTCACTTTTCAACCTGGGACACTGGTAAACGGAGCATGGAAACTACAGCCCGGATCTCCTTCCTAGCCTGCCTTCTGTTCCCTTTTAGGCCTAAGACCGTCTGCCTTCTCTTTCTTGACTTGATCCAGTCCCATTTCAAAAACTGCAGCCTCCATGCCACAGCCATTGTCAAACCCACGGAGGCATATTTCTCAAGAAATTTGTATTATTTTTTTATTAGAAGTGTGTCAGATTATCTTTCAACAAAACTACCATGTTGATCAGAATTCAAAGTACTATCAGAGGATTTGGGAGAAAGGGGAGTTTTTATTTCTATTGCATTACAAAGACTTCCTTTGCTGTTTTGAGTCTTCATCAGTGATAGAACTAACGCTTAACTTATGACCAATTGCTTAGTGACTATACAAGTTATAGTGGATCCTCCCCAAAGGCATTTACAACCTGGTTCCAAAATTATGACACCCCCTTGTCATGTGACTGCATTTTGGACCCTTGGCAATAAGCCATTTTATGGGTGTCTGCATGTGAGTGCAAATTATAAAGTTTTTGCTGAAAACTGATGTTTGCTTCCAGTTTTCGGCAAAACCACCACATAGCAAATAATGAATTTGCTTAATGACTGCCACATTCACTTAACGATCACCGCAAAAAGGTCGTAATCAGGTCAATCACATGGGTGACCTGCTTTATGACCATCATGAATTACAACTGTAATGGGCAGCTCCATTACAGTTATAAGTCGAGGACTGCTTGTCCTGTAGTTCAGGCAAAGAGAAGAATGTTCAGGCAAGTCAGATTCTGCTGCCCGTTTCTAAAGATGTTTAGTTGCATGTCAAGGAAATGCTCTACTCTGGGCATTAACCGTCCTCTTCCTCCCCTAGATTTTTTTTTCAGATAAAAAGGCTATGCTACAGGAACCTTGGGGGCAAGTGATCATGCAATATTGGAATTCAACATTATGCAAACACAAGCAGTAGAACAAAGTTAAACTAGAGTCTTTAAGAGAGCTAATTTCAATAAACTTAGAGAGAACTTGGGAAGGATTCCATGGACAAGAATCCTTAAGGGGAAAACAACTCAAGAAGCTTAGGAAATTTTGAAATGTTGAGATTACAAAAGCCCAGTCTAGCACAATACCAATGAAGAAGAAAAATAATAGCTCTCAAAAGAAACCAGCATGGCTGCATAAAGAACTCTCTCACAAATTGAAAGACAAAAAGGACAAGTATAAAAAGTGGAAAGAGGCAGAAATAACTAAGGCAGAATATCAGCAAATAGCCCAAGCCTGTAAAGATGAAGTGAGGAAAGCTAAGGTTCACAATGAACAAAGGCTTGTGACAAAAGTAAAAAATAACAAAAAAAAGCTTCTTCCAACATATTAAAAAAAAAGTCAAGGAAACAATTGGTCCATTGCAGGGAGAAAGCGGCAAGAAGGTGACAAGCAACAGGGAGAAAGCAGAACTACTTAACTCGTTTTTTGCATCTGTCTTTACACAAAGGGAAAAAACAGTCCAACCTATCAAAAACAGCACCACAAAAAACGTATTAGGAACACAAGTTAAAATAGGGAAGAAAATGGTAAGTGAACACCTGTCTATCCTAGACGAGTTTAAATCACCAGGACCGGATGGATTACACCCCAAGGTTCTGAAGGAACTAGCAGACGAGATCTCAGAACCACTGAACTATATCTTTCAAAGATCCTGGAGCACTGGGGAACTGCCAGAGGACTGGAAAAGAGCTGATGTAGTTCCCATCTTCAAAAAAGGAAAAAAAATAGATCCAGGAAACTACAGACCTATCAGCCTGACCTCAATACCAGGGAAGATTCTGGAAAAGATAATCAAGCAACGAATCAACGAACACCTAGAAGCAAACAAAGTAATAACCAAAAGCCAACATGGGTTTGTCAAATACAGATCATGCCAGACTAATCTTATTGCATTCTTTGACAAAGTGTCAAAATTAGTCAAAATTTGACAAAGTGACAAAATTTACTTGGACTTCAGTAAGGCATTTGATAAAATAGACCATAACCTACTACTAGATAAAGTAGAAAAACGTTAGACAGCAACACCACCAGTTGGATTCAAAACTGGCTGACCAACCGCACTCAACGTGTAGTGCTCAATGGAACTGCATCTACATGGAGGGAAGTATGCAGTGCAGTACCCCAAGGCTCTGTTTTAGGCCCAGTACTCTTCAACATCTTCATCAATGACTTGGACGAGGGGATAGATGGGGAACTCATCAAATTTGCAGATGACACCAAACTGGCAGGAATAGCCAACTCTCCAGAAGATAGGCTCAAGATACAGAAGGATCTTGACAAACTTGAACATTGGGCGCTATCTAACAAAATGAAATTCAATGGTGAAAAAAGTAAGGTTCTACATTTAGGCAAGAAAAACAAAATGCACAGGTATAGTATATGTGGTACCTTGCTCAACAGTAGTAACTGTGAGAGGGATCTTGGAGTCCTAGTGGACAACCATTTAAATATGAGCCAGCAGTGTGCAGCAGCTGCCAAAAAAGCCAACACAGTTCTAGGCTGCATTAACAGAGGGATAGAATCAAGATCACGTGAAGTGTTAATACCACTTTATAATGCCTTGGTAAGGCCACACTTGGAATACTGCATTCAGTTTTGGTCACCACGATGCAAAAAGGATGTTGAGACTCTGGAAAGAGTACAGAGAAGAGCAACAAAGATGATTAGGGGATTGGAGGCTAAAACATATGAAGAACGGTTGCAGGAACTGGGTATGTCTAGTTTAATGAAAAGAAGGACTAAGGGAGACATGATAGAAGTGTTCCAATATCTCAGGGGTTGCCACAAAGAAGAGGGAGTCAAACTATTCTCCAAAGCACCCGAGGGTAGAACAAGAAGCAATGGGTGGAAACTAATCAAGGAGAGAAGCAACTTAGAACTAAGGAGAAATTTCCTGACAGTTAGAACAATTAATCCGTGGAATAGCTTGCCTCCAGAAGTTGTGAATGCTCCAACACTGGAAGTTTTTAAGATGTTGGACAACCATTTGTCTGAAGTGGTGTAGGGTTTCCTGCTTAAGCAGGGAGTTGGACTAGAAGACCTCCAAGGTCCCTTCCAACTCTGTTATTCTATTCTATTCTGCTTAGAGTCAAATAGATGCTTCAAGACATTATCTTTTTAAAATAATCACTTCTATAATGGTCTCTCACATTATAAAAATATTTTCTTTTCAGTTGTATAATTTTATCCCCAATTTGTTTTATTCAATTATTGTTCGCCTCAGGGAAATAAATGCTCAAAAAGAGCATTTGTATCTTTAATTCATATGCATCCAGAAATCTTACTGTTATTTAACTACACTGTGATCTTTGTCACCCAAATATCAGTACGTGTAAGTAAGGATATTTTGCCAACCTGATAGATAGCAAATCCTAGTTCCTCAAAGTTGAAATAATGATACCTATTTTTACATGCTACGAGATCTGCAAAGCTGCTTCCCAGGAAAAAAACTTTCCACCGAGTTCTGCCTGTCCTCTCAGACGCATCGTACCTTACGGTCAAGTCTGTTGGGTGGGTGTAACTGGATTCAGATGCGACTGTATCTACCAGCGTGTGCAACTCATGGACGGTGTCTGAAATTCAGTAGAACAGAAGATTAATCGAAACATGAGAGTTAGGAGGGAGATTCTGCTACTAACAACATTTTGGAATCTATTTTTCGCTAACCAAAGAAAGAGACAATCCTTAACGTAAGTTGAGAAACAGCATACAGAAAAAGAAGACTTGGAGGCTTTGGGGATTGCATTTGCTCAGTGCCAAGAAAATCCCAAGTGCTGCTTGATTAATCAGTCCAACATTGTCTAAGCTACCATTTTTCACTAACTAACTGGACCAAAACAATTCACCTAACAGGATACTTTAAGAAAAGTCAAATCCTCTAGTCAGAGAGTAAAAGAATCTCAAATCAACATCTCAGACAACTAGCAATAGTCCATAGAACTGTGCTGGCATAGTGGGTAGAATGCAGTACTGCAGCTAACTCACTGCTCACTGCCAAGAGTTTGATCCTGACCAGCTCAAGGTTGACTCAGCTCTCCATCCTTCTGAGGTCGGTAAAATGAGGACCCCGATTATTGGGGGCAATAGGCTGACTCTGTAAACCGCTTAGAGAGGGCTGTAAAGCACTGTGAAGCAGTCTTCAATCCCAAGACCTTTGGGATTGAAGCAATTATTATACAATGTATCACAATTATTACTTAATTATAAAAGTAAAGTAAATAATAGATTACACCAATTTTGTAAACTATGGTCTACAAGAATTGTCTACAATAATTGCAGTCAAACAATTGTGGTAGTTTTGTGCACTGTCAACCTGAACTAAGTTTTACTGATAGATTTTGTAATGAAGCTCCTGTTTGGATGACAAAGCAATCCGATCAAGTTTGTCCAACATGGTTAACCAATCATCTAAAGACTAAATGACTGCACTCTCAGACAAGATGCTGAAACTTGGTTGGAACAAAGTTTGGTGTATTGCATGAATCCAGCCTGTTGCTTAGTTTAAATTTCAATGTTTGTTGCAAGTTAATTCATTTATAAAGCTAGGTATATTCTGTAAATTCACCTGCAAATTATAAGCAAAATCCCTTCTGGAACTCCATCATCATCATCATCATCTATTATTATTATTGTTGTTGTTGTTGTTGTTATTAATAAAATTTCTATGCCGCCCAACTCCCAGGGGACTCTGGGCGGCTCACAACAAGTAGAAATACATATTACAATTTTACAAATTACATTACAAGATTGATAAGCTTCCACACAAACCTCCATGCCACCTGACCCCCATCTCTGGCCTGGATGAAATGGAAGCAAGAAAGGAAGTCTTTTCTGGAACAAATCCCATTTCTCCCAGGGGAAAGGATAGCCAAGAACCCTGGAATGTGCCAATCTCCACATTGATCTTAGTGATGTTTCCACCACCCACCACTCTCCTTTTACCTTTGCACTTACCTATGAGAGATGGGACAGAGCTAGCATGGTTAAGTACGGCATTGACGTATCTTGCTTTTCTTGACTCAAGGTCTGCTTCTTGAATTAATATCCGTTTAGGCTTTACAGGACTAGAAGAGGAGGGGGAAAAATAACAATAACAATAGCAAATGTACCACAAATGATCTTCTAGGAAAGACCAAATTACTAGGAATGTTTTGAAAGCTAAAGCAAGACATAATTGCACAAAAGTTGTTTCTGCTACTTTCAGACAACCAAAAATAAAAAAGATTTTACTTCCAAATTTTAAAAATTTGTATTTATGAATGAATTGCTTCACAAGACATTGCATTAAACATCTTTCTAAATAATAAACAATGGAGTGAATGTCTACTCCATTTTCAGTCAAAAATTCAATTTTAATATTTGCTCCCAGTGTAACTTGTCAATAAACTATAAAATGGGGAAAAGAAAAATACCGATATACCACCTTCTCAATGAAGAAAGGAAAACGATAACAGATAATAAAGAAAAGTTGTAGCAATGCTTTGTTCAAGCTTCTCCAACAAAAACTCTTGTGTTCCACCATGAAATTGTGAAGCGTCAGGATTAAAGCTCAGGCTTGACAGAAACATGGTCAGAGAATGCATTTTTACTTGAATTAAAAACTCCAGGTTCATATGAACAGCATTCCTGGATATTGAAATAGTTTACTTTAAAAAAAAATACTGCCAAATTCCAAAAGGACACAAGATGATGTACAAAAAAATGAAAATGAAGTAACAGTAATATAGAAATAAAAAACTATCTTTAAAACGGTCTAACTACACCATATTTTTACAAAATAATAAGTCCCCTTTTCTGTTGACTGTCTTTAAGAATTCTGAAGTTCAGTAGTGACACAGCAATCCAAATTTCTAGTGGAGCTTGTTCCATAGGATAAAGTGATGCTGACTCGGTAAACCGCTTAGAGAGGGCTGTCTAAGCACTATTGCTATTTCTTGCTTTTCCATGAAGCTTATATCCCTACCAAATCTACGTGCATTAGATGGGAAGGATTTATACGAAGATGATGCAATAGATGCTGGATGCTAAGCTACTCAGATGTTGGTAACCTCAACTAATGACTGGTCATTTTAAGTTACAAAGGCTTGGAAAGGCTGCTTTACACTCTGTAAAGCAATTCTGGGTGCTGTAAAACATTGTACAGGTCACACACACACCCCATCGATCACAAGATCATGATCTGGATGCTGGGCAACCCATTCACACTGAAGATCGGTTGCCAAGGACCCCGAGATCATGTGATCACAATCTTCTCTGCCAGCTTCCCCAGAAAGTCAGTGGGGAAACCAACAGGGAAGGTTGGAAGCTCCTGCCGGCTGCCAAAAGATTTCCCTTCCACCTCATGCATGGGGGCAGGAATAAGTGAAGCTGCAAAAAAAAAAAAAAAAAACAGCTGGAATCTTCGAGATCAGAGCTTTCTTTCTCCAGCCATACATGGTGGGAGCCTCCTGCCCTTTTTAGTTTCAGCTCCATCCGCTTAACAACCAGTATGGTTACTTAAGAACTGTAACTGGGAGAACCAGGACTACAGTCACTGAGAAAAATGGTCTCGTGGGTGTCTTGCTTAAGAACCACTTTGCTAAACAACTGTGATTCCAGTCCCAATTGTGGGTATAAGTTGAGGACTTCCTGTATTTGAATCACCAAACACTTGTATTTGTTAATGACTGGAAGTCAACATGGATTTTCAAGAACAAATCTTGTCAAACTATTCTTAATTCATCTTTTGAACAGATAATTGCCTTGATTGTAGAATGCTGAATAATTTATCCTGACTTCAGCAAAATATCTGATGAAAAATACCTAGAGATTTTGATTATTTAGTTAAAAATAGGCAACCTGGCATGACATTTCATCCATCATCATCATTCTAGCCATTGTCTATCCACTGCAAGATGAAGACCTCTTCCGCCTTGTTTCCAACCAATGCGGTCCTGAGCTTTCTTTTGCCAGTTGGGCTCTCAATACTTGCTGATATTGTCGATCCATCTTGTTTTAGGTCTCTTTCGTGGACGCTTTTGACCAAGTGGGATCCATTCTATGACTGTCTTCGTCCACCTACCATCCGTTCTTCTTGCTAGGTGACCAGCCCATTTCCATTTCAATTCTTTGACTCTCTTGATGATATTGTATACTTTGGTTTGTTCTCTAATCCATGTGCAGGTCTTTCTATCTTGCCTTGTGATGCCGAGCATGTATCCTTCCATGGTTCTTTGTGCCACTCATAGCTTTCGTATCAATTGAGGTTAGTGTCCATGTTTCACTGGCATGTTAGAGCAGGTAGCACACACTGATCAAAAACTTTTCTCTTCAGGCATAGGAGGTGGTTGATCTTGAAAATTATATTAAACATTTAACAAGCTGTTCCATTTCCTTTATTGTATCATTTTCTATTGAGATCCAAGTATATGTAGTGGTCTACTATATTTAATTCTTCTGCAGGTATAAAAAAAATCTTTCTTTGGTGAATTTGTTAAACATAACCTGGCTCTTTTTCAGTTTTATTTTTAAGCCAAATTGTTCTCCAGCTTTGTGCAGCTCTTGCATGTGTCTTTGCAGCTCTTCTAGGTCTTGTGAAAACATCATCATCTGCAAATCTTAAGTGATCATCTGCAATAGGCGCCATTGATTTTTATTCCATCTTTTGCTCAGTTTAGTTTGCGAAATACTTCTTCAAAGCAGGCTGAGAAAAGGATAGGTGATATTGTATCACCTTGTTGTACACCTCATTCTATGTTGATTTCCACTTTAGGATCATTAAGGCAAATTGTTGCCATTGTTTTTTCATATATTGATCGTACTGTTCTCTTCTAAGAGTTTATCACTCTTTTAATTTTTCATGATGTTTTTATCATTTTCATACACTCTTTTCAACAGTCTATCTTCACTTTAGCTCGTGCCATTCTATGGTCACTTCCAACATTAAAACAATTGACCCAACAGTACAATTGCAGAATATGGTTTTAATATATAAAAGACTCGTTGAAAGCCTCCTTCAAGTCCCTCGGTATCGACACCACCTCCCGGGAAACCCTGGCACAAGATCGATCAACATGGCGCATGCTGATCCACCAAGGCTGCCAAATATCTGAGGACAGAAGAACAGCCTTAGCAGAAGAGAAGCGAGCACTCCGCAAAGCCAGAGCTGCAAATGCTGCGACAATGGTGCCCACACGTCTGCCCAACATGTGGCAGAACATTTCGTGCCCGTGTAGGCCTTACCAGCCACCTGCAGACACATCACAAACAGCCCACAACCTGATAGATGTCAAGGTCCTCTTCAAAAACGATGGATGAACATCATGGTTTTATTACTTGACATGATGTAGTCAATTTTGCTTGTGTACCCAGGACTCTTCCATGTCCATTTTCTGCTAGCTTTTTTCCTGTAAAATGTGTTGATGATATAAAGTTCCTGTCTGTCTGTCACCTCTATTATCTCATCCACTACTTCCATAGGGCCAGCTGCTTTTTTCCTGGTATTGTTCTTCCTATTCTTGCATTAAAGTCACCTATTAGTGTTTTGTATCAGCATTTTTCTTTGTCTTGAAGGCGGGCCACGTTTTAACAGATAACAGATAAACAGAGTTGGAAGGGACCTTGCAGGTCATCTAGTCCAATCCCCTGCCCAAGCAGGAGACCCTACATCTGCCTCTACCTAGGATCGAACTCACAACCTCCTGATTGTGAGGCAAGAGCTCCACCTCTAGGCCACAGCAGCTGGAAGAAGTTCTCGATCCACATACTGCTGGAGCCTAGCTTGTAGGATTTTAAGCATAGTTTTACTAGCATTGAAATGAGTGCAATGGTGCGAGACTTCCGGTTTGACGTCATAGCGGGAACGGACTGGAAAATAGTGGGCTCTGATGAGTCCTGTGAAATCCAGCTGGACAAACCACTGCCGAGAAGCCTTTGGGCCATAGCCGTCTTGTAAGGATGGTGAAGAAAGGAGAAGTGTTTCGTGGACGCGAGGAATTGGCAATTTCCTCGCTGGAACAGAAACAGCTCTCCCGATTGGCAGCAGGGACGGTGGCCATTTTTTTGTGGCCGCCTTGAAGCTGGGACAACCGGATGCAAGAATTGAGCCGGAGCGGTGTTTGAACGGAGTGCTGGAACTGGGTGAGATAATTGCCAATTCACACTTAAAGGAAAACTTGAAATCGGAGTTTTAAAAGGAATTCCTGAGCTTAGATCAGTGGCTATTTGGCACTTGGGGAGACACACACACACACACACACACACACACACACACACACACACACACACACACACACACGGGGACTGTAATACAAAAGCCCAAGAAGAAGTCCTATACTTGGAAAATTGGGGAAAGCTACAGCATTTTAAAAGAAAAAACCTGATTTTCGGGAGAAAATAGCATTTTATATGTGTACCTTAAACTCCCTAGATACTTGGACAGTCAGCTGATTTTAATAGACTATTTTGTATGGAACAGAAACGGAGAGTGCCATCTATAATCCATAGTTCTTCAGGCACTCTATCAGATCTAATTCCTTAAATCTATTTGTCACCTCTACTGTATATTAATCAGGGATATGATTTAGTTCATACCTGTTTTTAAAAAATCCATGCTGGCTTTTAGTTATAACTTTAGTTATAACTGCAGAAAAAACAATTACTGCCAACCTGCCTTCCACTGAGGACCTGTATACTGCACGAGTCAAAAAGAGGGCCGTGAAAATATTTACTGACCCCTCACATCCTGGACATAAATTGTTTCAACCCCTACCCCAAAACGATGCTATAGAGCACTGCATAGCAAGACAACTAGACACAAGAACAGTTTTTCCCCGAACACCATCACTCTGCTAAACAAATAATTCCCTCAACACTGTCAAACTATTCACTAAGGCTGCATTACTATTACTATTAGTCTTCTCATCGTTCCTATAACCCACCTCCTCCCACTTATGACTATATGACTGTAACTTGTTGCTTGTATCCTTACAATTTATATTAATATTGTTTCCTGATTGCTTATTTGTACCCTATGACAATCATTAAAGTGTTGTACCTCATGATTCTTGACAAATGTATCTTTTCTTTTATGTACACTGAGAGCATATGCACCAAAGACAAATTCCTTGTGTGTCCAATCACACTTGGCCAATAAAGAATTCTATTATTTGTTTCTAGATATTCGCAGATGTTTTTTGATTATTTTTCCCAGTATCTTCTCAGGTATTGATGTTAGGCTGATTGGTCTGTAGTTTTCTGGGTCTGTTTACTTTGCCATCACCATCCATCTCTTAGTTCTTCTCCTGGTCTTCACATGCCCAATTCTGTATCAGTCCAAAACAATCGGAGCTGTGGGCAAGGATTTTTCTTATCTGATCACTTGTCTGAATAGCTTCTTCCCAAAGACAGACTTTCACTTGGCATCCATCTCCAATACCTAAAGCCACCAGTGAGCTTCCCCTTGTTCACGGGGATTGGTGAGCACTTCTCTATTCAGAGCGGATTCTGAAAGTTAGGATTGCCTCCACATGAATGTTAGGTACAGCTAGCCATTCCATTGGTAGAAGAAACATGACAGCTACAGTAGTTACTCACCCCGGTTATATTGATAAGGAAACCCAGCAGTTGGGCTGACATCCATGGTGAGCAATGTACAGAAAAAAAAAACCTACTGTCCATTGGGATTCTTCAAATATTGTCTACTGAATTGTTATGGCCCAGATTAGCATGTTCTATCTTTTTTTAAAAAAGGTCAATATTGAACAGGTTCTGATATGTATAGAGCAGGGATCCCCAACCCCCGGTCCATGGACTTGCACCAGTGCGTGGCATGCCAGCAACCGGGTCACGCAAAAAAAAAGCCCCATCCACGGGATGCAGGCAGCACGTAAAACCACACCCTCTCTGGTCCACAGAAAAACCACTCTCCAAGGAACCAGTCCCTGTTGCCCAGAAGGTTGGGGGCCGCTAAGCTATAGGATAACATTATGCAGTCTAATATTCTCCTTGGACTGAAGCTCTTGAAGAATGGCTGTTGTGGGTTATACCTTGATTTCACACAGAAAATGGAGTCTTCCGCGCTGCTCAGGGGTTGACAAACTGAAGGGTGTAGCTTCCTCTTTGCTTCTTTAGCCACTTCCTGCCTGTGAATAGGCAGAAATAGGGAGGAACAAAATCCGTTAGATGGACATCTGGAAGAAGTTATTAACTCCTTACGAACAAAGTAGGTTGTCTTTTTGCATCACTCTGATCATGTATGGTTTCGCTTTGGAACAAACATAATGGCAGAGGGAGTAAAAGGACTGGCATGTTTGCACCCTGTGTACATAATGAGGGTGCAACCAAACCTGTCCCGTTTCTCAACTGCCCATTGGGCATCATTAGGCCAGTTCATATCTTTATACGTATTCTGAGGCTGTGCCAAAAATATCAAAATACCTGCACATCCAACTTCCTCAGACCCTCCTGCCATCATTTCACTGAGAGCAAAAGCAGACATGGTGGGTTTGAGACCTTGGGAGGTCAGTGCTTCCAGGTCAGTCCTCCAAACTTCAATCCTGGAATCGCTGATGGCTAATAGCCACTTGGCTGTTGTGTATTATCTTACCAGCCACTGGGACTAGTGACCTCTTCCTGCAGTCTTGTACTACTCTGGTAGCATTTGCCATTTGCCTCACAACCAATTTGTCTCTCTTTTCTGTCATCATCATCATCACATCTCAATGCATGAATAAATATTATTTCAGTCTGCTGAACAGTAGCCACTTGATTCTGCTCAATGCCTAGCTTGACAAGGTCCAGGCAGGGGAGATTAGCATCAAATACTCTAAAAACATTGTATACTCTAGAAGACAGTATGTAAGATTAAAGAGAAGGGCTTCCCTCTGACAAAGGAAGACACTCTAAGCCAGGTGTGTCCAACACCCGGCCTGCATGTGACCCTGGACAGCTAGTAATATGCCCCCACAAGATCGTAAACTTTTAACATCATAATTAATATACATTAACTATGTTATATATTTTATACACAGTTCAAGAGAATTCCTCTTCACTCAATGAGGCTCAGGCAACCCAAAAGGTTCTAAGCCCTGCTTTCTACTTAGAAGTGATGGAGCTATCTCCTTCTATTCCCTTCCATTTCTGGTGACAGAGAACAGCCTCATCTCTGATCTAAGCAGATAGCTACAGCAGCATCAGATGGCCACAATGCATGCTTTCATACCATCCACAATTTGCATAAAATAACAACCAGTGCTATGAGTAGGTAACACTGCATAGCATCAGATATATGCAAGTTATCTTGAATAGCTTAAATGTTGGTTTTGAGAAAGTACAAGCTTTTAGCCCTCTGCAGGATGAAGACTCAACTGTTGAAGAAAAATCTTGTGCCATATTTCAAACAGGAAACATTGTTATATCCATGGAAAAGAAAAACTGGGATTTTGGGGAGTAGGGGGAAAAGGAAAATAAGGAAAATGAAATTTAAAAGAAAACATGTCAACTATTTCCAAATCACACAGGAAAAAAAAGAGGACATCAACCTGGACATGGAATCTGTCTTCCATAGTAAAAGTTTAGTGCCTGCTACCATCTCGTGGGAAGCAAAGGGATAGAAAACAAGCCCGTCCTATGTCACACTACAAGATCCTCAAATGCATTTCCACATTCTGGAGATTAATCAGCTCAATCCATAAGCTGCATAAAGCAGGGAAAAACAAGATACATGCCAAACTCCACGTGATTTGAGAAAGCACGCCTAACAGAATATCAGTGTAAGAAGGGGGAGGCATTCTGACCTATTTGTTTTTTTAACATCAGGAACTTCCACACAATCCTTTCTTTGGCCATTGACACGAGTGGACACTGCATGCAAGTCAACGGTATCTAATTCTTTTTCAGGTAGTGGGTTGCTTGTATTCTTGCCTCTGAGCTGCTTGTAACTTAGGGAAGTCTGTCTCTCTGAGGAGGACTGTTCAACCACTGCATCAAAGGATTCATGTTCAGCCACTAGTTGGCTTCCTACTGGCAAATCATTTGTCACCGTCTTTATTGCTTCATTATCTATTTTTCCAGACAGACCTCTCTCTGGATTCAAAGAAACTGTTACATCTGAACCAGCTTCTGGAATCCTAAGACCATTGTAATTTGCACCAAACTCTGCTTGATTTTCAGAGCTCTTATTCAAGTATTTTTCCAAATCATTCGTTAAAAGAGCCCCCTCACTTGAGCTGGCTGAAGAACCGGTCTGAGGAAGAGGTTTTGTGCTTTCAACCTCATCCAGAGCCCTCAGAGGCTGTGCAGATTCAGGACAAGCTAAAAGGCTACCACTCTTCACATCCTCACATCTATTTACTTCAACTGCTACAAAACATGGGGAGGTTTCCAGATCCTCTGCTATGAGCTCATCCTCAGCTTCACGAGAGAGTCCGGTGGGAGAATCTGGCTTTTCCTCATCAGAACGAGCCAGGATAGCATCATCCAAGTCATTATCCAAGCATCCACTGCTGCTCAGGAAAGAGCCTGGAGAAACTGCTCTTCCATTGCTGAGAGAATGTGCCTGAGAGGATGAGCACCTGCAGGTCATACAGCATTGTCTTTTCGTGTCTCCTGCGCCATCTTCTTCACACTCATCTTCTAAATGCCTCTTGCTCCTGGAACCTAAAGCATCGGAGAAAGCAACTTTAAGAAACTATTACAAAAGCAGAGAATGCGACTTGACCCAATGCTGCTTTTCTGACCACTATATTTTAAGGATCCCACCCTCCGCTCTCCAGGTTAAAGACTAAGGAAGGATAACCTTATAACCAAAGCCCTGTTTCAATCAAAATGGTCTCCAACTGCCTAGAATCTGAGTTTTGAGAAAGTTGAAGCATGGTTTTCCTCCTCTTCCCCTGAGACTGCACGTACTTGGAAGGAGGCTTCATCGGCAAATTAAAAGTCAAGCCATCTGCTTATTGCTTATAATTCTTGCACTAGAGCAGGGGTGTCAAACTGGATTTCTTTGAGGGTCGGATCTGCATTGTAGTTCTCCTCCACGGGCCGGTGGGGGAGACGGGACGGACGCCTCCTGCAGCACCCTCCTGCCACCGCGGGACGGTCCTTTGCTATTTCCAGGCCGGCACCGCGGGCCAGATTTAAGCACCCCTGCTTAAGCTAATAGTAAGCTTAGTAAGTAAGCTAATTACTTAGTAATACTAAGTACTAATACTAATATTAATTAGTAATAACTTACTACTTACTACTAATTAGTTAATTACTAATAACTTACTTAGTAAGCTAATCTCACTGAGCTGCAGACTTCCTACAGACTTCTTTTACCATTTCAATAGGTAGCCCGAACAGGTAGCCCTACAGGGAGTGGGGATGATTTCCTTAGGCTTCACCTGCAGCTCAGATTCTGATGATGAAAGTCTATATACAAGAGGAAGTTAAAACAATACCAAGATTTAGGAAAACAGAAGAAAATAAAGCAGCCCACTGTGACACAAAGATTAAGTTGTAAGGGTAAGAAAACTGCTACTTTAACCCTTAGTATATGGGAAGGGAAGGGGCGTGGCCAATGTTGCAGCGGCACGGAGTTCCCCGCGCTTCGCGGGGAACCCCGAATCTCAGCTGTTTGGAGACCTGGAACCAACTGGTACCAGGTCAGATCCTCCCTGGAGGGGCGGTGAAAAAGAGAGGCACTGGGGGGGCTTGCAAACCGCCAGGGAGCCGGCACCAGCCTCTCGGCCAGCAGCTGAAGACAACGACCCTGTCGTCATTAGCTGGGATGGTCACAAATGAACTGATTGATTGAAGAGATCGTGGATTGCCTGGCTGACAAGATCTAAGCATCTGTGCTGGAGAGAGCTGAAGAAGTATTGAAGCTGGTGAGTGTTTGGCAGATTTAACGATTGAAAGAAGAAATTTAAAACTTAAAGGGGAACAAAAGAGGTTTCAAAATGGAGGGAGCAGTTATCTAGCAATTGTAAAGACCATAGAGAAGACTTAAAGGAACAGGATTTAAAGCCCAACTTTGAGGACGTTTTTACTATAGACTTTTTATAGACTTGGTGGAAATTAAAGTGACTGGAAGAACAAGAATTTGAAGAAAGTTGCCTTGTTATATTGGAAACTGATAGTGCCATCTGCTGGTTAAAAGAAAATACTACAATAGGCTGTGACAGCATGTTTATGCTAACAGCTGGAGACTGACCTTGATTGGAAGAAAATAATCAAGAGCCTGAAAAAACTTAAAAGCAGTGTACAAATTTGTTATTCTGTCTTATGGAATAATGTTTTGGTGACAGAAGATAAAAGGATTTTGAATTGGACTGGATTGGATTGCAATATAAAGAGACTATATGAACTTGAGATTTAAATTAAAAAAAGTTGTGAACTTTGTGAACTGGACTGGATTGAAACATAAAGACTACAGGTGAAACTCGAAAAATTAGAATATCATGCAAAAGTTCATTTATTTCAGTAATGCAACTTAAAAGGTGAAACTAATATATGAGACTCATTACATGCAAAGCAAGATAGTTCAAGCCGTGATTTGTCATAATAAAGCGAAAATGACTGAAAATAAGTCCTATGACACTGCAGCCATCATAACTGTGAGTCAGTGGCCAAGCAGCTGAATTTTGATCAGGTGAGCATGGGGATGCTGCAACAGTTATGTGAAAAATGGTCATCTGTTATGGTTAACATAACAGAATAACAGAGTTGGAAGGGACCTTGGAGGTCATCTAGTATCAGGAGTTTCCAACCTTGGCAACTTTAAGACTTGTGGACTTCAACTGCCAGAATTCCTCAGCCAGCTTTGCTGGCTGAGGAATTCTGGGAGTTGAAGTCCACAAGTCTTAAAAGTTGCCAAGGTTGGAGACCCCTGATTTAGTTCAATCCCCTGCTCAGGCAGAAAACCCTATACCATTTCAGACAAGTGGTGTCCAATCTCTTCTTAAAAACTTCCAGTGTTGGACCAACCACAACTTCTGGAGGCAAGGAAATTTCTCTTTACTTTATCAGTTTGTATCCATTGCTTCTGGTCTTGCCTTCAGGTGCTTTGGAGAATAGATTGACTCCCTTCTTTGTGGCAACCCCTGAGATATCATGTCACCCCTGGTCCTTCTCTTCACTAGACCCACACTCAATTCCAGCAACCGTTCTTCATATGTTTTAGTCCAAAGTCCCCTAAAAGGTCCCTTTTTTCAGTGCCGTTGTAACTTCAAACGGTCACTAAATGAACTGTTGTAAGTCAAAGACTACTCATAATGCGATCCATATAGGAAAAATATTCTCAGCATTAAAGTCCTAATTTTCTGGGAGTTATAGCTATTCTACAGGGAAGATACAGTTTCTATTCAACAATGACTTGTTTACACCAAAAAGTTTCAAAACCAACATTCAATAAAATAAACTGTTAATGCCAATTAAGTTATGCTTCTAACAAAACAATACCCTTCCAGGGTCTACTTGGAAAGTTATTGTGAATTGTCATTGGATGGCTAGCTAATAATAAAATGGCAGCCATAGTGGACATAGTTAACACTTCTGTAAGCCAAAATGCAGGTGACCCTGATCACCATTGTAGCTTCCTGGGACACTGTCTACATCAGTGATGGCGCTATTGTGTGTGCGCGTGTGCCCACATCCATAATGCAATGCCCTCCCCCCGCACATGCGCACAACCCCTCTGTGTCCCACCACGCGCATGTGCACAGGCCTCACTGAAGCTTCTGGTAGGCATGTTGGGCGGCTTTCCTGAACCCTGGGGATGGCGAAAAACGGCCCAAAGGCCCAACCGGAAGTTCGTTTCCAAACTTCCGGTTGGCCCGTTAGCCCATTTTTCGCCGTCCCCAGGCTTCAGACGGCTTTCCTGAAGCCTGGGGAGAGCGAAAATGACTGAAAATAAGCCAAAAAATCAGCTGACCAGCACACGCATGCGCGCTGGAGCTGACATAGGGCAACGCCTCGCGTGCCCTCAGACACGCGTGCCATAGGTTCACCATCACTGGTCTACACCGTAGCCATTTGCTTCTGGTATACTTTCAAAAATACAGCCACCATCTTCTAGGAACGATCAGGGGATATGTCAGAGACATTTGTGATACCAGAAATTCAAATTTTGCTGAATGAATTCCTATTTAATATTTGGAGATATCTTCCGTATTTTTCGGAGTATAAGATGCACCTTTTTACCCCCCAAAAGAGGGTGAAAACTTGGGTGCGTCTTATACACCGAATGTAGCCCCACCCACCCCCACCCCCACTCTTTGGCCTCTGTCTTCCAGCAATTTACCTGTTTGCAGCAAACAGGGAAGAGCCTGTAAAGCAAAGCAAGTCACTAGCACTTCCCGACCTACAGCTGACTTGCCACGTGGGAAAATGAAAGTGAAACTGCAAAGAGGCAAATAGCTGGAAGAGACTCGCAGATTTTTATTTTTTGCTGAACTGCATAGAATGGGGTAAGTGAATAACTATAAACGTCTGTAGAATGTTCAAATTATTAGACTTATTGTTTAAAGACTGCTTTATTATTGTTCTAGAGCCAGGGGTCTCCAACCTTGGCAACTTTAAGACTTGTGGACTTCAACTCTCAGAATTCCACAGCCAGCTTTATTAGCTTTGCTGGCTGTGGAATTCTGGGAGTTGAAGTCCACAAGTCTTAAAGTTGCCAAGGTTGGAGATCCCTGTAAATCTAGACAACTTAACAAAATAAAGAAGTTTTTTAAAATAAATGCTTGCTCTGAAGAGGCCCAGTGCTATTGTATCTTCTTTTAAATAATAGAGAATAATGTGCCAGAAATTTTAATTAATTTTAACAGCTCTGTACATGTATAGTCTGAAATGTAACAGTGTCCTGTTTAGTATTAGAGTTTAGTTACCTTGGAGTAGATCTATTTAAATAATTGGGAGCAGTTAGTGTGACTACATTTAAGAAAACTTTCTGGCATAATGTACGTTTTTCCAATTCTTTGCTATTTCTATGGGTCAAGCACACATGCACAGAAATACACAGCAAACAGTGTATATCATCTGTGCTGTTTGCTGTTTGGCAAATTGCTTGGAGGCAGAGGCCTTTTCCCCTTGTTTTTCTCCCCCAAAACTAAGGTGCGTCTTATACTTTGGTGCGTCTTATACTCCGAAAAATACGGTATATGTATCTTTCTGTCCATTCACCAGTGGGCTATTTTAAATTTTACTGATCTTTTTACAGTTAGTATGTTTATGATTTCCTTTTTATTATGATTAGGAAAATGTAATTGTGGCAAAACAAATGCTAGGCATAAACTTTAAAAGTAAAGATATATATTAAAAAAAACAGGTGAGATGAATTTATACTGAGGCTGAAGATAGTTCCACCTTAAGGGAATCCAGATCAACAATCTCCACATCTCTCCTACTAAGAACGTAAAGTTCTGTAAAAAAAAATCTTGAAAAAATGCATTTTGTTTGATATTTAAAAGGCAGATTTAGTAATGCTCGAATAAACGATTTTTCTGAGTTTGTTCATAAATATCATTTAAATATTTTTAACCCACAGATGGTGCCCCCCACCCCCATCATTACGGAACCGATTTAAAAGGCCACCGAAAAGCCTCCTCGTTCCAGCCCGTTTCTTCTCCAGCCTCCTTCCTTCCTTCCTTCCTGTCGGGCCCCAAATCAGAAAAATCCGCCGCAGCCCTCCCCCCGCCCCTTCCTTTCGCTTTCTCTTTCGGCCTCCCGTGTTACTATGGCTACCACCCCCCCCGCGCGCGCCTTCCGCCACGGCCCCCTCCGGCCATCCCAAAAAACCCCGGAAGCCCCTCCCCAGGCAGGGCCCTCCCCTCCTGCAAGGGGTGCGCAGGAAAGCTGCTCCCACCGAGCTCAACCCCCTCAGCGAGCCACCACGAAGCCCTCCCGGCCGAGAGCCGCGTCGCCCACCGCCCGGCTGCTGTTCGCGAGAGGCCCAGGCGCGCCCCCCCCCCCTTCCGTCCCTTCCCCCCCCCAACAACAGCCGCTCCTGGAACTCACCTGCCGCCATCTTCGCCGGAGAAGCGCTGGCCACGCCCCTTCGCCACGCCCCGCCACGCGGATCGGCCTTTCGGTGCTCGCGCCGCAGAAGCGCCAGGCCGAGGGGAGGAGCGCCGAGCTGCACAGGCGACAGGCCGAGTGGAGGAGCGCCGAGCGCCGACCTGCACAGACGCCAGGCCGAGGGGAGGAGCGCCGAGCAGCAGGAGGGGAGGAGCGCCGAGCTGCACAGGCGCCAGGCCGAGGGGAAGAGCGCCGAGCGGCAGCCGGTGTGACGCGTGGAGAGCCGCCCGGCGGGGACGCAGCTCACAGACCGGTCTGCGCCAGGTGCGCTGCCTTCCCTGTGGGCCCCGCCAGGCATCCCGCCTCCCCATCTGCTTTCCCCGAAGGCGCCCGGGGACTGCGGCGGGGTCACCCCGTGCCTCGCTGGCGAGAGTTGCACGGAGGGAGGGGGGGAGGTCTGGGTTCTGGGGCGCGTCCCCGGCCCTGAGTGGGCCCGGGATCCCCTGGCCTCGCCTGCTTCCCTTCCTGATCTCCCCGCTTGAGAAAGGGCCCGGGCGGGCTCTGCGCTGGGGCTGCGGAGAGGGGCTCCCCTTCCTCCCCAGGTCCCTTCCCGGCAATCAGGGCCGTTTCGTTGGGTTTCAGGCTCGGGAGGCCGCCGAGTGAGTCAGCAGCTGGCGGGGAGTCACCATGGGGGATGAACTGACAGCCCAGGAGAAGCTTCACCTCATCACCAGGAATTTGCAGGTACTTGGCGGGGGGGGGGTGAAGAAGGGGCGGAGGACCCAAGGGGGCAGGAAGAAATCAGCCCTTAAACTGGGGGGCTGTCAGCCCTGAGCAAGGACAGCCCTCAAGCGCAGCCCTGTGAGAAGTTAAAGTCGTTTTTCGTTCATTCGATTTCTGTTGTAAGTGAGGCCATTGCTAAGTGACTCATGCACAATTTTACAACCTTTTTTACTATGGTTGTTAAGTGATCATGGTAGTTGTTAAGTGAATTGTGGAGTCATGTCAGTCAGACTTCCCCGTTGACTTTGCTTGCTGGAAGCCAACTGGAAAGGTCAGAAATGGTGATCACATGATCTCAGGACACTACAATTGTTGTAAATACATGCTGATTGCCAAACACCCAAATTTTAATCTCACGACTGGGGTGGTGGTGCTGCATTGGTTACAATCAGCAAGGACTGGTTCTAAGTCACATTTTTCAGTGCTTACAATCACAATTGAGACCAAATTTTTTGTTGCTAAGCAGAGCTGTTGATAAATGAGTCACATCCAATCTTATGACTTTTTGGGCATGATTGTTAAATGAATCCAGCTTTCCTTATTGACTTTGCTTGCCTGATGCCAGCTGGGAAGGTCAGAAATGGTGATCACATGACCCCAGGATGCTGCAACTGTGAGAAACACATGCTGGATGCCAAGCAACCAAATTTTGATTAAGTGACCTTGGAGATGCTGGGTCACTTGTAAATGCCAAGATTGACAGTGCTATTGTAACTTTAGTCAATAAATAAATGGTTGTAAGTTGAGGACTACTTGTACAAATTAGTATTTAAACAGTTGGGCTTTTTTGTTGGTGATGATGTTGGGCATTTGGGAAGTTGAAAAGCCAGGTCGGGTCATCCAGCAATCTTCAGTATGTCCTCCTGAGTCACTCTATGGTGGTCAGTTATTCCTCTGTAGGAATCTGGTCCTGACAACAGTTTCACAGGCATTCAGGTCCTGTGGGGCCTCCATCCAATCCAAGGGCTCCATAACAGAGAAATAGAGGCATTCCTCAACAAACAAGCTGCTTTGGAAAGGTGGTGTAAATAGCAGTTTGAAATTGACCAAGAAGCCATCTGTGTAAGGAAGGACATACAGAGAAAATATGGCTCTCGTTTAGAGCCTCTCTCTCCTGCATGGAGAGCAATGGATGTGATGGCGGAGACTGTGTGGTGCAGGACGGAGGGGAAGAAGAAGTTGGGGAATGTTGATGAGGGCCAGGAGTGTTTGGTGGAGATGCCACAGCAGCCAAAGGTTCAGTGGCTGACTAGAGCAGCTTTGGCTGGAGATGAGGGGGAGGGGGGCGGAAGGGGCAAGATCAGAAACCTCAGGTGGATGCAGCAGCAGCATCTGGAGAAGATCAGACAGAGCCCACAGGAAAGACCGGGGGGGGGGGGGGAATACAGGTAGTTCTTGACTTACAACAGTTTATTTAGTGACCGTTCAAAGTTACGACGACACTGAAAAAAGCGATGATTTTTCATACTTAGAACCATTGCAGCATCCCCATGGTCACGTGATCAAAGTTCAGCCACTTGGCAACTGGCATGCATTTATGATGGTTGCAGTGTCCCAGGATCATGTGATCACTTTTTGTGACTTTCTGACAAGCAAAATCAATGGGGGAGCTAGATTCACTTAACAACCGTGTTGCTAACTGAACAACTGCAGTGATTCACTTAAACATAGTGACAAGAAAGGTTGTAAAATGGAGCAAAACTTAACTGTCTCTCTTAGTAACAGAATGTTGGGCTCAATTGTGGTCGTAACTCAAAGACTACCTGTAAAGGCACAGTGTGAGCTTAGGGCTCCTTTCCTTTTTCCTTCCCCTTCCCGGAGTTTTGAAAAAGCTTTCAGCATTGGCAAGATTCAAGCTTTTGAATTGCATGGCGCCGCTGGAGGGCCACAAAAACCGAGTCTGACCGAACACTATTAAGAATTTACATCAGATCTTATTTAGTGGCGATAAGGGCGGCAAAACGATCCTATTTTTCCGCTCTTATTGCGTCCTCAGATTCTCGTCCAGCCGACTTGTTTAGGGTGACTCGCTCCCTCCTTGCAAAAGGGGGGAGCGAGGAACACTTACAAGGCAGAGCTGAGGAATTCGCTGAGTTTCTGTCGGATAAAGTCACTCAGATTCGGTCGAACCTGGACTCTGGCAGGGCAGAGTCCATAGAGTTGACAGGGGCAAGTCTTAGTCCACCATTATGGGAAGAGTTTGGGCCTGTTTCTTCCAAGGATGTGGACAGGGCTGTGGGAGCGATGGCTACCTCCACCTGTTTATTGGACCCGTGCCCCTCCTGGCTGGTTTCGGCCAGCAGGGAGGTGGCACGCGGCTGGATCCAGGCGGTGGTCACCGCTTCTTTGAGGGAGGGATCCTTACCGCAGTCGTTAAAAACTGTGGTGGTGTGACCCCTCCTGAAGAAGCCTTCCCTGGATCCAGCTGACTTGAAGAACTATCGTCCAGTCTCCAACTTACCTTTTTTAGGGAAAGTTGTGGAGAAGGTGGTGGTGACTCAGCTTCTGCAGCTCCTGGATGAAACAGATCATCTAGATCCTTATCAGTCGGGTTTCAGGCGCGGCTACAGTACAGAAACTGCCTTGGTCGCTCTGATGGATGATCTCTGGCGGGCCCGGGATGGGGGGAACTCCTCCATCCTGGTGCTACTTGACCTCTCAGCGGCTTTCGATACCATCGACCATGGTATCCTTCTGCATCGGCTCGGCGAGTTGGGAGTGGGAGGCACCGTTTTGCGGTGGTTCTCCTCTTATCTCGCCGATAGGATGCAGTCGGTGCTGGCAGAAGGGCAGAGATCGTCCCCTAGGCCCCTATCATGTGGGGTGCCTCAGGGGTCGGTTCTCTCGCCCATCCTGTTTAACATCTACATGAAACCGCTGGGTGAGATCATTCGCAGACATGGGGTGTGTTTCCATCAGTACGCTGATGACACCCAGCTGTACATCACCACCCCGTCTGACTTCAGTGAGGCAGTTGATGTAATGTGCCGGTGCCTGGACGACGTTAAGATCTGGATGGGGAGGAACAGACTCAGACTTAATCCCAACAAGACTGAGTGGCTGTGGATATTGCCTCCTAAGGACCATGACAACTGTCCCTCCTTGGTCTTCGAGGGAGCGAAACTGACTCCCTCGGACCAGGCCCGCAACTTGGGGGTCCTCCTAGATCCACAGCTAAAATTGGATCATCATCTTTCTGCTGTGGCTAGGGGGGCCTTTGCACAGGTTCGCCTGGTGCACCAGTTACGGCCATACTTGGAGAAGGAGGCTCTACTCACGGTCACTCATGCCCTTGTCACCTCGCGTTTGGACTACTGCAATGCGCTCTACATGGGGCTACCCTTGAAGAGTATCCGGAGACTTCAGTTGGTGCAAAATGCGGCTGCGCGTGCTGTGGGTGTGCCAAGGTACACCCACGTGATACCGATACTCTGCCAGCTGCATTGGTTGCCCATCGGTCTCCGGGTCCAATTCAAGGTGTTGATCACCATCTTTAAAGCCCTTCATGGCTTAGGACCATGCTATCTTCGGGACCGCATTCTGCCTCATACTTCCCTCCGACCGGTTAGGGCCCACAGAGTTGGCCTCCTCCAGGTCCCGTCGGCCAAGCAATGCCGGCTGGCGGGCCCTAGGGGGAGAGCCTTCTCTGTGGCCGGCCCCGCGCTCTGGAACCAACTTCCGCCAGAGACCCGAACTATCCCCACTCTGCTGGCCTTCCGAAAAGCCGTTAAGACATGGCTTTTCCTGCAGGCTGGGGGTAGAGCTTAATGCACTCGAGCTCACGCCCAATTATGTATGGTTGTTGAATGGTTGTCGATGTTTTTTATATCGTGTTTTTAAATTTTGTATTTGCTTTTAATTAATATTTAATATTTGGTTTATTCTTGTATTTTTTTCTGTTGTACGCCGCCCTGAGTCCTTCGGGAGTTGGGCGGCATATAAGAATACCAAAATAAATAAATAAATAAATAAATGAAACTCATTTTCAGGTAGGTTATCAGAAAGGCTACATTATTCAGCCAGCACTGTAAAGATTTTAAGACCCTCTTAGTCACACTAGAAATCTGTGTTGTGATCAAAAAAGATGAGTGCAGAATGCAGAAATGCCATGGACAGTCTTCCCTGATTTTGCTGCTTGTCTGCTGCAGAGCTGATCAGATAATGGCTGCAATGGTGAGGTCTCACGTCTTGCTCACTGCAGGGGCCAGAGAATGTGGTGGGATCTGTGGCTGAAATGGGGAGGTGAAGTTAATAACGGCTAGTTAGGAATCCCTGAAGGGGAGGAAACGATGGAGACCTGACCTTCCTAAATCCCTGAAGTGCTTATTTCAAGAGAGCGCATTTAGTCTGGCAAGACTGTCAGCAACAAAGAAACTTCTCTGATGAGCTCAAGGTGTCATCCTTCTTCCTTATGCCTGGCAGAGAAGAGCCACGATCGGATCCCTTGGGCTTCCAGGCAGCTTTAGTTATTTCTTGTGCAAGTCTTGGGGTTTTGTGAATGCTGGCCTTGGGAAGAGTTCTGCTGCAGTCAAGGCATTTACCGTATTTTGGGAGTATAAGACGCACCTTCCCCCCCCAAAAAGGTTGAAAATCTGGGTGCATCTTATACTCCGAATGTAGCCCTGCCCAGTCTCTCAAACAGAGGTTTCAGAGGCTGAAAAAAGCCTCTGAAACGGAGTTTCAGAAATAAAGCGTCTGAAATGGAGGTTTCAGGGGCAGAAAAAAAAGCAAGGCGCAGAGCTCACAACCAATGAACCTGTTGCTAAAATTCACCTCTGGGAACAGCTGATTGGGGGTATTCCTGGAGGCCGATCCACCCGCCAATCAGCTTTTTTCTTATTTTCCTCCCCAAAAACTAAGTTGCGTCTTATACTCCGGTGCGTCTTATAGTCCGAAAAATATGGTAATCTTGACTTTTGGTAAAATTTCTACTTCCAGCAAACCTTCTAAACAATCCTATTTATTTGCAGGAGGTTCTTGGAGAGGATAAATTGAAAGCCATCCTGAAAGAGCGGGAGCTGAAGATTTACTGGGGGACAGCCACAACGGGCAAGCCTCACATCGCCTACTTCGTGCCCATGTCCAAGATCGCAGACTTCCTCAAGGCTGGCTGTGAGGTTGAGCCAACTCTGCCTTTGCTTTGGATCCTTGGGGGGGGGGAGTCATGTGGTTGCTGCCGCCGTAGCCTGAAGGGCCTTTGGAATATTGGAGACCTCTGGAGAGGGAGACATGTGCAAAGCTGGCTGGGGAATTCTGGGAGTTGAAGTCCACCCACTTTAAAGCTGCCAAGATTAAGAAACACTGCCCTACTGTGAGACACCTCTCCCCATGTGTGACTCTGAGTCCCTAGATAAACCACACCAAGCTGTATCTCTAGGGTGGGAAAGGAAGAAGAGGCAGAAGAATACTCTGTACCTTGATAAAGGAATGTCTCTTGACTCCTGTTGACTTAGTGGGCACAGTCATCTCATTTTCTTCAATCAAACTATTTAAACTGTGGCCCGAAATTCACAACTGTGTGGGAATCCTAAATTCTAGGGAATTAACTCCCAAATCACCTCCTGTTTTCAGGATTTTTATTCATTAGGTAGAATTTGCTGCAGTTGATAACGTTGGGCAGCTATATAGAATTGATGGGATTGTGATTTTTTAGGTTTTGGGAAGGGTTTAATTTAATTTAATTTTTAATTTAATTTAATAGATTTGTATGCCGCCCAACTCCCAGGGGACTCTGGGCGGCTCACAGCATGTCAAATCCATTACAAATAAAAACATAACAGTTAAAAAGATATAAAAATTAAAAAATCTCCAACATTCATGGGTTGAGCCTTTAAGGATTCTCAGTCCAGTTGGTGGCGGTGGGAGTGGCATTCTGCATTGTGAGGTTGGTAGAGACTGCAGGGCTTTCAAGGTGAACAGTCCTTGACTCTGAATCCCCTCCGTTTTCTCTCTGGGGATTTGGAGGAAAGAACAAGGTTAGCCTTTCCTCAATTTTTCAGTACAAGGCTACCAGTGGGAATCAGGTGAAAACCCATCTCTGGCCCCAGAACTGCCCAGAGTGGGTGGGGTCTTTGCCTACTTTGGGGGTGGCTTAAGAAGGATGCCTCGGAGTTATGCAGCTCTCTTCAAATCCTCTCATCCTCCAATCAGGTTACCTTTTCATTCTGGTTTTGGCTTTTAGGGTAGGGGGATTTTCTGACTTCACAGACTCTCTCCCTCACACACACACACACACGCCCTGGGCAAGGGAAGAAACATCGCCTCCCCTTACCTCACCGAAAAGACAGCAGCCCATATGACCCCCCATTCCTCTGTCTCTCAGGTGACCATTCTGTTCGCTGATCTCCATGCCTACCTAGACAACATGAAGGCTCCGTGGGAACTTCTGGAATTGCGTACTCAGTATTACGAGGGGGTCATTAAGGCAATGCTGGAGAGCATCGGTGTGCCTCTGGAGAAGCTCCGATTCGTCCGAGGGACCGACTTCCAGCTCAGCAAGTAAGTTGAGCGGGCCGAAGCCACCCTCTTTCTGTCAGGAGAAGTTCTGGGAAAGATAAAATCTGATGCCAAAGGCAGATTTTTTTAAAATTACTCTTTTTTTTGACAATTTTTTTTAATTTTCTCCATCACTTCATATACAATTCAATACACATATACCTTAAGATATTACAATAAAAAATACATATTTTTTCAATATAATCAATCATTCAAAGATCAATGTCTTATTCAACACTTGCCTCCTCAGTCATCAGTCTGTTCTACTTTATTCCATTACACTCCCCTCTCTCTATCTCAAACTTCTCCTCCTACTTTCTAACTCCTTCCCTCCTTCTCTACACCTTCTCTTCCTCTTTCACTTTCTTTACCTTTCCTTGAGTGCTTTTTATACTAACTCATTTTATATTTGACAGACTGATGTTAATCTCAATTTTAAACTAATCATCTCTCTTTAAAAGAGATTTTTTTAACCATTATAATTTTATTATTATTCTTTTTATGTAGTACTTTCTTCTAGGTACATGCTGCTATTTCCATCTTCCCTCCCAAAAAAAAGAAAAAGAAAGAAAAATCTAATTTTCTAATTTTGTCATCTGGGATGTTCACCAGTTAATTTCAAATTTCCTTCCAAATTGACCGCTATTCGCTTAACTTCTCAAGATATTTACTGTCTCCTGCTTCTTAATTTTATGCCATATTGCTTCCTCTAATTCTTTAGTCTCTTTATTCATCATTTCTGTTTTTTATCCTTTGTTCTATCAAAAAACTAACTGCCCAATTATACTTTTAGTAGCTGAGATAGCGCAATGGTTAAAAGCAGCATTTAAAAGCAGCATTGCGACCTTCAGCTGATTGCTAGTTCAGCAGTCCAGCTGTTCGAATCTCACTAGGCTCAAGGTTGACTCAGCCTTCCATCCTTCCGAGGTGGGTAAAATGAGGACCCAGATTGTTGGGGGCAATATGCTGAACTCTGTAAACCGCTTAGAGAGGGCTGCAAAGCACTATGAAGCGGTATATAAGTCTAAGTGCTATTGCTATTGCTATTAATTTCTCATATTAATCATCAAAATTCTTTCTAATTGTATCCACTCCATTAATATTCAATTTTTAAGATAAATTTTTTTTACATTTTACATTTAAACAACTCATATATAAAAATAGTACTCAATCATAATATACCATAATATATCAAAAAAATTAGAAAGGAAAAGACAAAAAACAGTAAAAAAAAAATCTAAAAAGAAAAGGAAAAGATCCAAATCAATTAACTTACCAAATCTCCGCTTAATAAATTTTTAAAGCAATAAACGTTCATAATATACCCTGTTCATTTTTAACATTTAGGTAATTTCCCTTAAGTTCTAATAATCATATTTATTCCATATTTCTCATATTGTCATTATTTTATCCACATTATTCCAAGCAATTCCACAATATTAACCTTTATAAAAAGAACAAAAGGAGGGGAAAAAAGATCTTTAAACTTCTAACCAGATAGTTATATTAATTATATATATATATCAAAATATTTAATCAATTAACATACTTATCACAATTAAATCTAATATAGTAATAAAAAATAAAAAATAAAAGGAAAAGGAAAAGAAGGTAAATAGTAAAAAAAACATCATTTATAATATTTGAAAGTCTTCATCCATTCCCTTTTAATTTCCCAATTACTTCCATTTTATATATGTATTTCCTCCATCCCCATTTCCTTAACTTCTTCCCTTTCTTTCGTTTACCTTTATACCAATCAGGTCTCATTTCCCACGCCCTTTCCCCCCCTCTTAAATCTACTATCTGTATGTATGTAGTTTTCCCCATTTCTTTTTTAATTTTTTGTATCTTAAAATCTTCTTCCTCAATCTGAACATCATCATTTTTATTATCTTTATCTCTATTTTCACTGTTAATCCCAGTGGAATCGTTATAAATCTCAACATAATCATTAATCAATATTACATTTTCAGTGTTCTTTCCCTTTTCATCATCGTTTATATTTCCATCAATCTTCTTGCCTTCGTTTGTTATTCTTTCCTTTTCCTTTTCTATGCTTTCCCCTTTCTCCATTGCGTCAAACCTTTCAAAAATTCAGCCATTTCTTTGTAATCAATATCCCCCATATTTTCAAAATTATGTTTCTCAAATCTAAAATCTTATAAATGAGCTCCAACTATTAGTTGGGATCTGCCTGTGCCACAAAGCAAAAAATTTTCAAAAAGTTCCAAGAGTTTTTAACAATCGCTTATGTTGTGTCCCAGCACTGCAGCCCGACCAGAAACACACACACAACCGTTTGTAATAATCAAATAAAAGTATCTCTTTACTAATAAAGCTTCTTAGTAAAGGCACAGCAGGTATAATGTCCAGAAAAGATGCAAAGAACAGAGTCTCAAATGTCTTTGGGCTCTTCGTGGGTTAAGTTCAAATACAGAGGCAATTAGCTTTCCTTCTCTCAAACTCACTTGAGCTGGCTGGCGTCCCAGACAGATGATGTTAGCTTCCAAATGCCAGAACTCTGATTTCAAGAAACTCCAATGATGCTCGAGAAACACTGGTGTTGTTTTCAGCACGGATATCTGACTGCACCGGACTTAAATAGGCACTGAGGGCGTGGCCCAATTAGCCCTCAGTGCTACCTCTGAGGAGACCTCCGTTTGCTAAGCCAATCCTGCCTGCTGGCTGCTCTACGAGCCCTAGCATCCAGCAGAGGCTCCTCTTCCTCTGACGACTCACTTTGATGAGCAGGTGTAGAAGGTCCTGGCTGGTCTTCCTCCTCTGGCACTGAGTCTTCATCACTGGCAGACTCAGGTGCCAGGTACACGGGGTGGTCCTGCTGCGACATGAGCGGCTTCTCATCCTCCGGGTCCTCCATCATCTGCGCGGGACGCGGGCAAGTCACAACAGCTTATTTCTTTATCAGCAAGATCACAAATCACCAAATTTTTATAGTCCTTCCAGCTGCTAATAATAATATATTTCACAGCCTTTTTAATTATCTTCTAGTAAAATCTCACCAATTAGATCCTTTTAATTTCCATTTAGTCGTTACAAGCCCAAATCTTTCTTGCAGTTCCTTTGTTGTTAAAATTCAATCCAATTCAGTTCTTATCCAGCTCAGTCCAAATATTTTTCTTTTATACAGTAACAAGCTGCTCTGTTCAAAAACAACAACAGTCAAAACATTCCTGCTAATATTTCTGGTAATATCCCATGCTTACAATAGCTCCTCCAACCAGCAGATAGCTCTGTTTCAATCTCCCAACTCTGTCTTTTATTATTATAATCCAATTCTTCCATTTTTAAATCAATTCCACCGACCAAATTGCTTTCCTTTAAATTCTAGATCTTTAAAAGTAAAACTCCAAATCATCAATCAATTGGGCTCTAGTTATAATTCCGTTTAGAAAAAAAAATTCACTCTATTCTCCATATGCCAAACAGCCGCTCCTTCACTTCCGGTCCTTTTGTTCCCCTTTATTATGTCCAAGTAAAATTTCTTAAAGCTTTCTCCGGCAATATCACTCACCAGCTTCTTCTGTCTTCTTCACACTCACCGGCACATCGCTTTTAATTTTCTTTCCCAGGTGACTCCAACTCGCCAATTCAATCCTTTCAGGTGTGACTGCCGTGGCTAAAGACGACGCTTTGGAAGGTTGTCTTCCATACGCCACCGGTCGAGGAGACTGAGCCGGCTCACTGGGGGGGTTACCACACACACCCCAGTCCACCAGCAGGCGCTCCTCTTCTTCACCACCCCTCCTGGGTGGCTCTGATCCGGACCAGGCCGGGTCCCCGGGTGACGCAGGTTCGGGGCTTTCCCACAGGACGCGGGGAAAGCTCCATAGCGCCACGGTGCTGGCCACACCTTCTTCCTCCCGGGTGGCTTCCAACAAGCAGAGTCAATGGGGGAAGCCAGATTCGCTTAATGGCCATTTGATTCGCTTATCATCTGCAGTGGTTCGCTAAACAACCATGGCCAAAAAGGTGGTAAAATTACTCACTTAATCACCACCTTGCTTAATAGTGGCAATTCTGGTCTCCGTTGTGGTCGTAAATTGTGGACTACCTGCATGCAATTCCTTTATGCCGATAAATGTAAGGATCAGCTGCCTGTTCGATAAAGGCCTATGTATCCTATACTAACTTCTGCAGTCCCGAGACCATTTGCATTTTTGGCAAAGGAAGAACATTTTATCCCACTTATGGCTTACCTTCTGTCTGCCTAGGGAATACACTCTGGATGTCTATCGACTGTCCTCTGTGGTCACCCAGCATGATGCGAAGAAAGCTGGTGCAGAAGTGGTGAAACAAGTGGAGCATCCCCTCCTCAGTGGTCTCCTCTACCCTGGGCTGCAGGTAGAGTAACATTCAAGGACCCACCGCAATCCCTGGAAGATAACAATCTGAGTTTTTAGTAGGTGTGCAGGGCCCAGCACATCTGGAGCAATAAGGGGAGCGGAAACACTCTGGTTTTAAGTATTAGAAGTGATTCAGTGTTGGACTTCCCCAATTTCAATATTTGAGGAGCAACACACCTTTTTGAGGTATATTTGCAAATTAATTTCCAAGCTGAGTTTCACTTGCAAATGTTCCACAGACTAAAAATAGCAGGCTGCATAAAAACTAGGACATTAATTGTGGTTGAACAGAGAAACTTGTTCCTTCCCGGTTAGCTTCTGAAGCTCATTGCCTCTCAGTTATGGCCCTTGCACATGCTATCTTCTGAAGACAAAATGGGGACCACTCTGTTAAGGTCAGTAGGTTCCTAAGGAGTCCTTTTTTCTTGCTCTTGCTGCAGGCACTGGATGAAGAGTACCTGAAAGTTGACGCACAGTTTGGAGGAGTGGATCAGAGAAAAATTTTCACTTTTGCAGAAAAGGTGAAAGCAGAGGCGTGCCCCTTCTCAGATATGCTAGCCAAAATTCTGTTGCCTTTGGTTGTAACCTGGTGTCCCATGGCTGGACCAAGGTATTTTCTAGAAGCTCTTGCCTCCCAGCAAGGGATGAGCACAACACCTGGGATACGCTCCCTGCCCAGTGAGAGGCTGAACATGGCCCACAACAGGTGCCAGGTTTAAGTCAGGAAGGGGCATCCTTTTGGCAATTTCTCTCCAGGTGTGGTGGAAGCACTGGCTGAAGGGGAGGGAGTCCCTCTAGGGGGAGGAAAGAGACAATCCAGCTTAGTCTGTTCGGGGGAAGAAATCTTTGAGGTCAGACCCTTAGGGCTCCATTGGCCATTTCTCAAGGGAAGGCAGACCGTCTTCTAAGATAGGTGATCAGCAATAAAATATCCACTTGGGCTGATCCACAAGCGGTTCTGGTTGCTCGGCCTATGACGCCACTTCAACCCACTTCTTGGAGGAGTCGCTTGTGTCTCTTCATCCACTAAGCCACATCTCTTCCTCTCAGCCTCCTGAATTGTTTGTGTGTGACACGGGTACGTATGTTTTTCTCTCTGCTGTAGTACCTCCCGTCCCTCGGCTACACGAAACGCATCCACCTGATGAACCCCATGGTGCCTGGATTGACGGGCAGCAAAATGAGCTCTTCGGAAGAGGTGGGTCCCCAACACCCATGCCTGCTGGTGAGAGAGAGCTCTCTTGGGGCGGCCCCATTCAGGGAGTTGAGTTGGGCTCATAGAACAGGTAATTAATCAAGCTGGGTATACAGGGATTCATAAATCAGGTAAAGTTAGATAAGTATATTGAAGAATATAAGTATATTGAAGAAAGTATAAGAAACAAAATGAGGAAAAAAATAGAACACTTGAAAAAAATGAAGAAGAAACCAATGTCCAAAACCATGTTTCAACACAACAGTGAGATGATTTTGCTAATCTCAAATGAACAGCCTCAATTTTCCAGGGCAAAGGAAAGTTGGCCTGTTGACATGAATACATTTGATGAGTTCTTAGGTAGCAGTGGAATCCACCTGGTTCAATGGCTGCTTTTTAAACCCATTGTATCTGATGGTGCCCAATATGTGACACAAAAACTCTGCCCTGTGGCAGGAATAGACCTGCAGCACAACCTGGCAGGTAGATGCTTGGGATTCTAGCCAATTATTCACACGCTCAGTGAAACTTTAACCAAAAAGAAAAGGTTGGGATATGATATTCAAGGATTCAATGAATATCAAGGGGTAGATATTGTACATGTGATATTAACTCCAATCCAGGGTTTCTGATCCTTGGGAATTTTAAAATGGGTGGACCCAGAATTCCCCAGCCAGCATGCATTCATGCTGGGGAAGGCATTCATTTTTTTTAAAAAAAAAAAAGTTTTATTAAGTTGTTTTAAAATATACAAAAATACGAAAAGACATAATACAAAAGCAAAAGGAAAAAAAAACCATACAAAAAACAACGTAAAAAAAAAGAAAAAGACGTGTGCATATATATATATGTATACTTATATAGGTATCTATACATAAATTCATCTTATTTGTTATTATATATTTTCATATTTAATAGTATTCTAAATATATGGATACAGAAAAAAAAGAGCTATATATTAACACACACACACACACACACACACACACATACAAAAATATATGTACATAAATATAAATACAATAAGAAAAAATAGAAAAAAGAAAAAAAATTGTATAAATTTATTACAGCGTTTGCGTATCGTGTCATTTCAATATCTGACTTGTTTTATCCCTAGCTTATCATCAGTCTTTCTCAATTTGATCATTATCACCCTTAAAGTAATTAATTTGTTTATTTTATTGTTTATTTTCCATCCACTTATACCAATTATCCCAAATTTTGTAATATTCTGAGTCTTCTTTATCTTGTATTTTCATTGTTAATCTAGACATTTCTGCGCAGTCTAAGATCTTAGTTATTAACATTGTATTAGTGGGTATTATATCAGTTTTCCAGTGTTGTGCGTATAATATTCTGGCTGCTGTGATTATGTGAAGTATGAGATAGTGAGTTGGTTTATCTATTTTTGTTTTCATTATGCCTAATAAGAAAGTTTCCGGTTTAAGGTCTACCTTTTGTTTTGTTATCTCTTCAATCCACTTCTGTATTTTTTTCCAATATTTTTTGATTTCTGGACATGTCCACCACATGTGATAGTAAGTTCCGTACTCCTGTTTACACTTCCAACATTTCGGTGACAGATGTGGAAACATTTTTGCCAATCTTGCCGGGGGTAGGTGCCATCTGTAGAACATTTTGTACATATTTTCTTTGTAGGATGTGGCCATTGTCATTTTATAATTTTGGTTCCATATTTGATCCCATAAATCTAATTCAATATTGTAGCCGAAATTTTGTGCCCATGTTATCATTACCTCTTTTACTATTTCTTCTTCCAATTTTACCTTGATAATACAATTATATAATTTTGATATTATTTTATCCTCCGGGCCTAGTAAAATTTTATCTAATTCTTGATTTTTTTTCCTGAAAACCAAATTGTAATATATCTTTTTTATATTTTTTCTGAATTTGTAAGTATGGCCACCAATCAATCTTTTTTCCTTGTAGTGCCAAATCATCTCTTGTTTTTAAGTTATTATGTTCATCTAGTAGTTCGTTATAAGTAATTTTCTTATTCAGGTCTAGCAAATTGGGGTATATTAGGGCTTCCATAGGAGATATCCATTTGGGCATTTGGATGTAGTGTTTGTGTTTAACTTCCAGCCAATCTTCCAGTAGTGTTCCTCTAATGTGGTGTCTTTGGAAGTATTTGTGTATATGATGTTTTCCCTCCCAGATAAAGTTGTGCCAGCCAATTTGTAGGTCGTGCCCTTCAATTGTCAGAATTCTTTTATTTGTAAGTGTCACCCATTCTTTTATCCAAGTTATTGTTGCTGCTTGATGGTATGATTTCCAGTCTGGTAGTCCAAGGCCACCTCTTATTCTCTTATCATGTAATAGTTTTTTTTTTAATTCTTGCTTTTTTTCCTGACCAAATAAATTTCAATATTATTTTGTCTAAATCTGTATAAAATTTATTTCCTAATTTTGTTGGTGCAGTTTGGAATAGATATAACAATTTAGGTAGGATATTCATTTTAATTGTGGCTATTTTTCCAATTAAAGAGATTTGTAATTTGGACCATAATTCCAAATCTTTTTGAATTTTATGTAGTAATTTTATGTAATTATCTTCCTTTATCGTTGTACATTTAGCAGTTATCCAAATTCCTAAATATTTTATTTTTTTGGTTGTTTGAATCCCTAGTAGTTCCTCTAATTTCTTATCTTGTTTCTGTGAACAGTTTTTAGTTATTATTTTTGTTTTGTCTTTGTTGATTTTTAAGCCAGCCACCTTTCCGAATCTTTCTACTTCCTTCATAATTTCGGGTCCGGAGCTTTGGGGATTTTCCAGAATGAAAACCCTATCGTCTGCGAATGCTTGTATCTTATATTCCTCCTTCCTAATTTTCAATCCTTCTATATTGGAGTTTTTCCTAATTTGATTTAGCAGGGTTTCTAAAGCAAATATGAACAATAAAGGGGATAGAGGGCAACCCTGTCTTACGCCTTTTTTTAATTTCTATTGAGTCAGTCATATCGCCGTTAATTAGGATCCTTGCAATTTGTGTAGAGTATATGGTTTCTATTGTTTGGATAAATTTATCGCCGAATTTCATATATTTTAGTTGTGTAATAAAAAATTTCCAGTCCAAATTGTCAAAGGCTTTCTGTGCATCAATAAATATTAGAGCCAATTGTTGATTAGAGTATGTTTCATAATATTCTAACACGTTCATTATTATTCTTGTATTGTTCCGAATTTGTCTTTTTGGAAGAAAGCCATTTTGATCCGAATGTATCATTTGATTTAGAATCATTTTTAGTCTTTCTGCCAATATAGTTGAAAAAATTTTGTAGTCCGAATTTAATAATGAAATTGGTCTATAATTTTTTATCATTGTCCTGTCTGTATCTTCTTTTGGAATAAGGGTTATGTATGTTTCTTCCCATGATTTTGGTATTTTGGCTTGGTTTAGTGCTTCGTTGTATAGTTCTAACATTTCATTTTCTAGAGTATTTTGAAATTTTTTGTACATCTCCGCTGGAAGCCCATCCGGTCCAGGTGTTTTGTTGTTTTTTTGTTTTTTAATGGCCGTCCTTAATTCCTCAATTGTGATTTCTTTATTTAATACTACCCTTTTTTCCTCCGGCAAGATTGGTAGATCTGTTGTGTCCAGGTATCCATGGATGTTTTCTTGTTGGATTTCTGTCCTTCCGTATAGAGCTGCGTAGAAGTCTTGAATTATCTTCTTTTTTTCTTCGGTTTCATTGTGGAGCTTTCCCTCATTGTCCTTAAGTTGTTGGATTGTTCTTTTTGCTCTTTCTTTCCTAAGTTTATGGGCTAACCATCTTCCAGGTTTGTTTGCATGTTCCAAATAATTTTGCCTCATTCTTTTAATATTTTGGCTTATCTCCTCCTGGGTTTCCAAATTGATTTTGTGTTTTATTAGGTCTCTTGCTTCTTTATACTTATGATTGGATGGGTCTTTTTGTAGTAAAGTTTCTTGTTCTTTAAGTTTAGAGTTTAAATCCTCTAATTTAGCTTTTTTTTCCTTATTTTTCTTTATCATATATGCTATAGTTAAGCCTCTAAAATAAGCTTTCATCGTGTCCCATGTATTTTGGGTTGAGGTTTGTTCTTTGATATTTTCTTTGAAAAAGAATTTTAATTCTTTTTCAATTTTTAGACAATATTCTTTTTCAGGTAAGATATTTGTGTTAAGAGACCAACGACATGCTTTTTTCCTCCGTCCTTTCAATCTTAATACCACTGGATGATGGTCAGCCCATTTGTTGGGTAGAATATCAATATAATCAATATCTATTATCATTTCAGTATTTGTCCAAATCATATCTATGCGCGACCAAGATTGATGGGGGTTCGAGTAAAACGTGTATTGCTTTTTGGTTGGATTCAATTTCCTCCATACGTCTTTTAGGTCTAGTTCACTAATCATATTGAAAAAGGTATTTGGTAGTTGTCTTCTAATTTTTTTCCTGTTTATACCATTGTAGTCCATTTTATTGTCTACAATCGCATTAAAGTCTCCTATGATGCAAATGTTTTCCCATTCTATATCCACTATTATTTTATGTAATTTTGAATAGAATTTTTTTTGTTGTTTATTTGGTGCATATATCGCGACAATCAGGATACGTTTTTTCCCTATTTCTATTTCCACTATTAAAATCCTGCCTTCCTCGTCCGCAAATATTAATTTTGAGTTTAAGTGGCTTTTTATATATATTGCAATTCCTCTTTTTTTTGTCTGCGGTAGGGCACAATATAATTTCCCTAGTTTTGGGTAGTTTAATAGTTTTTCAGCTTCTTTCTTTATATGGACCTCTTGCATACATATTATATCTTTGTTTTGTTTCTTAAGGTCAAGCAATACACGTTTCCTCTTTGTAGGTGAATTTAATCCATTGATATTTACTGATAATAAGTTAAGTTCTTGTTCCTTTTCCCTGTTACTTAGTAATTCCCTTCGAAAGCATCTCTGTTTGCGCTCTTGTCCTTGCTCTTGCTCCTTTATGTTTCACTGTCCCATTACTACCTCTTCTTTCTCGTTCCTCTCGTTGGTTACTAGCTCCTAACTCCTCCAGGCTTCTAGTTGTTCTCATTTCTGAATTGCTTTGACTATCTTCTCCTTCTACTAATTGATCGTAAAATTCTTGTGCCTTCTCCACATTGTCAATCTTAAATTTCCTATCCCTCCACGTAATTAGCATTCCCTCCGGAATAAGCCATCTGAACATTATCTTATGCTTAAAGAGTTGTGCTGATAGAAAATTATAAATTCTCCTTTTGTCTCTTATTCTTCGCGGTATTTGTTTAAGAATTAAGATTTCTTTTCCCATGTATGTTAGGGTATCATCTCTCATTGCTCTTCTTAGAAATCTAACGTGCACTTCTCTTGGATGTTTGTGCTTTCTGGCATAGCTAGTGTTGATTCTATAAATTTCATCTATTTCGCTCATTACATCTTCTCTGCTTCTATCTAATATTTTCCCTAATATGTTAACCATTATTTCCAATAGATTTTCGTCTTTAGTTTCTGTAATGTTTTGGAATCTTAAATAAAACATGGATTTCTCCATTTCTAGATGGGATATCGCGTTCTCAAGATTTTTGTTTATCTCTTCCAGTTTGTTGTCCGTTTTATCTTGTCTTTTCTCCACTTTATCTGTTCTCTCTACCACCTCTTGAATCTGTTTTTGGCTGATTGCCAGTGCTGTTTGAATTACACTCACTCTATCATCCAGTTTTGTCATATTATTTTTTACCTCTGTCATTTCATTTTTCACCCCATCCAGTCTATTTGATAAATTCTCTTGCATTTTTAGTATAATCTCTTGCAAAGATTGTATGGAGGTTTGTATGCCCTGCATCTCTGCACTTGAGCTTGTTTTTTCAGTACTTGCAGCACTTGCGCCGCTTTCCTGTGGCTTTTGACCTACTGAGGTTGGTGTTGCAGTCAAAGTTTTTTTACCCCCTTTTGTCAGAGTTGTCGTCATGGTAGACATTTAGATTCTCTTAAATATATTCAGTAATGATACAAAAGCAATCTATAATCGTTATAGTCACAGTCACAGTTTGCAGTAGTATTTGTATCTAACAGTTATTTAGGTCTTTGATTTAATATTATTTATCAATACTCTATATCAATTTATCAATAGTTTTTTTTTAAAGAGATAGGTAGCTATATATATCCGTATAAATCTATAAATCTATGTAAGAATATAATCAAATATTTAAATATAAATATACAGTTATAATGTGATTATAATATAATTTTTAGTTGTAAATATTATTATATATATATATATATCTTTACAGATGTGACACAATCAGCTAATTAATCCTTAATTAAAGTTCTATATAGTAATGTATATTAGAATATCTTTGCTTATTAAGAGGAAGCAGAGGAGAAAAGATGAGGGGGAAAAAAGAGAAGATCTGTAGTGCAAAAAGCAAAAGAAGAAAAGAGAGAAAAATTGAGGTTCTTGATTTTGAAGTCCAACCTTTTCATAAAGTTAAGTCCAGCCTTCTTGCTACTTGTCTTTCTCCGTTCTAATATCACTGAATTTCCAAAATGGAGTCTCTTTATTTATTTATTTACTATTCGAGATCCTCTTGCCACTTTTCTCCGTCTTTCGCCCTCTAATTGTCTCCCGACTTTCAATCAGTCTCAGTCTCTGTCTCAATCACTTTCCTTTCCTTTCCTTTCCAAACTCTCCCTCGCATCCAAGAAAAACAAAAGCCACACTTGTCTCCGCTGCTCGATCCTTCCAACACTTCCTCTGTCCCGTCTCGTCACTTACTTTACTTTCTCTCCGTTCCCGTCATAAATTCGCCGCTATATAGTCCTCTCCGGATCTCTTTTAGGTTTTTTTTTCCCTTTTTTGTTTATTTCTCACGATAAAGAAGCTTTCTTGGTTTTCGCTGTTCTATTTCCGCCTTCCTCCTTGTCAGGCTGACAGCCACGTCTTTGGGTCGGCCATTGAATGGCCGATCACTTTCTTGCTCGATCTGAGGGTACCTCTCGCTCTGTACGAAGATCGCCTTTCTTCCCCAGACGCTCCGAGGTCGCCCCTCTCTATCGGTGCTCTTTCCCAGAGCCGACCTTGTGGGGAAGGCATTCATGATGGCTGGGGAAATCTGGAAGTTGAAGTCCATCCATCTGAAAGTTGCCAAGGTTGGGAAACAACAGTATAATTGATTAATATAAATACACCCTATTGAAACCTTATCATGGTTCCTCTTTATTTTTTTAAAAAAAACCTTCAAATTGTGTCTAAAGAGTAATATCTGACCACCTTCTCTTTTTCTTCCTTTCTTAGGAGTCTAAGATTGATCTCTTGGATCGAAAAGAGGATGTGAAAAAGAAGCTTAAGAAGGCTTTTTGCGAGCCAGGGAATGTGGAGAACAATGGGGTCTTGTCCTTCATCAAGCATGTGCTCTTCCCCCTCAGATCAGGTGAGGGTCCCAAGTGGCCAAAGGCAAGAGGGTTGGCACCGGCCTTGGGAGGTAGGCGAAGAAGAAGGAGGAGAAACGGGGAGCTCAGAGACTGTTTTCCTCCTACCCAATTCATGCCTCTCTACCAGCTGAAATAGGAATCCTAAGCAGCGGGGAAAACAGACGGATGTGCCTGGCAGCATTCCAGGATCCTGAAGCTGGGGTGGGGGTGGGGGTGGGGGGTTCTTTACAGTGGAAAAGAAGTCAGTGGGGGGCCAAGCAAGAGATCTCTGTGCGGGAGTCCATCTGCCATGTCGCTAATGCAGTCAAAATCTACCTCCTTGTAATTTGGGCTCTTAGTTTAGTTCTTGCTGTGAGAATAACAGAAATGAAGTATACCAATAGGAGAGAATATTTGCTGTTCAGGGGTGAACTGTGGGGTCCTTGGTGCTCCCTGAGCTTGGTGGTTTTCTTGCAGAATTCATGACCGAACTAGGTAACATCATCAGTGCTGATGAAGTTGCCTAGTTTGGGTCATGAAACTTCTGCAAGAAAAGAAACTCGGCGAGCACCAAGGACCCCACGGAAAGGTGAGTTGTCTTGCTCTCCTAGTGCTTCAGGAAGTGCTGTGACAGGCTAATTGCAGCTCCTCTGTCCAGGCCGAACAGGTTCTTCCCTCCTCCTCCCCCCAAAAAAAATTATTTTCCACTCCACTGTCTGTCTTGGTTCCATTTGTGATTTTGATCTTCATCAAGTGAGCAGCCAGGTGAAGTTTGGCCTAGCTCCCAGGGCTCTGAAATGAACTTTGGACCTGGGTGAAGAACTTGTTTGGCCTGGAGTCAGGTGGGGCAGAGAGTCAGGTGGGCATCAAGTGAAATCTTTGTAGGTCGTTGTGATGCCCAGTATCATCCTACCCAGAAGAATATTTGAGGATGCTGGGTACTAAATGTGGGCTTATGTGTGTGCCTGTGCTCTTGTTTAACAGACATCTTCACTTTTTTGTAGAGTTTGTGATCCTTAGAGATGAGAAGTGGGGAGGCAATAAAACTTACACAAGCTATGGGGATCTCGAGAAGGACTTTGCTCAGCAGGTAATATGTGGAAGGGGTCCAGGGTCAGAAGGGCTGGGACTGCTGGCTTTGGTTTTGCAAACCCCCGTTTCCTCCCCTGCGGTCAGGCAGAAAATTTGTGTAATTTCCGAGCTGTACTTTACTCTCAGGTGTTTGGAGAAAACTTTGTAGAGCTGGACCCAGAGTCACAGAGATGGATGACTTAAAATTATATTTCATCTCCTTTATATACGAAGAATATACGCAAGTCAGATTAATACAAACCCAGATGTTTTCTTATAATTTTCATCAGATTGGTGTAGAACAACATAGGGCTGGTTTGCATATAATAAACTGAAATGCTTTAGAATTCTACCTTATTGGAAATAAGCAGGTAAATTGTGCATATTGCTCAATCTCTCTCTCTAAATAAATCAGGATGAATCCAGTTTATTCAGTTGTAAATCACTCTGTCCCCTTCATGTTCCAATTTCCTATTACAAAAGGTGGGAGAAAGATTGAAACTCTGGAATCTGTTTTTGGACACATAAAAACAGTTCAGTGGAGTGGAGTGTCTACTAATCAAGGCTATCTGTTGAGTTAAAGTTGGGGTTCTTGCAGATTTATGTACTTTGTGTGATAACATCACCACATAAATGACATTATGGAAACAATGTAAATTTGCAGCAAAAAAATGTGGACTGCTGCGCACACAGTCCATTGTATCCAGTTTTTATAAGTTCTCTGTGTCAATATTACTACATTGCAATAAATATAATCCTCGGTTAATAACTGGTCCCTTAGCAACTATTGCAACGAATCTCTCCAGAACTACGTACAGCCAGATTTCAAAGTTCAGACAAGCCTCCCTTCCCCCCCCCCCGCCCCCCCAATCATGTGATTGCATTTTAGGTTTTTGCTAACCAGCTCGCATTTATGACCACTTGCAGTGTCTCATGGTCATAAGACTGTGTTTTTTGGTGGGCTTTGCTAGTTTTCAATGGTTACTTCCAGTTTCCTGTAAAAATGCCCATTGTGGAAAACAGGTTTGCTTAACCACAGCCGTGTTTGCTTAATGGCCGCCACAAAAAAAGTTTGTAAAATTCCAGCTTCAATTATAGTCATAAGTTGAGGACTCTCTGTGAAACTTATAACTAACCATCAGAGTCCTGAACATTCTGCACTGAGCTCCTTGTTGAGTGCAGGGAGTTGAGTATCTGAAGAAGAGCCAGGGAGGGTTCCCTATCTGGCTTACTCAGTCCCAGCAAGCCAGAATTCCAAAGTAGTAGTAGTATGATGAGCTGCGGTAGTGCAGTGGTTAGAGTACAATACTACAGGCTACTTCTGCTGATCACCAGCTCCCAGCAATTTGGCAGTTCAAATCTCACCAGGCTCAAGGTGGACTCAGCTTTTCATCCTTCTGAGGTCAGTAAAATAATGACCCAGATTGTTGGGGGCAATAGGCTGTAAACGCTTAGAGAGGGCTGTAAAGCGGTATATAAGTCTAAGTGCTATTGCTATTATTGCTGAATCAGACAAATACTTTTCTGTGGAACAAATACTCTACTTTTTAAAATCTTCTCTATATTACTATCATTAAGCTGACAACCCGGGTTCAAGACCTATGTGCTATGGGATGGGATGAGCTCCCGTTCCTTGCCTCAGCTCATGCCCAATAGCAGTCCGAAAGCAGGGAAGTGCGATTAGAGTGTTCTGTGCGCCTCGGCGTCTAGTCATGCTGGCCACATGACCACGGAAGTGTCTTCGGACAACACTGGCTCCTTTGGCTAAGTAATAGTGGAGCCTCAGGATCTGAGTGTCTGTCATCCTCAGTTCAGGATGGATTCCCCCCCCCCCTCCCGCCCCTTCAGACCCAGTTTGTAACCTAGGGATTCTCCTGGACTCGTGTCTTCTGCTCAAAGAGCAGCTGTCAGGCATGGCCAGGAGGGATTTTGCACAGCTCCGCTTTGTGCGCCAGCTGCGACCTTTCCTGCATCATGACTCCCTGCGCTCAGTTACTCAAGCCCTGGTCATCTCTCATCTGGACTGCTCCAATGGGCTCTGCGCAGTGCAACTCTTGAAGTCCATTGGGAAGCTTCAGCCGGTGCAAAGGGTCTTTGGCGCCCCTCGGATGGCCCATCTCACACCTCTGCTCCATGAACCGCACTGGCTCCCGGTCTGCTTCCAGGGGCAGTTCAGGCTGTTGCTTCTGACCTTTAAAGCCCTTAATGGCATAATAGGCCCAGGCAACCTGATGAACCACCTCGGCCCCCTAGGACAAGCCCACCCTACTTGTGCTGGCAGAGAACGCCTACACCTACTTCGGATCCTGTCAGTCAAAGAAGTCCGACTAGCGGGATCCAGAAGAAGAGCCTTCTCTGCCACAGCGCCCCCCTGTGGAACATCCTGCCCTCTAAGGCAGGGGTCGGGAACCTATGGCTCGTGAGCCAGATGTGGCTCTTTTGATGACTGCATATGGCTCGCAGCAGGGGTGAAATCCTCCCGGTTCGCCCGGGCCAGTCCTTCGGCGTATAGCCGATGGAAATGGCGGCGGTTGCGGCACGGAGCTTCTCCTGCCCGCTTTCCCGTCCCGGCTGAACACAATCACCGCTTTCCCGTCCCGGCTGACCACAATCATTTGGGTTATTTTTCCCTCTGTGCATGCGCGCGCATGCACAGAGGGAAAAATAACCCAAATGGCGGCGTTCAGCCGGGACAGGGGAGCTAAAAAACGGCCATGGCCACATCCCCGCCGTTCTCCAGCCAAGCGGCTGAAGAAGCCCCAGAGCCCCGCCGCCAACCTGCGTCTCCTGCTGGGAAGGAGCCTCTGTCGCTGTCTCTCGCGGGGTTCCAGCCACCCGACTGAGTCCCTGACCGCGGCACCGGCAGGGTTAATGCGTATGGGAGAGGAGAGAGAGCGCTACCGCCGCCGCTGCTACTTTCACCGCTTCGATATTTCTTTGGTGGGCGCGCGCGGGAGGGACCATGGAGCAGAGGCGCCCGGCAGCTTAAGGCAAGAGGCGGGTGGGAGACGCGGGTAGGAGCCTGTCACCGCCGCCGCCACTTCTGGCATCCCCACGCCTCTCACCCCGCTCGCCGGGTGCCTCTGCTCAGCGGTCCCTCCTGCGGAGGCCCACCAAAGAAATATTGGAGCAGCGCGGCGGCGGCGGTAGCGCGCTCTCTCCTTACCGCCGCCGCTGCACTGCTCCAATATTTCTTTGGTGGGCCTCCGCAGGAGGGACCGCTGAGCAGAGGCACCCGGCGAGCGGGGTGAGAGGCGTGGGGATGCCAGAAGTGGCGGCGGCGGCGACAGGCTCCTACCCGCGTCTCCCACCCGCCTCTTGCCTTAAGCTGCCGGGCGCCTCTGCTCCATGGTCCCTCCCGCGCGCGCCCACCAAAGAAATATCGAAGCGGTGAAAGTGCGGCGGCGGTAGCGCTCTCTCTCCTCTCCCATACACATTAACCCTGCCGGTGCCGCGGTCAGGGACTCAGTCTGGTGGCTGGAACCCCGCGAGAGACAGCGACAGAGGCTCCTTCCCAGCAGGAGACGCAGGTTGGCGGCGGGGCTCCGGGGCTTCTTCAGCAACCCACCCACCTACCTCGCTTGGTGCGGTTCCTCGCACTTGACGTCTTGGAAGAGGGCTGGGCGAGGGAGAAAGGAGCCACGGTGGGGATTGGTTTGCAGAGAGAAAGAAAGAAAGAAAGAAAGAAAGAAAGAAAGAAAGAAAGAAGGAAGAAGAAGAAGAAGAAGAAGAAGAAGAAGAAGAAGAAGAAGAAGAAGAAGAAGAAGAAAGGAAGGAAGAAGAAGAAGAAGAAGAAGAAGAAGAAGAAGAAGAAGAAGAAGAAGAAGAGAAAGAAAGAAAGAAAGAAAGAAAGAAAGAAAGAAAGAAAGAAAGAAAGAAAGAAAGAAAGAATCATTACCAATGCTATGATGGAAATCACCAACTCAAAAGACAAATATCACTTTGGAGCAAGGAAGCTGCTACAGCAGCAACAAATTAAACAGCACAAAGACAGGGATTCTCTCAATATCCCATTGTCCCTATTGACATTTAGTTGAATTCACTTTTAAAATATATTATATGGCTCTCACTGAAATAAATTTCCAAATTTTTTGCTTTCATGGCTCTCTTAGTCAAAAAGGTTCCCGACCCCTGCTCTAAGGCAAGAGCCTAACCCTAACCCTGGCTCTGCTGGTTGGCCTGGGGACCCAGTAGGAGGGAGGGAGGGAGTTCCATGCTGGAGGGGGCTGCTGGGTTGATGGCAGAGTCCACCTGCCCCCCCCCCTTGCTTTCTGCTCTCCACCCGTCCATCTTTTTGGTTGCCATGTTGATGATGTATTCTCATTCTGTTCCTTTGTTATTGTTTATTTTATAGTGCTATTATTTTACTTCTGTCCTGTTTACATGCCTTTCATTTTTCTTCCTTTGTATTATTGTAAGCCACCTAAGTAGCCCTAAGGCAAGACAGGGGCAAATATATTTAACAGATTAAAAAAAATGACTAGCCTTCTGGCGGGGGCCCTTGAATGTGGAGATGCCCATTTCTCTTTTGCCAAGTGACTCCTTCATTGTCGGTGCTGTTCAGAAGGGAGGCAGCCCTACTGAGGATCAGCACACAGAGCGTGTGTTGCTCAGAGAGACGGTGTCCAAGAAAGACTCACGTCTCCTGCTGCTTTGATCTTGTGATCAGGTTGTCCATCCGGGAGACTTGAAGAACTCCATAGAGGTGGCCTTGAATAAGCTCCTGGATCCTATCAGAGAGAAGTTCAGCAGCTCACAAATGAAGAAACTCGCCAGCTGCGCATATCCTGATCCCTCCACAGCAAGTAAGGGCCACGGGAAGGGGGGAGGGGCTGGGCTGCCATGTGCCTGGTGGGCAAGATGCAAGCTGAGGTTGGGGCTTAGAGCCACCTCCCACATTTTCTCTGTTTTTCTTTGCCTTCTCCATTTCTGCTTTGCGCCTGAATGGAACAGCTCACCTGCAGTGCAGAAATTCCTCAGTGAGAAAAGGTGGCTGGCTGGAGCCACACAAGAGCTTCTCCAACAAGCTCCCAGCAGCTCCCTGAGCGGTTGTTAACTGAGCCATTCCTCAACTGGGGATGGACCGGACAACCAGGCCGGTGACACCAGGGAGAAGATCACGGCTGGCTGGATCGAGGCTTTTGCCCCGAGCTAAATTGCTTGCATTTTGCATCTCTGGCCTTTGCTGGCTGGGATTGTATAACATGTGGGATGAGGCTCTTTGGATGCAGCACTCGTAGGGATCAGCCTGTGAACAATAATAAGATGTATTCCATAGCTTGCTTTATTTATTGCTCATTTGAAGTCAGAAAATCAAAAGCAAGAAAGAAAGCATATCAAGGAAAAGCAACTGAGAATAAAAGTGATTTGCATTTATCCTTAATTTTAGATCTTTTTGAAGTTCTTTATTGTGTTCATTTTTCAGACAAAGGTGTCCTCCACTGATCCAAAGAAAGATGTGCTTACAGTTTTGCAATAATAAACTTAGTGGCAACAGGAATTGAATCCATTTATGTATTGTATCAGTGTACAGGTGTTGGGAATAATGTACAATGTACCAACAGCAGGGTTCATCATAGAATATTATTCAGAGGGTTTTTCCCTTTTCCCCCAAAGCTTTTGGTCAAAAGAATGTTTCTACCAAAGTTTGTAAGATGTGCCAGTTTTCTTGCAAACCTTCCAGCTTGCAAGCCAGCAAGGTTACAGATTAAAGTAGCATGCTATAAGAGAGCAAAAATTATATTTTTAAACCTGGCTTTAGTCTTTAGGCATTCTATTAACCCAAGCTTTATGGGAGAGATTAGGAAGTTTGCTAGGACTGTGAAAAGTTGTCATTTAGAAAATGATTCATTTCAATCATTATTTTGCACCAAATCTTTAAATTCTTGAATCAACTAGAATTGGACAACTTGGTAAACTAGAAAAATGTGGGATAGACAGCATCATGGATGGATTTGTAACTGGCTGACAAACCGTACTCAACGAGTAGTCCTTAATGGTACTACATCTGCATGAAGGGAAGTAAACAGTGGGATACCACAAGATTCCATCTTAGGCCCAGGACTCTTCAATATCTTCATCAATGACTTAGATGAATGAATAGAAGGGGAACTCATCAAATTTGCAGATGACACTAAGCTGGCAGGAATAGCCAACACCCCAGAAGACAAGCTCAGGATCCAAAAAGATCTTGACCAACAAAATGAAATTTAATCTGGAGAAAAGCAAGGTTATACTCCTAGGCAGGAAAAACCAAAGGTATAAGTATAGATCAGGCGAAATCTGGCTCAAAACAGTAACTGTGAGAGGGACCTTGGAGTCCTAGTGGATGATCACTTAAACATGAGTCAGCCATGGGCGGCAGAAGCCAAAAAAGCTAATACAATCCTTGGCTGTATAAACAGAGGCATACAATCAAAATCACAAGAAGTATTAGAACCACTTTATAAACCCTTAGTAAGGCTACACCTCCTCTTTCTTTTGTCTGCTATTTACTTGCAGAATCTGCTATGAAAGGCTCCACAAAGAACTCTGACTCTGAGGAAGTCGTCCCGTCCCGAGTGGATCTCCGGGTTGGCAAAGTGCTCAGTGTGAAAAAGGTGAGGTGCTTTTGGTGCCCCCCTTTGTGGGTGCTGTTAGAGTTACGTCTGTCCTACTGGGGGTCCTTGCTTAAAGCCCCTCGGCTGGTCCCTGATGTTCCTGTCTGATGCCTACAGCATCCCGATGCCGATGCTCTATACGTGGAGAAGATTGACCTGGGGGAGGCCGAACCTCGTACAGTGGTCAGTGGTCTGGTGGCGTTTGTGCCCAAGGAAGAGCTGCAGGACAGGCTGGTGGTGCTGGTGTGCAATATGAAGCCCCAGAAGATGCGGGGAGTGGAGTCCCAGGCAATGCTGCTCTGCGCTTTCAGGTTAGCAAAGGAAGAAGTGGGGCAGGGTGGAAGAGCTGGGGCTTAGGTGGTGCCTCTTCCTGGAAGCATCTTGCACATGGCGCTCATGTTCTCCCATGGATGCCTTCTTTCTCCATCACCTTCTCAGTTCTGGAGATCCCTGCCAAGTAGAACCCTTGGACCCCCCAGCAGGCTCCTGTCCTGGAGAACGAGTGTTTGTAGAAGGCTTTGAGAATGGCCAACCGGATGATGAGCTGAAGCCCAAGAAGAAAGTATTTGAGAAGTTGCAGGTAAGCGGAGAAGCTCTGTCTTGGTGCAGGTGTGCCCAGAGTCCTAAGCAGCATCCAGCAACTCAAACAACCCCCCTTGCCCAGGTGTGCTGCGCACCCTAAGGGTGGCTGGAGCAGCTTTTGCAGTAGGGCTTGGGAGCAGTTGGAAGAGCTTGGGCTTCTGCATGGGGCTGCCTATTGCAAATCGGTGCTAATCCATTTCCTGTGGAAGAACAGCCTGCAGATGTCTGCTTTTAAGTGATGCCAAACCCCGTCTCTGAAGAATCTCAGCATTTTATGTGGCCCATTCATCCTTTGCTCCCTTCATAGAGGAGAAGGGAAGTGTAAGAGACGGGAGATGCTGGAAATGCTTAATGGCATTATTTCTAGTTCTGGAAAAAGGACAGTGAGGTTGGATGTCTTGATCCATTCTTGATGGATGTTCAATGGCAGATTGAACAAATAATTAGGTTAAATATTGGAGGTAACAATAGTAACTGTGAGAGGGATCCAGGAGTCCTAGTGGACACTCACTTACGTATGAGCCAGCGGTGCTGCAGCTGCCAAAAAAGTCAACACAGTCCTAGGATGCATCAACAGAGAGAGAGAATCAAGATCAGGTGAAGTGTTAGCACCGCTTTATATTGCACTTGTAAGATTACAATTGGAATATTGCATCCAGGTTTGGTCCCCACAATATAACAAAAGATGTTGAGACCCTGGAAAGTGTGCAGAGAAGAGCAACAAAGATGATGAGGGGCTGGAAGCTAAGCTGTACAATAAATGGTTAAGGGAACTAGGTGTGTCTACCAAACAAAGAGAAAGATTAAGGGTGACATGATAACTGTCTTCCAGTTCTTGAGGAGAGTCACAGAGAAGAGGGGGTCGACTTATTCTCCAAGGCACCTGAAGGCAGGACAGGAAGCAATGGGTGGAAGCTGGTCAGAGGGAGATCCAACCTGGAACTCAGGAGAAATTTCCTGACCTGAGAGCCATTAATCGGTGGGAAAGCTTGCCTCCTGGAGTTGTGGGTGCTCCATCGCTGGAGGTCTTCAAGAAAAGATTGGACTGTTCATTTCTCTGGGCTAGAATAAGGTGTCCTGCCTTGGGCAGGGGTTTCAACTAGAAGACCTCCAAGATCCCTTCCAGTCCTAGGATTACGTGATTATATATATATATATATTCACACCATGGTAGGTCATAATGTTCTTTGCTGATTCTTTACTTAGGGAAATTTATAAAAGTGTGAATCAGAATAGCTGCATACATCACACCAACTTAGGAGGCCTCTCTGGCTTAATGTGGCCTCTGGAGTCCTTCCAGCAGCTGCCATCAATATGCAGCTTTAATGTAATTGTAGAAGAGAAGGAAGATGACCTTGACGAAGTTATCCACTGCCAAGGCAACAAACGCGAAACAATTTAAGTCCACAACAGATGAATATTTGGAAGAAGGTCAGACAGACACTAAACAAAGTTATTTTGAGTTTCTTTCTCACAGCTGCTTAAATCTCTGGGCCGCAGTCGCTTCTCCATGCCCCTCCTTAAATGGCTCTTTCCTGCCTTCCCCAGGATCGCCTGGAATTCTTTGGCGCATTTCTGCAATTGATTTTCCCCAAAAGTTGGGCCAAGACAGGCCCACTCGCCCCCATCACTCAATGGGCTTCGAAAGCCGAGGGGGACCTTGAGCTTAATCCTCCCATCCTAACCAAACGGTACACCACCCACATGTTGCAACTTGGGGCTTTTGCAAGGACAGGCTGCCTATACGATGGCCGGCCCCTGTGCTGCTGTTGCCCGGTCCTCTTCAGGCCTCTCCTCCCCAGCACAGCAGAGGGTGGCTACAAAGGCTGAGCAGAGGCAGCCAGGTGTGGTGGGGAGTGTTCCTCTGTGAGAATAAGCAGCCTAAAGAAGATAGAAGGAGACTCTTCTCCAGCAGGAGACCCAGCAGGAACAGGTGGTGTAGTAGCAATGGAAAAGTGTGGAGTAGAGAGCAGTGAGTACTAGCCTGTGGGTGCTTGTGTGTGTGTTGCCTAGGGACCTCTGTTGTTGTGTTGGATTTTTTATTCCGGAGCCCACTGACTTGGTAAAAGACCCAGGTAGGTCTGTAGAGATTCTCAGTCATCCAGGTCATGATTGTCCCAAAGGTGCTTTTTCAGGAGGCAACTGGACTTTATGTTTTTTCTTTGAAGACTTCTAGCTTCTCATCCAAGAAGCTTCTTCAGCTCTGACAGGACAATGGGGAATGGAAGGATTGATAGTCCTCCAAGTGCTTCAACGACCCTCTAAAAGGATGCAAAGGAATAGAAATCCTTCCATTCCCCACTATCCTGTCAGAGCTGAAGAAGCTTCTTGGATGAGAAGTGAAACGTCTTCAAAAGAAAAAACAAGAAAGTCCAGTTGCCTCCTGAAAAAGCACCTTTGGGGCGACCCAGGTAGCTCCGGACCTTTTAAGCAAAGATGCTTAGGAACAGTCAGTCTTTGATGTTGAGCCTGGCGCTACCTTCTCTTTTTCTCCCCAGGCCGACCTCCAGATTTCTGAGGACTTTGTGGCCCAGTGGAAGGGGAAGAATCTCATGACTGCTCTGGGGAACCTGACGTGCAAATCTCTGAAAGGGGGCAGCATCCGCTAGAGCCCCAGCCTGCCCCTCTCCTGAACCCCACCCCACCCATTTCCTGCCCATCTCTCTTCCTCTGTGCTTCCATCAGTGATCTTCGTGCAGCTGCACTTGACCCAAGAAATCACGAACTGGCTGGGCCTCCGGACTTCTGTCCAATGGGGAAGGAACACGGGGCCCTGGAGTCCTCCTCTCCCAGCGCGACCGAGGTCTGTCTGCGTTGCAGGCGAAAGAGGCGGTTGCTTCCCCTCACTGACTGGTGAAGGTGACCAAAGCTGCTTCTTGTCAAATCCGGCAGAACGAGACCCCCAAACCCCCCCCCCCCTGAGACTGATCTTCCCTCTGCGGGCAGCTGCTTCCCCCAAACGGCCACAGCAGCCTTCCATTGGGCTGACGGGGGAGGCCTCTGCTGCTTCTCCTCTGCTGCTTCCGTTGAGTTCGGATCTGGAGTAGGGAAGAAGAGCTCCCTCGGAGGAGCAGACCAGTTAGGCCTCCTGTCATGAAATATTGTCATGTTTGCATCGAAATACAGTGCTCCCTTTTCAGGTGAACTGGTCGGGCCTTGGCTTGTTCTGTAAACCTGGTTGCCAGACCTGGGCACCCCTGGGTGTAAATGATTAGTGGTGCTCCAGAAATTAAAACTCAATTCGGTTTCTGGGCAAAAGGAAAGGATTTTGTTTCTTCTAGAAAGTTTGCACAAACCATATTAAGAAAATAATTTTGTTAGGCCACACAAGGTCAAATCCAGAAATAAGCTGCAAGCAGTTTGCAGAAACAGGCAGGCCAAAGGCCTGAATATTTGGGACCCGGCACCAGTGATACTTAAAGCATTTGAATACCGGTAGTCTTCAACTTACGACTCTAATAGGACCTGCCCATCATTTGCAAACCATGACAGTTGTAACCCGGTTACTTTGTTTTGCAACACCGGTTTTCAACAAAAACTACTTAATTGCAGTCATGTGACTGCGGGACAACACATGGCAATAAATGTGGGCTAGTTGCCAGGTACCTGAAATGCGGTCACATGGCCATGGGGGAGGGTTGTTGGAATTGGATTATAAGTACCTTGGGGCGGCGGGGGGGGGGGGAATCTCTTGTAGCTTTGAATGGCCACTAAGCGGCTGGTCATAAGTCGAGGACTACCTGTAGCTTGGTATAAGCTTCCCTTTTTGTGGAAAGCAATGCTATCCACAGCTGGGAAGGTGAGTAAGACAGGGAAGAAAGTTGAAGCCATAAGAGAGGGGAGTTTATGCCCACCTGTTCGCCTCACTGCTGTTTTCTGCCTGTGCAGCGGGCCTTGCTTTCACCCCTCACACGCACCAATTTGATCCATTCCATAACCCACTTTACTGGCTCACTTCTTTATACCCACAAGCAGGTAAATGCTCTGGCGCTCCCAACACCTGTAAAAAGGTGTTCATCCCTCTCTGCCTACTCATCCTAAGAGAAAGGCTGTCACTTCAGGGGGGAGGAGCAGCCTCAGCAAGCTGCAGTCTCTGCCCTTGCAGGCCACCCCCCTAGTTTAGCCCACCCCCGGTTTCACTCTACACGCGTGGCCTTGCCATTTTTCTAGAGCTTCTGCCACCTCGGCCTGCAGCAAATCCTTTCTAGTGTACTGGAGTGGCTAGATGCCCATAGCCTAGATTGGCCCTTTAGCCAGGCCCACCTTGCATGCTGCCGTCTCTGCCAACGCACTGGTCAGTTTGGGCATTTTTGGACAGGGCTGCAAGCACCTTTTACCTCCTTATGCTAAAATATTTTCCTGGCAGACCAACCTTCTGCTGTCCACATTCTGCCACTAAGAACAGTCCAGCGCAGGGGTGTCAAACTCGAGGCCCGCAGGCCACATCCGGCCTGCAGGGTGCTTAATTCTGGCCTATGGAGCAGCCATGGAAACAGTGAAGGACCGGCCCACAGTGCCTCTGCCAGCAAAAATGGAACCCGGGGAGGCCGTGTCCCCCACCCGCTCCATTTTCGCTGGTAGAGGCCTTCAGGAGGCCCTCATCATCCAGGCTAAAAATGGGGCACATGTGCCCCCCCCCCGCTCTCTTTTCAGTGGCAGAAGGTTAGCAAAAAACAAAAGGAGAAATGTTTCCCCTTTGCATTTGAGCATCGAAGAAGGGACAGGAAAGGAGAAAGGGGAAGAAAAAAGGAAAGAGAACAAGGAAGGAAAAAGAAAGGGGAAGGAAGAAGGGAGGAAGGAAAGTCCTGCCTTGGCACTTGGCCACCAGCAGAGGACAAGGGTTTGGCGCTCCCTGGTCTCACCTTCCTCAGCTGGAGACACTGGATCCCCCAGCCCAGGCCATCACAGGTGCCCCCCCCAACATGAATGATGTCGAACTGGCCATGCCCATCCCAGCCACGCCCCCCCCCAGGTCAAAGACAACCCTGATGCAGCTGAAATAGAGTTTGACACCCCTGGTCTAGCCGGATACAGCTGTGGAAGCTGCATATTAAAAAGAAAGGCTCAAAGCTTTTGAACCGTGATTTGAAAATCGTTTGGACTGCTCTGTTCTGCTCTGCAGCGGTTACTCTTAGAGAAGCTTCCTCAACTTTCAACTGGGTCGACTTCAATTCCCAGCATTCCACAGCCAGCACATCCTAGAGTAATTTAGGCTGCTGTGTCCTATGAGGGGATACTTAGCAAGTCAAAGGTGAAAGTGTGTGCTGTGGGTGGGTGGGATGCTCAGTCGAAGGAGAAGACCCTGGCTGAGGTGAATGGCTGGAGAGGATACCAGGAAACCCAGAGTGCTCCCTTCGGACTCTTACTCGGCATTTATCCAGAGCAGAGGTGGGTTCCTCCCAGTTCTAAAGAACCGGCAGTAACTTGGCAGCCTGGGTCACTAGAACCGGCAGCAACCCAGGCCTGCGATACCCCCGAGCCGGTTCTCCCGATGGTGCCATAGGTGCCGCCATCTCGTTTTTAGCTTCTGCACGTTTAAAGTACTGCGCTTGCGTACCCACACGGTGCACCCCTAAGTGAACAGGCAGCGGGAGAAACCAAAACCCACCCCTGATCCAGAGACACCAGGAGTTGAGACTGAGCCAATGGTACACAATCCTATCATTTTGAGGAAATGCAGAGCTTTCTTGTTAATCTCGAACTGGCATAAACCTCGAGTTTTTAGTATGTTAGGATAAACTATATTCACTCTGTTAAGTAACTCCAGAGTGGCTGTGCTCCCTAACTATCGGAGCCAGAACACATGGCTCTTTTTGTACAGGTAGTCCTCAACTTACGACCACAGCTGAGCCCAAAATTTCTGTTGCTAAGCAACAGTTAAGTGAATTTTGCCTCATTTTACAACCTTTCTTGCCATAGCGGTTAAGTAGATCACTGCACTTAAGTTAGTAGCACGGTTGTTAAGTGGATCTGGCTTCCCCACTGACCTTGCCGGTCAGGACACTGCAACTGTCATAAATGTGAGTCAGTTGCCAAGTGCCTGAACTTTGATTACATGACCACGGGGATGCCGCAAATCATGTGAGAGTAATAAATCCCTTTTTTTCAGTGCTGTTGTGATTTCGAAGTCAGTAGAATGAACTATTTGTAAGTCGAGGACTGGCCACCCTGAGGCCGTTTCCATTTCCTTCCAGGTGAAGGGACACCGCCTGCTGCTGTCCCTTTGTCCTTGCCGCCTTCTTGGGAGGGAGGGACTGGCCGAAGGTCACCCAGGCAGGGCTGGAACTCCAGCTCTCTCCTGGTTTTCAGGGCCTGAACTCTGCCTTTGCTGATGCAACCATTAAATTAAGCAAACCCACATCGGGAGTGCTTATTCAGAGGTGGAAATGCTGAAGTCTGTGACCTGCGCTTGGCACTGGACAGGTATTTTAACCCACGTTTCCATCTATACAAAAGTTGACATAATCAGTCATTAGAGGTTTTGCCATGATGGGTAATACTTTGCAGCCAATCTGTTGAAACAGCAGGATTATGCTGTTTGGAATCCCCTTAGCCATTCATTCTTTCATAATGTCGCCCTTCTCAAAAAAGACATCAGTCGGGGCTTGTGTGGGGCCCCCAGATCAGGCTGAGGTTTGGGGCAGAAGGGCCCTTTGCAAACATGTTAACCTTTAAAATCAAACCCCCCCATTGTCTCCATTTTGGGGAGTTTCTAAGCAGCAAGATGGCTGTCTTGAGCCTTTGAAATTAAGACAGCTATTCCACCTCCCTATTTAGTTAAAATAACCATTGTTCAGAAGAGACAACGAACTGAGATTCTGTACGCTCTGGTGTCCTTCAAAGGGGCTGGAAGGAAATTTGCCAGGCCTGGGGGGGGCACTTGAGCCCATTTCTCCAGCCGGGCCCCTCCAATAGCCTTTGGTGGGGGAGGGGAAGTGTGCAAAAAGTCCCAACCACCCAACTTGGCTCCTGCCCTTCTGCAGGTGTTGCACATACAATGGGTTTTTAAAAGAGCAGCATTTGTACCATAATGCCCGCCATCTTGACTTTTTTGACCTCCCCTCCCACAGCCTTGCAACCTGATGGTGCTTGCATCTCATGGCCCTTGGCACCCACTCTTCCTTTCTCCCCATTCGGGGCACCCAACATGCCCTTCCTCTCCTCCTCATATCACAGGAAAGGAGAGTCGGCAAGCAAGCTTTTAATCAGTCATTTTACAAATGCACATCAATCTTTTTTAAAGCAGAATTGACCATTAAAAAAAAAAGCAACCCATCCCTTTCCCCACTGCAGTGGAAATCAAATCAACAGACTCCAAGCTTTTCCAAGGTGTAGAGAGCGGCTCCGGCTGTCCAAGAACAGAAAAAGCAAAGCCAAAGGGGGGGGGGATTGTGTGGGAGAGAGACAAAACCAGGCAGAGGTTTTTGGTCTCCTTTGGTTGTGAGCCCCTCCCCTGCTGGCTCTCCAGAGAGCAGCCAAAGGCAAGATGGTGCTGCGACCACCATCTCCATCTTTCTCCCCTCTGCTCTTGGCATGTCGGCCGAAGGAGAGCCCCCCGGATTTGCACCAGCAGCATCCGGCTGGACTTCTGGTGCAAACTTAAAACCCTGACCTCCTTGAGGATGGTGGCAAGCCTCCCAGTGTGCCCCGGGGCTGAGGGCCTGGGGGGGCATTTGCCACTGCAGGCACGTGTGGTTGTTTGGGAAGGAAGGGGGGCACTGGTTTGGGCACCCCCTTCGCCCTTTTGCAGAGGGTCCCTCTGAGTCAGCACCATTTGCTAAGATCTCAGCCGACCAGGTCGATTCTTGATGCAGATAATCGTTACTTAGAACAGTTAACTATGCCCAGCCCTATTCTTGCACTTCTGGCAGGAGGCCACAAAACCACCCTGGTCCACAGCTGCGTCTGCCGAGCTCTCCCTAACTCCCATCCTCCCCAGCCAGTATGGCTAGACCATGGGCATTGCAAATGATCTGGACACTGGAGGGGCCCCGGGATGTCAGAGGCTGCCCTCACCGTGTTCTGGTCCTCTATGAGGAGCTACTGCTAGCCATGCCTGGTGGGGCAGAGAAGAGCCCAAGAAGACTGCAGACCTTCCTGGCCGGATCAGGACACCCGGAGTCATACACACACACACACACACACATCGAGTGTTTCTGCATCCAGGCTTCCCCTTCAGTCTGGATGGAATTTGCCCCCACCCCCACCCCAGCTTCTAGCAAGAGCTGCTTCTCTACACGCCAAGCCCCAGCCACTCCACAGAAGGCTGTGTAAATCAGATCCAATGACTCTGCATCTCTGTGCCCACTGGTAAGGGAGGGGCAAATTCACCACAAATAAAACCCAAGTGGAGGCGCCCTGTGACATTATCACTTGGATTTCTTGGTGGGAGGGGGAGAAGGAAAGTCTGGCCTAAAGTGGCCCCCCACCCAGTTTTCCAGTGGATCCTCTGTCCTCATGACCGGAGACTGGAATGCTTTGGTGCAAAATGCAGTGGTTTTTTTGTTCTTTTGGCAGTGGAGAGCTATATTCTAGACAGTTGCCCGTGCCTGCCAAGCCTCAACGGTGTGCCTCAATTGTGCCAGGTGCCTGCTAACTCCTCATGTGCCAGCTCTGAGATTCTCCCACTCCCATGGGGGGCTTCCTAAGGCAGCATTGACGGCACAGGTGGAGAGAGACTGGGGAAAAGTCATGTCTTTTGGTGGCTGCACCGTCTTCCAGGCTGCCATTTGTGCTTTAGCCGGTGTGGGCAAGGGGGGGATCCCTACAGGCACCCCCTACCCGGAATCAGCCATTTACAACAGCCAGAATCTGCCCACAGGAGTCCAGAGCAAAACTACCAGCAGGGCCTCTTCTTGGACCCGGCACCATCCAGGAAGACTCAGCAGGAATTTCCCGCAATGGCCGTCGTCCTCGGATCCCACTGTGATCTGAGAAAGTGCTTCCATGCCACACGGGTGTGCAAGCGCAGGCCATTTTCTCTCCTCCACTCCGCAAATGCACACTGAACAGCAACGACAATGCAACCCATTAAAAAGGCATCTTCGGGGGGGGGGAAGGGGGGGACTGCAACAAGCTGATCCGGTTTTGACCATCTTCCCTGCAGATACCGAGTTGTCCTCATGCTACCTTAAGCTGTTTTCTCACACCAAACTGGGGAGGGGGGGAGGAATTCAACATCACCAAACCAAGCAGGACCAACGCAAGGTTTGAGTCCCAGGAGAGACGGGAGGGTGGAAAGGGATGTGCCCCTTTGTCCCCAGGTTTAAAAGAGCCGCATTGCTGAGGACATCCAAGCCAATCCCGCTGTTGCATAAATATCAAGGCCACGGGAGACGAAGGTGTTGTTTTCTTCGGTGCCACCATCAAAGCTTCTCTTCTGGCCCCAAGAGGTCCCTGAGAATATTTTTCTTTTTAAGTCCCTGTATCTTACGGGCAAATGCACCTCGCCAGGTCACACCACCTCCTCTTTTGCTCCTGCAACGAGAGAGTCGGGTTACTTGCATTTCCCGGAAATAGCATGAGATTTTGCAGCAGAGTTCACGAGCCTTGAACCAAGCCTGCCCCCTCCCAAGTTTTGCTACTGTTATTATTATTGATTGCCATAGCTGCCCATCTCGCGTAAAACAAGGACAGGCCTGGCAGCTGGTGGGGACCAGGGCAGGGGCCGGGATGGCTCAGACCAGATGGCAGTTGTGGTACCTGCAAGGAGCTTTAGGCTCCTCTGAAAATAAGGAAGGGATCCCCTCTGGAACCTCTGCAATGGGCAGGAAAGTCAACCAAACCACCCAGGAGAGGTTGCTGTCTTGAGATGGAAAACCCACCGCCTCCCCAGGCAGCTGTTCCACTGTTTTACGGATTTTATCATCTGGAAGATTTTTCTGATACAGGGAGTCCCTACTTCATGATGGCAATGGAGACTGACATTTCCATCTCTAAGCAAGCTGGTCATAAAGCACAACCTTGTGTGATCAGGCTTAAGTGACGGCAGTTCAGGCAGTCCCCAATTACTGTCACAACTTGAGACTTCCTGTCCGCTCCTCCATTAACTTTGCTTGGGGAAGGTTGCAAAAAGCGATTGCATTGCTGCAGGACACTGCAACCGTCAGAACTCAGAGGACCGGTTGTAGGGACCACTTGCTCAGCGCCATCGCAAGTTTGAACCACCTGTATTGAAATAAAGTCTAAGAGCTGCAACTTGCTACTCATGATCTAACTGTGAGAGGGACCTTGGAGTCCCAGTGGACGATCACTTAAACATGAGCCAGCTGTGGGCGGCAGCTGCCAAAAAAGCTAATTCGATCCTTGGTTGTATAAACACAGGCATAGAATCAAAATCATGTGACGTATTAGCACCACTTTATAAAGTCTTAGTAAGGCCACACCTGGAATACTGCATCCAGTTTTGGTCACCGCATTACAAAAAAGGTGATAAAGCCTTTGGAAAAAGTGCAAAGAGGAGCAACTAAGATGATCGAAGGCCTGGAGTCTAAAACATATGAAGAATGGTTGCTGGATTTGGGTTTGGCTAGTCTAGAGAAAAGAAGAACTAAGGGTGACATGATAGCAGTCTTCCAGTATTTGAGGGGCTGCCACCAAGAAGAGGGGGTCAAATTATATTCCAAATTACCAGGATAAGAAACAATGGCTGGAAATGAATCAAGGAGAGAAGCAACCTGGAATTTAGGGAAAACTTTCTGACAGTGAGGACAATTAACCAGTGGAACAGCTTGCCTCCAGAAGTTGTGGGTGCTTCATCCTTGGAGATTTTTTTTAAAAGACGGGACAGCCACTTGTCTGACCCCCAAGGTCCCTTCCAGCTCTATTCTGATTCGGATTTCTGTGGCCATGGGGAAAAAATCTTGACCCTATGAGCCCCATTCATGGGACCTGGATGCCGACCTCAGTCTGTGTCTAAAAGTGTTTTGGCTACTGCGCTAAGCCCCAAAGTGGCTTCTTTGGGCTACATGTGAACTTCTGTCCTTATGGCCAAGCAGGCATACCATGCTTCGGCCAAGCCAGAGTGTGGCAGGGCATGTGGGACTCTGACGTCATGGGGAGGGACAAGATGTGGCTGCGGAACCATCTGCTTGCCCTCTTTTGACAGCCAGTTTTGGTGGTTCTTGGTCTGGATGTCCCGGCAGTCCACTTGCCTTCCTGACTGACAGGTGACCTCCTACTTGGTCTCTTCCCTCTAGCCAGACCCCAACCTGACACTGCAGGGGTCTGAATTGGGGGGGGGGGGCGACTCCTATGATGCATTACAGACAAACCCACATATTTTCTTGGCAGCAACAGGGCTTGCCACTGCCTTATTCTGGGATGTTTTCCCAACCAACTTACACTCTTGGCAACTCTTGATGGCATCTTCTCCAAATTATGAGGAGGTTCCACTGGGCTTCCCAAGTCCTCTTTGGCAGGGAGTTTCAAGGGATGTAAAGTCTCCAATTGGACAAGTGACAGGAAAACCTTTGAGGAGACCCTCCTGGGCGTGAGAGGGTTCCTGTCCCCTCTAGGCAGCCCATGGGCAGCACAAAATGACTTGTGATGGTGCCGGAGTAGACACTGCCCACCTCCAGGGCCATTTCAACAGAAAGGGAGGAAATGCCACTCCCCCAAACACTGGCATGCCCTGAAGCAACGGCAGCCAGCTCCCAAATCCCAGGAGCAGCTGGATCAAAGTTGGCAGGAGAACTGCCACCTAAACCCCGAGGCCAGCTTAAGAACCAGAAGTCCCACTACTGCAAACCCGTCCAGCCCCTGGGACTTCCTGCTCCCCCAAACCCCCCTCCCCCTCCCCTGCAACAGGAAGGGCACCCCATGGGATCATGGGTCTCCCACCCGCTCACCTTGTGCTCTGGGACTCCTCCGCAACTGGTCTTCCAGCGCAGATGGGGGGCTGCCATTGCCAGACTCCATGGGAGGGCTCGGGTTTTCAGAGCCCACCTTCTTAGTCCGCTCCTCGACTGCTGGGTCCTCGGCTCCGGAGGACTTTGGGCTTTGGGGGGAGAGCCTGCGCCCCAGCCCAAGAGAAGGCTTCTTGGCAATAGGAGGGGGGATCCTCTGGGGCTTGGGGGCCTTGGCCAAGCCCTGTGGATGCAGCCCTGGGGCCGCCGTGGATCGCTGGCTGGAGACGGTCATCAATTCGGCCACCAAGTTTTTTTGCAGGCTGGCCTGGGCTTCCGACGAGGATGCCGTCTCGATGACCAGCTTTTTGGGGCTCTTGGCAAAGATGAAGCTGGCGGTGGAGGCGGGGGATTTGTGGAGTGGGGACACTGGGCCATTGCTAGCTGGGGTGCTTGGCAGCGCCACCCGGCTCCCGGTCTTCCTCTCGCCCATTCCGAGACTCATGGCTTCCCTGGAAGTTAAGGTGGAGGCCTTGAGGCGCACAGCCTCATGCAGGGGGTTGAGCCCCTCTTTCGAAGCAGGCTGTGTCCCCCTCAAGGACAGGGACTTGCGGAGAGGCTTCTGAGGGGCCGAGGGGCCAGTCTTCCCATCTGCAGCCACGTTTGCTCTGCTGGACTCTGTGGAGGTCATGGACGCCCTGGCTGGACTGATCCCGGGGCCGTGGGCCTCCACGTCAACTGAGCGCAGGCGGACCATCTGCAGCAGCGATGGCGTAACGATGGGCAGGCTGGCATCCTCCTTGGGCACCGAGGTGGACTTGCTGCGCATGGCAGGCTCCTTCTTGAGGTCAGGATGGGAGCTGGTGGGTGGGTTCTTAATCTGGGGGGACAGACTGGAGGGCACTGCAACCCCTGAGGCGGTGAGGTGCCTGGAGCCCAGCTGAGACCCGGACAGTTCTCTGCTTGGAGAGACTTTGGGAAGTGGAAACGGCTCTGCGCTTGGGGCCGGCAGGGGCAGAATTCCTGGCTGCAGGGAGTTTGTGGACACCACTGTGGGAAAGGAGGGAGGCGTTCCGTCTCCCTGCCCTGCAGGGGTGGCTGTTTGGGGCTCCGGAGGGGCCTCTGCACTCCCTGAGTCCAAAGAGGGGACTTCCCCAGGCTCCGTCTGCAAGAGCGGGGGAGGCAGCAGGAAGCAGGCCTCGTCTGGTGGAGGGAAATCAGCCATGGAGAGATCCTGCTCGTCCTGCAGGGGCGGGGGCGGAGGGAGCCATAACTGATCTGTGGAAGCCCCCACCTCAGCCTCGGAGGGAACCAGCACAGGGTCCTCAGCACTCGGCTCCGCTTTCTTCACAGGGGGTGGAGGGGGATGGTAGGCTGGCGGAGGGGATGGTGGGGGTGAGCCCTCCTTGTTGAGAGGGATGGGCTGCTGGGGGGCTGGGCTGCTGGGGGGCAAGGCAGCCACTGTCCCGTCCTTGCTCTTTGGATCGGTGGGGGGTGGGGAGAAGGGAGCTGGGACCTTCGGATGCGGAGGGATAACAAAGCGGTCCACATAACGTGGGGAAGCAGGAGAGGAGTCTGGGAGGGAGCCGGGGGTGGGTGGGGCCGTCCCTTCAGGGGGCACAGGGTCAGAGGCCGAGGAGGAGAGGGAGGTCAGGGAGGAGGAGGAGAGCGAGGGTCCCGGGGACTGCAGGGAGCAGACGCGCTCCGGCTTCCTCGGTTGCAGCCTCTTCTTTCCCGGGGACATGGTGTGAGGGAGGGGGCTTTTGGGGTGCAGCGTGGGCGTGCCGCTCTGGCTGGAGTAGCCACTCGATGGAGACATGGTGCGGCCAAAGCGGTGGGGAGAGCCAGGCTCCTGGGCCTCACTCCTGTCGGCCTCCCGCAGTTGGCTGACCCTCCCTGGGCTCCGGGGAGAGATGTCCGGCGAGCAGGCCAGGCTGCTGGTCCCGCCTGGGCGGATGGGGGAGAAGACATCATCCTCGTTGGTCAGGCTGGGGAACTGGGTGCCTTCCCGGTGGGGCCTCCGCTCCGGCTTGGGAGGCAGCCCCATTCCTCGGGGCGCCCCTTCCATCTGCTGAGCCTTCTGGTGCAAGGAATAGGTCCTCCGGGGGGGCAAGGGGGCCACCTTCATCTTCCGAAGCGAGACACTCCGGGTTGAGGAGCGGTCACTGCGCACACTTGCATCATCTGAGCCCTCGGCCACACTGCTGGTGCTGTAAGCGGGTGAGGCTCGGCCGCTGCTCCCTCCTGGCCCCACCCCCAGCAGGCTGGGAGAGGCCGGGGAGGCCCTGGCTTGTCTGGAACTGGCAGGGCTGGAAGGACCAAGCCAGTCAGGCCTGCCTGTGGGGGGGTCCCTGCCGCTCAGCCCTGCCTCGTCCTTCTGGCCGCTGGGGCCCCCGTGGGAGGAGATGGTGGACGCGTTGGAGACGATGGTCTCCGTGGACTGCGAGTGGCTCCAGTTGTCGCTGGAGGAGGAGTGCTCACGGCTGCGGGGGGTGGCGGGGAAGTGACCTATGGAGCGCACCGAGAGGGCCGGGCTGGCAGAGGCCAGGCTGCAGCGGCTGAGGGTGCGCACCTGGTTGCGGGACAGAGCAATGACATCCACCATGGGCGGCAAGATGGCGTTGGGAATAATCTTCGAGAGGTAGGTGCCCTGTGGCGAGATGGACATGACTGGGCTCAGCAGCTCGGGAGAACTGGGCTGGGTGGTCATCCAGGGAACAGCCAGGGACTTGGGCCTGGCCACAGGAGACACTTTGGCCGCCGTCTTGTGGCCCAGCACCGAGTCATCGTAGTAGACGCGGCTGATGTGCTGCTGAAGGGCGTGGGCCTCGAGAGTCTGGAGGGAGATGCGGGCCCCCCGCTCAGGAAGGGCGGTGGCTAGAGGCTTCCCATCGATGGTGGGGATCTGGATGGCAGGGCCGGGCAACTGGCTGCCATTCACCAAGGGCTGTGGGGCCGGGCTGGCTCTGATGGCAATGCTGCCAGGACGTTTCGTGGAGTCACGCCCGTTGCTCAGGCCTGTGGGCAGAAAGACAAATGGGTACCAATGCAAGACAGAACTGAGGAAGCAACAACTGGGCCGAGGCTGGACCCCACCCCCATCCCAGAAACATAGGAGGGACCCACATCAGTTCCAAGATCACAGCTGGTCTTGGCTTGGCATAGCAAGAGCATTTGGACTGCTTTACGGCCTTCTCTAAGCGGTTTACAATGTCAGCCTATTGCCCTCAACAATCTGGGTTCTCATTTGACTGATCTCAGAAGGAGGGAAGGCTGAGTCAACCTTGAGCCAGTCAGGATCGAACTACTGGTAGTGGAATGCAGAGTTAGCTTGCAATACTGCATTCTAACCACTGCTCCACCACAGCTGTACGCATGTTGCATAAACCCAGCCAGAATAGTTGGCAGCTGTGCTTTTGACTTTGGCTCAGTGTGAATCCAGCCCTGGTTATGCACAACTGAGCCCAAAGGGGAACTCAATCTCCGGAACATCTCCATCCTTCCAGGAGTGCCCGCCATAATGCGAAGATGAACATATCCTCAGGGCCAGCAAATTGCCTGGTCCACACAACGCACTGAACCCAAGGGCTGTTTGGTGACCTTATTCCCAAGACTGCAGCATGAAACGATGGCCTAGTTCATATCATATGCTTAGAAAGGGTTTCCATGACAAGGTGAGCCACAGACTGCTCAGCCCCAATTTAGTTGTGCCAAGCATTCTCTGTGCAAAGCCCCCTGCCCCCCCCCGGCGCCTGTTCTGGCCATGCAACCACCCTCCCCCTCTTGGCTAATCCGAGAGGAGAGGGCATCCTGCGGGGGGGGGGGTTGCCCACTCTGAGGGGCCCTTGGAAAAGATCCAGTCCAAACCATCAAGGGGGCAGGGGAGGATCAAACATCTTACGGGAACGCCAAGGAGGAAAAATGCCCACAAAATGGGGTTGACATTCAGGCTTGCCTTAAAGAAGAATCTGGATCAAAAAACCTGCTGCAGCTCAAGCCAAATGCAATTCCGCAGGAGGACAAGTCCAGAATTTTCCATTGTAGGAGAAGGTTTTGCTTTCGTTTTGGAATTTATATTCTGCGATGCAGAGAACTTCTTCCAAATGAATGAAGCTTAAAGCAGCGTCTACTCTAATGGCCAGTAAGGAAACGCTGCACGCCTTCAACACCAGCGAAAATGGCAGCGTCTGTTAGGTCTCCCAAGCAGCCCAGATTCGGGCCCTGCTCAACAGCACTCAGCTCCAACTTCGGGGAGACGCTGCCTGGCACAAGGGGGGCTCCCCAGAAAAAATGCCTGAGCCACCAACTCGGAGGCAGACTGGTTAAAGCTGCTTCCCCTCCGTACGGCTACAAGTAGTCCTGGACTTACGATGGGTCACTTAGCAAACAGTCAAAGTTACGACAGAGCTTCCCGGGTACTCACGACCTGATTCTGAAGTTCTGACGGCCACCTGCACCCACCCCAAAGTCACATGACCGTGTTTGGCGCACTTGGCAACCGGCCTGCCCTTATAGCCCTTAGCATCATCCCTTGCACACTGCATTTTAAGGTCTTTTTTTGCCAAAAGTGGCATTTACTTCTGGTTTTTAGCAAAACTGGTCCATAGTGAACAACTGGTTTGCTTAACAGCAGCCATAAAAAAGGCTGGTCACCTTGGCGACCTGCTTTATGATTGTCATGACTTATGTCTGTAACAGGCAGGCCCCATTGTGGTCCTAAGCTGAGGACTGCCTGTAATTCCACCCCCACCCCACGGGCTCTGTTGCAATCCCTGCTCCCTCTGAGACTCAAGGGGGCAGATCCCTCCCCAGAGCCTCAGCTAAGCGAGCAGTTCGGGCCCCTGGATCGTCCGGTTCCCTTCTCTGCCGTTCCTGCGCCTGAGCGCTCCGGGAGGGTTGGGGAGCTTCTTCTCCAACCTCCCCCAACCAGGATCCAGCTTGCCCAGGGAAGGCAGGCGGCTGCTGACGGGTGGTACTGCCCTCTGACTCTCCCTCCACCCGCCCGGATTGGGCCTGGCCAGCAGCTTACCCAGCTCCTGCTGCACATGTTGGGGCAGCCCCAGGACTGTGGTCCTCCGCTCCCTCCGCCTCTTTTCTCCCTTCCCAGATGACTTCAGAAAGGAGTCGTGTGGTCGGAAGGTGGAGCCTAGAGGGAGTGGCCAAGAGGGAGAGAAATGAAGGGGGGCAAGCAAACGGAAAGGAAAACTTCATCCAACTTCAGCAGCAAAGCCTCAGTGTTGACCCGAAGTCCACCCATCCCCCGACAGTATTTGTGCCAACATATAAAATTAAACTAAATAAATGTGCTAGGCTTCCATACTTATTTTCCTTAAAAGTAAAATGCAAACATTACAAAACCTGGGTCCAAAGGGGCAAAGAATTCAGACCTTTTCGTCTTTAAGTGATTTCATAGAATCATAGATTGACAGGGCTGGAAGGGACCTTGGAGGTCTTCTAATCCAACCCCGTCCAAGGCAGGAGGTCTTCTTGATTTATTACATTTATTGGCCGCCCATCTTACCACAGGGTAACTTTGGCTGGCTTGCAATGTCTTATATACCATCCTGTCCAACCTTTTCTTGAAAACCTCCAGTGAAGGAACAGCCACCACTGCAGGAGGCAAGTTGTTTCATTGGTTAATTGTTCTCACCATTAGAAAATTCCTCCCTTATTTCCAGGTTGGAAATCTCTTTTTAAAGAGCTTCCACCCATTGATCTTGTCCTGCCCTCTGGTGCTTTGGAGAACAAGCGCACCCCCTCTTCCCTGGGACAGCCCTTCAAGGACTGGAAGATGCTATCAGATCTCCCTTTAATCCCCTTCAGAGTCTCTGAGGCTCACAGAGGAGACAAAATCCTTGAGTCCTGAGTCCTTCGGGAGTTGGGCGGCATATAAGAATAACAAAATAAATAAATAAATAAATAAAATGCTGCCCTGCTTGCCTGATCCCTGGGCTCAACAACCACAGAATGATGGGGCTGCGAGGGAGTCCTACCTCCTGCTCAGTGCAGAAATCAAACTAAAGCATTCCTAGATCAGTGAACTTCCTCACCAAAAGGGAGACCACCAACTCTCTGGGTCAGTAGTTCCATGGCTGAACTTCTCTTCCAATCTTTATTCCAAACAGAATCTGCCTTTCTATAAACCCTGAGGCCGTTATTCTCCTCCTCTACACTCTGGAAAATAGAGAAACACAACTCTTGATCTTCTTCTGTACTGGTGTGGGAGAAAGGCCTTGGAAGACGGGAAGAAGAAAGGCTACCTAGGGAAGGGTCAGAGAGAGACCAGAGTCCACAGGGTAGAGCAAGAGCTCAGAAGGACCCTCACTCACTTCTCAGGCTGTAAAGGAGACAGTATACCTACAGACTTGCTAGATTGAGGTCAGCCTGCCCAGGAAACAGCCCCAGATAAGCTCATTCTACTTTCCTGTAAAGCTACATTAACAGAACCTTGCAAGCCTGGAAGTGCGATTTTCCTGCCGTCACCTTTACAGCCTGAGAATCTCCTTTGCGGCCCCCTTTGGAGCATCCTCCTCGCCCATCGTGTAGCCACAGGTTATGCCCTCTCTTAGCTGACCGTTCCCAGGCAGCCTCTTTTGGCCCCACGTGACATCCTCTTCTCTTTTGGGGTTAAAGGCCCCAATTCCTTCCATCCCTCTTCCTGGGGCAGCTTCCACTTCCACAGAGCTGTGATGGAGAGGCTGCTGCAACTGAGCTTTCTGCTGGCCCCTTCTGTCTTCCAGAGGGCAAACTACTGGCTCAGCATCTGACCCCTTTGAGCCCAGAGCCTTGACCCCTTGAAAACTGCTCCAGGACGGCTCTGCTGGGTGGTACCTTTTCTCTGGATCATCTCGGAGCGGACAGACATGGCATCTTCAGAGGCATCTTCTGTGGTGCACGAGGAGGCTTGGCTTTGGATGGAAATGTCATCGCCCTCAGTAGACTGGGAAGACTGCTTGTCAAAAGGAAGGACAAAAAACAGCGTTTTTTAATACGAATATAGTGTTTTACATATACAAATACAATCAGAGAAAGCAAGAAAATAATTTTAAAATCAAACTGAAAATAAAGAGGGTTTACAAACTGATCAAAAATTGAAAAACATTGATAGAAATCCATATTAAAATGTCTTCTACCAGTTTGGAGACTAAAACCGGTGTTGGGAATCCATGAGCATATCTTAAGGAAATGTTTCCCAACCTTGACAACTTTAAGTTGGATAGACTTCAATTCCCAGAATTCCCCAGCCAGCATTCCACCCATCTTAAAGTTCAATAGCATACCATGCGGGGGATTATGGGAGTCAAAGTCTACACCAGTTAAAGATGTCAATGTTATTTGTATATACATATGTTTACACATGTTTTTGTTTGTTTGTATGTTTGTTTGTCTTTTTAACATAATTAATAAAGACTATTTAAAAAATAAATAAATAAAGATGTCAACGTTGGGAAACACTGTCCCAAGGTTTATCCTCCACCAGTGAAACTTTCTGAAAGCCCGGAGGGAGCTGCCTAAAGGCACTTCTGCCCCTGACAGAGACAGAGGGCAAGAATCTTGACAGCCGAAAAACAGGACAAAATTTGTCCACCAGCTGCTTCTCTTCTTTCTTGCCTTCATGAAAGAATTAATTACATGAGAAAGCAAGTTTCAGCCCCAGGCAGAAGCATTCCATGTGCCCACTAGGTGGCACTAGCTGGCTGCCATCACCATATTGATCCTACAGGAACACCAGCCTGCAGATGTTCTTACCTGCCGCTCTCAAGGGCACAAATCCCTCAGATCCAAGGGCCATAAAATTATGGTGCAAATTGTAATTAGACTGCCTTGGTTTTGCATACAACTTATGGTTGGTTGCTTAGCAACTGTTCCATTATGACGGACCAACTTGGGTCTATTTACGATCCGAATTCAAATTCTGACAGTCAGGGCCCACTACAGAGTCATGAGACTGAACTTTGGGTGATTTGGTTTGATTTGACCCATTTATAGCCATTTGCAACTTCCTACAGTCCCATGACTGCATTTTACGGCAGTTTTGCTCAAGATTGGCATTTACTTCTAGTTTTCAGCAAAACCGTCATAATGTCAGGTCATTTTTAAGTGACCAGCCTGATTTTAGGACCTTTTTGTGCAGCGGTTGTTAAGTGAACGCTGCAGTTGTTAAGCAGTTTGCAGAATTCAGGCATCAGCAGCAATGGGAAATCTGCTGAGTTATGCCTTGGCTCTCCTGCCCTCCAAGCGGGGCTCTGAGTATCCAGTTTTGCCTTGATTTCCATAAGGCTGCAAGTTTCCAATCAATCAAGACGTCTTTTTGAAATCTGGAGTGATGGTGAAGGTGCTGGACTAGAGGCTGTGTTCTCACCCTTTAGGCCCAAAAGCCAGCTGGGTGACTTTGGGACAATCCCTCTCGACCCACCTCACAGGGTTGTTGTTCTGGGGGAAAGAGGGAGGAGGAAGGAGGAGGAGGTTTCTTCCCCACCTTGAATTATATGTTAAAAGGGCAGGAAATAATAAGCTGCAGCTGCTTCAATGAATTAAGAAGCACCACATTATGGTTTCTGGTAAACAGATTTCTTCCCAAACCATAAACCTGGAGAGGAGCAACTTGTATGAGTCCGAAATGTCAACATGGCAGTCCTGACTGCACAATCCAAGCCCAGCCCTTTTATTCAATTCGTGTAAAGAGGACCATGCCGCCCTCTTGACTATTTTGAGCCTCCATGGACCCCACTGCTCCTGCCTTCATCCATATACCCAGCTTGGGGATTTTTGTTTTTGCTTTTAATAATTTTTATTGAAAATGCTTTAAAATAATGATAATAAAAGACAATACAGACTAAACCCAGAAAGGAAAAGAAAAATAAAGAATAGAAAGTGCAATAGAAAAGAAAAGAGGAAAGAGGGAAAAAATAAGTAAAAAAGAAAGGAAATATCTGAAGAAGTGACTTCCTATCCTTCATTACAAGTAGAAAGCAAAGTTAATAATTCTTCAGCCCTTATAAGTATCTCATGCAAGTATCTCTTCTTCCAATAGGCCATTCCTTATCCATGCACAAATTCATAAAACATTAACATTTCAGTCCTGGTGTCAGCAAAAAGTCCATAAAGAGTTCCCAGAGCTTTATTGCTTTAACTTTGGTCAATCAAATCAACTTTGTACTCCTTCCTTTTGCTTCTAGCAATCTTGGTCTTCTTTCATTCATTTAAATGTTGTTGACTTGATCGTTCTTCAGGTTTTCTTTCTCTTCTTTGAGGCTTAGGTAAATCTCTTTTGTAAATCCAGTAAGGGGTCATTATCCAGGTCATTTTCTTGCCTTTGGGGGCGTGATGGAAAGTCGACAGCCCAGGTTCGAGACCCGAGCACTGTGCAACAGGGCGAGCGCCCGTGAGGACTCTCTGTGAAACTCATCATTAGTTAACCATCAGAGTCCTGAACATTCTGCACTGAGCTCCTTGTTGAGTGCAGGGAGTTGAATATCTGAAGAAGAGCCAGGGAGGGTTCCCTATCTGGCTTACTCAGTCCCAGCAAGCCAGAATTCCTTATTATTAGTAGTAGTAGTAGTAGTAGTAGTATTGTATATTATTATATTATATTATATTATATTATATTATATTATATTATATTATATTATATTATATTATATTATATTATATTATATTATATTATATTATATTATATTAATTATATTTATTATATTATATTATATTATATTATATTATATTATATTATATTATATTATATTATATTATATTATATTATATTATATTATATTATATTATATTATATTATATTATATTATTATTATTATTATTATTATATTATTATTATATTATTATAATAAAAATATAACAGTGATACCCATTGTCATCAGGGCACTTGGTACCATGTCCAAGAATTTCACAAAACATATCAAGAAATTGCAGCTTCCTGCAATAATACCAGAGGAACTGCAAAAAAACTGCGCTACTCAGAACATCATATATTTTAAGAAGATACTTGGTTGATACCTAGGACGCTGGCAGCAACCCGTATCAATCTCTTTATATTCTAACATTTCTGCATCAGATTAGGTTTGTTTCAGCTCTTTATTGGTGGATCTTCCAAGATATTCTACTTCATACCTGTCATTGCTCCTTTAACATCATTTGGACAACGTCGATCACTGAAGCAGACATCATGACTGACATTGTGGCTGCTGGTTTTTGTTCCCCTTCTTCAAAAATCTCCTGGAGTATGTCATACAATTTTCTGTCATTCTGTCCCAGTACCGACCAAAGAGAGAAGGTAAGGCTTCTTTCTATTTTCCTTGTATGTTCAGAATCTTTAATTCCCACTATTGTAGCATCCAATTTCTAAAATCATAAAACTCTCAAATTTCTGTTATGTCTTAAAGTAGGGTAAATAATTTAGCTTCCATGAGGGTGCTGTTTATTTATATAATTATTTCCAAAATCTTACACCAAAAGTCTTAATATTCAAAATTTGTCTGGTCCTTTAATATATTTACAACTATTTTGAATTAAAGTCTTGGTTAGCTTTTTGCAACTTATTTCAAATTCTTTAATTTCTTAAATTAATTTTTCTTTTGTTCTGCAGTGAAGATAAACTCACCAGGTACTTTTAAAGAACTCTATTAGCCTTAAGATAGTTAAACGGGTAATTTCTGAAAGTGATAGAAACTGAAGTTAGCAAAGCCAACATCATTTGAAAGGCTCTGCTATAGTTGACTGAAGAGCGTGATGGCTTCCCTTCATCTCCTGGTGCTCAAAACTGTGAGAAACCCTTATTATCCTGTTGTCTCCTCACAAGGAACAGCTGTCCGGAGCACAAGTGGGCGATCTCCCATCTTCTTCCTCTTATCCAGAGAGGTTTCATGGTGCTTCTCTGCTCAGAGTCTTGGTTTTAAGCACCATCACCAGCTCCTCTCATTCAGAGACATTCCTCATCCAGGAGGCCCCAGATCCTTGGGAGTTTCTTTTCATCCCCCCTTTTCCCCTCTTAGTTTGCTGTAAATCTTAATATGTTTTATTTTGATGCGGCCATATTTATAAAATATTAATTGAAGATTATTAGCTTCAATTCAAGATTGTTTTGGGTAACTTAGACTATTGAGGAGAAAGAAAGGAGAAAGACGTATTATATCTATATTAGTTACAATTTTGGATTTCAATGTTACTGAGCATACGATTATTTGACTTTTTCATCCAGAATTTAATATTACATTGGGGGGGAGAGGAATCACTGCTGATTGCATTGAAGTATTTGCTATACAATAAAGGTTTGGGTCTTGAGCTAATTACATAGGATTAAGCTCTCTATTGTATTGTTACTTAGTGTTTTATGTACATGTTAATAAAGAGGGGGAAAATAGAGAAACAAAGCAAATTTAACAATTCTTGTAGTTTTAACACCTTCCAAAAAGAGGTGCCTGGATGGGAGCAGCCAACTTCTGGCCTGAGACTAAGCAGCCGAGGGAGGCCATGGGGCGCTCCTCCATAGGGACAAAGTGCAGCTGGCTAAAGGCAAGGTAAACATTCCCAGAGATGCAGCGGTGGGGGGGGGGTGTCAAGCACAGCACTCTGGTGGCTTTGGTGGCAGAGAGAGCGTGTCCTAAGACCCCCTGCCCCTGCCTCCTCCCTCATCAGCCAGGCAAGGTTGACATCAAGGGGCAGACAAAAAACCCCCAGCTGTCTTCCCAAATGCCTGTGTTTGCAGGGCATGCTAGGCCCAAAGAATAGGGGCGCCCTAGGAGGGGAGCTGTGGGGGCCCAAGAAGGGCATGGCTGCTGCACGGGGTGTGCACAGTACAGTGAGACAACAGGGGGCCGGGAGGCAGGCAGACGACTTACCTGGATGCTGCTGGTCTCACTGTGGTCCCAGATCTTCCTGGTCTTCTTCTGTTTCTCTAAAATGCAACAGGACAGACACAGCCATGGATCAGCTCGAGAAGGCCTGGGGGTCCCCAAACCCTGATCTGGGGAGTCTGATTGCAGAGATGGTAACACTAGAAGCTCCCTTGAGTTGTAATCCCCCAACCATTGGTGATCAGAAGCTGCACTGGGGGGCAGCATGAAGATGCCGGAGGTCGCTGGCTCTTTAAAGAGTTGGGCCCACCAGCCCTGGACTCCGCTGTGGCTCTGCCACCGGCCCATCCGCTCTGCGCAGCTGCAGAGGTTTCTGCTTGCTTGGCCTCCGTTGGGGGCGGAACCACCAACAGATAAATGTTTCATCTAAAGCAAATCTCTGTGTCTGTGTCTGTCTGTCTGTCTGTGTGCGTGCGTGCACGTGCACAACACTCACAGAACCAGCTATCCCCAATCTAAACCTAAAAAACGGTGTTGTGAAGGCAGTGGTTCATGCATTTCTTTCTGCCGGTTCTGATTTAGCTGGATGAAAGACAGTGTGCATTTTGAGCATTATTTTAAAGGAGAAAAGAATTCCAGGTACATTCTCATGGGTGAAATTCTCGCCTTTCCTTAGTTTCAAGGAATGGTAGAGGGTCTCCTGTTTTCCATGGCACAATCCCCACTTAGGGGTCTGCCTGGGTTCTCCCACTTCAATTAAAATCCACAGGAACAGCCTCTTCTCCCTCTTTTTTTCAAACTGTGAAAGGGGGGGCTGCAAGGAGGAAAAAGGGACAAGCACCCCCAAGTAGGAGCCCCCTCTGCTCCCTCTAGAAACAAAGCTCAAAACTATGTATTCCATTTTGGCACCACTCAATTCCAAAGCAAGTTTGGGCAGCTCAGAATGTTAGATAAAATGCAGAAGATAAATCCTAAAAATGCAGTTAAGTGAAGTCAGGGATAGGAATTAGCAGAATGGTAATCCAATTCACATCAAGTATCTATAAATATGAAGAAGACCTCTAAGAAAGGGGGATCCACCCACCCTACCCGAGGCCTGGGACACAACCGGGTCTTTAAGGCTTTCCAGAAGGCCATCAGGGAGGCACCGTCCGGGTCTCACTTCAGGTGTTCCCAACAACCCCAGCCGCTTGGTCCTGAGCTGGCTGGTCTGGGCGTGAAAAACAGAATTAGCAGCATCCCAGACTGAGGACGACACCTGGACCCCCCAAGTAGATGACCTGGCCCAGCAGTTTCATGCTGAGGTTGAGCAAAAGGGGAGACACCTCCCAAAGCAGAGGCCTAGGAGGGCGGCCTCTCCCTCCACATCCACACGGACAGCAGCAGGGCTGGGAGGAAGGAAGAGCCACTGCAACCTGGTGAGACCTGCATTCCAGCCCCTGGAGCTGGTCCAGGTATTGACAGGCACTGAAAAACCAAGGAGCCTGTGGAGGGACGCGCCCCTGCTTCTCCTGGTTCCACTACCTACAAGGAAGATCAAGGCTGTCTCTGTGCTGAATCCTGGCCTGAAATCCAACTGAAATTGGTCTGATGCATCCCAAGGTCCTCTACAGCCAAGTCACCTTCACAACAACCTTCCCTAAAAAGGAGGTTTAGACGGTAGGTATCTAAAACAGGCCAGAGGCATCTCTTGAGGAGAGAATGCATCACCACCTCCTTGAAGACAGAAGAAGGCATTCCCGTCTCACAAAGAGGCCAACGCTGCTACCACACGGGCCCAACGACCGGTCATCTTCTTGGCCAACAACAACCAAGAGGCTCCTGGGCCCATCAAGCAGTTGGCTGAACTAAGAGCAGAGAGAGCTTCTCCCCTTCTTCAGAGTCACTGACACAGACTCACCCAGATCATCCCACCTTACAACTTAGTCGGATACACCCGGTTGGAATCCCACTCAGGGCGTATCTATAGGTAGTCCTTGGGCTACAACCACTCGTTCAGCAATTGTTCAAACTTATGACAGCGCTAAACAAGAGGGACTTACGACCAGTGCTTATGGTTGCTGACATTGCAGTACACAATCACAATTCACGTACTTGGCAACTAGCTCACAGTTATGATGGTCACACAATCATCATTTGGGACCTTCCCTGTCGGCTTCCAACAAGCAAAATAGTTGGAGAAGCCAACAAGTTGCTTTTGCCACTTTTTCGCCCACTGTCTGCACTTCATAATGTACACCTGCCTGCAGCTCTAGCTTGCTTGCCCTCCTCTTCCCACTGGTCCTTGCTTAACGACGATGACAAGGACCGCTGAGATTGCAATCTCTAAGCAATGAAGTCACATGATCTCCCAATCAATGGCTCTCCAAGCAAAGCTCTAGACAGCTTACATCTCAAATTAGGACCTTCTGCTTCCCTCAAAACCCACCATTGTGGGTCTCCCTCGGTGCCGTCACAATTCCACTTAGGGAAGGCAGAACCATTTCAGAGTTGAGGGAAGAATGTCCTCTTCCTGACGTCATCTCCTCCCCGTCATTACCCAAATTGCACCAAATTACATGGCTTAATTTAGCCCTTGGAGCATCTCCCCCCCCCCCTTTTTTTTTCATTTCATTTCATGTGCATTTACATTTTGGGCGGAAAAATATATGCCTAGTTTTATGTGAAACTTGCATACTGCACTTATACTGTAAAAAGGTATTATTTTTACTAATCCCATGAATTTTATCCCAAGAGATCAGTGTAATTTTTGAACTGGGAAGCCAAGAGTTGGCCACACATTTCCCACAATGGCATGTTCAGACTCTCAAATTAAACCAAATTATCCTGGGACTGCTTAATTTTGGGGGATTCTGTCATTCTTAACAGGAGATATTCCAAGATTTCCTTTGTGAGTTTTCAGAATCTCCTGCTTGGGCTCTGCAGTGATGCCGCCGAGTCTCACATGATTTAAAGCCCTTTTTAAACTGCAAAGGGTCAGCCAGGGGGCTCGTGAGATGGGCCTGAAAAGCCACCGAAGCAGACTGCAATTCTAATCTCCCTCCCTTCGGGCTTACCAAGGACTGAATTAAAAGGATGGAGATTCCAGCTGGATTCTCAGAGGAATTTCCTGACTGGAGACAGGGCCGGGCTCCCTGGCTGCTGCAGGCTCACCTGTTGGGGCGGCTTAATAGATTCCTGCACTGAACCTGATTGACCCATAAGGGACACCTGAATCCACAAACTTTGTGTTCTTCATTCACAAATTCAAATATGGATGCACAGACAGCAGCTGAGTTTTCAGCACAACTTTTCTCAATCTCATGTCAGCTGGGACTCTCCATCCCATCGCACATCTTGAGGGCATCAGGCTGGGAGAGGCTGGCCAGCACCACATGCAAAGCTGCTGGCTTTGAGATGTGATGCTAAGTAAGGAAAACTTGTCACATCAGTATGGGGCGAGACCTACCGACCAGCAAGCAGCTCCAAAGTCAACCCCCACAAGGCCTCACCAGCCCCTCCTGGCCACCAACCCAGTCAGCCTACCTAGGTTCTGCAAGGACTTGAGTCCCGCCTGGGCCTGGACGTGCAGCTCTTCCAGATGTGGGGGGCGGCTGCTGGGAAAGAACACATTGTCCGGCTGGTCTTCTACAGCCTTGTACTGGACGCTCAGCCGCTTCTCCTCGTTCTCCGCCTTGGCAGCAGCACCTGAGAACACAGAGGGGAGAAGAAGAGCCCTCAGACTGAGCAGGCAAACGAGGGTCCATTTCCCCCTACACACACATACACACACACACACACACACACACACACACACACACACACACACACACACACACACACACGGCAGCAAACGGAAGGCAGAAAAACTCCACAGCCCCAACCCTTTCCTGATCTGATGGGCAGTAGCCCTGCACAGTGGCAGAAGGGAAGGCCCTTCCCATCAGGTGCTGCCCAATTTTTGGCCGATGAGTCCAGGCCCTGAACTGCAAGTGCCCCTACACCCCCACGAAACCCCCCCCAGACTGAGGAAGGGTCCAATTCTTTTCGGAAGAGCCTCTTTGCTTTCACTCAGGGAGTATCACCAGGTTGCTGCATTCATCCTGGAGAGAAGGATAGGGTGTTTTCTCTTCAGCTCAATTGCCCAGGACTAGCAGCCATCGTTGACAAGGCAAGGGGCATGTACTGTTATTAACCGCGAGGCAACAATTTTCCTGAAGTGGGTGTCTTCCAGATGTGGTAGACTGCACTAAATGCCATTATTATGATCCAACATGTCTGGAGATACATCTGGGCAAGGTTGATCTGTATAATGGTTCACAAAGGCTGTCCCAATCTTTATACTGTCACCAGTTCACAGTAATCAAACAACTGCCAGTCCTCAACTGGGTGGCTTAAGGTCTTTTGATGCTTGAAAATGCATCTGTTACGACAGATTTTAATTATTTTGGATCCTACCAACTTCCCTTGAATGCAGGGCGCTTACAGCAGTATTGAACTATGCAGCATAAGCTTCACAACTCCACCCAAAAGAACTTTGATTAAATCGAGCAAGGTTTATGCGGCACAAGAATAGGCCTCTTAATACAGTTGGACTTATTTTTCATAGATTTATTGTGGTTTATTTCTTTCCATCTAGTGTTTCTCAACCTTGGCAATGCTACAATGTGTGAACTTAAACTGCCAGAATTCTCCAGCCAACCTGCCTGGACTCCAACCTGAGAATCCCTAGTATACTGGGAGCTGAAGGCCACATACTGTATGCTGGCTGGGGAATTATGGGAGTTGAAGTCCACATATCTTTAAGTTGCAGAGGTTGGGAAACGCTGCTCTAGGCCAAGCAAGCAGAGGTCTCCCGACCAGCCCTGCCTCACTTCAAAGGCCCCTCCCCTTCTCCTTCCACCCCTCAGGACGGGCTTAGGCTGCTCCCATTCACAACCTACATTTTGAAAGTCTGTGCAAGGAAGAGGTGAAAGTGCCCAGGGCAGAGTCACATGACTGATACCACAACTACTGCAGCACCTGGCACACACCAACCTGGCAGTCCAGCTTAAAGGGCAGCACTTTTTTTATTGTGGATTTACCAATCAAAAGAACCCAGCCACTCCCAAAACGGAAACCGCGGGGGGGGGGGGAATAGTGTGGGGGCAGAAGGTGAGTCTGAGCAAAATCGCATCCGTTTTACTTGCACGCCTTCATTTTCAAACAGAAACCATTGGCTCCAACTGGGGCAGTGTCATTCACTGGCCGAGACTGCCACAGCATCCATGCGGGATATCATTTGGGTTTTTTTCCCTGGGAATGCTCAAGATGGCAGCTGAAGCCACACAACACACTTACTCTGGTTACTGAATCAATATATCCTCCAGACCTACACCGTACATTAATCCTAACCCAATCAAATGAGCAAGCTTCACGCAACATCAGGGGTGGGTTCTAACTTACCTCGCCGCCGAAAAAAATTCCAAAAAGATGGCGGCGTTCACGGACCGGCACCGACAGAACCGGCTTCCTGACGTCACCAGCGCTTTGCTACTGGTTCTATAGAACCAGGGCGAACTGGGAGGAACCCACCTCTGCGCAACATGCCAAGCAACGAAAGACCAGTGTTAAAACTTAGCCTAAACTAGGGCACTCGACCTTTAACTTGGCTGAGCAGCCCCAAATTCTGAGCACCAGTATTGCTCTCCCACTGATGCTTGAGCTGTGGACAAACAAACTTCCTTCTAGCATAGCAAGGTGACCGTGTCCAAAGACATCCTCTCAATTTGGACCCGGCAGAAGCCAACAACTGCCCAGCCGTCCGGCTGTTTATTTAAGCCATTTCTTCTGGGGGGGATCTGGAGATATAAATGCACCACATTGTCACAGGCCTAAGTATTTATGGGGTCTCTCTAGATGAGACCCTAATATATAAGCAGCCCTGTACCAACACTAAACTGAAGCCCAATGGACGAAATAACCTCCCCGGGAAATTAACAAGCTCTACCTGGGGTGCCAAACCTTAAGACAACAGCTCTACCTCTTTGCTACTCGGCAGGCAAATATGCCCCCTCCCCAGTCTGGTATAAATCAGCCCATTGCTGGGAAACTAAATGTTGCTCTGGATGAAGCTAGCAGAATTATGACCGGATGCCTTAAACCTTCCTCTCTAGGTAAGATCTCCCACCTAGCTGGCATTGCCTGCCTGTTGTTCACAGAGAATCAGCAGCATACAGAGAGAGACTCAAGTCATCAATATCTAGACAACGCCCTCTCTACGGCCTACAACCGGCCCACATCAGAGACTAAAATCCAGGAAAAGCTTCTTGAGGTCGACTGAAGACTTTGAAGAATTTGGAAGCCGAGTGGACCTATGGAAAGCTGCAATGATCCAACACGGGAGAAACCGACGGAGGGTCTGACCAAAGCTGGGAAGTATGGAAATCATTGCACAGGCTGTGCACGGGTACAAGAAGCTCTGAACAAATGGGGCTATCCGGGGGCTTCTGGCCTTTGTGACTGTGGTGACATGCAGAAGACAACCGATATGCATACCTGCCCTTTGTGTCCCAATCAGTGTCTGTTTGAGGAGCTCATGGCAGCATGACAGAACGCAATTAATGTCGCTAGTTTCTGGGCAAGATCTGTTTAACTTGTACATATTTTAATCTTGCATTTTATATTTTGAATTTTATGTCATATAGTACGCCTTATGTTAATTGTGATGCTTCTGATAGAAACAAACGATGCACCACACTCCGTGAAGTCAGAATGATGGTTGATCTACTGACTCCACAGCTGGAGGCACCTCTAAAAATAAACCAGTGATCAACCGCTGACACTACGCAGGGCAGAAAGCAGCAGCCCCCCCCCCGTTCCCCTCCCCAGGCAAGATGGGTCTGGCTATATAAATTATTACATAATACATGAGTCTGTATCTAATCTGCAGCGAGAGACGGTTGATGTACATTGTTTATCAAGATCCGAATTAGCTGTTCTTTTCATGAAAGTACAAGCAAGCAGTGTTTTGATCATGTAGCCTCTCTCTGGGATTGTTTCCGTTTCTATACCTTGTTTCCCCCAAAATAAGACTTCTCCTGATAATAAGCCCAGTCAGGCCTTTGAGTGCATGGCAATAAGGCCAAGCGCTTATTTCAGGGTTCAAAAAAATATAAGACAGGGTCTTATTTTGCGGGAAACACCGTATTATTTTCTTTGCCTCTTTCTTGCAAAAACAAATCAAATCAAATTTGATACTGCAAATGCTAATAGTATTTATGTACGCATATTTCTTGTTACTCGCTTTGATGCAATCAAATAAAACACCTGGGGAGGGAAGCCAAAAACCAGACCTGCACTCCCCCAACATCTGCACAAGGCTGATCGGCCCATTTGATATTGAGGGTGTCCCCCTATGTTTGGGTAAATTGGGTTCCCAGCTCAAGGATCCGAAATAAAGACTAGAAATCCAGCTAAAATGGAGAGAGACCCAAAGGAGGAGAGCCACTGTAGGAAACAATGGGCTGTCTTGAAGCCCAAGAAATCCCTTTGGCATCCAGGCGCTGTGCCATCACACACCCAGACCTCCAAGGAATTACCAGCCCATTTTTGCCACCCACCTCGCTCTTAATAGCTGTTTAGATGTTATTTAAAACACAGCCTCCTTTTCAACCTGTTCTTTTAGGAGTGCTTAGACAATGGATCCCCTTGGCTGGGGTGAGATTTCAGAAACCTCTCAGTGCCTCCCCTGGAGTGGATGACAATGCTGGAGCTTAAACCAGCGCATTGGCTGTGCCACAGAAAAGTAGACTGGGGCCATCTTTGAGGTTGTGGTTGTTCAGTCTTGTGTCCAATTCCTTGCAACCCCATAAACCACAGCAGGCCAGGCCCCCACTGCCCCCCTGTCTCCCGGGCACAACCAATCATGGCTTTGCAAAGAGCTCCTGATATCTGGGAATTCTGAGAGCAAATTGGAGCAATCTGCTGCGGGGCCCAAAGGCAATAAAGGACACAGATTAATGGCCGACCCCCTTACCAGCATCACCTGCTCTGACCTCTAACAGAAGGAAGCCCCTTAACCTGGTTCTCGCTAACCTTGTTCAGCTGGAGATGCCAAAGATCAGATCTCAGGTCTTTCCACTAGGTAATTCTGGACCCCCAGGTAAGCACCCAGCCTCTGGCAGGGCAGGTGGTCCTCAGCCTACAACCATTTGTCTAGCTCTCATTTGATGTTCACGGGTTATGGAAAAAAGTGATCTACGATCAATCTTGCACTTATGACTGTTGCAGTATCCCCATGGTAACGTGATCCCCATTTGTGATCTTTCCAGCCAGCTTCCAATACGCAAAGGCAATGTTGGAAGCCTGATTCACTTAACAATTGCAGTGATTCACTTAACAGTGGGTTGTAAAATTGGGAGCGACTCACTTACTTGTTTAGCAATGGAAATGCTAGTCCTAATTGTGGTTGTAAGTGAAGGACTCCCTATATAAAGTAGACTGCTTCTGAACACAAAGCCAGAAAAAGCAGCTCCAGAGTCCTGTTCATGCATACACTTGCAAGGCTAACAATTAAGACAACCTAAATGTCTTTGAGGATGGGAGCATCAATTGTAAAGCCCAGAAATCATGTATCTCTTGGGCTGCAGTTTGTGGACCTTTTCCCAAAAAAGTAAGTTAGATTTAGATTGCAGCCACCAACAAGGACTGTTTAAAGCTATGATACGGATGAAACCTGTCTGTCCCCAGAAGATCAGTACAAGCCCCTGCCTGTCTGAACCCCAAGAAGGCCGTCTCCCCCAAGGCTGCCCAAGTGCTGATTTGGCATTCACTTGGTTTCCACCGCTCTCCTCTTCCCCCTCCACAATCTGGTTCTCCTTTTACAAAATCAATATTGATGGAGTCTCCTTTCCGAAGCATCCTTGCTCGTTTCTCCTCCTTCTTAGGATAAACAGCCTGGAGCCAAGCAAGCAAGCAAGACTCCCCCCTGCCCCATCCCACCTCCTCCTTCTGTCTCTGGAAGTCAAGGCAATTTGGGAATCAGAAGGACCCTCATCCTTCACAGAAGACAAAACAGCACTATTTTGGGTATATAACTTCATAATGTATTATTCAGCCTCCTCCAACCTGGAACCCTTCAGATGGATTGGACTACAACTCACATCGCCGATAGGCACTTGATACAAACCACAATCATCTGAAAATGACAAAACATGCATCACAATGTGATGATACAATGCCACCTTTGATACTTAATATCCTGCTTGGACACAAGTAGATACGTGTGTTTTGTGTGGCAATGTTGCAATACGCACCATAGCCTGCCTCCCTGCCTGCCCGAGTTTTTTTGGGGGGGGGAGATGGAGTTGTGGCCTCCAGTTTAGCAGTGGGAGTTTAGCCAAGGCATCAATCCTTGAAAGGCGGCAATCAGATAGCAAAAGATTTCTGTACTTTCTCTGACTGCAAGTTCTTAGAGAGCAGCAACAGGAAGACCCCTTTCCCACCTAGGGAATCAAATCCCAGGGCCTGGGCAGCATCCTGGTCACCCCTACAGTCACTCTGCACTGGCAACCTTTGGAGAAGAGCCAACTGGGTCTTCAGCTGGTCCAGCACCCGCTAGGATCAGTGTCACCTGGTGAATATTGTCAGTTGTATGTCTATGCAGGGTGATGCATCCCTATCTCAATATTATGGTACATTCCAATACAAGCAGGACACGTGATGTGATCTTATGCGCATGTGTGCATTCCTGATTCTCCATTATTATTATTCTGCCTTTGATTCTGAACGGGAGTGGTCATGATTTATTAGCAAGATGTAACTATTCAGAATTTATTGTTTTTGTACCGAAATAAATATTTTCTATTAAGACTTTTAATCTCGGCTTTATTTTCTAAATGTCTGGATTCCAAGAAAAGAGCCACATCGCCTCTATGAGATTTATTCCCACCTTAACGATCAGCCCCTTCCTGGCTAATTTTGAAGTCCACACAGGGGGTTCCTCTCAGGCCCAACTTGGAGTTCCAATTACCACAACACCAAAGTCCATCTGGCACTGCCTTGAGAAGTCCACTCTACCCATCCTTCTGTTATTTTGAGAAGATCTTTCAAGGGCCACTTGTGAAATCCACGGGACTTGGATCTTATGCAATGTGCTCCCCAACAGGACCCCCTTCTCCTACTCCAGAAGATTTTTTTATCGGTCTTATTTCATCAGGCATCCACCTCTATGTAAATTTTCGGGGGGGGGGGCATGCTTGTTTTATCCAGTGGGGGGATACGACATTTTTGGTTTTTCATAGTCGTGTACAATCTCAGAATTACATGATTGGGGCAGTTAACAAACATGTTAAATAAAGCAATTTCTTCCTTCACACTTTACTTCTTTCAATACATAAATGCATGGAGCTGTATTTAACTAAGCTTCCAAGAAGCTTCTTCAGTTCTATAATCATACCCAGCCGAGTACGTCTGACCTTGAAAAGCTCAGGCCACCAAAAATCCCCAGACTGCAAAGTTAAAAAAACATCCCAAAGGGCAGCAATGGGAAACCACAGTCGCTGTCATTAAATCTATGGTTGCCAGACAAACTATGTTTATGTATCCACAAAATCCCCGGGAATCCAGCTTAACTGTTAAGAGATTTTACATCTATCAATCCTCAGTCTCCAACCATGGAAACCGAGATGTGCGGACTTCATCTCCCAGAGTTCCCCAGGTAGCAAAGATGGCAAGGGAACTCTGGGAATTGAAGTCCGCACATCTTTAAGTCGCGAAGGTCGAGAAACCCAGCCCGGTCAGCTTCTCCCGGTCCACAGCCACCCGGGATGCTGGCTGGGCTGCAGGTTCTCTCGCACAGATGAACTTCGGAACCGGCAAAATCCCTCCTCGCCTTTGACCGCTTCCAGTTCACCGGCCGTCATGCAGCAGGAAGATGCTGGGCAGCCCCAGACCCGCCGTAGCTTCTACCTTCGGGCTGCCCTTCTGGAGGTCGGCACCCACCTCCAGGCCACTCTCCCCCAAGTTCCAAGGCGCCAACTCAGCGCCTCCCCGGGCTCGCTTCTCACGGCAGCCTCTGGCTCGGAGGGGCCCGAGAGCGCAGGAGCCACGCGGGCCGGCCAGGCCTTCGCAGAAGGGGGGGGGGCAAATGGAGCTCCCCCCCCCCAACAAGTGCGAAAAATGCCCGACTCGTCCTCGCCTCCAGCAAGCGGCAGGACCAGTCCGTGGAGGAGAAGCAAAGGCGGGGCTGCAAAGGCTGGGGGGGGGAGCCCCGTCGCTGAGGCCGCCCTGCTCTCCCCACCGCCCCGACCCCGCCCCGCCTCTCCCGCCGCCAGAAGCCTCCGCGCCGGGGATGCTGCCGGGCAACAATGGGGCGAGTGGCGAGGAGGGCTGGGCTGGGCGGATGGGGCGGAGGCGCTCTCGGCAGGGAGAAGAGCGGCGGCCAGGAGGGGGACAAAGGCGTCTTAGGATCACCTTCGGGGGGGGCGAGATCCCAGAACCCCAAGGGCGCCGCAGCCCCCTCCCCCGCCGCGCGCCTCAGCGCTGCGCCCGATCCTCTCACGCGCAGCCTCCCCCCCCCCATTGCCCAGCCCGTTGCTCCCCCGGACAGCGGCGGCGGCTCACCCTTCTTCTTGAAGAGCGCCAGCAGCGAAGGGAGGTTCCTCCCGAGCAAGACCACCATCCCGCCGCAACGGCCCGCTCCGCCCGGCGGGTGCGCAAGGCGGCTGCTCCGGCTCGCGTCCTTCTCCTCGGTCCCGCCGCCGCCGCCGCCCTCCCTCCCTCCCTCCCTCCCCGAGCAGGAGGAGGGGCCAGCCGCATGGGGGGGGTCGCCGTCCTCGAGGTCAGCGCCGGGACAACGAGGGGAGGGACTTCGCGCGCATCCCGACCCACCGCCGCCTCCCGAGGCGCCCGCGGAGCTCTCCGGCTGCGCTGAAAGCCTCCACTTGCCCCGGCGGGCCGGCGAGGACGGGCGACGGAGGCGCGGTTGTATGGCAGCGTGTCCCCCGCTCCGGGCGGTTGCTTTAGTTTAGCCCAACCTGCTAATCTTGCTTAGGCTTCTGTTTACTTTGGGAAACCCTTGACGTGGGTCACTGAAGGAATCGAGCTAACCGTGTTGGGGAACACTGCAAAAAAATAAAAGTCCGTATTACTCAAGAGAGCCGCTTGATTAGTAGAAAGGCCGACATTGTACGATGAGCTGCTGCCCACCAGCCGGTTCCTGCCCTGCCCATTCAAAGGTCTGGGACCGCCAGGCAGCCCGCATTAGGTGGGCGAGTTCGCACAATATGTTGAACCTACTAAGAAACCGGAACTGCTGTGTTCATATGAACACTTTGTCTCCATACAGACAGTCCTCGACATACAACTGCTCATCTAGCTATGGTCCAAAATGACTGTAGTGGCACTGAAAAAAGTGACTTCCGACCAGGCCTCCTGCATTTATGACTATTGCAACATCCCTGGGGTCATGTGGTCAAAACGTGGATGCTTGGCAACTGGCATGTGTTTATTTATATCCCGACTTTATTATTTCTGGGAAAGATCTGTTTAATTTGTACATATTTTAATCTTGTGTTTTATATTTTATATTTTATGTTATATAGTATGCCTCGTTTTAATTGTGATGCTTCTGAGACAAATAAACAAATCTTTATTATAATTCAAGGCCATTTGTGACTTTCCTAGCTGGCTTCTGACAAAGAAGGTTAATGGGGGGGGGGAGCCAGATTGACTTAAGGACCAATTATTCACTTAACAACTGTAGTGATTCACTTAACAACCATGGCAGTAAAGATTGTGAAAATCAAGCAGACTCACAACCGCCTTGCTTAGAAACAAAAATTCTGGTCATAAATTGAGGATTTAATGTGATGGCCTGGTTCCCATAACATACTCCTCTCAGTTTTGCCCAGCCTAGTTCTAGGAATCCGGCCAAAGACGCAGTCTGAGATTGATCTCCGAGGAAGATGGCTACCCCAAATGGATCACTGATCTGCATGTGGGATTTTACAGGACATTTGGGGTGTTATCTAACCTTGGGGTAGGGGAGGGCCATGGTGGGCAGCACCAGCGTGTAGCTCTGGCAGGGCAGTCCTGTGGCTGGATTGGATAAAACTGCAACATTGGAAATGGCTCATCTTTTTCCCCTATTGATTTGAGTCAGATCTGGCTGCAAAAAAGGGGACATGGGGGAATGGATGTGGTTTGGGGGAGCCACCTCTGGATAGCAGGGTCTGCAACACCAATGGCCAGGGGAGGGCCCAGGGGGTGCTGCTGCTGCTGCTACTTAATGCTAGTCTGACAGAATATAGCAGCAAAATATTTAGTTGATTTATATCTTTCAATTCAGGGCAACCGAACCTCATAAATAGGACTCCCTCTTTGGTTCATTCCCCACCACAAGAACCCTGCAAGGTAGGCTGGGCTGAGGGAGCAGCTTCTGTGCTGTGTAAACTAGAACTGGCTCTCCCTACTCGGAGATTTCGTGCCAATCAGGCAGGCTGTGCAGTCAGTTCCCCTAAAGCTTATTGTGATTCAGGTCACAGTTCCATTAATGAGCAGCCAGGCTCCCTCAATTCCTGTCCCACCCTGACATCCACATACCCCATAGCAGAGCCTGGGATTACGTGGACCTCCACTCCCAAGCAGGGTCCCTCCACCACCACCACCAAGGAAGGACCAGCCTTGGGACAAGGCCAGAGAAGAGAGCTTGGGGGGTGGGGGGTGGAAAGTGAGGGTTTAAAGTGCACAGCTGAAGCTGCCATCTTGCCTTCTTTGACTCCCCCTGCAGATGCACTTTAAGATGTGTGGACCAACTCCCAGAATTCCTCAGCCACTCATGCTGGCATCTTAGAGTTGCCCGGGTTAAAAAACGTTATTCTAGTAGCTTCCTGCACAATCAAAAAGCTCACACGTCTGGACCTGTGATCTTCTGTACATGTACAGAATATAAGTCTTTCAGCAAATGGGTCTCCATCCACCAGCAATGAAGAACCAGGATGCTCAATGGCAATGGAGAGTCTCAATCATCCAGCTCATGGTTGTCCCAAAGGTGCTTTTTCCAAATGGGAACTGGACTTTCTTGGTTTCTTTCCTTGAAAATGTTTCACTTCTCATCCAAGAAGCTTGTTCAGTTCTAACTGACTGTCAGGGAATGGAATGATTCAGGTGAGTCTGAGGATACACATAAACGCCCAAATGGCCTCAACGACCCTCAGAGTGTTAACAACAGATGTAAATTTTTCCATTCCCTGACAGTCAGTTAGAACTGAACAAGCTTCTTGGATGAGAACGAAACACCAAGAAAGTCCACTTGCCTTTGGGGGGGGGGGGAAACGCCACCTGAAACGCTCGGCCCCCACAAAATGCATGGCAGCCATCTTCCTCTTGTCCCATTGATTGCCCCCCCTCATCTGAATACTCATCAGGCCCTTAGAGAGAGGAGCGCCAGGCAGGTCAGCAATGCCATCTGGCAGGTGGCGGAAGGGCTCCAGCCCTACTCTGGCCTTTTCCGTGGCAGCCCCCGACCCATGGAGGACTCTGCTTCCTGAAGCTTGGCAGGCCTCGGCCCTCCTGGCCTTCCATAAAGCTTTTGATTTTTCCACAAAGTGCTGGGATGACCAAGTGACTCGGTGCCAGGTTTTTGTGGTTTTTAATGTGCCTAATGTTATAGTTTTGTTATGATTTTTATGTTGTTTTTACTTTTTGATTGAGAACTGCCTAGGATTAGTTGCAAGATGGGTGGCTGTGTTATAAATAAATAAATAAATTCCAAGAATTTGCCAGCCAGTGAAATCCACATATCTTAAAGCCACCCAAGTTGAGAAACGCTGGGCTGACACATCCTTCCCAGCCAGCTGATCTGTTCAACTACAATATCCATCATCTTAGTTGACCCTTGAGCTCTACTTCTGAGAAGCCAAAGAATTGCAATCCAATACACCTGCAGGTGCGAGGCTGTGGAAGGCTGCTCTTTAAAAGCCTCCAGAGTTGTGGCAACAACACGCACCAGCACCCGCCACGTGCTTCTCCCGGGAAGCGTGGTTGCCATGCCGCCTCCTTTACCCACAAGTGTCATCTCAAGGAAAAGCAATCAGGCCAAGCACATGCCACTGCCCAAACTCTCACACCCTCGTCCAATTCCAGGGCGTCACAAAACTCTCCTGACTTGGAGCCATGGCAGGGTCTGAGCTACCAAGAAAAACAAAACATGCCTACAGCAAACCCAGGACAAGTGGACTCAGGTGAGGGGACGCCAGGTCCACCGTGAGACAAGGAATGTTTGGGTCAGGAAGGGAGAGGAAAACCCTTTGGTAATCTGCACATAGTACCCAAAATGCCTTCTGAAAATCATCTTCCCTACCCTCTCCAAAGCTGCTAAAGAAGAGGAGCCACACACTCCTTGGGTCCGTGTTTGCTCTGGCTGGGCAGGGGGCTCAGGCACACTTAGAGGCTGGACTCAACCTCAGAGACCCACAATATCTCTCTCTCTCATGATCCAACCTACCTTGCCTTGCAGGGGTGTGGGAATAAAAAGGGGAAGAACACCATATAAGGGGTTGACTAGCACCCTGAAAGCCCTCTTCCAGCCTTTAATTAACTTTAACATGGATTTTTAATCCCCCTTGCCGCTTCTTAAATTTTCTAGCCGTTCTTATGTTTTAATATTTTATTGGTACCCTACCCAGAGTCCCTCTGTGAGGGAAATGGGCAGCTTCAAAATGTGATAAATTAGATGATGACAGACAGACAAAGATTAGATGATAGATAGATAGATAGATAGATAGATAGATAGATAGATAGATAGATAGATAGATAGATAGATAGATAGATAGATGATAGATAGATAGATAGATAGATAGATAGATAGATAGATAGATCTATCTATCACTCATGCCCTTCTCACCTCGCGTTTGGACTACTGCAATGCGCTCTACATGGGGCTACCCTTGAAGAGTATCCGGAGACTTCAGTTGGTGCAAAATGCGGCTGCGCGTGCTGTGGTGGGTGTGCCGAGGTACACCCACGTGACACCGATTTTCCGCCAGCTGCATTGGTTGCCCATCGGTCTCCGGGTCCAATTCAAGGTGTTGATCACCATCTTTAGAGCCCTTCATGGCTTAGGACCAGGATATCTCCGGGACCGCATTCTGCCGCATACTTCCCTCCGACCGGTTAGGGCCCACAGAGTTGGCCTCCTCCGGGTCCCGTCGGCCAAGCAATGCCGGCTGGCGGGCCCCAGGGGGAGGGCCTTCTCTGTGGCTGGCCCCGTGCTCTGGAACCAACTCCCCCCAGAGACCCGAACCATCCCCACTCTGCTGGCCTTCCGAAAGGCCGTTAAGACATGGCTCTTCCTGCAGGTGGGGGGGACAGCTTAATCATTTGAGCTTACCCCCCAAGTATGTATGTGGTTGAATGGATGGATGTTGTTGTTGCTTTTATACTGCCTTTTTAAATTTTGTACCGTTTTTTAAATTGTTGAAATTTTGTTCATTCTTGTATCTCTTATGTTGTACGCCGCCCTGAGTCCTTCGGGAGTTGGGCGGCATATAAGAATAACAAAATAAATAAATAAATAAATAAATAGATAGATAGATAGATAGATAGATAGATAGATAGATAGATAGATAGATAGATAGATGCATGCTGCTCTGGACCCTGGAAAAGTGGGGTATAAAACCAAATATCAACTCCCCCCCCCAAAGTCTCTTGTTTGCCAATGTATGTTTCAAGGCACCCAAGTCGGGCCTGTGAAGTCTCCCTCTTCAGCAGCTGCCCTCAGGTTTGGCTCCCATTAAGAAGGGGAAGTCTCCCCTCTAGTCAAGGCCCCCCCTGCTTCACAGCCCCATCCTGATTGCTTTCTCAGCAACCCCTGGAGTGGGGGTCCCACTCAGGATCTTGTTTCTTCACATCACTGAGGCTCAGAAGGCAGAACTGCCAGAAGGGGGCGAGACGTGAAAAGGGGGAGGGGGGCACATGGCGCTTACCATCAAACTCTTCCATGACTGCTTTAAAGTTATTTAAAGAGTGGGAACAATCAGTCGGTGGAACAGCTTCCCTCCAGAAATTACAGGTACTCCATCACTGGAGGTTTTCAAGAACAGAATGTACAAACATTTGTCCAGAATGGTAGGGTCTCCTGCTCGTGTTGGGGGTTGGACTAGAAGACCTCCAAGGTCCCTTCCAACTCTGTTATTCTGTTAATTCTACAACTGAACAGTCATACCAGAAATCCTAACCAGATTTCCTAACAGTGAGAACAATCAACCAGTGGAACTGGTTTGCCTTCAGAAGTTGTGGTTGCTCCATCACTGGAGGCTTTCAAAAAGAGACTGGACAGCCACTTGTCCGAAATGGTATAGGGTCTCCTGCTTGTGCAGGGGGTTGGACTAGAAGACCTCCAAGATCCCTTTTAACTCTGTTATTCTCTATTCTATGATGTGAGATAAAGTGGTTTGGACAGGAACAAGATTGGTCACAGAGGGACATAAATGTTTCCCTTCATTCATTTCCTCGGTGGAAAAAGCAGCATTTCAAAGTATACTGTAATATTTTCAGCTGTAGCAACAGAGAGAATGGCTGGAAACAAGGCCTTGAGTCCTGTCCCCCCTTACTTCCTCCTTCGTCATTCCTAAAACAGAACATGGAGCAATGAAAGGAGGGTTGCACACTGTCCCCTTATTTATTCAATTTAGGTGCAGAAGATAGCAAGGAAAATCCTAGGCCAGAAGAAACTGGAATTAAAATTGCTGGGAGGAACACTAACAACTTGTCAGATGCAAGCAAGTCTACCACCCGTGTTAGAAGAATCTCCCCAGTGTTTGCCTTTTCCTGGGAACAACCAGAAGCGACTTCATGGATCTGGGGCAGGTCAAGCTTATGCTGCTTGTGGCTGTGCAAGGCCTCCAGACCAGGCCCTCGCTTGACTCCTCCTTTCAGCCTAGCTGGCAGTTTCCCAACACAACTTCAAACAATAGCTGGATAGCTGGAAGCTCAATATTTTAAAAATGAGGATTATGTCTGCAAGCAGAGCTAACCCAGTATAAATAGATAGGGAGGAAGTTGGAATGGTAACCGATTTATTTTCCAAAGCTCAAAAAAAAAATCATAGGGATAGAAATTGTCACCATGAAATACAGCTATTTCTGCAGCTTGGGAAGAATACCACAAATCTAGACAAACTATTAAAGTGCGAAAACATCAGGCTGGCAACATTGGTACGTATTATCAACACTACACTTTTCCCAGTTGTAACATCCCATATGGCTATGAATCTTCAGAAAACCTGAATGAAGTATTGATGACTTTGAACTGGGGCTCTCGACAAAATATTGCCAATAATTCTTTGAAGAACATCCAGAGTGCTCAGGAGAAACTCTAATAATGAAGCTAAAGTTTAAATGTTTTGGTCGTTTGGCAAATTGGTTTGGCATCCACAGTTTGCCGGGCGTGAGAGGGCAAAATGCCAGAGCACTCATTTCAAGGCGAGAAAGGCCAGAGGTCATCAGAGCAAAGACTCCCAGGAGGAGGGACCCCCTAGCACAAAGCTTCTCAACCTCAGACTTCTAGAACCCCCAGCCAGCACTGTTGAATTCTGGGAGTTGGAGTTCAACACATCTTAAAGTTGGTGAGGTTGAGAAGCCCCGCCTAGCAGCTCATCCCCTAAGGCTCTCTGCCCGCTGAATACATCCCCAATCCATCTGGGCTCCAGACCGGTGCCAGGAGCACTGCCAGTGATGATGGGAAGCATGCAGGCAGTGATATCTGTCACACGCGTGAGGCAAACAACAGGTCTTCCTCCTCCTCCTCCTCCTCCTCCTCCTAGTGCCCAAAAGCTTCTCTCTTACTCATCTCCTTTACCGGAAGCCTCCAAGAAATGCGCCAGGCACAGTTAAAATTTAAGCAGGGAGTCAGCACATTCAGGCCTAGGAGCAGCCATTCAACTGTGAACAATGATTAACCAGCAGCCTTCAAACATGGCATTAGGCTGGAGTCTCGCTCCTCGCAAGGCTGAGCTAAAATGCCAGGACATCTGGCACAGGCAGTGGGCAGGGGCTGTACCTTCCAAAAACTGCAGAGGGGGGCATTTCAACATCACAATGAAGGGTGAGGCTTGCAAAACCAATTTTTAGGTAAAACAGCTGAGCTGCAAGATTCTGGGAGGTTTGATCCTGCTTCTCATGGAAGAGAGAGGGAGGGGGAGGGGGAGAGAAGAGAAATATTTCTTATCACAATGCATGTGTGAGCAAGCCTATGCAAGAATGCCTATGTCAGACCTACTTTTATTGTGGTTGTTTATGGTTATTATCTACAGATAATTTTGTCTCTTTTTTTAGCATTTCCATTTTCTCGCTCCTCGGCCCGTGTGCTTTGTCTGGGTGTGAGGGAGACATATAAACTTTCTCAGAATTAATTCATGCATCTAATGAAATGTTCTAATGCTACATATATGTCATTTGGCTTCTTTTTAATGAACCAGAGTTGTTGGCTTTGCTCCCAGTCTAAAAATGCTCTTTGGAAGCTGGTTTCTCCATATCCGCCAATATTTTATACAGAGAGTGATGGCTTTGGGTGCAGAGAGCTACCAATCACGGAGTGGTGGGCTGGTGGCTCTCAAAAAAGCATTGTGCACATGAGAATAATTGCACCGAATGAGTAAGAGCAGCTAAGGAAGTACTCCGTTAATTCAAAGCAAAAGAACTTGAGGTCATTCAAGAGCAGCTTTGGATCAACTCTGCTTTCCTGTGAAGTCGACATGACTCCTGCACCCAATTCAATTTTCTCCTCTCTCTCACTTGCCATTTTTGAATCAAACGGGTTTTGGATGTTACTTACAAGTAGTCCTTGACTTATAACTACTTGATTGATTGAGCCCATAATTTCAGTCTTAAGTTGTGATGGTTGCAAAGCAGGTCATCGTGTGCCCAATTTTATGACCTCCTTAAGCTAATGTGGTGATTGCAAAGCTAAAGCCATTGTTCATCATAAGGTGTTTTTTGCCAGGAACTAAGAGGTGAGTGGCAGATTCCAGAAAAAAATATTGTAAATTGTGATCATGTAACCACTAGGCACTGCAAACAGACATAAACATGGGCCGGATGCCAAACACCCAAAATGTGGTCATGTGACTGCAGAGGAGGCCTGGACATTAGAATTTCAAATCCGGGTCGTAAGTCCCTTTTTCTGGGTCACTTTAACTTTGAACGTCTTGAGTCAAAACTGTAATAGTCCTTCAGTCCAGTCCACCTTGGCTGCTGTTTCCTAGGCTGGAACGTTTGTCCCATTTCTTGTCCACCTGCTTCTGTCTACGCTTCCCCCAAACCTTTGCCCCCCCCCATCAGATGCAGAGCAGCCTTTCGGGCGCAGAGGACCATCCCCTCCGTCCCAGAGTCCAGTCCGGTTGACATCCCCTGCCAGAGCAATCGCCAGTCTGAATCAGGATCTGCCTGAAGACCCTTCCCAACAGGACGGTAGAGAGGAAAGAAGAGGAATTTGATGGAAACATGCAAGAACCCTGACCTAGGCAAAAGAGGCCTTAAAGAGTCTTTAAGGGAAAAATGATATTCAGAAGCAGCTCAAGCAAACACCTCCCTGATTCACTGGGGTGGGGGTGGGGTGGGGAGCGAAGATGTAGGATAGCGGTCCCTAACCTTTCCACTCCAAGGACCCGCAGCAGCAACGGGGAGGGGGATGGTTTTGTGCATGCAACCCAGTAGTGGGTTCTAAAACCCGTTGCTACCGGTTCACACGCGCCCTTGTGCAACACTTCTGCGCATGCGCAGAAGCATCCCAGGCGGGTGGACAGAGCCTCCCGCCGGCACCGCTACCGGTTCGCAGAACCGGGAGCAACCCACCGCTGATGCAACCTAATCCAGCACATGCGCAAATGCAGTTTCACATGCTCACCCACCATTTGCATGGCCCGGTTCCCAATGGCTGTGGACCAGCAGCGGTCCAGGACTGGGGGTTGGGGACTCCTGTTGTAGGAGATGACCAGGTGGAGCCCGAGGGAGGGGTCAAGCGCATCATAAGTCTCGAGTCCCTTCCTGTCCACAAGAGATCCAAATTCAGCCCCCTCATGATTCTTATCTACCATCAATTTGCATTGACCCGTTTATTCGGATTTAGCATGGACTAAACCAGTTCTCATTTTGGACCTAACCGCCTTCTGATTTCTTGTGCATGACAGAAGGAGAAGCGGAGTGTCGCAAGATTTGGTTATTGTAGCCAATCTCAGCCTCTTCTGCTTGCCTGGCCTGCTCTATCCAGTAGGGCTCTCAGGGGCACCCTCACCCATTTCCAGGCGCCGCTGGCACCAGCTGAGACGGCCTCCCATGTGACTCAAGAACCGAAGAAGGAAGAGCCTGTAGCTGCCTCTGCAAAGCCTGGAGAAATCCGAGGGGCAGCAAGGAAATCATGTTTTATTGAGGGCCAACCGAGCAGAGTCCAAGGGGGCCCCCCATCCCATGGCCCCTTCCCAGAACTGAAGGCTGCTTTCTAAAGATCAGCCGGTCCCTGCTTCGACTGCCAATGATCCTTTCTCCCTGCCTTTGAGCGGGGGGGGGGTTGATGCCCCCTCCTCTCACACGTCCCAAACCTATTCCATGTTTTTAAAGGGCTGCAAATTGAAGCAGGGGTTCTTGCTGCTGCCGCCGCCACCTCCTTCTCTCCTCAGCCCAAAACCCTTGCCTGAGCACGATGGGACAGGTTGTGGCCGTACATGATCAGCCAACTAGGCATGCCTGCACACGAGAAGGCATTTTGCAGGCTTTCCCTTCAGAGTCCGAGACGCTGCCAGAAACTTCATCCCAGTTTTCAGGGCTTCTTCAGGCACACAGAGAGGCTGGTTTCGCAGGAAGTCCCTCGCAGCACAAACGTCCAGGCGCCTGATGCCACTTGATGGGACGTGACTGGGAGGCCCCTCTGGAATTTGGCAAAGCTGTTCAGGCGTGCAGTCACAAAATGGCTGCTCCTGGAGAAGAGGCTGGGCAAACTGGGAAGGGAGCGCCCTCAGCTCCTACTCTCTCCTCTTTCTTTTGGGGGAGGGGGCATTGGCCTGCTTCCAGAGAAAGTACTGAGTTGCAGCCCCTCCCCATTCCTGAAACATTGGGGCAGGGGTCCCAGAAAAATGCCTGTTTTAGATCTCTCCATTCTGCATTTTTACTGAATGGATCAGAATAAGGAGCCTGGCTGCCCACAATCCATTTTCTGACCAGTTCCGGACAAAAGTGGGAGGCTTCTAGATCTATGTGACCATCAGTTGATTTTCTGCATCAGGCGGTGATCAAAAGCCCGGTCACCAGTTTTACTGATACAGAATCCAGAAAGTTAACGTTGCATGGGCCATTCTAGGCTGCAAAAGAAGTGAACTCTAGCAATGTGAGTCTAACGAAAGAGATCATCAAAATTACTGCTAAATAATTGTGGCTAAATTATTACCTGTAAGGAGAAATCAGAGTAAAATGCCTGTGCTTGTTTCCCTTCTTCAGTTGGTTACCAGTTTGTGAAAAGTCTCTTCTCCTTGGTTCCTAATCCTTATTATCTTCTCATAGTACTCCCCCCAAAAAACCTTTGAAAACCACTCCCCTACACATACATACACACACACACACTTTTTTACTTCTGGAAAAAATTCCCTCTTACAGGCCGGACATGCTCAGAGGCACCCTTTTCTTTGCTCCTGCTCTCTCACAAACCAAAGATGTGTCAGTTGCCTAGGTTACATTAAAAGCTGAGCAGCTCCTGCCAATATCTGCCACAGGCAGAAGACTTGCATCTTAACAGAGGGCTGGAAATCATGGTCTCCAAGTTTCTAGCTCGGCGCCTTAGACACGGCACAAACCGGCGCTCTGGAGTCTCAACTGTGGAGCTGGCAGCATTAAAAAGACAGAGACGGAGGAAAACCTGCCCATTCATGGTGGTCAGCGAGAACCGAGGAGATCTCTGCAGGCAACGCAAAGAGGTGTGTCAGTTTCCATGGCAATGCCTGCCAGATAAAGCGTGTGGGGCACAGCCCAGGGTGGTGCCCAAGAACAGAACGGAGTGTCTGGCTGCAAAGGCCCAAGAGCCACGTGGAGGCAGGATCAGGTTCTCCTTGCCCGAAGTCAAATAAAGGAGCCCCGCCTTCCCCCCACGCCCACAGGATCCCTTCTCCTGGCCTCGGTTGCACCCGGGTTCCGCTCTGCACTACGGTCCCCCCCCCAGATGGCCTTCCCTCATTGCTGCCCAGGCCCTGGAAGCCCCCCCCCCCCCCGGTCACCAGCAGGAGGCTGAGGCATCCGGGGCCTGTTCAGCCCTGCCCATCTCTGCAGCCAGCAGGTCCAACAGTGAGATTAGGGAGGGAGGAACGGTGGGCATTTCCCTCGCTTGGTAAGGCCTGTGCACTCTCCCCCAGAAAGGGAGATCTGGCTGGGCAGGGGAGGAGACGGAAGCCCCTCCTTGTACCCAGGGAGGGGGAAATGGCTGCCAGATAAAGGGCAAAGGGGTGGGCAAGAGAGGACCCATTGAGACAGCCTCCTGCCACTCTTCCAGCATCCAGAGTCGTTTGTCAGTGAGATGGGCGGCATACACAATAAACAAATATAAATAAAGCCTCCAACTCAACAAGGTTCCTCATTGCACAGGCCAGTTTCCCACCCATCTCAGCTAGGCTTCCGGTGACAAGAGAGCAAAATTCTTCTCGTTTTCTTCTTCTCGCTTTCACTTCATTCTCACAATGAGCTTGTGGTGTAGGCTGGGAGAAAAGATCGCTCGAGGGGCTTCAGTACGGCAGCCTCCATGTGCAAGTGTGCCATCTGGCAAATTGGGGGCAATCAGCCACAGCACTTCCGGAGGGCACCAGTTTTGGGGATGCTGCCAATCCTCATGCCCCACACTTGAAGAGGTGCTCAGCATGGTGCCCAGGCTTCCCCCTTGGGCAACTGCCCTCTTTTGCTCTCAGGGTGCAGCACCTGCTTCTTCAAGCCAAGATCCCCATTTTCCTGGTTCCTGAAGCCCTGAATGCCAGGGCTGTCCCCCCCCCCCACCTTTCCTCCCTCTGCAGGCAGCCCCAACGCCCACAGGGCACCCACCCCAACCCCCACCCCATTTGCTGGGTGCCTGAAAATGCTGAGGCAGCACAATGCACATTCCTTTGCTTTGTGGCCTCCAGTCAGTTGCCATGGAGCTGGGCGGGGGCTGTTCCCCCCTCCACTCTCTGAGGTTCACCCCCGCAGCTCCGGGCACCTGATCAGACACTCTTTCGCCAGGGGATGCTGAGAGGCTTCGAAGGTTGGGCTCTTCTCCAGAGACCCGCTCTGACAGGTGCAACATGGAGACACCCGCTTGCACCCCCATGCGCTAACTAATGCGTTTGGACCCGGATGTCTTCTAAGGCTGCAGAAAGAGGGGCGAGCAAATCAGGCGTTACCTTTAATCTACATCAACTCTCATTAATCTGATTACTGCCCAGTCATGCGTTGAAAGATTTCCCCCTTCAGTCACACTGAACTTTAGAGTTTGAGAGGAGCTTGAAAGGGGTGCCTGCAAACGTGGACTTAGCGTCTTGGGGGGATTCAATCACCCTGGTTTATAAATCATGAATCATGGCTTATGTTGTAGTCTGTCGGCCACCAGCCCCTCCAGCAATCAAATCAGAGGAGGAGGAGGAGGTGTGGGAGTCAGGGTCAGCATCAAGGCAACCTGAAAGCTCCGAGGGGGAAGAGGGAATGGAGATGTCAGAGAGAGAGAGACAGAGGCAGAGCCTGGGCCGGCCATCAGCCCTCAGATGGAGAGTCAACAGCCACCAGGTCTGGAGGTGGCTGATGAGGAAGAGGAGGAACAGCTGGGTCCAGTGCCTGACGCGCGGATGCGCAGAAGGCAGAGGAGAGGAGAGCAGTGGAAAGCCATGGGCCGATCCTTGGAACGGAAGAACCACCGCTGCTAGCGAAGCTCCACCCTAGCTCTGGGGATAAAAGGCAGGGGGCGGAGATGAACAGATGTGGCAGACAACTATTCATCTACCTGCCAGACAGACTTGTTAGCCTGCGGTGAGAGAGAAACTTTTTGCGGGGGCTGCCGGCGCTCCTAATAAAGGAATCATTGATTTAATTACAGAGAGTTTGTCATGTTTGGGGAGCTGGGTCAGAACAGCTTAGCACAGGGGGCCCCAACCTTTTTGGCTACTGGACACAACCGGACTTGTGACATTGTGGGCATCAGCACTGTCTCTGTAAGAGGGAGCATAATGTGCCCATGCACAAAATGGCTGCTGTGGAAGCCCAGGCCCTTCCCACACGGGGTACCCAGCCAGAGAGGCAGCATACTTGGGGCCAGAGAATTCACTGAATAAACTGAATCCCCCAAAGCCAGTAGAGACCCCTGGTCGTTCCCTCTTCCTCAGAGTAATCCCAAGAGCAGCCTTGCTCCCCAGGAGTGCTGGACTGCAGCTATCCAAATGCCAGCCAAGCTGACTGCAGAGAGGGGAGTTCAAATCCAACATGTCTGGAGGATTTGCCAGGAGGGGAAATTGAGGCAAACGTCAAGGCAGAGCAGACGTGAGTTGGAAAAAAGCCCAGACGTCCTCCAGGTGCCATCTGGTTCTCTCCTTGGCAGCCTCTCAGCATGGGTGCCGTGACATCATGCCAGCCTCGGTGCGCACAATGATGTCACAATATTGTGTGACATCACTGTGGCACAGCTGCTAGTCTTTTGCAAAGCTGCACATTCTGGTTCAGAACTTTTATTTGGGCTGCAAGTACACAATATGCTTACTCAAAATCAGTTAACCAGATTCCTTTGTGGCTTGATGCAATGTGTGAACCCAGGAAAGAAAAGGATGGAGAACCCAGCCAAAGGATCTCATTTCTCAATAGACTTGATCACTGGGCCATAACGAACAACATGAAATTCAAGGTAGAGAAAACTAAGGTTTTACACTTGGGCAAGCAAAACCAAAGGCACAGGTATAGACAATGTGGCACCCAGCTCAACAGTAGTAACTGTGGGAGGGATCTTGGACAGAGGTGGGTTCCACTTACCTTCCCTACCGGTTCACATCGCGACGGAAGTGTGCATTTTGCACGTGCACGCGCCCCCGTCACGTCATGCGAAACACCTGGAAATGACCCTCTGCACATGCGCAGAAGACTTTGCACATGCGCAGAGGGGTTTTTTGCAAGCTGTGGTGACCGGAGGACCGGTTTGGGAGCATGGACCGCCGGTCATCGCTGTCGGTTCAACGAGTGGCAGTAAATTTCCGCTACCGGTTCTAAAGAACCGGTCTGAACCAGCAGCAACCCACCACTGGTCTTGGAGTCCTAGTGGATAATCACTTAAATATGAGCCAGTGATGTGCGGCAGCTGCCAAGAAAGCCAATGCAATCCTAGGCTGCATTAATACATCAAGCAAGGTCACGTGAAGTGTCAGTATCGCTTTACACTGCTTTGGTATTTTTGGAATGCTATGTCCAGTTTTGGTCACCACGATAAAAAAAGACGTTAAAATTCTAGAAAGAGCACAGAAAGGAACAACAAAGATGATCATGGGATTAGAGGCTAAAAAAACAAATTCCCAAAAGGAACTGGGCATGTCTAGTCTAACGAAGAGGTGACATGATAGCAGTCTTGTAATATTTGAGGGGCTGCCACAAAGAAGAGGGTGTCAAAGCACCAGATGGCAAGACAAGAAACAATGAATGGAAACTAATCAAGGAGAGAAGCAACCTAGAACTAAGGAGGAATTTCCTGAGAGTTAGAACAATAAGTCAATGGACTGGCTTCCCTCCAGAAGTTGTGGATGCTCCATCACTGCAGGTTTTCAAGAGACTGGACAGCCACTTGTCCGGAATGGCATAGGGCAGTGATGGCGAACCTATGGTACGGGTGCCACACGGAGCCATATCTGCCGGCACGCGAGCCGTTGCCCTAGCTCAGCTCCAGCGTGCATGTGCGTGCCCGCCAGCTGATTTTTGGCTCACGCAGAGGCTCTGGGAGGGTGATTTCGGCCTCCGGAGGGCCTCCGGGGTGGCGGGAGGAGCGTTTTCGCCGTCCCCAAGCTCCAAGAAAGGCTCTGGAGTTTGGGGAGGGCGAAAAATGGGCCTACCAGGCCCACTGGAAGTTGGGAAATGGGGGAGTGGGGGAGTCGCGCACGCATGCGCAGGGGGGTGGGGCAAGTGGGGGGCTTTGAATTATGGGTGTGGGCACGCACGTGTGTGCGATAGCGAGCGCATGCACTATTTCGGCACCCAAGAAAAAAAAGGTTCGCCATCACTGGCATAGGGTCTCCTGCTTGGACAGCGGGTTGGACTAGAAGACCTCCAAGGTCCCTTCCAACTCTGTTATTCTCTTACTCTGTCATTATTGATCCATCTACCACATGACAGCCAAGGGTTATTCCTGTTCCTTCTTTCCAGGTACCAAATGGCAAAACCTATGCTCACTCACAGGAAAGCCTTTCCCTGTAACAACTTTCCCAGCTGAAAGAGAAATGGAATGGGGTCTGTCTTAAAGGGCATCCCTGCACATCCCTTTTTCCTTGCTTGCTATGTCTTTTGTCTCTTTAGTTTTTAGTTGTGAATGTATGTAAACCAGCATTTGGCTAAAGAGGGGAATAAATACGACTTAAATAAACAAAATGCACTGAACTTTGCAGCATAAACGAAGAGGCAAGTCTTGGCTGCCAGGAAGCTTACAAAACTGAACCCCCATATCTCAATTCATCCACAGAAGCTTTCGGTAAGAGGATAAGGAGCTGTTTTGGCAGGACTGCATGTTTTTAAACAGTTTTTTAAATAGCCCCTGAAGTCTCTGAGCACAAGAGGAATGCATTTCCATTAGAACAGCAGCCCCTCTAACCACATATTTATGTTGAACGAATGGACTTCCTTCCAGGTCATGGGGTGCAACTTCCAGGGAGATCAATCTCCCCCTGCCCCCCAACATCTCAATCAGGGCCTGAAAAAGAATCAGGCTCTTTTAAAAGCACAAACTATGAAGCAAAGACAAAACCTCTGCATTTCTGTCGTTTGGAAAAACACAACTGTAGGTAAAAAAAACTTCCCCCAGATGTGTGGGTCTTCAGGTGCCCCCAGATCAGTGGTGGGTTGCTCCCGGTTCGGCCCAGTTCTGCGAACCGGCGGCAGCAGGACACTCTGCCCACCCGCCCGGGATGCTTCTGTGTATGTGCAGAAGTGTTGCGAGCGAGCGCGAGCGCAAACCAGTAGCAACAGGTTTTAGAACCCACTACTGCCCCAGATGTGTGGGTCTCCAGTTCCCATTGGCTGGGAGTGCTCGCTAGCTGTTGTGGGGATGAGGTCCAAAACACCTGGAAAACATCAGGCTGAGGGGGGGTTTGAGTAGAAGCCATTCCCCGCTTTTCCAACATGTCAGCCTTAACTTGCTTAACGTCCCTACAATTCCCATCCTCCTTATGCCAAGAGGGGAGTCCCACAAGCTGTGGGGGGCAGGGGTGTCCATGGAGAATGGTCAGCATTGTCAAGATGGCAGCCAGGAGGGATGATCAAAGCTCCATCTCTTTCTTATGGGGCTTTCTTTGAACCATTGTGGCCACCAGCTTGGCTATCTGTCAGTCCCCTGCAGACCCTCCTGGTGGGGAGAAGGGGAGAGTGAGGTCGCCCCCACCATGATGTCCTTGTGTAACGACCCCACTGTTGCTGCAGGCCAGCAAGATCAGCAGCCAAGGACTTTGGAAGTCGAAGTCCCAAAGCTTCCGTGGGCGTCTCCTGCCTGCCTATGAATCAGTCAGTCACTGGGCTCACCCTCTGCAACCACCAACACCACCGAACCCACAGCCACGTCCACTCTTGGGAAGCCTTTGCTTTTAAGTTGCAAATCCCCCAACAGGAGCCCAGCGGAAGGAATGGAGGGAGGGAGGGAGGGAACTAAATGGAAAGAAGCAGAAAAGAGCCTATGTGGCCCTCTTAGCTTTTCCATTAAGGGGATGAGACCTTCACAAGCCAGCTTGTGTAGTGGTTACAGGGACCAGGCTAGAAACCAGGAGACTGTGAGTTCTAGTCCTGCCTTAGCCATGAAGCCACCTGGATGACCTTGGGCCAGTCACTCTCAGCCCTAGGAACCCACAATATGGCTGGCTGGGGAATTCTGGAAGTTGAAGTCTATATATCTTAGAGCTGTCAAAGTTGAGGAACACTTCCTAGGAAGGAGGCATGGCAAGTCACATCTAAAAAACCTTGTCAAGAAAACTGTAGGGACTTGTCCAGGCAGTCTAACAGAATCGGACGTGGAAGAAGGAGGTGGGGGGGAACCCATCACTAACATCAGCTTTGATGTGAAAGGAAGATGAATGGGGGAATGAAAATCCTCGGTTTGTTTATTAGTTGCAGGGGAGCCCAGATCTTGTCTGGCCCAGAATTAAGTCAGGTTGGTCAAGTTGGCAGGGCTGGCGCTGCTTTGGATTCTGTCTCCAAGAGAGGTACTGGAAGCGTGCAGGAACACCCCCATTGCGCCTGTCCTCAAAGGTTTCGCCTTTGGAGAAAATGGTGCCACCAGACGCCACCTGATATTTGCATGTCCAACCCCTGCAGCCATGTTTGATTCAATGCCAGCTGGGTAACAGCTCTGATCTGATCTGATGTGGGTGGGGAAGCTACATACTGTATAGGGCAGGCAGAGTTAGCGTTTGGATGGGGCGCCACCCAGAAATCCAAGAGATGTAGGCTAGAGCTAGACTGATATGGGGGAGAAGGCAACATAAAGCATTTCTATGTTGCTACCAATTAAACTTTACAGAGACAGAGTCCTCCAGCAACAGGGGCTGGGCTGCTGTACATTCAGGAGCTAGGAAGACGAACAACTTATGTCATACAGACCAATAATTCTCAGCCTTGGCAACTTTTAAGATGTTTGCACTTCAACTCCCAGAATTCCCCAGCCAGCATGGTTGGCTGAGGAATTCTGGGAGTTCACATCCACATTTCTTAAAGTGGCCGAGTTCCAGAAACACTGCTCTAAAGCACAAGGTATTTTCTCTTTATTGCGAGGGACCGATTTGAAGATCTCCTTCTCCCACCAGATTATGCTGGAACTTTATGAAAGAATGGAAAATAAACTCTGCCTGTTTCCAGCCAGGATTTTGGAGCCATGCAGGTGGTCAGATGCTAACTAAATGGGGTGTAGGGGGGGAGAGGGAGGGGGAATAAAATCAAAGCAGCAGCTGCAACTGTGCAATTAAAACTCCATCTAAAAGAGGGAGGAACTTTGCCATCTTCACTTTTTGGACTTCCTCTGCGGGAGACACTTCTAAGCAGGAGTTTATACTCCTGGGGGTGTTGTTTTGGCAAGGCATTTCATTTGGGTTGTGGCATCAAGAGTAAAGCTGAATTTGATTTCAGTTACATTAAATAAATAAGGTAGAATAAGGGTATGACAGCCAGTGTGATGTAGTCCTTAAAAGTGCTGAATTTCAAGCCGGGAGATCCTTCATTCTAATCCTGCCCTAGGAGCCATCTGGTAGCTTGTGTTGGTCTGTTTTGTAAACTTAAGCACAGTGTCTGAATCTTTATTTATGACTTCTTATTACATATTATTACTATTACATATGAACCCAGCCAACTGTAGTTTCTCAATTTGTTAAGCAAAGTGTGACTGCCTAATTTAGGAACCCAATCATTCAGTGAAGGTTTTATCAGAATGAAAAAAAAAATGTAGGGAAAGCTTTACCCTCAAAGTTAAATCATGTTCCTTTCAAAGATCAGAAGAAAAAAACTGATCAAAAAATAAATCATATTAGCCAGAAGTCCAGGACTTAATCTGTCTCATGTTTAGCTGCAGATTAATTGTCACAGCGAAGGACAATGACTACAGACAAAACTGGGGGAAATTAGCAGACTAATTCTTGTCCAGACACAGATGCAGTGAAATATTTACATTACATTGTTTCTCTTTTCCTGTAGGGCTTGTTTTAGCCGCTGGGCAGATAGAAAGCTTGGCAAGGGGTAAACCTGCAAAACTGCTGGCTCCCAAGCCCACCCTGCTTAACTGTGCAAACTGGCAAAACCTGTTGGGGTCTTTTTTGCCTGAGCTCACATCAATCTTTATGCTAGTCTTGTAGAAAGAAATGTGAGTGACACTGAATTTGCATTGGCACCCAACCTCTCTGGAACTGCTGCTGGTGATCTATTTCCCTCAAAGCAGGCCAACCCAACTTTACACCAGTACGACACCCAACATCTGGATCAACCCCTATTTAACAAACCATTCCAAAGTCTGAATAAAGATCAAGCAACCTTATTAAATAAAATTCAAGTTAAGGAACTGACTGACACAAGCTGGGGGCATTAACCGGCCTTAACCCAAACTAAACACACTCCTGTTTTGTGGGGAAGGTTCGTGTGTAAGGGAAACACTGGTTTCTCTTAATCAGCAGCAGCACACAATTATAACACAGCAAAATATCTCCCTCACCCCCCCTTCCAAGCACGTGGTCCGAGCACGGGACCATCAGTAGAGCAAAACCCAGAGCAAAATTTGGACCCCTCATTCTCTGGTGGTTCATTGGGCCAGCCAACCAAGCTGGGAGGAAAAAACACTCACAAGCTTCGTGTTCCAAAGGCTTAGCATTTCTCACACTCAAAAAGCTTAGTGCTAATTAGGAAGCACATTGGCAAAAAAAATCAGAACACCAAATACAAGCTGAATAGACAAGACCTTGCAGACGACCCTCACTCTGTCAAAGACCTTGGAATACTCATATCAAATGACCTAAGTGCCAAAGCCCACTGCAACAACATCGCCAAAAAGGCTTCAAGAGTTGTTAACCTAATCTTACGTAGCTTCTTCTCCGGTAATATCACACTACTAACCAGAGCATACAAAACATTCGCCAGACCAATCCTTGAATACAGCTCATCTGTCTGGAACCCACACTGCATATCGTACATAAATACATTAGAAAGTGTCCAGAGATACTTTACGAGAAGAGTCCTCCACTCCTCTACTCGCAACAGAATACCTTACGAAACCAGACTTGAAATCCTAGGCTTAGAAAGCTTAGAACTACTTCGCCTTCGGCACGACCTAAGCACAGCTCATAAAATTATCTGCTACAACGTCCTTCCTGTCAACGACTACTTCAGCTTCAACCACAACAATACACGAGCACACAACAGATACAAACTCAAAGTGAACCGCTCCAAACTTGACTGTAGAAAATACGACTTTAGTAACAGAGTGGTAAATGCCTGGAACTCACTACCTGACATTGTGGTTTCGTCACCAAACCCCCAAAACTTTACCCTTAGACTGTCCACTGTTGACCTCACCCGATTCCTAAGAGGTCAGTAAGGGGTGTGCATAAGTGCACCAGCGTGCCTACCGTCCCTGTCCTAATGTTCCCTCTTTCAGTACCAATCTTATGTATATAAACAATGTTACATCTATGTATATTACCAACATGTACTTGACAAAATAAATAAAATAATAAAAAATAAAAAATAAGATCTCAATAACTGTGAAACAAGTAGTTAGCCAGTTGGGGGATGGGGTTGCCTTCTCTTTTATTCATCATGATTAGCACCCATAAATTGTAATCCACATGGATTAAATGAAATAACAACAATTAAAGCTATTTCTTGTCATCAACATACTCCATTATGCCAGGGCAGGGCACATAAGCACCTGCAGTCTAAAGTCACAAAGCACCGGGAGGATGCAATTAGGCCAAAGCAGCAGGCGCTCGCTCGCTTTTGCCTTTCCTTCTGACTTCAGGCAACCTGCAAATCCAGCTGCTGAATGGAGGGAATGCATCATACACTTTGTGAGGTCACCTGCATGGTGCAAAAGGTGCAAATTACATAATTTGCTGTTGACAATAGAATCAAAATTATTAACTAGTCAGTCGCATAACATGGTGCACCCAACGTCCTGCTGTGCTTCATAAACCATAGTCTATGACGAAGTCCATATAAACACAGCCAAACTGTGGCATCTTTTATCAAGCAGAGCAGTGTTTCTCCATCTGGCAACTTGTACGGGATTGAACTCCCAGAATTCCCCAGCCAACCAGGCCATCTGGAGAGTTCTGGGAGTTGAGTCCACACATCTTCAAGTTGCCAAGATTGAGAAACATCGAACTAGAGTAAACAAGCCAAGGCTAGTGCGGCACCCTCCCTCCTAGAGTTTCATGCTCTTCAGACACACAAAGATGAAACCCAACCCATGGCACAAAGCATGCTGAGTGAACCCAGCAGCCCTGTGTGGGGAAGTCAAAAGTCACCAATTAGAAACCAAATCACTGCCGAGACTATTATTTGACCCCGACCTCCTGCAGGCATCAGCACAACTGCTTGACGTTTACACAAAACGGCGATGGGGGGGGTGAAGCTGCAGCCGCAAGGAGGATTAAGGCAGCGCCCACTCCCCGCCTGGGCTCCCGGGGGCTCCAGGTGTTGCCCAAACTTTCTGGGCTTTGCAACTCCAAGTCCCGGGGGGAGCCTTTGCCCTCCAGCAGGAGGCAGAGGGCAGCTCCGGCCAGGGATCCCCGAAAGGCAGAAGCCGGCCGCGGTCCAACTGACCGCGGGCGGCCCCGGACCCCGCAGCCGCGGGGCTCAAGCGGAACCGCAATGCAGCGTCTCGCAAGAGGGCCTCTGAGCGCGTGCCGAGCGCCGCCCCGCCAGGCCTCTGTGCTTCGCAGGAGGCGCATCAAGGTCACCCCGCTGCCGCCTGCGGACCGGCCGGGAGCTCCGGGGCTGCCACCGGGGGAAGGCGGGAGGAGCCGCCTCGAGTCCCTGGCCGGCGCCCTTCCTCGGGATCTGCCGGGAGGCTTCCGCCCTGGCGCCTTGCGAGCGCCTGCCCCACCTGCAATGGCCGCCCCACCTGTCCGGCCCTACCTGTCCTGGCCCGGTGGGCGCGGGCGAAGCTCCAGAAGGCCCAGGGCCGGGCGCCGGGAACGCTGCGCTTGCGGGACGCGTTGCCCATGGCTGCCTCAGCCCCCCCCCCGCCCCGCCTTCTCGCCCCCCGCCCCACCCCGCCCCGCCGCGGGCGGCAGCGGGAGGAGGAGCGGGGCGCTACATGAAGGCGGGGGAGCCCCGAGCGCCTCCCCGCCCCAGCGGAGCCTGGGCGCCCGCTCAACCGGCCCCCGGCGCTGCCAGCGGAACCAATAGAGGGACCGGGGAGGAGCCCGAAGCGTCCCCGCAGCTCCGCTCCGTTGTCAGGTGGCTTCTCCGGGGCCGCTGCTCAGGGGGCGCCCTGGTTCGGCTCCCGGAACCGAGCCCTCCGGTCAGCTCGGTCCTGGGCTGGGAATCAGGAGGCGGTTTATCGCAGCCCCCCCCACCCGCCAGTTTTGCCGGATTATAGTTTCTGGAATCCCTGGCCAAGCTGGCTGAGTCTCATGGGATTTAGAGTCCAACTACACATGGACTAGGTTTGCATCCATTTGGACCAGGACTTCGTGGTCACAAGAAATATGGCTTATTCCTTTAGACACACAGTATGTTACCTGAACACAGGAAGGCAGCAACATAGCTACAGATATTCGCCACCACCACAGCAAACAGCAATGCGGTTTCATTAACCTGGGTTTAGAGACTAGCATGTTACGTGAGCCTAGAGGTAAAACATCCTGTCTTCCCCACCCATGGTTTACATTCAGAAATTAAATTATACTTGTGCAATCAAATTGTGTATTGTTATTACATCCTGGCACTGGAGGGTTATGATGTATGGATCTAAGTGCCAGGCATCCTAAAGAGTCTTAAGATGTAAACATCTTCATAAATGAAGCACATTCCCATCCATCATTCTGGCCTCCTGAAGGGTCTCGCGTCTCGCCCATTTTCTATGAATGCCACTATTTCATTAACTAAACTTGAATCAGTTACAGAAATCCTTACAAATAGTCCTTGACTTACAACCATTCATTTAGTGACCGTTCAAAGTTACAATGAGCCACGGTAGTGCAGGGGTTAGAATGCAGTACTGCAGGCTACTTCTTCTGCTTACTGCCGGCTGACTGCAATTTGGAGGTGGGTCAAATGAAGACCCAGATTGTTGGGGGCAATAGGCTGACTCTGTAAACCACTTAAAGAGGGCTGTAAAAGCACTGTGAATTGGTATATAAGTCTAAGGGCTATTGCTATTGCTACAATGGCACTGTGAAGAGACTTATGACCGTTTTTCACACTTAAGACTGTTACATGATCAAAATTTAGATGCTTGGCAGGTGGCATGTATTTATGATGGTTGCAGTGTCTTGGGGTCATGTGATCACCTTTTGTGACCTGACAAGGTCAATGGGGGAGCCAACATTATTTAACAACCGTGTTAGTAACAGAAATTTGGGGCTGAGTTATGGTCATAAGTCAAGAACTACCTGTCGTTGGCAAACATTAAAAAACTCACTCCATGACAACCTTGACCCTTTTTCTCTCTGGGTGCTCCAGCCTCCCGTAACTCCTGGCTTCCAAGCAGGGGCATCCACCTAGCCTTCAAACACGGGGCAGGGGGATCTTGATACATGTGGGTCCCACCTTGCCTCCAAGTGCCAAAGTAATTTGGAATCGTTCTGGGAAGGGAGTGAATGGCTCTGGGGGCAGGGTGATTTTTTTTTAAAGAAAATGGTGCATTAGGCTTAGTAGAGACTTAATGAATCTATTTTCCTTCTCATTTTTGCTTTTTCAAAACCTCAAAAACCGATTTTGGCCACTTCATCCAGAGGCCATAAAAAAGCTGCTGGGCTGGCTGCTGGTTAGGAAAGCTGCCCGCCCCTCTATTAAAAATGGGGGGAGGGGGAGGGAGAGGGAGGGAGGGAGAGGGAGGGAGGGAGGGAGGGAGAGAGAGAGAGAGAGAGAGAGAGAGAGAGAGAGAGAGAGAGAGAGAGAGAGAGAGAGAGAGAGAGAGAGAGAGAGAGAGAGAGAGAGAGAGAGAGAGAGAGAGAGAGAGAGAGAGAAATATTTTGGTAGCCCTTCCCTATCTAGAAAAGTTGCAGGAATCCCCATTCACTTTAGGTGCAGCCAAGAAGATATCATGGTTTACCAGCCGGCATTGACCTCCGTGGAGAGATAACCAAGCAAAGAGAAACTCTGGTTCCTTGGCTGACCTTCTGCAAAGCTTTCTCCTTGAAGTTACTCTGCTGTACAGGAAGTCCTTGACTTACAACCATCGGAAGATACAACAGCACTGGAAAAAGTGGCTTACAACCAGTCCTTACCCTTACAATGTTGCAGCATCCCCACGTGGTCACAATCTGTGTGCTTGGCATGTGTTTTATGGTCATGGCAGTGTCCCAGCCAGGGCTATGTGGCCCATTGGCAAACTTCCCAGATGGCTTCTAACAAGCAAAATCAACGGAAGCTGAATTCGCTTAACGACTCCCTGATTCACTTAACAACTGCAGCAATTCACTTCACAATCATGGCAAAAGTCATAAAACCCGCTTTAACTATTGCCTTGCTCAACAATGGGAATTCTTCACCCACTTGTGGTCATAGGTCGAGGACCACCTGTACTGCACAGCAAGCAGAATGTCCATCCCAGACACAAGGGCCATTCCAGTGGCCTGCAAGCGCTCGCCTTTTGCCTCCAAACGGCCTTCCCTCGTTGCACGGTGCTTCACAACAGCAGCCCCTAAAAACACTTAACTACATACCTGCAAAGAAGCAGCACATTTTCGAAGATTTTTATTTGTAAGTCAGCATGAAGTGCAGGGGGGAAATTCTCCCAAGGATTTGAAATCTTCAAAGCCTTGTTGGAAGCCTCAGCTGATGCGAGGTTTTCATTGCTTCCCTGACCCACTTCATGCCGTGACCCACTGTGAAGACAGGCATATTTTCCAGGAAACCTAGCAAGCCCCTAGTCAATTTGGGCCAATCCCGTTAGTTCCCAGCAGCAAATCATACTAGGGGGTCGAGAAGAACAAAGTCTTCCACTGAGATTCACTTTTGGCTCTGCCCAGCGTTTTGGAACGGAAAGAAAATATGGAAAGCTTTGAGTTTCCCCAAAGGTGGATCCAGACTCAGAAAGCTGCCTGAAGCTGCTTCTGCTCCCAGTGGACTTAAGCTCCCACCCTGGCTGAGAACTGGAAAGGGAAAGGAAGGGAAGCTGATTAAGTGAAAGTCTTGAGTCAAGTTATGGGTTATGGGTCATTGCACGTTTGCTGGGGAAGGCGGTTTCAGGGAGCAGCCTCATCGGTTTACAAAGGAGCATTCCAGCCTCTGGAAGCAAAGCCCTTCCTCTGAAGGGAACAAAGGCCTACCTGCTGCTAAAACAAAAACAGGAGGTTAAGATCTGAAATCATTAACAGAAATGAGCCAGGAGGCTCCCAGCTCTTTCCTGCTGAAACCTGATTTTGCCCCCCACCCCCCACCCCGCTCCCCCAGGGCACCTGCCGCCTCCTTCCTCCTCTTGCAACCCAGAGCGATGGAAAAAGAGACCGTGTGTCCTGTGTCCCTTTCACGGGATTTACCCTGGGGTGAGGTTGCCTAAGATGACACTCTCACAAATTGCCCCTGGATTCCTCACGTGCAAAAGCAGCCTACAGAAACTCCAGCACCGGTTGGACGAGTCCTGTCCGCTGCCGTGGGTGTTTGCTCAGCGCTTCGCCTTCCTCCTTCTCAAAGACCAGACTGTCTTAAGAAGGAAGCCTCCGTATGCTCAGAAACCTGACTCCAAAACCATCCTGGGCTCTAAAAAAATCAGGTGTTGCTGTTGCACAAGGACCTCCTCGCCCACCTTCAGGTGGAAAAGACACACAACTCTTTGTTAGCCAAGCAACTCTCTGCCTTTTCCAGCACAAGCCAGGTGCAAAGTTCTTACGAGTCTCCATCTCAGAAATGTCATTCTCAGCCCTCATAATCCTGCAAAGTAACCACAATATTTCCCAACAACGAGTCCCTGGAAACCAGTTCTGCAATCCAGCTCAGGGTGCCGACAATATACTTCATCCAGTTAATGAGCCAATACACACACACACACATAGAGAGAGAGGGGGGGGGGGGGCGCTGTAGACTTTTTCTTTCTTGGGATGTACCAGCCTTCTCCAACTTGATCCCTCCACATATGCTGGACTACAAACCCATGATTCTCAGCCAGCCATTGAGGCTGGGGATTACAGGTATTATCATCAGTCATAAGCTAATGAGAAGGTGTCCACGAGGACAGATACATTTTCCCTTGCAGGCCCAGACAGGCCCAGGCTAGGGGCTTTCCTTAGCCAAGCCAGGTGACCTCCCTGCTCACCCGGAGCCTCCTCTGCTCTCCCATCTGCTGTGGTGCAAAGCCAGAGGTCAAGGGTCGCAGCATGGTGGGAAGGCGCTGGCTGTGCTCAATGGGAAGAGTTTTAAAGCTAGCAGCAAAAGGGTGGGGGGGAATGACTGCTTTATGCAACATGTAACATCAGGAAGCTCGGCTTTTATAAGCCAGGATGCATTACATCTCAGCATGTCTCTGAAGTCAAAAGATAGCTTGTGCATTTTGAGTAATGGCAGATTGAGGGCGATGGTTTAAAAAAGGGCAAATGTTTGGAGGAAGAGATTATTGTTGTCTCGTCCTTGTTTTGAACAATGACTATGATCTGCTAAGCCCCAGAAGGCCCCCCAGAAACATCAGCTGCCCACCCTTGCCCACCCCAGAATGTCCACAGGAAAGACATCAACAGGGAGAATGGCATCAGCAGACAAATGATGTCACTGATTTAGCTGCAATATGATACCATGATCTGATGAGGCAAAAGTGCCTCGTTTCCATCATGACATAACGCCGCCTCTATAACAGGGGCCGCCCACCCTCCACCCCCACCCTGGCCAGGCTGCCCAGCTCAGCCTGCTCACTTTGCAATGCAACAGGCTCCTGAAAGGCTTGCATTGTTCACCTAGGGTTGTGTGAGTGTGTTAGGGAACGTCAGGGGATGATGGGCTTTGGCCCCAGGACCAGAAGGCCTGGGCAGGGAAGGTAAAAAAGTCATGATGGTGGCCACAACCCTGCCATGCAAGCCTTGCTCTTTTTTTACTTGCATTGCACATCTCTTATCATAAATCCTCTTGTTTATTTTATTTATTAAATTTATATGCCACCCTCTCACTGTTGAGTGACTCTGGGCGGCTGACAACATCGTAAAAAAGCAATATAAAACCATTAGAACATCAAAACATTAAAATGTTAAAGCATTGGTGTGTGCAATGTTAGGATAAGGCGCAACATTACCGGCTTCAGACCTCTGCGTCCCTGAAGGCCAGAGCCCTGCATCCAGCATCCCCTCCAAAGAATCTGCGGCATCCCAGGATCGCCACGGAAACCTCGCGGATTAAAAGCCACACAAGCAATTACCAAACTTTTAAATGAACCTTTAGAATTAGCCCCTTGACTCGTCTCACAAGCCTAAGCAGGTCAGCCCTTGTGTGGGGAGACCCCGGGAAGCTGTGGGACTGAGGGCTAGACCGGAAGTTGAGAAGGACTCTTTTAGGGCATAAAAACTGACTAGGTCCTTCCCTCCACTACAAATAATCGACCATGATGTTGTTGCGCAAATGATGTAACTTGTATCGGTCATGTTAGGCTTCCCTGCCAATCACTGGCGTCTTTTACAAGCCACAGAGATGTTAAAAAAAAGTCACATGACTGACGCAAACCATGTAATTTGTATCATTTGTGCAATAACTTCATGATGTCATTGCAGTTTCTACCAAAGGCATGCAGGGATGTCGGTCTTACCTGGCAAAAGGTTCCAGGTAAGTGCCCAGAGTTTTCTTCTGGGTAGATAAATTCAGATTGGGCAGTGAAATACCACTTTTTCCTGCGGTATGAAACAGGCTACTAATTTCTTCCTTTCCTGAAACCGTCAGAGCCCCTCCCTGTCTATACAAAGGTTGATCCCAACATTTCAACTGTTCAGTCTTTGTGCCAACAGCTACCTGGCTGAGTTCCTCTCCTCTGTTTATGAGACTACATAAATTATGCCATTGCAGTCTCTTCCTCCTCAAGCAAGCGTGTCCAGTTAACTCTTTAAAACTAGGCAGAATTGGCACTTTGGATCTTTTACTGAAAAAAATAGCTGGATTTTTCAGATGATGGTGGGTCTTAACTGCATAGGCTGCGGACCTGGAGGGCCACAGAGTTGCATTGTGAGGCGGCAGCTCTATACAATTGATAAAAAAATAAGCAATGTATGACTGACGCCCCCCATGTCTCTGCTCAAATGGGAGACCCACACAGCTACCGAAGTCCCTCTCTCCCAGTCTGTGCCATCCTGTAGGGCAGGAAGGAAGAAGCGGTGTGCTATACATCTGGAGGCACCATGGGGAGAGAGGGTCAAAAAGGTCAGAAAGCAGCAGGCCTACTGGATGCAGGTGCTTACAGGGCACAGTCAAAGTCCAAATGGCAGCCACAATGGTGTGAGTGAAGTGTGGCCCATTTCATCTGCTCCTGACTGTCTTGACCATTCCCTACAGATGCTCCTGGATGCAGAGAAGAGAAATGCCCTGCTAATCTCAAGTCTCCTTGGGTGATGCCCCAGCCACGTGTGGCTTTCCAGAGTGGATGGTCTCAGCACGGCATGTTTGGCATGTGATGGATGGAGCAGCCCCTGGACGACCTCAGGGCCTGCCATTCCCAGCCACCCAGTGGGACAATTTGACCAGTGATATTGAAAGCTGTCAAAAGGAGTAAATGGGCCCTTCTGAGCCCCAACAGTGGTCAACTACCAGGACAACTAATATGTACGCCATCTCATATGCAGGAAAAAGTTCCAGATAATCTGCTTTCTGGCATCTTCTGCACCCGATTCCTCCGGATGACCTTTCCCATAGTTGGGGATCCAACTCCCAGTCCAGCTCTGCTGGATCCAGGGAGGACCTCTGAAAGACCGGGGGGTCCCCGGAGCCTCATCCTTCCCTCACCCCCTCCCAGAGAGAGGCCAGCTACCCTTTCAAGTTGAAATGTCAGAGACTTCATGAAATTACAAATTGACTTGAAGGAAGCTGAGAATGTCAAGAGAACAGGAAAAGGTATTAGAAGAAAACGGGAGTTAGAATATTATTCATGGGCCTGAAGGACGAGTGGGAGGAAGAAAGAATATAAAAGGGGTTTATCTGATTAGAGTTAAATAATGAGTTTTGTTTCTGGTGATGTTTGTGGTTATCCGAATGGTATATTTTTCCTTTTGGAAATGTCTAATGATGTAATGGATTCATTTTCAATATCTAAATAAAGTTTTATTATTTCGGTTACTATATAATAGTTTTTAATTCTTTTTTCATTGCTTAATTGTTAGGAGAGGATTGAAGTGACCTTAAAATAAATGGAAAGAGGGACGATGCCAGTGATGGCGAATCTTTTTGGCTTGGGTGCCAAAAGGGTGCGCATGCGTGCCCACACCCATAATGCAATGCCCTCCCCCCGTGCATGCATACAACCCTCCTGTGCTCCCCCCCGCACATGCGCACAGGCCTCACTGAAGCCTCCGGACTTCCGGAAGGCCCGTTGGACCATTTTTCGCTGTCCCCAGGGTTCAGGAAAGCCTCCTGAAGCCTGGGGATGGCGAAAAATGGCCCAACGGGCCAACCGGAAGTTTGGAAACAAACTTCCGGTTGGGCCGTTGGGCCGTTTTTTCGCCATCCCCAGGCTTCAGGAGGCTTTCCTGAACCCTGGGGACAGCGAAAATGGCCGAAAAGGCCGAAAGTCAGCTGTCCAAGGCATGCATGCACGCTGGAGCTGACATAGGGCAACGCCTCGCATACACTCAGATATGGCTCCGCGTGCCACGTGGCACGCGTGCCATAGGTTCGCCATCACTGGACTATGCACTTACATTATTAGATATTTTTGTTAATTCCTTTTTTCCTTTTTTAGTTGGGGGGGGTCTATGCCTTTAATATATATTTCTTTTCTTATATGTTTTTGCATTATTGTTTAATATAATCTTTCATAAAAGTATCCAAAGAGAAACTTTACGACCTTCCAGATCTGGCTCATCAAATACACTCCACAGGAGCCAAGAGGCACAGGTGGGTTCCTCCCAGTTTGGACCGGTTCGCCTGAATCGGTAGCAACCCGCTGGTGACATCACAATGACATCATGGAACCGGATCGGTTGGTGCCGGTCCGTGGAGGCCGCCAACTTTTTTTGTGAATTTTTTTGGATTTTTGGGGTGGCGGTTTGGGGGGAATTTTTTTTCGTTTTTTTTTTCTTCTGTGCATGCGCAGAAGCCAACTTCCTGGCACTGTGTATGCGTCGCCATCTTGTTTTCGGTTTTTTTAATGGGAATTTTTTCTGATTTTTTGCTACTGCGCACGCCCCATCGATACCCTGCCTAGCGCCCTGTTGGTTTAACTTGATCTCGCTTGATCTGCCCCAACAGAGGAACCGCAGATCTCAAGACGGGCAGGATTCCTTCCCCACCCACCCCTTAGCAGCCTCCTTGGGTTACCTTGCTGGAGGGAGGAGTGGAGAGAGAGAGAGAGAGAGAGAGAGAGAGAGAGAGAGAGAGAGAGAGAGAGAGAGAGAGAGAGAGAGAGAGAGAGAGAGAGAGAGAGAGAGAGAGACACCTTCGGGAAATCCAGTCTAGCCCATCCCCGCGCGCGAAGCGTACGCATGCCCACGAGGCGTGGCCACACTGCGCAAGAGGAAGCAAACCAGCAGTGAGGTAAGTTAGAACCCACCCCTGCCAAGAGGGTGGAGGCGGCAGGAGTCAGGCCTGAGCGGATCCCTCTTTAATTTTCTCAAGAGTTCAATGTGAATGAAACCAGGCAGTTGTGATTTAAACAAACCATGATTTCACTGTGGTGTTGACATCCTAGTAGCAGAACAAGCGAGCAGAGGCATTTGGGGGGAGGGAGGGAGGGAGGGGGCACTCTTTGTATTGGTTAAAATCAAATGGCAAAGGAATCCAAGAGATGTATAGAATCCCTTGCAAAGTTGTAAAGCAGAGTGGAAGGAACCGGAAGGCCAAAGTGCAAATCTCTACAAATCCTGTTGGCTTAAGACTTGGGAGGCCGGTTGAGTTCTAACTCCAGCCAGGAAAACGGCGGCTTGGCCGCCTCCTGCTCAGCTTCACCCGCCTCAAAAGGCTGTTGGGAAGATAAAGCAAAGAAAGATTCCCACTAAAGCACCTTGAGGTCCAGAGGAAAGGCTGAACAAAACAGTAACACACAGAACTCCCCGATTTGTTTTGGGGTGTAAAGTTGACACCCCCTCCCCCATTCCTTGCAGTGGAATCCTCTTCCCCCCCTCCCACCCGCTTGCTACCCTCACAGGGGCACCATTCTCCGCTGGCAGTGCCTGTGTGGCAGGATCCTTGGTTCCTGCCTGTCATCAAACAAGCCACTTTCTGCCCAGAGTGCACAATCACCCACGGCCACTTTCCCTTTTATAGCGCTTTCTCTCCATTGTCAGCAATGTGGTAAAGCAATTCCAGAGGTCGCCCCCCCCAGCCCTCTTGGGTGCAATTCCAGCAAACCTCCCTCCCTCCCTCCCTCCCTCTCTCTCTTTCTTTCTCTCTCTCTCTCTCTCTCTCTCTCTCTCTCTCTCTCTCTCTCTCACACACACACACACACACACACACACACACACACACACACACACACACACACTCCAGTAAGGGCGAGCCCTCCCATCCAGGCCCCACTGGGCCCCTCAAGGCTGCTGCAGCTGTCGAACGGTATACGCGCCCCGGTGCCGAAAGAGTTGAACAGGGTGCGGCCCGTCTGCATTCAGCATTTTGGAAGCAGTGAATAAGATGTGCTGGGAGACGGCGGTGATTTCATCCAGCAGAAGCCTGTTGGAGTCATAATGATCTGGCAAGCAAAGAACTTCATGTCTCCTTGGTAATCCACAGAGAAACTCACATGTGCGGCTCCTTCGCCCTCACGTGTTTCAAGGGGACTCAGCCGTCAAGGGCGCCTCCAAAGGGAAGGAATCTTGCTTGTCAGAATCTACCCGTCTGCCACTTCCTCCACGATGCCCGGATTCTCACAGTCCCATGCTGTTCTATGCCCTTCTTTCCCACAAGGCCCAGCCGCTGCTGGAGATACCTTCCAACAGCCCCGGCTCTGTTTCCCTTCAAAGTAAAAAGGCCCTTAAAGGTCTTCTTGCTGTGACCAGGGCTGGGAAGGATTCCACAGGGGAGAAGCATTCATGCTGGGGGAGCAGCCCCTCTTCTCCCACCGCCCAAGCCACTCACAGGGTGGTGGGTGTGGGGAAAACAGGAGGAAGGAGGAGAGTTGATTATCTTTGCCACCTTCAGTTATTTGTAAAAATAATAATAAAAGGGTAGAATAAATAAATAAAATGAATGTTATTTGTACATCGCACTTCCTTCCAAAATGAGGCCAAAGTAAATATATTTTGAAAAACAGTTGAGCTGGCAGATTAACCAGCTTTCAGGAGCTTCCGCAGGAGGATATCCGTAAAAAGGGGGCAAGGCTCTGATCACAAGGTCATGTCCACCATTTTGACTTTTTTGACACAGTCGTGCACCCCATGGACACCCTGCCTAGCACCCTGTTGGTTTAACTTGATCTCGCTTGATCTGCCCCAACAGATGAACCGCAGATCTCAAGATGGGCAGGATTCCTTCCCCACCCCCCCTTAGCAGCCTCCTGGGATTACCTTGCTGGAGGGAGGAGTGCAGAGAGAGGGGGGGGAGGGAGGGAGGGAGGGAGGGAGGGAGGGGGAGAGGGAGAGGGAGAGGGAGAGGGAGAGGGAGAGGGAGAGAGAGAGAGAGAGAGAGAGAGAGAGAGAGAGAGAGAGAGAGAGAGAGAGAGAAAACACCTTTGGGGAATCCAGTCTAGCCCATCCACACCACAGCCAACTCCATTCCGTGCTGGTGTTAGGAGCAGAGAGCCCTCTTCTTGCTCAGGGCTACCAATGGAGGTCACCTTCACTCCTGCAAGTTGCAGCTCCCTCTCTTTAGCCAGTCCTCTTCTGACTAACAAGCGGAACTTCAAAAAGCCAAAGGAGTAATACAGGCAGTCCTCGACTTACAGCAGTTCACTTAGTGACCCTTCAAAGTTACAACAGCACTGAAAAAAAAGTGACTGTTTTACCGTTGTTGACACCCCCATACTCACATGATCAAAATTGGCAACTGACATATTTATGACAGTTGCAGCGTCCCGGGGTCATGTGATCTCCTTTTGCAACCTTCTCACAAGCAAAGTCAACGGGGAAGCCAGGTTCATTTAATAACCGTGTTACTAACCTAACAAATGCAATTTTCACTTAACAACTGTGGCAAGAAAAGTCGTAAAATGGAGCAAAACTCACTTAACAAATCCCAAAGATGCTTTTTTCAAGAGGCAACTGGACTTTCTGGTTTTTCCTTTGAAGACGTTTCGCTTCTCATCCAAGAAGCTTCAGAGAGTTGAAGAAGCTTCTTGGATGAGAAGTGAAACGTCTCCAAAGGAAAAACCAGAAAGTCCAGTTGCCTCTTGAAAAAAGCACCTTTGGGACAACCATGACCTGGATGACGAAGAATCTCCATAGTCACAAGAGCAAATTGTTGGGGTCCCCAGACAGATGGGGAATAGCCATGGCCAACAGTCCCTTCAGCTGTGAAGAAAGGTACATTTTTCTATAGACTACAAAGTTTTCCCAACAAGTTTTACCTCACAGCATGGCTTTTCCTTCCAAGATACATAGAGTTTCCAAAACAGATGTCCAACTCCTGCAAATATAATTCCAGGCTTGTGCTGAGACCCACAACTCTCTAGGAAATTGTATTATGGCAAATCAGGCTCATCTCCTCATCCGTACAAGGAAAATAGCACTGATTCAGGTCCCGAAGTTGTGGAAGGGTGTGCGAATATTTCCAGATTGGAAAACCACTCAGCAATGGCTGATGGTTTTTGAAAAAGAACACTACCCTGTACCTGAAATTGAAAGATGTCATCAGCCTTTGCCATCATCTTCCAGGGAGTCTCCCAAAATCTCCCAAATGTTCTTCTGAGGCTCTTTCAGAGAAAGACGCATCAGCATATTCGCAGAGCTCCATTCCAAAACCTGCCACTTGCCATGCAGTCGGGGGTGGGTGGGGGGTGGCATCCTTTGCTATCTTGCCAGCAAGAGGCAAAGGAGTTTGAAAGCCCCACACGGAGTCCTCGACTTCAAACATTCATTTAGTGATTGTTCAAAGTTACAATGGCACTGGAAAAAAGTGGCTTAACCAATCCTCACACATATGACCTTCACAGCTTCCCTGCAATCATGTGATCATGATTCAGGTGCTTGGCAACCAACATGTATTGCCAACAGTTTCAGTGTCGCGGAGTTATGTGATCGCCAATTGCAACTTTCTCAGCCTGCTTCCAACAAACAAAGACAATGGGAGAAGCCAGATTCGCTTAACGACTCAGCAAAAAAGGTTGTAAAATCAAGCAGTCGCCAAAATCAGCCTTCCCCACCTGCTGCCTTCTAAATATAATGGACTACAGCTCCGCTCATACTCCCAACCCCTGTAAGAGATCATCCGACCTCTCTAAAGAGCACCAGACATCATCGGCAACCTTCAGTCTCGAAAGACTATGGTATCGTGCTCTGGAAAGAGTTCCTAAAACAGCCTCTAGTGTGGCTAAAAAGGCCAATCCGAGAGTGGCAATCCCTTCCACACTGAGGGCAGATCCATTCTGTCCCCTGCCCCCCCCCCCCCTGGATTTTGCTGGTTCCGGGACTGCCTCTTTGCCTCAGCCTGCCGAACAGGCTGGGAGAAGCTAGATTCTGTAAGAGATCCGACCTCTCTAAAGAGCACCAGTATGGGATCGGATTATCTAACTCTGTGTTTATCAATCTTGGCAACTTCAAGATGTGTGAACTTCAACTCCCAGAATCCTCTAACCAGCATGGCTGGCTGGGGAATTCTGGGAGTGAAGTCTGGCCATCTCAGTTGCCAAGGTTGATTCAGACTGATCTAACTGTGGACAGCGCTCCTAATCCCTACTCTCTGCCTTTTGGATGGCTCTTGGATTCCCCAGGTGAGTTCCCTGGAATCGGGCTGAGGTCTGTGCCTAGAGCTGCACTCAATTCTCCCCCCCCCTTGACTCATCTGATGCCAAGGGGAGGGGGAAATGCCTCCCATGAGCCTATCGCTCACATTTCCCAGGCAATGCCGGGCAGATTTTGCTTTCACGGATCTGCCATCACTCCTGCATTGCTTGGACCTCTGGTGCAGAGGTGGGTTCCTGCCGGTTTGGACTGGTTCTACAGAACCGGTAGCGGGAATTTTCCCCCGCTCGCCAAACTGGCAGTGACCCAGGCCTGCCACACCCCCGAACCGGCTCTCCTCGGCAGGGCCATAGGCACCGCCATCTTGTTTTTTGCTTCTGCGCTTGCGCAGAAGCTGGGTTTTTAGCACTGCGCATGCACACGTGTGCGCGTGAAGGGTGTGCGCCCACATGGCGCATCAGAAAACTGTTCTCTCTAAGGTGAGCGGCCGCGCGGCCGCGCACATAATGAGAGAACGCCGCGCAGAAGTTTCTAACTTCCGTGCGCCATTTTCTAATGGCAGAGGCTGCACACCTACGTGGCCGCGCAGATGAAAAGAGAACGCAGCGCGGCCGTTTCTAACTGCCGCACGCTGTTTTCTGATATTACAGGGAACATTGATCAGGAAGTGAACTGGCAGCGAGGTAAGCCAGAACCCACCCCTGCTCTGGTGGCCCCTGACTTTTCTGGTAGGGGGAGGGATCAGGTATGATTCAACTTAAAGCAAGGCGAATCTGCATGTTGCCCAGATGATAAAGAGAGAGGGAGAGAAGAGCTGCTGGCTTTCGAGGTGGGCTCGGGTTTTTCCAGGTACTGTACGACCAATGTGCCCAGGATGCTTTTTACCCTGACATCAACACCCTCCTGTTAATTCAGTTGGAAAGAACACAGACCACAGAATCCTGGAAGGGACCCCAGAGGTCTTCTAGTCCGACCCCCTGCTCAAGGCAGGAGACCTTACACCATTCTGGTCAGATGATCTGTGTAAGTTATGGATTTTTAAAAGGTAGCAACCATATTCGAATTAGTTTATCTCTGCAGAAGTATAAAAACCCTCATGACATCTTAAACATTAAGCAAGTATATTCGGCATCTGGTTGCATGGGTGACAATGTGCTTTGTCAGTCCAGAAAGTATATGCCAAAATAAATGGATTCCAGTTTTGTTGCCATTTCCCTAGAGTATCTAGCTAACATATTAAAAAATGACATTATTCTCATATCATCACTTGCTCCCCGTTTTCCTCAGAGGATCTTCAGGCCAAGGAAACTTTCTGGCCAGTTCCTGAGTCGGATCCACAAGGTCCAGCTGCCTGCCTGGCACGTTGCCCCCAGTGTAATGTTCCATTCCATCTGTGTGACACACACCCATGCACGCCCCTTTGGCGTGACTCGGCCTTGAACCCAGTGATCCAGGCAGCAGGAAGTGGTAAACTCTCTCAAACTCTTAGCTTCAGCTAAGCCTGGCCCAAAGGCTTCCCAGGTGGGCCACAGGTTGGCTGGTCCAGGACTTTCTCAACTCTGCTCAGGCTTGACTGCCAGGACAGAGACGCCCCACACCTTCCTCCTACCCCTCAATCCAAAGTCCTAAGGGAGAGCAGCAACCTTCCTTCCCTCCGCAGTTGCGCTTCCCCAGCAAGATGACCCCGTTGCATCAGTCTTGCAAAGCTCCCTCCCTCGTTTGGGGGGATCTGGAGCTGCACCAGGGTTCTCCCAGGATCCCTGACCTGAGGACTCCGGAGAAGCCTCGGCCTTGGCAGGAAAGGCAAGGGGGAATTAAAGGCCCACATCTGGGCCGGCCGGCAGGAACCGCCCGGCTGCAGCCCAACCCCACAGCAAGATCGCCTGTCCAGACTGCACACGGTGCGCCTAACCAGGGTTGCCGCCGGATGGTTTAGTGCCTTCCGGAGCCCTTTGCCCACCTGGGCAGCCCCGGGCATTTTCCGATGCTCAAAGACCCCAAAGAAACGGCCCTCGGGTCCGAGGGGCACCGGCCGAGGGAAGCCAGCCGGACGGGCAGGTGGCGTAAAGGCTGAAGCGGGCTCTGCTCCGGGAGAGGCAAGGACGGAGCCCTCAACGGAGGAAGGAGCAACAGGCTCGCGCTGCAACTTTGGGCGAGGAGAACTCGCTCGGCACGCGGCTTCAGCCCCTCAGCCCTCGCGGGAGGGGAGAGTCCGGCGGGACCCCGAAAGAGCCCCCGCTTCAACCCCCCCCGCCCCCAGGCTGCGAGCCGCCCCCCTCTGCCCCCCCCCGCCTCTGGGCCCGGCCTCACCTTTGCCCTGGCGCCGCTCCTCTCGCTTCTTGCCCTCCGCAGGGGGCGCTCCGGGTTGCTCGCCCGCCGCCGCCTTCTTCCGCCGGCCCCGCAGCCAGCTGAAGGCCCGGCGCAGGCTGGACGAGCCGGACTTGGGCTTCTTCTTCTTCTTGGGCGGCGAGTCGGCGGGGCAGCCCTGGCCCCTCTCCGCGGGGGGCGCCGCAGGTGCGCTCTTGGCCGACATCTCGGGGCGGGGGAGGCGGGCGGCCGGCCGGGGCGCGGCGAGGGCAAGCTGGGGGGTCGCGCGGCCCCGCCTCTCCCACGCCTGGGCTCAGTGGCCGGGGGCAGCCGGCGCCGGGACCCCCATCCGAAGCTCCGCCTGCTTCGGCGCGTCGCCTCCGGAGCGCGCGGGGGCCCGGTTGCTGCTGCGCCGCGATGCCCCCGCCGGCCGCTCAAGTTTCCCCGAGCAGAGCGGGCGCCTCCCGGTCGGGCCGCCGTGAGTCCTTCTCCCGCGGTGGGCGATGCCGGATCGGCGAGGCGCGAAGAAGAGGCGCTGCAATCGCCGCCGCCGCCGCCGGGGAAAGTTTCGGCCGGACTGGAGGGCGTGTGGGGAGGCCGGGCGGGGCCTGCGGAGCGCGCCGGGGTGTGGAAAGCTCCCCCTCCGACACTCCGCCTCCGCCGCGCTTCGCTGCGAAGATCCCCCTGCAGCCGCCGCCGCTCCAGCCTCGCGATCGGCAGCCCGCATCTTCGGCTCGCGAGGGGCTCCCCCTGCCGAGGTGAGAGAGGCGCGCGATGGGGCCGGGCCGGCGCGGGTGGTTCTGGCCAGGGCGGGCCGGTTCCTGCTGGCGGGGAGGGAGCCCGTGGCCGCATTCGGCCCTGGAGTGGCGTAGAGCGCGGGCAGAGTTCGGCGGGGCGGCCACCCTTGGATCGCCGGCGCGTCTTGGCCGTCCATAGGGGTCCGCGGGCCGAGCGTGGCAACTCCCCCCCTCCCGTGCTCTCCGGCCGTTCACGTGGGCGAAGCAAGCGGTGGGTCTGTCGGCCCTTCTTCCCGAAGGGGGCTGGTCCCGAAGGTCCGGTCCGACGGCCGTGCCGCCGGGCTGGCAAAAGTGCCCCTTGCTGGAGACGCGTCAGCTGCAGCCCGGCCCATGGGGGGAGAGGCAAGAACTCTGTCAGCGCCTGGACCGAGGAGCAGGTGCCGGTTGGAGCCTCTGCCCGGTGCCTTTCGGGTGGGTCCTCGGACCCTCTCTGCCCCTCCAGCACACACACACCCGGCCCAGCCGTTCCTTCCTTCTCCTCCCCCACAGCAGCTGCTTCCCTGATGGGGCCAGTTGGTGGTGCAGGGGGCTTCGGCCAGCCTTTCCGGGCCCCACCTGAGCCCGGGCCCAGCGCCCCTCAGTTCCCGCCTTTCTGCCCCTGCCCCTCCCCCACCCCTCAGGCGGGAAGACCCTTCGGGGGTGAACGGGGGCGTCCTTCGGCCGGAGCCGTGTGCGCGTGTGCGTGATTTTGCCGGGCAGATGCATAACTTCTCTCAATTTCACGAAGGTCCTGAGCGAAGAGGCGGGCTGTGAGCTGCAGGGCCCCTAATGGAGGAGGGAGGCAAACTAGACGTGACTCAGCTTCTCTGGCTGGAGAGCCTCGCTGTGCTCCTCCTCCTCCTCCTCCCGCCGAGGCTCCTCTCCTGCCTTGGAGCAAAATCCTGGCAAGAGGCAGGCAAAGACAGCAGGCTGACCTGGGCTCCCAAGAGGCTGCCTTCTTTGTGGTGGGCTTACCCGCTGCTCCTGCCTGACAAAGCAGGCGGCTTTGGGCCACCTGTGAGATCCGGACATGGGGTGGGAATAGGAAAGTAGCAACCCCAACCCCAAGTACTCCTTGACTTACAACCATAGTTGGGACCGGACCTTCCGTTGCTAAGCAAGGTGATGGTGGTAACAGAGTTGGAAGGGACTTTGGAGGTCTTCTAGTCCAACCCTCTGCTCAAGTAGAAGACCCAAGACCATTCCGGGCAAATGGCTGTCCAGTCTCTTCTTAAAAGCACCCACAATTTCTGAAGGCAACTTCCGTTCCACTGGTTCATTGTTTTTACTGTCAGGAAATTCCTCCTTAGTTCTAGGTTGCTTCTCTAACTGATTAGTTTCCATCTGTTGCTTCTTGTTCTGCCTACCTTCTGAAAGCACCTGAGCTTTGGGGAATAGGTTGAGCCCCCCCCTCCTCTTTGTGGCAGCCCCTCAAATACTGGAGCACTGCTATCATATCTCCCCAAGATACTGGTATGGTAGCGATCAGCCTCCATGGGTGATTTTGGGCCTAGTTTGGGTCCGGGAGTCTTGTATTTGTTTTCAGCTTGCTTTATAACAGGAGGAGGGAGAGAAAGGAGAACAACTGCAGCCCCACCAACTTGTTGCTCAATTTCCATTCTATGGTCTTGGTATCAGGGAGCACTGGAGCAATGCTTCTCAAAGTGAGCAACTTTAATATGAGTGGACTTCAACTCCCAGAATTCCCCAGCCAGCAAGTCTGGCTGAGGAATTCTGGGAGTTGAAATCCCCTAAAGTTGCTAAGGTTGCAAAACACAACATTGGAGGGAAGGTAAATATCACACTCATTTCTTCAGCTTCATTCTTAAAGAGTTTTGCTGGGATGATTGTCTTATCAGCTGTGCTTCGGGCGAAGAAATAAAGGTGAGTATTAACCCGGGGGCGGGTGGCAGGGCTCTTTTTCAAGCTGCGGAAGAGGAGAAGCCATCCAAACATGGAAAAATTCTCCAAAAATTCCCAAAAAAAGATGGCAGCAGCCACGGACCGGCACAGACCGAACTGGATCCATGACACCATCGTCGCGTCACCAGCGGGTCACTAACGGTTCGGGCGATCTGGTCCGAACCGGGAGGAACCCACCCCTGCCCCTCACACACACACTTCTTCCAGCTCCTACAGCAGCAAGTTGTTGAATGTTTGTTGCTGGCCGCTTGGAGAAACCAGGTGGGAAAATGCCACCCTCCCATCTCTGTTAATTTTTACCCCAGAAGTATGTCAGAGTGCCCATTGCATTCATTTCTTGTCTGAGCATGTAAGGGCTGGAAGTGCCTAGACAGGGCTGCAAAATTACCAGAGCGTTTTTGCCTTCCAAAGTGAGTCATAATTGGCAGCTCCAAGAAATCACATTTGGTTTCTGGAGGCCACGTTAGCTCCAAGTAACCGAAAGCAATTAGGCTGAACCAGGCAACCGGCAGCAGAGAAAATTTCTTGAATTTGTAGTCTTGACCCAGGAACTCAGCAGGACTTACTTCAAGTAAAACTTGAAGTACTTTATTCTGTTTCTTGGGGTTCTGCTTGCTGGCCTTGTGTTTCCACCAAAAGCAAGAATCAAAACAACTAATAAATGGTTTTATGTATAAAAATAGAACCATTTTAAAAGCACAATTTAAAAATAATTAACAGAGCAAGCTTGTTCTTGATAAATAACTCTATAATTAAACATTATGGAAAGATATTCGAGGCTACAACTACGAGGTGAATTGGGAGCCATTTTCTCAAACCAAAGAAAATGGAGACCAAGTTCAAAGATTATTCTTTCAACACTGGGCCCAATCCAACAAAATGCAGTTCACTGGTGAGAAAAGTAAGGTCCAGCACTTAGGCAAGACAACCAAATGCACAGGCATAGAATAGGATGTACCAGCATTAGTCACTGTTGAGAGGGATCTGAGTCCTAGTGGACAACCACTTAAATATGAGCCAGCAGTGTGTTGCAGCCGCCAAAAAGCCAACACAATCCTAGCTGCATTAACAGAGATCACACGATGTATCAGTACCACTACTGCACTGGTAAGACCACACTTGGAATGCTGCACCCAGTTTTGGTCACCACGATACAAAAAAATATGTTGAGACCTTGAAAAGTGTGCAGAGAAGAGCAACAAAGATGGTAAGAGGCCTGGAGGCTAAACCATATGATGAATGATTGAGGGAACTAGATAGGTCTAGCCTAAGAAAGAGAAGGACAAGGAGTGACATATAGCAGTCTTCCGATAGGCTGTCACAGAGATGAAGGGGTCAACTTATTGCCCAAAGCACCTCAGGGCAGAATAAGAAGTAACAGGTGGAAGATCAGGAGAAATTTCCTGTCAGTGAGAACATATATCAGTGGAATGACATACCTCCAGAAGCTGTGGGTACTCCATCACTGGAGGCTTTTAAGAAGAGACTGGACAGCCATTTGTCTGAAATGGTATAGGTTCTCCTGCCATGAGCAAGGGGTTGGACTAGATGACCTCTGAGGTCCATTCCAACCCTACTATTCTATGATCTATGAAAAGAAATGCCTGACACACTTTGGGATGAGCAGGAGAGATTGTGCTTCCTTCCGTGCAGATAGATGACCCTGGCATGGCCGGCAGCTGCCCTGCACTTCTTAAAGCAGAGAACAAACTGAGATGCAAACTAACCAGTCAAATTTAGCACAATGCCTGAATCCAGTCTGGACGTTTCATTTATGGCTCAGTGTACTTGGACAATTGGATTGAGGAAACCACAGTTTGGTTTACTACTGTATATCTAAGTGTATCCTGAGAGCTGTAGCCAAGTGGATTATTGCTGGCCTCTTAACTATTTGGGGCTTTTAAGAAAGAAACCAGCATTTGCATTAGTTCACATATTGCTCTACAGTAGTTTTGACTTGCTGTGTGAACCCAGCATGAACCATGATTAAACAAAATATGGCTTAATGTGATATTTAAAGCCAGACTTTCAATTTACTCCAGAAAAGAATGTTGATTCTTGCCCATTCTACTGGGTGAAGTTGACATGTTCCTGAGAATGGGCCCCAGCTAGCAACTTGCTTGCTGCATTTTCTCGATGGCCCTCAAGCTCAGCCTTCAAGGCAGCCCATTACAGCAAGGTAGGCCTGAAGCACTCAAGGCTTGGGGGATGAGGGTCACTTCGGGGACAGCCCCATGAGGGCCTTCGTCATCACCAGGATAAAGTGAACTGTCCATTCGTTGCAGGATAAAATAGACTGCTGGCTGCCCAATGTGGCCTGGCTAATGATGAATGTACCACCTTCATCCTTTCAGATTGGAGAGCTATGGAATGCCATGTATCAGGGGTGTCAAATTCAATTTCATTGAGGGCTGCATCAGGGCTGTGGTTGACCTGGGGGGGGGCTGGTAGGCGTGGCCAACTGGGCAGGTGTGGCCAACTGGGCAGGCGTGGCCAGCTTGACGCCACTCCCCAAACTGCTGGCATGTTTCCTCTTTGCACTGGGTAGACCAGGCCAAAGCCACATTGGGTAGACTGAGCTGAAGCGACATGGGCCGGCCCCTTCCATTTTCCAGGACGGTCCCGCAGGCCAGATGGGCCTTGAGTTTGACACCCCTGCCATATATGAAGGCAGAAGTTAAACTCAACCTAAAAGAGATGTTCGTTTTTAATTTTGCTGGTAAACAGGAATAGTGTTAGCCTTTTTTCTTGCCCTCATGCTTTGGGGGAGGGTTAGTCTTCAGTCGGCATAATTTCCAACTTTCCTGCCTTTCAGCTATGGATGTTGAAAAGGCTGGCTGGATCCTCCCTTGGGATGGATGGACACAGTCTCCAGACAGGATCCTTGCAGAGAATAGGCTGGGACCTCCTGCCTCTTGTAACGAAGCTCTGGTTTTATGGATTGTGTGTCTTTCTTGTCTTTCCTCCACTCTCGTGGTTATTGTATGAGAAGAAAGAGAAAGCAATTCTGATGAGCTTGCTTTGCTCCATCTGTTTGGTGCCTGGAGGTGCCTTCCACCTAATCACTGGATAAGTAGCTTGTGCTTTCTATACTCAAGAAAAGGTGTGGAGGAACCTTTTCCCCACCAAGGACCCAGTTCCTCTGCAGCAGCCTCAGGAGAATCACATAGGGGGCAGAGCCAGAGCAGGCAGGACATTGGGGACAGAGCTAAAACTGAGTGAAGAGATCACTGGCTTTGGACCTGTATTTTCTTTTATCATGGTTTATTGGAACATGGGTTATGAATAACTGCAATTGATTTGATTTGCGAAACATTAGAGCCATGGTGGCACAGTGGTTAGAATGCCATATTGCAGGCTAACTCTGCTGACCACTAGGAGTTTGATCCTGACCGAGTCAAGGTCGACTCAGCCTTCCATCCTTCCGAGGTGGGTAAAATGAGGACCCAGATTGTTGAGGGCAAGAGGCTGACTCTGTAAAACCGTTTAGAGAGGGCTGTAAAGCACTGTGAAGCGGTATATAAGTCTAAGTGCTATTCCTATTAAGCCATAAATCATCAAATGGAAACCACAATGCAATACAAAACCCACACAGATAGTTCTTGATTTACAATCGTAATTCCTGTAAAAGGCTGCATTGCTTGCTGCAAACTCTCCCAGAGTCTTGTGCCTCTTTTCCTGTGAAGAACCCCTGCTGAAATCGTTGCATTTCAAAGTAAATGCACCCAGGACTGAAAGGCTGCAACCTTTTACTGATTTATAAAAGTCCTGCTGAAATCAGAAAAAAAGCTGCAGATTTTCAAAGGCTAAATAGGTGGGATAAGAAACTCCCAAAAAGCTCCAGGCTGAGACTGGGAAATTTCAAAGCAACCCCAGCTGTAGGTGATGCTTTCTGACTGACATCCGAATCCCAGCTCTGAAGGCCTCTAGGCCATGCTCCACTCAAAAGGGTCTTTCCCATTTCTTACATGCCTCAGTTCAAGCGGAGTGATAAAATAATCTGCATGTTTCTCCTTCTGTATAACAGCACAAGGTCCAGTGAATAAATACACTCAAAGCTTGCCGGTGATTGTGTTACTTTCTGCTATCTATAAATAACTCATTTTTTTGCACGTGCACAAGATATCCCGTTTCCTCCCAGCACAGGCACCGCAAGGGTGTCACAACGGCTGGCCTGGAACCGAAATGGCTGATAAGCAGGAGTTGCACGTAGGAGCTTCCTTAGAGCTGTTCCTTCAAACTGGGTGAAGGTGCGGATCCCCAGCCGGGCTCTGGGTGGCCCTGCCCCATCCAGAGAAAGGCAGAGCCCCTTGTCACCAGGGGGGTCTTTCTACCCCAACCTTCCCAAGGCTCAAAGCTCAAGGCTTGTTGCTCCTCTCTTCCCATGCTGCACAGCACCCACCCACCCACCCCAGCTTCTTCACGGCTCAATTTGAATAGGTCCAGCTGCCAACTCAAGACACAGGGGGGCAGTTAAATGGGGGTGGAAAACATTCCAGCCAATTTTCTCCTCTGCTGTGTCTCCTTTTCATACTTGTGTAATAGACCAAGTGAAATATCTGATCATCAAGGTTATGGGTTATGTGCAAACATGGAGATAATGGCTCTATCTGCGTAGTTGGGGCCCCGCCCTTCCTACCTGTGTTAGCAAACCACACCCAGAAAGAGCAGGTGTCTACCCCACCCCCGTGGACACAGGAGGAATGGGACATCTTTGCTCTTCCATACGTTGCTGAACGTTTTCCAGACAGTTGAACCCAGGAATCATTCAGTTGTACTTGGAAACCCCCACCAACACTGATGGGCTGTTCCTCTTGCATTGATAAGTTAGGGAAACATGTAGCCAACAGAAGGCCACTTCAGTGAGGGATGCTCTTAATGGGAATACTTTAAATAGGAACAGCAGGAAATACACACAATAACCACTGAACACTGCAACAATTGCAAAATTACTTTTCCTGATCCCAGGAGCCGAAATACTGCCAAAACAAACACCATCCATCAACTGAGTAGCAAAGGGATTTCCAAAACAGGGCAAGTGCTCTAAAGAGAGAGACTCTAGTAGATACAGAAAGTAGCAGTTTTATAGGCAGTTCAGAATTAGAAAGCTGCATTGAGGCGGAAATGAGACTCGTCCAGAAGAGTCTTCATGGATAGACAAAGTTTAGCTCCTCCAGTCCCTTTTCCTGGGTGCAACAGAAGGCGGGGGGGGGGGACGAGGGGAGGAGAGGCTGCCCAGCAAGATAGGCGAGGCAGGAGCCCGGAGGGGCTTAACGGTTAGAGGAAGAAACTTTAGGAAGGAACCACCCTAATGGTGGTGGGAAGTTTGTGCCTTCGGACTTGCAAGTCTCCGTTAATGTAGCCTTACAATAAAATAGAATTAGCTCATCTAGTCCTGTTTCCTGTCTGCCAATTTGCTGATCATCCATATTGTTCTTCAAATATGGTGTTAAAGGTGAGGCTTGATTCATGGTGAATAAAGTGGAATATTTACTTCCCCTTCCCATTCTTTGGAAACCGGACTTGGTCTCCAGGCCCCTAATTTATTTATTTATTTATTTATTTAGACGCTCTTATAGGCCGCCCAATCCCGTGGGACTCAGGGCGGCGTACAGCATGAATAAGAAACGTACATTTTAAAAACAATAATCATAATTTAAGTTAAAAATGTAATTAAAATATAATTAAAGAAAAAACATAATAAACGCAACATTCAGGGGGAATCTGATTATCCTATTCACCCCATCTGCCGGAAGAGCCATGTTTTTAAGGCTTTACGGAAGGCCAGAAGAGTGGGGATAGTCCGGATCTCTGGTGGAAGTTGGTTCCAGAGAGATGGAGCTCCCACAGAGAAGGCTCTCCCCCGCGGCCCCACCAACCGACATTGTTTGGCCGATGGGACCCGGAGGAGGCCCTCTCTGTGGGACCTAACCGGTCTTAGGGAGCTATGTGGTAGGATGCGGTCCCGTAGGTAACCTGGCCCTGAGCCATGTAGGGCTTTAAAGGTCAAAACCAACACCTTGAATTGTAACCGGAGACTAATTGGCAACCAATGCAGCTGGCGGAGGATAGGTGTTACGTGGGTGTATCTGGAGACACCCACCACAGCTCGCGCAGCTGCATTCTGTACCAATTGCAGTCTCCGGATGCTCTTCAAGGGTAGCCCCATGTAGAGTCCGTTACAGTAGTCTAGCCGTGAGTAGTCTAATCATCTTAGTTGCTCTTCTCTGCTCTTGTTTCAAAGGCTCAACATCTTTTTTGTAGCGTGGTAACCAGGGATGGGTTCCTACCGGTGGGGTCCAGTGCGCAGCTCCGGTAGGGACCCGCCAATTACGCAATTTGCGCGTGACTGCTCCGGTGCCGTCTTCACCGGACAGTCGCGCGCGTCGCCATCTTTTTTAAAGAATTTTTTGGGTTTTTGCTTCTGCGCATGTGCGGAAGCAAAATCTCGCCAAACTCTTGTGAGGAAACGCGCGTGCGTGTGAGATTTTGGTGAGATTTTGCTTCCATGCATAAGCAAATTTTTGCCAAAATTGCGCAAGGGGGCGCGCATAGCGAGCGCACGCACACAAAATGTGGAGATGCGCGCGCAGCGCACCTGTATTGGTAAGTAAGCAACCCGCCCCTAGTGGTAACCACTGTTCCCTCTAAGCTGCGCGGCCATGCGGCCGTGCACATAACGAGAGAACCACTGTGCGGAAGTTTCTAACTTCTGCACGGCATTTTCTAATAGCAGAGGCTGCGCGCCTGCATGGCCACGCACATGAAAAGAGAATGCCACGCGGCAGTTTCTAACTGCCATGCACCGTTTTCTGATGTTACAGGGAACATTGGTGGTAACCAAAACTGGAGGCAGTATTCCAGTTGTGGTCTTACTAGGGTTTTGTAAAGTGTTTGTTTGCTTTAAAAAACCTTTTAAAAGTGTAACTTAGCATGATGTGAGAATTAAGGCAATGAAATTGCTTAAGTTATGCTTTCTTAACAGAGTATTGGATCGTGTCCTGAATGTCCATGATGGTAGTAAGGTTTATAGCACACATGTTGGATTTTGTCTTCAATGGGGTTCAAAGTGTAATTTTTTTTTCCAAACAGTGAAAAGTAAGTGTGGTGTACAGGTAGTCCTCGACTTACAACGGCAATTGGGACTGGAAATCTGATCATGTTATTACAGCCATAAGTCGAGGCATCCAGGTGACTGAAAATGATTTGCTACATTGTTTGTGGCGGCACTTAAGCAAACACAGTGGTTGCAAGTATGAATCCATTCTTTCAAATGGGTGTTTTTGCCAGAAACTGGCAAAAAATGTTGGAATCCAGCAAAAAACATGCACGTGACCATGGGAGGGGCAATGCAACCATTTACAATGGCCGGGGGGCAGGGGGGCTTCGTGGGCTGTTCAGCATCCATCCTGTTGCATTGCTGTCATCAATGCAAATGGCGGTTAAGTGACTGGTTGTAAGTCAAGGACTACCCGTAACCAATGTCTCACTTTGAAGAAAGTAAGATGCTGGGTTGAGACATGCATCTGAAGATGTGAACAGCCTTTTGTAGAAACTTACGTTGTGATAAATGTGTTCATCCTGACAGCATTACAAAATTATTTTCAAGATTTTTGCAGAACAGACTACCATAGTTACGGCTTCCCAAAAGTTTGTCCTGCTTCAGTTCTTTCGCAAAAGAAGTTGTTTTTCTTCTCTTAAGCTTCCTCCTGCGCTTCCTCTGCTCATCAGCTTTGCCTCCATCCTCTTTAAGGGTCCCGAAATCCCCAGAAGATTGTTGATTATCCTTGTCGGTCATACATTACGAAGACGCTGCCTCTTGTTCAGTTTTGCTAATTTAATTTAACCAGCCCAGAGCACTTGCTAAAATTCATATTAGGCTCTTTAAACAAAATAAACTTTACATACATCCAACAATTTCTGTGGGAGAAACTCTTTCCTAGCACTGTATGTAACCAAAATCATTTTTGGCCAAAGAGGAAAATAACTGGTACCCGATTCACATCCAAGCGAGGTTTCTGGCTGCCGTGTGGCTCAGATGTCTGTCCTCGGCAGAGACTCTCGAGACCACTGATAAGCGTCTTCAAGGCTGCTCCCGGCCAGCTTAATCTGACCCTGTGCAGCAGCATTTGCAAACTCTGGATCCGTTTCTCAGTTCAGCAAAGCCGGGCCTCTCTCACCGCAAAGGATGCCTTCTGCGGCCCCTCCTCCCCACACAATCACAGGCTGCGGCCACTGAAAGGTGCCCCTTTCTGCTTGATGGGTCAGAGACCAGGATGAACTGGGCAGCCGCAATCTCGGCCGAGCCTTTGTTTCTGTGGGACCCAGAGCCACACAGGGAGTCCATTGTCAGCCGAAATCTCTTCTGAGGCCCTCCAGGACGTGGGGAGGAGTGGGAGGATAGCTGGCATGGATCCCCAGCCTCAGCTTTTCATCTTTCTCCACCAACGCAGAGCAGAATCTCCCGTCTTTGCTGCCTCTTCCCCGCCCTCTTCCGTTCTAGCTTGGTTCTTCAACTTTGTGTCCCCCCCCCCCATAAAACGCCAACTTTGGAAGCTGTGGAGCAGCTCCACCTACTAGGCTCCCAGCAAAGAAAACCTCTGGGGGGACTGACAAGAAGGGTCTCATCTCTGCTGGCACAAGGCAAGATGTCTGGCATCATTTGCAACAGCTGGTGGAAACACAACCTATGGTTAAATCTGGGAAGGGGATCTACATAAGAAGGCAGGAGGACGGGTTGGCTGGGAAGCTGAGAGTAGAAGAAGGGTGGCTGTCCAAGGGGACCCTGCAGAGGTGAGCCTGGTGAGCATCACCTGGAAAAGGTCTGCACAACGCAGCCTGCAAGGAGATGGGGGCAAACCCTTTCTGGGCCAGGCCAACCGAGGAACCTGCTTGGATGCATTTCTCTGTGGGTCACTTGGAGTTGAGGTGACCCTGACAGACTTTGAGGGGCTTCTTCAGCTGTGGTCATAGGGGCTGGGTTGGCCAAAACAGAGTCCCACCCGTGGCACCTGACTTTGCTGCAGGCAGGCTGAACTTTCCCCTACTGGGGGGATGCCCAGAGGTTGGCAGACCAAGGAGGCTTCCCTGAGCAGCTGGCAAGGCAGGTGCAGGAATATAAAGAGCAGGGAGGGAGGAGGTTTCCCTCATTCAGAGATTCCCCAGCCTTATGAATGCCGCGTCCCTTTGCTTTTCAACGTCAACGGAAGGACTTCAGGCCTCGGTTTGATAGCTGTGGTTGGTTTACCTGCTCTAATTCCCTCTGGGCAACCCCACCCAAGCAACAGGGCTCTTGCTCCGTTGTCATTGGAACGCCCTTTGTCTGCCTTCTAGATCTCAGCTAGCTTGCAAAAGACTCCAGCGATTTTTAAAAATCCTACGGCTACAAACAATCTAAAATCACAGGCAACTGAGGAATCCAGAACACCAACCCTACGTAAACAGGCCTAAGATTGCAGACAGATGACTCTGCCCTGAATGGGGGGGAGGGGCAGCAGAAGGGTCAGGGTGCAATCCCCCCCCTGGTAACTGCTGGAAATCCCAGACTGGTGGGGAATTTTTGAGGGCTGCAGTCGAACGCATCGTGAGGACATTATGCTGGAAAAGACTCGAATGCGCCTTCTCCAGTAAGTTGAAGATTATGGCTGCTGGAGATAAATGAAAATGAGTTTTGCAGAATACCAGTAGACCTCAACTTATAACCGGTCACTTAGTGACTGGTCAAACTTAGACCAACCTGAAAAAGGGAATTTATGACTCGATTTTGAACTTCTGACAATTGGAGCACCCCCACAGTCATGTGCCAGATTTCAGATGCTCGGCAACACAGCCACATTGGGGCCATTTGCAGCATCCTCCGGTCCTATGACCGCCTCATACGACAGCTTTGCCAAAAACTAGCACCACTTCCAGATTTCAGCAAAATTCCCCCATATTGGTTTGTTTGCTTACGGATTGTAATGTTGCTGCAAAAACAGTTGTAAAATTGGGTTAATCCTGCAACTGACCTGTTTTATGACCATTATGACATATGACCGTAATGGGCAGGCTGAAAGTCTGAAAATGCTTTCATGATTCAGGCGGATTGCCCTGTGCCCATTCGAAGGAAGACCCATGGAGTTCAATGACCTTTGTTGCCAGGTCCATAGACAAACTGCCGGCCTTCCCCAACCAGGCGCTCTCCAGATCTGCTGGAATGTAACTTCCATCATCCCAACAAAACTAATCCCAATTTTTGTGTGTTTCACATGCACAGCCCAGGGGGTCAGTGCAAATGGTGACTATATACCTGTATATATACAGTATGCAGCTCTTGGAAAGGGTTGGGGGCAGGAAGGCAGCAGGTCAGTCTTCGCCTCTTCATCACCACAGGCTTTAGGAAGCGGAGTTGAGCTGCTGGTACATCTACAGACTGGGCTGGCAGTGCTCACACTCGAGCTGCAGACGGGGGGGGGGTCCCAAAACAGGAAGAAACCCCTCCTGGAAGTCTACGGGGAGATGGGCTCAGGATCCCCCCCATTCCCAAAGTGCTGGGGGGGGAAAGGGGGCTTCCCTTATCAGAAGATGGTCCAGCCACACAAAGAGGCTGGTGCTGGCCCAGGGAGGCCGCCCATGGGCAGGCCGAGGAGGCAGCTCTCAAAAATGGATATATTATGATTGTGTGTTTTCTTTTCTTCTATATATGAGATCTGCTTATATGTAAAATTTAAAAGGAGAAAAAATGTATTATTTAAAAACTGAATATCTAATTGAATAATTCAGAAAGATTTTCGATGAATAGTAAATAACCTAGGAAGAATTTTGATGATTAATATAAGAAATTGGAATGTATAATCGGGCATTTAGTTTGTGATAGAATAGATAAAAAACATAAACGATGAATAGAGATAAAAAAGTGGAGGAAGCAATATGGCTTAAAATTAAATAATAGGAGAAATAGTAACTATCTTGGAAATTAAATTAATAGCGGTTAACTTGGAAGAATTTAAAAAGTAATTGGTAAATATCCCAGATGACAAAATTAGACTTTTTTTTCTTTTCTTTTTCTTTTTTCTTTTGGAGTAAGATGGAATTAGTAGCATATACCTAGAATAAAGTATTATATATAAAGAAATTATATAATAACAATAATTTAAAAAAATTTCTTCTTAGAAGATAGACAATGAGTTCAAATTTTGAGATTTTATCATCAGGCTGTCAAACATAAGAGGATTTAGTATAAAAGAGTACTCAGGAAGACAAAGAGGGTGTAAGAGGAAGTAGAAGGGGAGGAAGAGAAGGAGTAGAGAGAGGTGAAGGGGTAAGAAAGTACCAGGAGATGATGGAGATAGAAGGGAGTGCAATGGAAAAAAAGTAGAACAGACTGATGATCGATGAAGTAAGCGTTGTAGAAGATATTGATTTTTGAATAATGGATTATAATGTAAAATTGTGTATTTTATTGTAACATTTTAAGGTATATGTGTATTGAATTGTATAAGTGGTGGAGGAAAAATAAAAAAAAATTGGGGGGGGGAACGGGGCTGCCCCGCGTCCGCCCCCCGCAGCCCCGCTGGCCTTCCGAATGGCTCCTGGCAGAACTGGGGCTGTCCTGCCGCCTTGGGGAGAGGCAGCCCTTCGGGTGAGGAGAAGACGAAGGGCGGGCATCCCGGGGGCTCTGGCCACGCTGCGGGCGAGGGGAGGCCCTCTGGGCAGGGAAAGGAAAGCAGAGGGTCCCGCCCCAGCCTGGAATGCCAGGGCGAGAAGGGAGAAGCTGAGCTGGCCAGCAAGAAGCCCCCCCCCACGCGCTGCTGGGGGCTGGGAGTGTCCAGGGCGAGAGAAGGGAGGGGCCTCCTGGGTGGAGCCCCCCCCCGCTCCCTGCCCAGCCAGAGGACAGGCCCTCCCCAAACGCCGGGCCGCCTGTGCCGAGCACAAAGCCTGGAATCTCGCAGGCCTCCCGCCCTGCCCCCCTCCGCCGGGGAAGCTTTGGGAGAAGCGGGGGCTTCGGGCATCCGGGGGCCGGGGGAGGCCCACCCACGAGGCCGAGCCGCGGAAGGCGGGCTGGGCAGGGCGAAGGCCAGCGTGTGCAGAGGCGCCCGACGGGGAGGCTCTTCCGCGGGGCTGCCCGGGGCAGATGATGAGCCGCCCGCGGATTTCGCTGAGTCGCCTCCTGGGCAGCGTTTCTGGTCTGCTGGGGGCTGCTGGCGAGCGGAAGAAGGCGGCTGCTTCTGCCCAAGGGAGCCGCGAGGAGGGGGACACGCGTTGCCCTGAACAGGTGCGGGATTGTTCAGAAAACCTGCAGAACCTGTTTGCGGGAGAGGAAGGGGCGGCGGATTCGCTGGGCCACTTTTGCCTTCGGAAACTCCTTGGCTCGCTCTGCTGCCCGCCCGATGTCCCCGAGCTCGGGTTGGGAGTTATGGGGATTGAAGTCCAGCACATCAGGAGAGCACCAGGTTGCAGAGCATCACTCTTCTATGCTGCTGGTGATTTCCCACATTCAGAACTCAGTGTAGCTCTGTCGCTTTGGTCACAGTTCCCAAGGGAGGGGGCTGCTTCTTGCTGCCATCCCCAATTTGGGCATTTTTCCAGGTATGATCTACCAATTCCCACAACATTTTTTAATTTATATTTTTAATGCCTCCTTTGTTATTTTTTTATAAATAACTCAGGGTGGCAAACACACACACAACACTCCTTGTTTGTCCCTCTGTTTTCCCCACAACAGCACAACCACCTGGGCTGAGACAGAAGGGCTGCTCCGAGGCATGGAAACACACTGTCTCCTGGTTTCTGGCCTTCACCACCAAGCAGAGCGGCTCTCTTATGTTCTCTCTACTTCATCCATTTCGATGCTTGCTGAGAATTCTGGAAGTCCATAGCTAAGATGGGCAGCCCCACTGAAGACCCTTGCATAGGGTAGCTCCAGGGTATGGCTAAGAAAGTTGAGTTGGTGGCTGCAACAGTGTGACTGAGACTCCAAATATACAAGACTTGTAAAAAAAAAAAACAGCTTGAGCTTCCATCACACTGTTGCGCCTACCATCTTGACTTTTTTGACCCTACCCTGAGGACTTTCTTGCTTTCATATCGGATTCTTAGGATTAAAAAACCACACTGCTCCAAAACAGGCTCCAGACAACAGGCTCCTTATCTAGAAGAAATGCCCCAGACAGAGGACACATTGTAGGAGGAGAGCCGTGTAGACTAAGCATGGTTTTCAATCTCTCCAACATTAAGATATGTGGATTTCAACTCCCAGAATTCCCCAGACAGCAGATCTTAAAGAGTTGCTCAGGTTGAGAAACGCTGGCCTAAATCACAACATCCAAGTTCAAAATAATCATCCCATCTCATAAATGCCAATGTTAATAACCAGAGCTCACCTGATTTTTTTTTTTTTACAATTTATCTTTAAGCAGAAAGGCACTTATTAGATGCTCTTTTTAATTTTTGTAATTTTTAATTATTGTGTCTTTTTTATATTGTTGAATGGATTTTGACATGTTGTGAGCCGCCCAGAGTCCCCTGGGAGTTGGGCGGCATAGAAATCCATTTAAATAAATAAATAAATAAATATTAAAAGGTAGCACAGATTCTCCTTGACTCTGTGAGCATTAGGGAGTGGGGCAGGCGCCACATTTCCCCTGAGAAAGCCCCATCTCACTGGAAGAGCCTGCCCCACAGCAAATATGAAAGGGGCAGCCTATCTGGGAAGCCCAATGTGCCTGGCCCAGCGTTCTGGCGCTTGGCAGAGGCCTTCTCCAGCACCTACCAGCCAAAATGTCAGGGGTGGCACCTTTTGCAAGCCAGGTCCTGCCGCCTTCATGTTGCTTCCGGAGGGTCTCTGTCCTCTTCCAAGCAGGCCAGCCAGACATCCTCAGCCATGTCGACAAGGAAAGTGGAGCCTAGAGCTGTGGACAAGGGCATTGAGAGAGGTATGCCCACAGTCGGTGCCCCAGAGCATCTTCTGTCGGCCTTTTTGCGATTTAAAGTCAAGCTAATGGATATTTTGCTTCCTTGCAAGAACTCGTCTTGCCTCCAGTTAGGTCCAACTTACGTTAGGTGAGGTTCTTTGAAAGCAAAGGTGGTGGAGAGTTTCAGTGGAGGACTTTGGTTGGAAACAGGCTCCTGTCCAGGAAGAAAGGGAGGGGCGCTGAGGAGGCATTCCCCTGCTATCCCTGGGAGGGGGAGCTTCCTGGGGGAAGGGGCAGCATCTCTTTAGGCAGCTGCAGGACTCTGCCTGGAGCCTTCTCCAAGTTGCCCAGGGTCAAATGTTGGATCCTGGGTGCTGCCACCACTGGAGGCCCATCAGTGTCCCCCCTGTTGCCTGGCAATGATGCTCACCTTTCTGGGTGATGATTGCCAGCCCAGCCAAGAGCTCCCACCCCCCAGACCCACGTGATTAGCCTCACAGCCAATCGCAGGCTCACCTCTTGGAAAAATATCCTGCCAGCAACAGCTTCTGGTTGGGTTCCAAGGCAGGGAATGGTGCCTGGAGCAGAGCAAAGGCTGGGAAATTCTCAGCTACGCCCGGGTTGCTGGGAACCTTGGCAAGACAAGTGGGGGGGAGGGGCTCTTCAGACTGTTTGGCATTAGGCACACACATACACAAACAGGCACAACACCTGGGTTGCTACTCTAAGAACAAAGGAAAGGCAAAGGTCAGGTTGTTCTGGGTGCCTCTTTGGCTTGCGTGCAAGATACCAAAGAAGACAGCAGCCACCCCCACCCCCCCACTGGAATGCGGCTCCCAGCATGACCGAGGCAGCAGGGGCGAAGGAACATCTTGGCTCATCGAGAGGGGCCAGGTGGGAAGAGGTGCCCGTGCTGGCTGGGGAGTTCTGGGAGTTGAAGCCCACCTGTTGTGTCCCAGCACAGAGTCCCCTCAGAAATGACGCACACACAACTGTTTGCAAACAATACTATTTTACTACTAATAAATCTTCTTAGTAGCTATACGTTTTAAAGTCCATGAAGAACAGAAAAGGTTCTTTTTCGGAAAGTCAGAATTGCTATTTTCGCTTCTTAAGAACTGGCCAGAGTTCAAACCCCCAAAGAAAACAGGCAATTAGTTCCTCAGTTATCAGTAACTCACAGAAGTTGGCAGAAAGCCCAGAATGAATTAGTTCACCAACCGAAAATCCAGAAGTCAAAGCAGGAGATTCAAAGAACAGCAAAACTAGGTCAGAGAAATCCAACTAGTTGTCTCCAGCAGTGGCGCTCCAGCAGTGGCGTGCTTAAGCCTTAAATAGCCTCAGGGCGTGGCCAATTAGCCTGCAGCTCTACTCACAAGGAGCCCTCCTCCTACAGAGCCAGTCTTGCCTGCTAGCTGCCCTGCGTGCCCTAGTACAGCGGTCTCCAACCTTGGCAACTTTAAGACTTGTGGGCTTCAACTCCCAGAATTCCTCAGCTAACAAAGCTGGCTGAGGAATTCTGGAAGTTGAAGTCCACAAGTCTTAAAGTTGCCAAGATTGGAGACCGCTGCCCTAGCATCAAGAAGAGGCTCCTCCTCTTCTCCAGAGTCACTCAGTTCAAACTGAGGCGGTGCAGAAGGCCCTGGTTGGCTTTCATCCTCTGGCACCGAGTCCTCCTCGCTATCGAACTCGGGTGCCAGGTACACGGGCCGATGATACCACGCCACAGTCGTCTCTTGGTCCTCTGCATCCATGACCAGCTGCGTGGGACACGGGCAAGCCACAACACCCACACCTCTTAAAGTTGCTGAGGTTGAGAAAGAATGTGAGAAATCATCCGACCTTGGCAGAGATTCTGCAGCTACAGAACTTTGGGGACAAAGTTCTGGCTTGTACCTCTTTAAGGACGAGCAGGAAACATCCATCCGTGGCCTTGACTTCAGCAGCATCTGCTGGCACCTCCAGAATTCCGGTGGCTGAGAAGGAAGTAGAATGTTAGCGGGGAAAGGGAAATTGGGCATAACAGTAGGGAGGTCACAAAAGTCAAGATGGCTGCCACAGCTGTGCCGCCGAAGCAGCCACTCAATTCCAGCAAGTGCGGTGCATATAAGGCCGAGCCAGAAGATCGAGGGCTGTTTAGTCATAGCTGCCACTTTGATTTACTGGCCACCCTCCCAAAGATGCCGCTGCACAAGGTGCTCAGGTGCATCCTGTCTGGAGAGGACCAAAGGTTAAGGTTACATTTTTAATACTTTATGCTTGTAATGTTTTATTTGTACATCACCCAGAGTCCCTGCCTCTGAATTTGATGGATAGATGAGAGAGAGATCTGCAGGGGTCAAGAGCTGGCTTGGAAGATTCCCATTCCCAGATTTCATTCAAGACATCCCGGTTCAGAGAAGAAAAAGTCTCACCGGAATCCACCTGAGCCTTTGCAGCTCTGGCAGCTTCTAATCAGCCATGGAAAGCCCCCACCCCAGATGACAGGCTATGTGAGACCTACACCCCAGGAATCTCTCCCCCAATTGTATTGCCCAAATTAGGGACAAATGGCCAAACCAGCCACTTTTGGCAGGGAATTCAGGCAAATAGATTAATACCACCTCCAAAGGCTCACTCCACAGATAATATTCTAACCTTGGGTTCCATGACATAAAACTAAAAGAGTATGAAAATTAAGAGCACAAAACAGTGTTTCTCAATCTTGGCAACCTTCAGATATGTAGACTTCAACTCCCAGAATTTCCTAGCGAGCATGGCTGACTGGAGAATTCTGGGAGTTGAAGTCCACACATCTTAAAGTCACTGAGGTTGAAAAACACCAGGCGCCATCTCTAGTGGAAAAGTCACATGGTGCCCTGGCTGAGCCGATGCCCAGGAAGCAAAGAAGGGCTGGAGAAGTCAAGAAGGGAAGAGAAGGGCAGGAAAGGGAGATTGGGGATCCTGGGGAAATCCAAAGTACGGGGCTAGGAAGGCTACGATTCTTGTTTCAATATTTACTCTGCCTCTACTATAGAATTTTTATAGCTGAAAGAACTGGAGTTAAATTGGCACATTGGCACAATAGAATGGACTTCAGAGCCAAAGGAGAGCTCTGAAAGAGAGCAAGTGTGTTCCTGGCGCCCTCTGGTGCCCAAAGGTGGCCCTGCTCTTCCAAAAAAAGTGCAGGGCCCCTCTCCTGGCCAGCTATTGCTTTCCCGTGGCACCCAGAGGGAAAAAGAGGAGCAAGGCCCAGGTCGGGATGAGCTTCCCAGTAAGAAGAAACAACAGGGAAGCTTTGGCAGGATATGAAGAAGTGGACACAGCTGGCAAGGCTTCTCTTCTTTGGGAATGGTTGATTAGGGGCTGGAAAGTAAAACGTGAAAAATGATTGCAGGAATTGGGTTTGTTTTAATCTAGAGAAAAGAAGGACTGGGGCAACATGATAGCAATCTTCCAATATTTGAGGGGCTGCCACAAAGAGCAATGGGACAGCCTATTTTCCAAAGCACCTGAAGGCAGGACAAGAAGCAACGGATGGAAACTAACTAAGGAGAAAAGCAACCTAGAATTAAGGAGAAATGTCCTGACAATGAGAAAAATGAACCAGTGGAAGGGTGTCCCTTCAGAAGTTGTTGGTGCTTCATCACTGGAGGTTTTTAAGGACAGACATTTGTCCAGAATGGTGTAGGGTCTCCTGCTTGGTATAGGGTTCGACTAGAAGACCTCCAAAGTCCCTTCAACTGTTTTTATTAATCTGTTATTATTTTGTTATTGAATCGATGACTCACAGCTTCTCTGCTGGAAAGAAATTCAAATCCTTCCTGAAGGAACTGTTTTTTCTTCCTTCTGTTAAGGAGAAGGAAGAAATCCTGACTCTGAGTAGCTTCGAGACAATTTAGATTGACACTCCTTGGGCTGGGTTGGATGCCAACCTGGATCGGGAGCCCAAAACCATGAGGGGAAGGACCTGCCGGAGTGTGGAAGCAGCGGGAATGTTGACTCCAGTCTCAGAAGGCTGAACACAGCTGTGAATGTCCTGCACTTCTGAGGCAACGGTGACTTTTCATTATTTCAAAGTGAACTGGTCAAACATTCTGGCCTCTGAAGATGAGTGATCAGAAGAGTCTATGGATGTCCACAATTAGTCTGTGCAGGTGGCCTGGTAGCTCCCATAGGACTCGTCTCTCCACCTCCAATGATGCCCATTCCTGGAGTGTGGTTGACTGAGGTGCAGAAACAGCTGAGTTTAATTCTTTAAATCTAGATCAAGATTTTCCAACCTTGGCAACTTGAAGATGCAGAGACCTAAACTCCCAGAATTCCCTTCCCAGCATATACTGCATGGTCATGGTGGCTGAGAATTGTAGGAGTTGAAGTCCACCTGTCTTAAAATGGCCAAGGTTGAGAAACAGTGACCTGGACACAGCAGGTTCTGCTAGTGGGCTTTACAGGTCTTTGGAAAGGGTTACAAGATCTGCTTTCAACCCTCTAAAGCACAAGCTATTTTCTCTTTATCGATGAACCAATATGAAGACCTCTCTCTCCCACATATGCCAGAACTATGAAACTGAGAAAAAACTGTGCCAGAATTCCCCAAACAGCACAGGTGGGCTTCTGTACCCCAAATACTAGGAAATATCAGGGTTGAGGTTCATGCAAATTGGCTGGAAAATTATAGGAGTTGAAGTCCACGCATTTTAAAGTTGCCAAGGTTGAGACACCTGGCTGTATATGATCCAGAACTTTGTGCCCACTTGTACAGTAGCTTGAAGGTTTCCTTGCATAGATAAGAGCCGAGGTGGCACAGCGGTTAGAGGCAGTACTGCAGGTCACTTTAGCTGACTGATCCGCTGGTCAGCGGTTCAAATCTCACCTACTCAAGGTTGACTCAGACTTCCATCCTTCCAAGGCAGGTAAAATGAGGACCCAGATTGTTGGGGGCAATGTAAATATGCATTGCTTACTGGTGTAAACCACTTAGAGAGTGCTTGCACTGTGAGGCGGTATATAAATCTCACAAATAATAAATAAATAAATAAATAAATAAATAAATAAATAACAACAAATGAAAGTGTCATCGTCCCCAACAATAGTTATTTATTTAGTGTATGGCATATCATACATGGACTAGACCCAACAATGCTCAAAGTAGAAGACATTACTGGTGAGATGGCCAAATGGAAAAACCATGGATTCTGTACTACACAAACCAGAATGCTACATACTGACTTTTTTTTGGCAAACTCTTCCAATCTGATTTTCTGGCTACAACAATTAGAAAAACCAGGTTAGAAATCTTGAGATTGATGACTGTTTGCAGGAACCGCTAAGAAGGGCCACCTGCAAAGACCTTGAAGAATGACAACTTACAATTGCTCACAATGCAACAAAAGTCAAATAAAAGATTGTGGCAGATCATTATTTTTTTAGTCTTCATTCTGACATTAGCTGTATAGAACAAGTGTCTTTAATAAGTCTGTTTTGTAATAACGACAGACACCAGTGGCAAGTGTCTCATTTTTCTAGGACATACCGTATTTTTCGGAGTATAAGACGCACCTTATTACCCCCAAAAAGAGGGTGAAAACTTGGGTGCATCTTATACACCGAATGTAGCCCCAACCAGCCATCCCCACCCTTTGGCCTCTGCCTCCCAGCAATTTACCTCCTTGCAGCAAACAGCTCAGAGCCTGATTAGCACTTTTTTTTAATTTAAATTTTTTTTTAAAACAAAAATCTGTTTTTTTTTCTTCTGCGCATGCACAGAAGCTGAGTTTCCAACACTGTGCATGCTTCGCCATCTTGTTTTCGGCTTTTTTTTTGGATTTTTTTATTTTTTGGCACTGCCCCACTCATTCACTCACTCCTCACCACCTAAGCTGCCTTCCCAGTTCCCACATGGTGCCTGCCCTGCACCCCAACTGAGCTGCCTCCTGCCTACAGGTAAGTCGTGGTAGCACTAGCCCCCCTCTCCATCCCCAGAGCTTGCCACGGGCCCCTCACCGTTCCCACCGGGCTCGCAACCTTACCTTCCTCCCACGGCTGGTGGCAGAGGGGAAGGCATGCCAGCCCCTACGAGGAACTGATGCTTGGAGCAGTTTTGGAGCTTGTTGAGGAGGAGGACCGCCCCAGCCATGCGTTTTCAAGTCTCGGGTATTGCAATAGCTTTTCACTCCAAGCAGCCCGGGCTTGAAAACGCATGGATGGGGCCGAGGAGCGACCCTCCTCCTTAACAAACTCCAAAACTGCTCCAAGCGTCGGTTCCTCGTGGGCATTGAAAGTACCGGCCTTCAACCTGGCTGTTTCTCTGTGTAAGTCCCATCCGGAAAGCCCGGCAGAGAGAAACAGGTTGAATCCTGTTTCTCTCTGGTGCAGCACTTTCCATACTTACCAGGACCCAAAGCACAGTGTTGTGAAAGACTCTCTCTCTCTCCCAGCAACAGAGTGGGGGAGAGAAAACAGGTCATCGGAGAACACGTGGAGGGCTCCATCATGTGCTCTGCAGGTCAGCGGCTGCTGCTTCTCCCCCCTGCTACTTTTGCCTGGGAGAGAGTCTTTCGCAGCACAGCGCTTTGTGTAAGTCCCATCCAGAAAGCCTGCGCTTTCCCAGGCCCCGAGGGCCACCCCACTCCCACGCCGGCCACTGCCTGGAGCTCCCCTTTTGCACGCCACCGCCATCCCCCGCTAGGCTAGTGCCTGAGCTGGGGGAGGCTCCGCAGGGGCCCACCGCCCATCAGCAGAGGTGCTCTCCGGGAAGGACGGGAGAGGTCCGAGTGCCATACTCTGCCGTTGCCAAGTTTGAGGTCCCCTGTCCCAGCCCCTGGCTCGCTCTGCTCCAGAGTCAGAGCGCACCGAGCCATGCAGGGCAGGCAGCAAGCGTGCTGCCCTGGAAGCAGAGAGACCTCCAGAAAAATGCATCCACGCTCAGGCTTTGGCTGCGATCCCTTGGCACGGTTGGATCCAGAGCAGAGCGATCAAGGGGCTGGGTGGCTCCGGCCGCACTTTGGCGCACACCTCTCCTTGCAATGGCGCAGAAAGAGCTCCAGTTCCCCGGCCACCCCTTCCCTGCATGGCTCAGTGTGCTCTGACTCAGAGCGAAAGGCCATGCAACCAGGCAGGTCGCATATCCGTGCAGCTCAGCAAGGCGAGGGCTGAATTGCATGCTTCAGGGGGATGTCAAGAGTTGGATTCTGAGTCGCCCATGAGGACTTGAAACTTGAGTCAGCAATCTCGCCGGCCAGACCAGCCAGCCGGCCAAGGAGGTGGGCACCTAAAAATGGTGTGGAGGCGCAAGTGAAGGCCGGAGGGGGTGAGAAGGGGGTGCAACACACGGGAGGCTCTCTGCAGTTCCTCGGCTCATCTGGGCTGCAGCTGAGTCCGCTGCTATGAGCCGGCGGAGGTAGCGCAGGGCGCAGCTGGGAGCATGTTAACTTTGCCATCCCCAAGTGCTGGACTCTGCCGTTGCCATCGCCCTTGGCCTGCCCGGCTCGCCCACGGCTGGCTCCATGTTCATGCGGGATAATATAAGTGTGGCTCTCCAGGAGCTCAGCAACAACAATGCCAAAAAGTTCTCTAGTCGGCCAGCGAGAAGAAAACTACTTCGTGCTTTCCCTCTGTTGCCCTTCACCGTGGCCGGCGGGCCGTGGAAACAAGGTCACCCTCTTGACTGGGGGCCTTAATACGTCTTCGGTGAAGCCGTCCTCGAGGTCCAGAGAGAAGCCTTTCTCCTGCACGCTCATCTTGCGGATGGGACCCGGCTTGCCTGGCTCAGCGCACCAGCAGGAGTGGGGTGCTCCAGCTGTAACCGCGGGGAAGGCCCATCAGAGGCGAGAAGGGGCACTTTTCGGCCAGGAAGGGCAATGGAGGGAAAGCTGAGAGGCCCACCTCCACCCCACGGCATCCCAACCTGGATATGGGGCCGGAGTGTCCAAAAAAAATTGACAAAAAGTCCCAAAATTTTTTGCCACCATTTTGGTGGGCATGGCTTGGTGGTGGGAGTCATGTGACTGAGTGTGCATGAGTGACATCAAGTTGGCTGTGCCCACTCAGTCACATGACCATCAAACCACACCCACAGAATAAGCCACGCCCACAGAACTGGTAGTAAAAAAAATTTAGAACCCACCCCTGTTGTAGTAATGCATTCTGCTGCATCCTTTGATTGGTAGGAAAACATTCCTTCATATCTAGAGTAAAAAGCCTTTACCTATTTCTCAATATAATTCCTTTTGCCAACTCTCAATTCCTCATAAGCAGTCAAATCCCAAAGCTTTGGTTTATGATTCTACATTACATCAACATCTTTAATGTTTAAAGATTTTTCCCATAAATCTACTAATGTACATTAATATCGGATTCAAAAACGATTTTAAGAACTGGAGACTTTTTGATCTTCCCGACGTTTCTCCCTAGGAGTTCTCAAAGACATCGTATGAAAAAGTTATCATGAGGCCGAGGCTAGGCAGGGGATCTGTCTTCCCAGCATAGCCTTACTTGGATGGTTCCTCCTTTTGTTTTAAACTTGTGTTTCTACCCCTGATATGTTGTGTGGGTGTAAGAGAGTAGTGATGACGATTGGTATGGGTGTATGAGTAGCTTGAATGATTGTGAAGAAATGAAGAAGTCGGGCGCTGGGATTCCGACCCCCTCTGCTGAGTGTGGAAACGGAAGCGGAGGGGGCCTTGATTTCGACCCCCGGCTCAGTGTGGATGGTATGGATGGCCTGCAGGGAGCGAGGAGGACCAGCGGGGAGGGGGAAGGGATCTCTGGGGGGGGTGGAGAGCCGGAATATTCCGGTCATGATGGGGAGAGGTAGGTATGGCGGGAGCAGAGGGGCGGGCCGCTCTTGGGGAATAAGACCTCGCTGTTTACAAGCGATCCCTTGTTTCGGCCCCTCCGATGTGGTTCCATCTTGCTCAACCCAAGTACCTGGCAACCAGGGTTTTCAGGGCCCTGGGCTCAGGATGCTGCTGCTGAATGCCAGGTCGATTGTCAACAAAGCCCCCCTGATACGTGATTTAATCACTGATGAGGGGGCGGACCTGGTATGTATAACTGAGACCTGGCTGGGCCAAGAGGGGGGAGTAGCCCTCTCCGAGATATGCCCAGACGGATTCTCAGTGCAGCATCATTCACGACCCCAGGGAAGGGGAGGAGGAGTGGCTATTATAACGCGCCGGAATCTGCATCCTCGTAGGATCCCTGTCCCGGAGATTGTCGGGTGTGAGACGCTCCTTCTGAAGTTGGACTTAGGGGTTCAGGTGGGCCTTCTGTTAGCGTACCTGCCTCCCAGCTATGTTACTAAGGCCCTGCCTGAGCTGCTTGAGGTGATAGCAAGCCCCCGCAGCCCCTGGGAAAATGCTGCTTAGGAGGGGAGCTGAGGCGCTCTGCATGCAAGCCCAAGGCTTCTCCGCTGCCTGAGGGTGGAGGGCACAGAGCTTCACCCGTCACGTATCGAGGAGCCGCTGTGTTCCAAGGGTGACTTGGGGGTGTGCATCTGTCCTTGCCAGGCCCCTGCTGTGTCTGTGGCGGCAGCAACAGCAACAATTCACAATTCTCTACACAGCCATCCTCTCAGGGATTGACAAGTGGCACCTTCGGCCCGACTGCCAATTCTCGGCGGTCTGTTTTGCCACGACGATTCTTGTTCTGACTGCCCCTGATCTACTCCTTTAGATGGAGCTGCTAGAAGAGCACAGCATAACCCCAAAATTACAATATATATAATGGATGCTTTTGTGCATACAGGTTTGCCTTCAAATATTTCGGGCGCTTATGAGGTTATTTTTTGCAATGTGAGAGAATAATCTATTGCCTCTGGGTCACAATTTAGTGCTGAACATACCTAATCGCTTAATGACAAGGTCACGAATGTATTTCGGGTGCTTGGGAACTGACCTGTATTTATGACAGGCTGCAGCATCCAGCATTCGTGAGGCTGAGATTTTTGACGTTTTTTTCAGCAGAAAACGGGCAACAAATGCAACTGGATATGCTGGATTCACTTAATAACCTTAACAACTATGGTGACTCACTTTATGACGGTCATAAAATGCTCATAAAATTTAGTCAGGTCATATGGTGACCTACTTAACGACTGCCTGAATTTACAACTTACAACCAAACTTCTGGGCTCAATTGCGGTTATAAATTGAGGAGATCTGCACTTCAGAGGCATTAAAATGTGATTCCAAATAGCAAATGCTTCTGTTCACGTTAAAGCAGTAATATTATGCATGCCTTGCAGCCAGCAGCAGCCAGTGCTGTGGCTGAAAGCCGCTTGTAAAGTGCACTCAAGATAAATAAAAAATAAAAAATAAAAACCATGGATCAGCTGCTTTTCTGCTCTTTCAGGGAATCTAAAAATATCTATTTAACTTTATAGGAACGCTTAAGGAAGTGACAGGAAAAATTACAGCTCACTTTCATCGAAGCACTATATGCTATGAAGTATCAGCTGAAACACTTAATAAATTTAATAAATTTAATTAATAAAATAAGTGTATGAATTATTTTTTTAAAAAATGGTTAAGAGGAGGCACATGAATGTACAAAGATCCATTCTGTAGTATGTCAAAACATGAGTCATCTAGACACTATGTACTACTCTCTATAAATAGAGTACCAAGTTAATCCACATTGTTTAAAATAAAAATTATGAAAAATTATCATCAAAACGCTTTATAAAGTTATGCATTGATAAAGAACAATAAATGGAGTATAAGCTACTTATGATTCAGAAAGCATTTCATTTAATCTGAAGGCCTTATGAGTATGTTTGTGGGTTTATAAACATTTTTAGGAGTTGAAAACCATGAACTCACAATTGATTAGATAGCTGGTCAATAATATTAGCTTTGCTTCTGTATTTTACTTATGCCTTGGTTTGCACTCTATCTGCTATAGCACCTAGTAGTGAGTTAAACGCAAAGCCAAGCGATATTAACAGTGAATTCGCTTTTCAAAAACAGCAGATTGAGGTCATCTTGCCTATATATTATATTCAGGCCTGAATTAAAGACTTGGCAAAAATCTCTTTTGTGCTACATTGAAATCTGAAATATTTATTATTAAGGGATTATTACTTTTTGTCATATAAATTTAAAATAAATCCCACAGATTTATGCTGTTCATGCTTGTTAGCATGAAACCATTTTTTAAATAAAAAAATAAAAAGTAAGCATCAAAGTCAGATAAATATATAGATAGTCCATGGTCATTAAGCAAATCCAGCTTCTCCCACTGACCTTGCTTGTCAGACGCCGGCGGCAAAGGTTGCGATCACGTCACCACAAGATGCTGGAACCATTGTAAATGCAAACCTGTGGCCAAGCTTCAGATCATGTGGCCACTATGAGGGTGCAATGGTCATAACTTTGAGGATGGGTCGTAAGCAGCTGTGAGTTGCTCCTGGTTCGGACTGGTTCTTAGAACCGGTAGCGGCGGCAGTGGGAGGCTCCGCCCACCCGCCCGGGACGCTTCTGCGCATGCGCAGAAGCGTCGTGTGCGTGCACGAACCAATAGCAAACTAATTCAGAACCCACTACTGGTGGTAAGTCACTTTCCCCAAGCCCATCTAAGTTGAAACCATCATTAAATATGGTTGGACGTCCAGGACTACCTGTGTATATATCTATATGGAACAATAGTATCTCTGGAGGGCTATTTTTTTACCCCAATGGAAAAGCCACAGGGCGTGTGCCAGCCTTTCAACCTGGAGCCCTCACTGCCTGATCCATTTGAATTGTAGGAAGTTAGCACCCATCCTTCTCCTAGAACAGTGATGGTGAACCTTTTTTGGCTCGGGTGCCAAAAGGGTGCGCATGTGCATGATAGCGCATGTGTGTGTGCCCATATCCATAATGCAATGCCCTCCCCCCGCACAAGCGCACAACCCCCCCACGCTCCCCCCCCCGCGCATGCGTACAGGCCTCACTGAAACTTCTGGACTTCTGGTTGGGCTGTTTTTCGCCGTCCCGGAAGTCCCAAAAGAAGGCCAAAAATCAGCTGGCTAGCGTGCACATGCGCGCTGGAGCTGACATAGGGCAACGCCTCACCTGCCCTCAGATATGGCTCTGCGTGCCACCTATGGCACGCGTGCCATAGGTTCGCCATCACTGTCCTAGAAGAATGAAATATTCTAGGAAATATTAAAAAGGCAGAATATTATACCTTCCTAGATGACAAAAGGAGAAACATGCTCTTGGAAAGCAGCCCCCACCTTTGTTAATAGCCCCAGAAATGCTGGTGCCAACCTATCTACAAGAAAAAAAGGCTGGGCCAGCTTTTCTATAACACAAAAGACCTTCACCCTCAGGACATAATAGGATTAGCCCTCTACCCATCTCACCACATGGCACCTGGGAAGATTGCATCACTCAGCAAGATTCAACCAAGCCTGGGACTCAAGACAGCCTACAAAGTTACCCCTGCATGGCCCCATGGGAGCCTGAAAACCAATCAGAATACAAACTCAAATTCAAAGCCCAACAGGGGGTATAAATCTCTCTCTCTCTCTCTCTAACCCATCTGCCCTTTTTTTGCCCAGGATCTCAAACCATGTGGTTCTGCTTCACCATTAAACCATCTTTCCAAGCAGCTTCCATGTTTCCAGTGTCTTTCTCCCCACTTGGAACTGAACCCAGATGGACATTTCTTCCAACAGAATCAAGAAACAAACCAGCCTCCTCTAATGGATTGACGGCACCCGATTGCAGTGGAGAAAACATCTTTCAGAATGAATGAGGGCTGGAGAGAAAGAGCCAACCGGCCCCCTGGAAAGGGACCAGGAGAGGCCCTTGGCCGGGCCTTCCAGCAAGTGAAAGCAGGGGAAGGAACACGCCAGAGAGGCAGAGCCACCCCTAACGGGCTCAAGAAGGAAGAACACAACAAGGCAACGAGGGAGACCAAGGGCACCCTGAAAGTAATGCGCTAGTCACCAGAATGCAGCATGGACTGCCATGAGTAACTGACGGACTGATCTCACTTTCTGATCAGGTAACTAGAGCATAATAGATTCTGCTTTTAGCAAAGCATCTGACCATGTACCTCACACTATTCTGGTGAACAAGCTGGTTAATGATCAGTGCCACTCAACCGGCATTTAAATGGGTGTCTGGCTGACTCTGCCGCAGAGGTGGGTTCCTCCCGGTTCGAACCAGTTCACCCGAACCGGTAACGACCTGCTGGTGACGTCATGATGATGTCACGGAACCGGTTCAGTCAGTGCCGGTCCGTGGGCGCCACCATCTTTTTTGGGAATTTGTTTGGAATTTGTTTTATTTTATTTTTTCTTCCGAGCATGCGCACAAGCCGGGTTTCCGGCACTGTGCATGCAGTCGCCATCTTGTTTTCTGCTTTTTTTAATTTTTGCCACTGTGCATGCGTGTGCGTGCAAAGCGCGCACGTGCCCACAAGGCACGGCCACGTGGCGTGGGAGGAAGCGAACCGGCAGTGAGGTAAGTTACAACCCACCCCTGCTCTGGTGCTGATGAGAGCAGCATTGCAATGGAGAGCATCCCTTTTCTGCTTTCTGCTTGCATTGCAGTCTCTTCCATGTACCCCAAGAGGGCAACTTGGGCACAACACGGCAGCCGGAGGTTGGTCATTCTGATAAAAGCAGGATGGTCTTGTGGATACTGTTGCCATTGAGTGGAACCATTGAGTGGAGTGCTGTAGGATTCAACCCGGGCCTTCTGTTTCCACATTTTTATTAATGGAGAAGGAAGTGAAGAGGACTTTGATCAGTTTTCCAAAAGGCACAGAACTGGCTGGAATAAATTAATAGTCCAAAAGACAAAAACAAAATTAAATACAGTTATTTACAGGACAGAGCAGTCTTTCTCAACTTAAGCAAGTTTAAGATGTGTCGACTTCAACACCCAGCACTGCCCTTGCCGCCTTCCACCTTAAAGAGACTTGAATTTGAATTTATTAAAATTTCTATGCCGCCCAACTCCCAGGGGGACTCTGGACGGCTCACAACAGGGTATAGAAACAACAATCAGTAAAAACAATTTAAAAACATATTAAAATACAAGCAATATTTAAAAGAACTTTCACTCCAACTTGCATACATGGACGATCTAACGACCACATCTTAGGGTCATTGGCCCCATGCCTGCCGGAAAAGCCAGGTCTTAAGCAGATTTGCCAAGTGACAGTAGGTTAAAGTCCCCCAGAACCATAAGCCTGGGAAACTCCACCACCAACCCGGTGACTGCCTCCAGCAGATCAGACAGGGCTGTTTTAATGCAGCTGGGAGGTAGGTACATCAACAACAAGCCCACCTGAACCCCTAGGTCCAACTTCACAAGGAGAGACTCACACCCAACAATCTCCGGGGCAGGGATCTTGCGAGTACAGAGATTCTTATGGGCGATGATTACCACTCCCCTACCCCTTCCCTGGAGTCGAGGCTGGTGCAGCACCTGAAACCCATTTGGGCAGATCTCAGAGAGGGGAACCCCCCTCCTGTCCCAGCCAGGTTTCAGTAATACATGCCAGATCTGCCCTCTCATCCAGGATTAAATCTCGGACGAGAGGGGCCTTATTGACAACAGATCTGGCATTAAGCAGCAGCAGCCTGAGGCCAGGGCCCTGAGAACCCAAGTCACCAGAAGGGTCAGAACACGTAATCGCTTTGATATAGCGAGTCCTAGTTCTCCATAGATAGCCTACCCTTCGGTTCCCGTCATACCTACCTCTCCCAACAACCACAGTTCAAGACAGTTTGGTGTAATGGTTAAGGCACCAAGTTAGAAACCAGAAGACAGTGAGTTCTAGTTTTGCCTTAGGAATGAAAGCTAACTGGGTGACTTTGGGTCAGTCACTCTCTCTCAACCCAGCCCACCTCACAGGGCTGTTGTTATTGTTGGGAAAATAGGAGGAGGAAAGTATAGAATAGAATAGAATTCTTTATTGGCCAAGTGTGATTGGACACAAAAGGAATTTGTCTTTGGTGCATATGCTCTCAGTGTACATAAAAGAAAAGATACATTTGTCAAGAATGGTTGTCATAGGGTTCAAGTAAGCAATCAGGAAACAATCAATATTAATATAACTCATAAGGATACAAGCAACAAGTTACAGTCATACAGTCATAAGTGGGAGGAGATGGATGATAGGAACGATGAGAAAAACTAATAGTAATAGTAATGCAGCCTAGTGAATACTAGATATGTTTGCTGCCTCGAGTTATTTATAAAAATAATAGGTAGAGACAGGATATAAGGGCCTTCTCTGCCATTGCGCCTGCCCTTTGGAACATCTTGCTCCCTGGAGTAAGGCCAGCTCCAATCCTCCCGATCTTCCATAAGAGCCTAAAAACGTGGCTCTGCCCATTGAACAGCCTCACAGCGGAGCAAGGTGGTTGATCGACTGACAACAGATCCTCATCCTGCTCCCACTCTCCCCATCTTTAACTGAGCCGCAGTGTTTGCTTGAGTATCAATTTATGTTTTACTTTATACTATCTTAATATTTTATGATCGTAAGCCACTCTGACAAAATGGGCAATAAATTGTATAAAAAATAAAAACATGAATATAAATAAATGAATAAAATGCACATATAAAGGATTGGGGATAGTCAGATGAGGTATGCTGGCTGAGGGATTCTGGGAGTTGAAGTCCACCCATCTTGTCATGGTTGAGAAAGTTATTGGAATAATTGCTGATGACAAGCAGAGTAAGAATCTTTGGTGTGATGTGACAATGTGATGTGATGTGATGTTACTGCATCTGGATTTGTTCATGCAGACAGCATCGAATTGGAATTCCTACACAAAGGTGAAGGTTAGACTTTTTTAAAAAAATGGACTCCTGAAATTTACTTCGTGTCGGTACATTTTTAAACACCAATAATGTTTGGTACAAGATATTTCCAGGGTGTTTATAAAATTCTACATTCCTTGTAAAACAATGATTCGGTACATCAGCTCAACATACAATGGATTTTTTCAGAGACTTCAAGTAAAGCTACAGACTAGATCCTATGCCATCTACCTACTGAAATATCATCCAGATTTTTCCATTGTTTAGCAATGACTAACTTAGTCCTTACAAATAAAGACTTAATGAGGACTTTTGTTTTGCAATTTTTTATTCTGGCCCTTAAATATGTGAGGCAGACTGAGCTTTGGAAAGAACTGAATATATTGTTTAGTTCCATGAGACATTTCTTTAAACACATTCTTCCAAACTCTGATATTTTATTACATTTCCACTGAAAGTGAGAACATCCTAACAATGAGGACAATTACCGGTGGAACAGCTAGCCTCCAGAAATCGTGGGTGATCCATCACTGGCAGGGGTGAAATCCTCCCGGTTCGCCCGGGCCAGTCCTTCGGCTTATAGCCGATGGAACTGGCGGCGGTCACGGCGCGGAGCTTCTCCATGCACAGAGGGAAAAATAACCCGAATGGCGGCGTTCAGCCGGGCCGGGAAAGCGGGTGGGAGAAGCTCCGCGCCGCGACCGCCGCCAGTTCCATCGGCTATACGCCGAAGGACTGGCCTGGGCGAACCGGGAGGATTTCACCCCTGATCACTGGAGTTTTCTAAGAAGAGATTGGACAGGCACTTGTCTGAGATGGTATAGGACAGTTCTGCTTGAGCAGGGGGCTGGACTAGAAGACCTCCAAAGTCCCTTCCATCTCTGTTCTGTTCCTTCAATTTACAGACTTGCTAGCATGTCATTGTACTGTATATTGAGAAGATACCATATCTGTAACATGTGTATTGGTGTTTGATACTACAAATATAAACATTTATGACATATTTTCATTTTGGATGCTGATAAAATTACAGATTAACAGAGTTAAAAGGGACCTTGTAGATCATCTAGTCCAGGGGTAGGCAAAGTTGGCTCTTCTATGACTCATGGACTTCAACTCCCAGACTTTCTGAGCCAATCATGCTAGCTCAGGAATTCTGGGAGTTGAAGTCCATGAGTCATAGAAGAGCCAACTTTGCCTACCCCTGATCTAGTCCAACCCCCCGCTCAAGCAGGAGACCCTACACCATTTCCAGCAAATGGCAGTCCAATCTCTTCTTGAAAGTCTCAAGTGTTGAAGCTCCCACAACTTCCGAAGGCAAGCTGTTCTACTGGTTGATCGTTCTCACTGTCAGAAAGTTCCTCATTTCCAGGTTGAATCTCTCCTTGATCAGTTTCCATCCATTGTTCCTTGTCTGGCCTTCGGGTGCTTTGGAAAATAGCTTGACTCCCTCCTCTCTGTGGCAGCCCCTCAAATATTGGGTCTGCTCTCATGTCTCCCCTGGTCCTTCTCTTTACTAGACTAGCCATGCCCAGTTCCTGCAACCGTTCTTCATATGTTTTAGTCTCCAGTCCCCTCATCATCTTGGTTGCTCTCTTCTGCACTTTTTCTAGTCTCTCAACATCTTTTTTATAGTGTGGTGACCAAAACTGGATGCTGTACTCTAGGTGTGGTATAACTAAGGCATAAATCCTTCAGGGTGCCGATAATATGAAGTATTATCTTCTAATTGTTTCTCTTAGGCTTCTTTTAGCCCATAGTACAGGGCTGTCAAACTCCTGGCCTGCGGGCCGGATGTGTCACATGCTGGCCACGCTTACACCCGGGTTTTCCCCCAGTCCTGATACGTCACGTGACACTGCCGTGACGATGTGAGTTTGATACCCCTGCTGATATGTTTTGAGGAACTGGGGGAAGTTTTCACTCCAGTCCGATGAGGAACTTGAGCAGGTAAAATCTGATTGGCTCCCTGCCAGTCCAGTGCTCTACTTAAACCCCTGCCAGAATCCCAGTTTTTGCTGGAGTTGCCACTGTAACCAAGTAAAGAGCTGAAGTCACAAGCCTCGCCTCCAGACTGTCATTGCTGAGATGTAACACCTGCCGTAGTAGATTGAAATAAAATCAAATTTATCAAATTTGATAAATTCTTGAAATTATGCCTTTCATTTCTATTAAAAACATTTTTTTCAAAAAGATACAAAGATGTCTATTGCAATTTATCATACAATATTGAATTGATCTGGCATCAAGGAAACTATGGGATTTTTTCTTCTAATCGTTGTTCCATTTATTTCTAAAATTATAAATCTTGGAGTTTTTGTAGAACTCTTTTATTCTATAAAGATCTTTTCTTCCATGGCTCCATTTGGATAACCATTATAATTTGGGTATGTTATCAATGGAATTACCACAAAATATGCCGGCTACTCACTTGGCTGACTTCAAAGTAGGGCTCAGCCTCAGCAGATTCCCAGGAGTCCTGGGAATCAGTGGTTCTCGGCCTTGATGGTGGGATGATTGCCCCTGAAGGGAATCTTCTGGGAGACCCCTGGGCTTCCTTGGGAAGTTGGTTGGCCACTGGGAGAATAGACTGCTGAACAAAATGGGTTCAATCCAGGAGGACAGGACAAGATCCTGCCGCAAAGCCAGTGTGATACACTGGACAGCCCCTCTACTGGTCCTGCATTCTCATAGGAGGGAGCTGTGCCTCGGCTGGAGCCAGCGAAGGTTTCCCCCCAGCGATGAGGCAGATGGGAAGGGGCTAAGAGTGCTACATGAGCGGAGGATTTTAGATTTTTAGATTTATTATTAGAGTTGGAAGGGACCTTGTAGGTCATCTAGTCCAACCCCCTGCTCAAGCAGGAGTTCCTACACCCTTTGAGACAGATGGCAGTCCAGTCTCTCCTTGAAGGTCGCAAGTGTTGAAGCTCCCACAACTTCCGAAGGTAAGCTGTTCCACTGGTTGATCGCTCTCACCTCTGAGAGAGGCTGGCAGCCGGACTCCAGGAAGATGCAACCTTGGAGCAGAGTTCACCACCTAAGGGAACACGGATGGCAGGAATTTTCCAACACGCTGCTTGCCTAGTCTAAAAATAGCTTGGGAAGAACACAGGAAAATAGGCAAAGAACAAAAAAAAAAGCAGTTTCAGGAAATCAGTGATGTTACTTTTGCAGCAACTGAAAAAGAATAGAGGGCTTTAGTGGCGACTTCCCTCCCTTCCCCTTTGTCCAAAACGCTGAGCGGGGGGTGGGGGGGCTCCTGCAAAAAAAGGGGGAAAACCTCCAGAATGCTTCCATTTTTTTTCTGTATAGCCCAGCAATTCATCTGTGCAAATGCCAGGAAAGGGGAGGGCTGGGCGGGGCAGGGCAGGGGAAATGCAGACCCTTTGCATACCACACCAAACTAATATAATATTTCAGCCAAAGTCTCCTCATTCAAGAGCATCAACTATGCCCCTCGTGCACAAAAAACACTTAAACACAAACTCCATCCCATACACACACATACGCACAGACAAAATATCTATTTAAAAATCAAACTAACACATTTTATGAAAAGTCATAACAACAGAAAACTAATGCTTTTTTATATGTTAGTCTGAAAAAGAGCTAAAGTGCCTTCTCTTGATTTTTGGCTGTTATAGTGGCTCTCCTCCTACGCCACCTTATGTAAAAATCCTGGAATTCATACAAGCATCCCAAATACTCTGTAACCTTCAGTGACCACAAGAGGAACTCAGGATGATTCTAGGGCGTGAACACGTTCCATATGAAGACAGGATTGGAGCTGCTTCAGCTTAAAGAAAACCAGGAGATACAATTGAGGTTTATAAAATTATTGCTGGTTAAGTCTACAATATAATGCTGGGAAAGATGGAAGGAAAAAGAAGATGAAGACAATCAGCATCACAGTGGATGGCTGCAATCGCAGTGGTGATGGCTCTGCCCCTGGAGGACTCAAAAGACCATCCTGGAGAAAATCTATTCATTGGTTGCTAAGAGCCTATAATCCAGGGCTGTCAAACTCGCGGCCCACGGGCCGGATGTGTCACGCACTGGCCACGCCCACGCTCAGTTTAGTGAAGGGGGAAAAGTCCCGATACGTCACGTGATGACGCGAGTTTGACACCCCTGCTATAATCGATCTATCAACAGCTGAACAGGGAGGTTTCCTGTAATCCTAGAACTAGAGACCATTCAACAAAGCTGATCCCAGATTTGGAGCTACTAAGAAGGAAATCTTTCTCCATGCAATTTGCAATCAATTTGTATATCCCATAATGGTTACTTGGCTGCTCATGTGGATGGCTTCTAAAGGGGAATAACAATAGCAATAGCACTGAGACTTATATACCACTTCACAGTGCTTTTACAGCCCTCTCTAAGCAGAGGGCAACCAAGCCCTCTCTAAGCATCTTGCCCCCAACAATCTAGGTCCTCATTTTATCCACCTCGGAAGGATGGAAGGCTGAGTCAACCTCGAGCTGGTGAGAATCGAACTGCCAAACAGCTGGCAGCCAGCAGCCAGCAGAAGTAGCCTGCAGTACTGCGTTCTAACCACTGCGCCACTGTGGCTCTTAATAGACAAATTTAGCCTTGGTGCCCGAGGGCTGCTTGGGGCACAGGTGCTCTCTGCCTCTACATGCGAGGTAGGTGGGAGCAGCTACTATGGGAGAGGAATGCTGCCTTTTCATATATTAATAAATTTAAAAAATCATATTTATAAACATTTGTTTATGCCTTGATCTGTGGGCTTCCTGCAAGCATCCAGTAAGTCATTGAATGAGGCAGAAAAGGACCAAGGCATATCTATTCCCATTCAAGCAAAAACACAAAATTCAAATCAACAAAATTCTCACACACAAGTGTGGGCACAGTCCTGCTGGATCAGGCCAAGGCCCATTGGGTCAGCTCCTTGTTTCTCATAGTGGTCAATCAGATGCCTGCAGAGAGCTTGGGACTGGAGGCGGAAACATGCCCCTCCCCACTTGATGTTCCCTGGCAACAAGGCACAGTGCACCAACCTGGAATATTCAGGATAATGATCCTCAACAGACCTGTTGTCCAAAAACTTTTATTTGTTTATTTATTTATTTATTAGTGACATTTATATACCGCCTCACAGTGCAAGCACTCTCTAAGCGGTTTACACCATTAAGCAATGTATATTTACATTGCCCCCAACAATCTGGGTCCTCATTTTACCTACCTCGGAAGGATGGAAGGCTGAGTCAACCTTGAGCCGGTGAGATTTGAACCGCTGACCTGCGGATCACAGTCAGCTAAAGTGGTCTGCAGTACCCCACTCTAACCGCTGTGCCACCTCGGCTCTTTTCAGGTGTATCCCCCTTTAAAGCCATCCAAGTTAGTGGCCATCACCACATTCACATCACAATCTCTTGGAGAGCTCCAGGAGGAAGTACTTTCTTAAAGGTAAGGTGACCAGACGTCCCGATTTTGGCGGGACACACCCGCTTTTTCGGCATTTGTCCCGCGTCCTGCCCGCCCTCTTAAAAAGTCCCGATTTTTGAGCCCCCCGCGGGCGGGGCAGGACTGGCGGACGGGACGGGGCGCGCGTCCGACCTGGGACTTTTCCCGGTAGCTTCAGTCGCGTTCCTTGCTAATTGGCGCCCAGAGCAGAGCAGCCTCTTCCAAAAGATAACGTCTCGCGATCTTCTGGGAGGGGCTGCTCTGCTCTGGGCGCTATTAGCAAGGAACGCGACTGAAGCTACCGGGAAAAGTCCCAGGTAGGTAGGACGTACAGTGGCCTCCCGCGTCCCCCCTCCCCCCTTCCCCCCCACCTCACCTGGACGCCGACATTTGCTGTTTTGCCCTCTGCGCATGCGCAGCGTTCTGCGCATGCGCAGAGGGCAAAACTCAAATGGAGAAACCCACCCCCGTCAATGGTGTCCCGCTTGAAGAAAAAAAAATCTGGTCACTTTACTTAAAGGCAAAATACACAACTATCCTAAAATATCTTATGGAGACAGACTTGGTCATGCTGGTAGATGATTTGTGTTGGGAGCCAAGATCTTTCAGAAGTTTGTGATATCCTCAGCCAAGCCATCCTTCTGGGCCAGCTGGAGGGGGGGAGGGTTGGTGATAGTACCTGCAGTGATTCTCCTCCTCCCCTCGGTTGCTGTTGGCTTGGAGGGAGAGGGCACTCCTAGCCCTCTCCTTTGTGGGGTACTACAGGGCCTGATCTGTGGGTCTGTCTTGGCAAGCCCATGTGACACTCCTGCTTCATGAGTGCCCTGGTTGCCAGTCTGCTTCTGGGAGGGATTCAGTGTGCTGGTTACCACCCAGAAAGCCCTACGTGGCCCGGGGTCAGGCTAATTGAGAGATTGGAATCTGTTCAGCCAATATGGCAGGTTGCTCCAGGTCCCTCAATCAAGTGTGTCCCTCAATCAAGTGTGGGACCCAAGAATCAGGTCCCCTGTCTGGTGTCTGGAATGAAATTGTCACCGAGATCTGGATGATGCCACCCTGGGAAGCCTTAAAGACCTGGCAGTGCCCCAGGCCTTGGGTAGGGTGGGTGGACACCTCCCTTGTTAGATATGATTGATATTTTTTGTTTTGTGTTGATGTTGTTACCCAGACTGTTATATAACATATATAATAGCATGTTATTATTTTTAATGAATTGATTTTGTATTCTATTTTATATTTGAGCCACTTAGAGTTGCTGTGGAGTCAAGACAGCGCTAAAATAAAAAATAAATACGTTTTTCAATAGCTGTCAAACTGGGGCAAATCAATTTAGGATTTGTACATGGAGCAGCCGATTGGGGGGACTCCATTGCACTCACGTTCTGCCCCAGAACAACCCTTATGCAGAGCTTAGTAAAGACCTGGTCCACTATGGTATTTCTCCACCTCATCAACTTTACGATCTATGAACTTCAAGTTCCAGAATTTCCTAGCCGTGCTCCCATCCCCATGCTGGCTGGGGAATTCTGGGAGTTGAAGTCCACACATCTTAAAATTGCTGAAGTTGAGAACCACCGACATAGTGTGTGCTAGGGAGGAGGCATAGATGCGATGCCTAGAGACCACACACAAAAAAAAACCCTCCATTTTCTGCTGCAAAGAAGCTTTTGATACTACCTGGGGAATGACCCAAAATACAGAGAAAATTATTTGGGTTTGATGAGCAGGTCATGATTTCTTTTTTCTTCAACAAAGCAGGCTTACCTATAAACTAATAATAATAAAAAGGAAAGAATTATTATTAGTTTATAGGTAATTTTAGGATTAAGTTTAAGGTTTTTGTTTTATTACTAACATTATAATTATATATCTTGATTATTACTAAGTTAATAATATGATATAGTGTAATATTATGTTATTAACACTTTGTGGGACTTTAGGATAAAGTTTAAGGTTTTTGAAGTATGAGGGGTTAGGTTTTACCCTTTTTATTGTTATTATTATAATATATATTATATATTTTGAAGTTGACATATTGTAATATTGATATTTATATTGTGTTTAATTTTATGATTTTAGGATTAAGTTTAAAGTTTTAGAGGTATAAGGGGTTACTTTTTAAATATTCTTCTTCTGTTCATGTTTTGAATTTTAAAAAATTATTATTAGTTTATAGGTAATTTTAGGATTAAGTTTAAGGTTTTTGTTTTATTACTAACATTATAATTATATATCTTGATTATTATTAAGTTAATAATATGATATAGTATAATATTATGTTATTAATACTTTGGGGGATTTTAGGATAAAGTTTAAGGTTTTTGAAGTATGAGGGGTTAGGTTTTACCCCTTTTTTATTGTTATTATTATTATTATATATATTATATATTTTGAAGTTGACATATTGTAATATTGATATTTATATTGTGTTTAATTTTAGGATTTTAGGATTAAGTTTAAAGTTTTAGAGGTATAAGGGGTCACCTTTTAAATATTCTTCTTCTGTTCATGTTTTGAATTTTTTTAAAAAAAATTCGGAGTTAAAGATTTTTTTATAAAAAAGTGGAAATTAAGAATTTGCTTTAATTTAATTTAAATTTATTTTATTGAATTTTATGCCCTGTACTTTCTCTGGGAAGTCCGGGGGGGGAGGGGGGAAGGGAAGGGGGTGGGTTGGGGGTAGGGGGGAAAGGGGGGAGAAAAATGAAAAAAAATTTGTATTTTGTACTTATAAAACTTTTTGAATAAAAACAAAAAACAAAGCAGGCTTAAAACAAACCTTGCATTAGGAAGAACTACAAACGTATGCCAATATGAATGCAAAATTTGAGAGGCCTCATTAAAGGTATCCTAGCAAAATAAGTAAACAACTGAAGCAGAAAGCAAACCAAAGGGGAAATAAAAATAAAAATCAGGACATTCATAGAGAATATTTACCTGGAGATCATCCAGATGGTTATCATAGAAATGATTTCTCTGTTTCTTAGCATAATCTCTGCTGCTACCCCAAAATAGACCATCTCGCTTTGCTTTAGGGCAGGACTTTATGTGCTTTGAACACGCCCTTGCGCACACACCAACTTGCAGGCACACACATACAAACCATTCAGGATTTGCTGCAACAGGCAGTGTTGTTCTTGGAACCCGTAGCTGCCTTGGGTATATTGTTAAGTAATCGGCCCCTTCCTCTTGCATGTCACACAGCCAACAGTTGCCTGGCTGTGTCCACAAACAGAGAAGGCTTGCGGTCACCCCGGGCACCAGGAGCAATGCATAAAGGCTCTCCCTTCCTGGCTGCCCCCCTCCCAAACCCCCCTTCCCTCTCAGGGCCCCTTTGGCCACAGGTGTGTGGACAGCTCAAGGTGCCCATCTTTGGACTCTCTTTATGCCACAGAAGGCTCTCTTTGACCAGCCCGGCTGAAGCTTTGCTGTAACTTTACTGGCCGTTCCTACACTTAGATTTAGTTGGGTATTTATATACACAAGCAACCTCACCCAACTTAACAGCATTCCTATACTATTGAGTCAAACACCTCTCTGCCATTGGAGGGGGAGAGCGTGTGGGTTGAGCTGCATTCTTGAAAAAGGACAAAAGCACATTTAGGTTTTAAAAAAAAGAGCCCTGGGTTTCATTCCTTTTAAAGCCAACTTCTTTTGTCTTTATCCAAGTTTTTGCTGTGCAGCTGCACCTCAAAGTGAGCAAACCAAGGAAATCTTAGGCTTGGGTGGCAGAGGAGGGGGCAGTGGGGAGGGGCTTCGTGCCTCTGATTTGTTCAGGGAAGCTTTGGGACTTCAGCAAACCAAAGGAAGGAAGCCAGCAAGGGCTGCAGGCAGCTTCCATGGGCCGACTCCCTTCCCTGGTCAGGCCTCTTAGCCCTCAGCTGCCCAGTTAGAGAAAGGTTTAAACGCTCAGGTGCCTCAGCATCTGGGAAGAGCTGTTTCTAGGGCTTGTTTCCAACAGTTGGGCTCCCTGGGACGTTTCATGGAGTTCCGTTAGAAGAAACACTCCGTTCCATTTGTGGAACACCAGCCATGAAAGACAACTTCTTGCATGGTCTGCAACCTGGACTCTGCAGGAAGGTTGCTTACTTAGATTCTTATTTAAAAAGTAAAAGATATTGGGACACCCGGGGGAAACTGTCTTACTTTTTGCCAGGAACAAACCTGCATGTTACTAGTAAGACTGAACTCTTTATTTCAAAGGCCATTCAGATCAGATTGAGTTTAATTGTAGGGGTGACAACTTATTATGAACATGTCCTATTGTTTTCTTTGTATTTCTTTGTATGTGTATTAGTTTTATACTTTTAATTTGGTCAAATGACTACAGTATATCAATAATTATCCTATCCTATCCTTTCTATTCCATCCCATCACGTTCCATCCCATCCTCTCATTATTCCAGTACTTGAAACCTTACACTACAATCCTTTATCCCTTAATTTCCCTAATAGAAACTGCACCACGTCCCACAGTGGAACTTGCAGCTGAGTGAACAAGTGCAGAAACATTTTCACACCAAAGCCTTTACCGTCCTTACATCTCTCCCTCCCACCTTGCCCTACCTCCTTCTCCCTCTGCCTGGCAGTTGTTGGAGTCACCTGGGCTTTCTGCAATGGGCCCCTCAGGTAGAATCTCCTTAAGAAAGCAACATACAGGCAAGGATGTATTATATTGTGGTGGTTGTTTTAGAAAACAGCACAAATCAACTTTTTGGCTTTGGACACTAAAATGCTTTCAGCATTCTTTGGTCACTCACAGCTTGGCAGAGGGTATTTAAGGCAAATCAATCTCTTACCCTTCCAAAAAGCCACTGTTAAGATTTAGTTTACATTTTGACAACAGAATTCTGCTGGACTTAACTATGGTTTGTATAATCAAGCGAGTTTCACATTTTGTCCTACTGTGTTCCAAGAACGAGGCTTTGGCCTCTGAGCTTTTTGAGGCAGAGATAAACCAACTTGTTCTTGTCTTGCTTTAACCATGAAAGCTGGCTGGGTGACCTTCGGCCAGTCATTCTCTCCCTTCCCAACCCACCTCACAGGGATGTTGTTATGGGAAAATAGGAGGAAGGAGCTGAATATGTTAACAGCCTTGAGTTAGTTGTAAAAATGATAAACGCAGGATATAAATAAATAAATCTTTTCCTTAGGATGGTCAAATACAAGCTTTTCTTTACCTTTTTTTTAGCCGTAATGTAGCAGCATTACTGTATTATAAATGCCAGGAGACTATTCAGGGTCCGAGACACTCCTCAATTATCTATTTATTCATTACATTTATATAATAAATAGAAAAAATGAAATATAGAAAAATATAGAAGGGGAAGTCATCAAATTTGCAGATGACACCAAGCTAGGGGGAACACTAAGCAAGACAGATTCAAGGTTCAGAAGGATCTTGACAAACTTGAACCCTGAGCCCTATCCAACAACAGGCAACTCAATGGTGAGAAAAGTGAGGTTTTAAAAAACAAATGCATGTGTATGGAAGGAGGTACCTGGCTCAACAGCAGTAACTGTGAGAGGGATCTTGGAGTCCTAATGAACAATCATCTATGAGCCAGCAGGGTGCGGCAACTGCCAAAAAAGCTAATGCAGTCCTAGACTGCATCAACAGAGGGGTAATACCAAGTTCACATGAAGTATTGATACCACTTTATAATGCCTTGGGAAGATACTGCATTGAGTTCTGGTCACCACGATACAAAAAAGATGCGGAGACTCTGGAAAGAGAGCACAGCAACAAAGATGACAAGAGGCCTAGAGGCTAAAGCGCCCGATGAATGGCTGAATCTAGTCTAACAAAAAGAGGACGAGGGGTGACATGATAGCAGTCTTCCAGTATTTGAGGGGCTGCCAGAAAGAAGAGGGAGTCAAGCTATTCTCCAAAGCACCTGAAGGCAGGACAAGAGGCAACAGGTGGAAACTAATCAAGGAGAGAAGCAACCTAAATTTCGGTCAGATTTCTAAGGAGAAATTTCCTGACAGAACAATAAACCTGTGGAATGGCTTGCCTCCAAAAGTTGTGGGTGCACCGTCACTGGAGGCTTTAAAGAAGAGACTGAACAGCCATTTTGTCCAAAATGGTATAGGGCAGTGATGGCGAACCTATGGCACGTGTGCCACAGGTGGCACGCAGAGCCATATCTGCCGGCACGTGAGTCGTTGCCCTAGCTCAGCTCCAGCATGCATGTGCATGCCAGCCAGCTGATTTTCAGCTCACGTGGAGGCTCTGGGAAGGCATTTTCGGCCTCTGGAAGGCCTGGGGGGGGGCAGGAGAGGGCGTTTTCGCCCTCCCCAAGCTCTAGGGAAGCCTCGGGAGCCTGGGGAGGGCGAAAAGCAGACATACCGGCCCACCCAAAGTCGGGAAATGGGGGAGCGGGGGGGATCATGCGCACATGCATGGGGGGCGGGGCAGCATTGAATTATGGGTGTGGGCACTCGAGCATGTGCAATAGCGCACGCACACACGCTTTCAGCACCGAGGAAAAAAAGGTTCGCCATCACTGGTATAGGGTCCCCTCCTTCAGCAGGGGGTTGGACTAGAGGGCCTCCAAGGTCCCTTCCATCTCTGTTATTCTACATGCTGCCCCCATGTGCCCTAGAGACCTCCTTTTAAGTCCTCTTTGCGTTTCATGCGAGACACCTGCAGTTTTCCTGACAGGCAGCTGATGGCTTTCGGTAAAAACTCTAACTGGAAAAGATGCTACCAGATTCCCTTTTTTCCTCGCTTTTTGCCATCGCAGCTCACGCGTCTCTCCTCCGAGCCCTGCATTCCACCGGCCTCTCAGCCTCCCCGCCGAGGATCCACCAAGAGGGGGGAGCACCGCAGTCGCCCCCTCCCGCGTCCCCCGGCCCGTCTCTCGGCCCCTCCTCCCTCCCCAGGCTCCTCCCTCCGGGCGGGGGGCGGCGGAGGGGGCTTCGGGTTTCCGCTCCTGCTTATTAATAACGGCGCCTCTCCTCATCTCGGGGCAGGCGCGGCTCGAGGCGCCCGTGCCGGAGCGGCAGGTGAGCAGCGCCTGGCGCCGAGTGGGCTCCGGGGCACCGGCGCGGAGGGCTTGGGGCGGCTCGGGGCAGCGGGGGGGCGGGGGCGCTCCCTCCGGCTGAAGGGCTGGCCGGGGCTGGGGGGAGGGGCAGCCGAGGCTCTTCGGAAAACTTGCAGCGGGAGAAGACGCTGCCTGACTCCCGCCGCCCCTCCGCCCGAGCGACCAGGGTCGTGCAGCGGCCGGGGGCAGCGGGGGCTCCGGGCGCCTTCGGGGGGCGGGGGCGGCTCCCGGGAGGGGCCCCTTCGCCTGCAAGCCCGCCTGGAGCCCTGAGGGCGGGCTGGGCGAGGAGAGCCCGCGGAGGGGGAAGCGACCTTATTTGGGAAAAGGGGCCGATTTCGGCGGAGGCTCGCGGGGCTCGGCCCCACCGCGAGGCCAGGGGCTCGGTCGGCCGCGCGTGGAAGTCATCCGCCCCCTCGCTCTCCCGGGGGGAGTGGAAGGCGAGGCCGCCCATGTGCGGCCACCTGTTGCCGGAGCCCCGCCGCTCCTGCTCGCCTCTTTCCTCCCCGGGTCGTCTCGGCTGCTGCTGCGGGGAGGGGGGCGCCTCGTCCGGTCGCTCGCGGGCTCGGCCCCTGCTCGGCCGCCGCCTGGAGCAGCCGGAGCTCGGGCTCCGTCCCACGCGCCTGGTGAATCTCCAGCCCGAGAGACCTTTGCCGTGGCCGCCGTAACGTGGGCTTTCGCCTTGCTGATTCACGCGGGCGCAGCCTCCTCCCGAGGCCGGGAAAGCAGCCGAGCTTCAGGGATTAGTGAGTTCCCCGCAGCAGAGGCTGGTCTGAAATCCGACTAAACTGCTCAGATTTGTCCATGCAATATACTCCGTTCTAGAATTTAATCGCCCGTTTCATTGCTAAATGTTTGGTTTGTGCCATTCATACCTCCGTACTTGTTACTTTATCGAATGGCATCCCATACCCCAGCTCCTGGCTTTCCTGCTCGCAGAGTCCTCCTCCCGACTCACTTTCCAACTCCTTTTCCGTCCTTAGTGCAATTTTCTGGTTTGCCAACCCGAAACTAAAATGTATTAGGTGGATTTGGAGCTGGCAAAAAAAGTGTTTGGCTTCATGATGTCCACTGAGAATGGATCCAAAGAGTTTCTGTCCTGCGTGAATTACAATCAAGTTGAGGTGTGAGAGAAAGGATGGAAGAAAATGAAGGCGAAATGGGAAGAAGAAGAAAAACAATACTGTAATGTTCTCTATTTTGGTTTAATCCTACTGTGGGCTAAGGGAGGATTAGAAGAATATGGAAAGACCTCAATCTACCTCTTATTAATTGGACCCTAAGCGAATGTACAAATGATCCTACACATGGAACCCTGTACAATGCTGTTACTAATCTGGGACTGGATCAACTAGTAACTAACAACACTAGACTCAACAACTGTCTTGATCTCATTTTTTGCAACAGTTCAAACACAATTTATGGACTACAAATAAAAGAGCCCTTTTCCAACACTGACCATAGCATGATTAACTTTTGTCTCAATATATGCCCTTACAAAAATTAGCATAATGATGGAATACCCAAATATAACTTTTAAAAGCCAACTATGATCTCATAGACACTGACCTCTCCTCTCTTGATTGGCAAATTCTATTCATTGACTGTAATACTGCAGAAGACCATTATAACATTTTCCTGCTTGTAGTTAAAAGAATCATTAAACTATACGTACCACTAATAACCCCCATAACCAAGAAAAACAAATTACTCATAACAATAAGAAAGCTCCGATCCCAAAAAAAATCTCTTTGGCAAAAAAACAAAACTGGCTACATAGCTAACTTTAAAAACCGCTACAAAAACTTATGCCACCAGATAAGGACTGAATGCACCAATTATCACATCAAACAAGAGGAAAACCTTCTATGCACCAATTTCACTCGCACCTTCTATAATTTTCTAAACAACCAACGTAAAGACTCAAAATCCATCCCACCCCTAAAAGGACCTAACGGTAATGACTGTAATGATGACACTACTAAAGCTAACCTTTTTAACACATTCTTCGGCTTAGTCTTTGTAAACAGCAATGGTTCATGCCCAATATTTCCTAGTCGTACCACAAATAATTACAACAATCTAACACAAATCGATTTTACTGAAGATAATGTTGAAAAAGCACTATGCAGCCTAAAATCATCTCTATCTATTGGACCTGATGGACTGTGTGCCTACTTCTTAAAAAAACTTTCCTCTGTCTTAGCAGAACCTCTAAGCATAATCTTTGAAATATCTTTCAAGACTGGCTCCCTGCCCAACCTATGGTCACTAGCCATGGTCATCCCTATCTTCAAAAAAGGAGACCCCATCTTAATCAAAAATTATAGACCAATCTCTTTATGTTGCGTCGCCTGCAAAGTTATGGAATCAATCATTAACCAATCTATTACCCTCCACTTAGAAACAAACAACCTACTCTCTAACAAACAATTTGGTTTCAGAAAAAAATTATCCTGTAATCTGGAACTCCTACACTGCAAAAACTTATGGACTACATAACTCGATCAAGGCAAAACAATAGAAGCAGTTTACATAGACTTCTGTAAAGCCTTTGATTCAGTAGTGCATGACAAACTACTTTTAAAACTGCAATCTTATGGCATTTCTGGCCCCCTGCATAAATGGATAACTGCGTTCCTGTCAAACAGGCAACAAGTGGTCAAATTATTGAAAGCTATATCAAATTCTGTACCTGTTAACAGCGGTGTCCCCCAAGGCAGTGTTTTAGGGCCAACACTTTTTATACTTTATATAAATGACCTTTGCAATCATATTATAAGCAACTGCGTTCTCTTCACTGATGATGTAAAACTATTCAACACTACTGACAATGCTGCTACCCTTCAAAAAGACGTTGACTATGTGTCAGAATGGTCAAACAAGTGGCAACTTCAAATCTCAACCAACAAATGCTCTGTCTTACACATTGGCAAAAAAATCAGAACACAAAATACAAACTGGATGGACACGACCTTGTAGATGACCCTCACTCTGTTAAGGACCTTGGAGTACTCATCTCTAATGATCTAAGTGCCAGAACCCACTGTAACAACATTGCCAAAAAAGCATTAAGAGTTGTTAACCTAATCTTGTGCAGCTTCTTCTCTGGTAATATTGTATTTTTAACTAGAGCATACAAAACATTTGCTAGACCAATTCTTGAATACAGCTCATTTGTCTGGAACCCATACTAGAGTATTTCATGAGAAGAGTTCTCCACTCCTCTGTTCGCAACAGAATACCTTATGCCACCAGACTTGAAATTTTGGGCTTAGACAATCTAGAACTACGCTGCCTTCGGTCTGACCTAAGTGTAGCACATAAAATTATCTGCTACAATGTCTTACCCGTCAATGACTACTTCAGCTTCAATCGCAACAATACACGAGTACACAATAGATACATACTTAAGGTAAACAGCTCCAAACTTGATTGCAGAAAATACGACTTCAGCAACAGAGTGGTCAGTGCCTGGAATGCACAACCTGACACTGGTTTATTCCCCAAACCCCCAAAACTTTAACCTTAGACTCTCTACTGTCGACCTCACCCCCATTCCTAAGAGGTCTGTAAAGGGCGTGCATAAGCGCATCAATGTGCCTACCGTCCCTGTCCTAATGTTCCCATGTACTCAAAATCATCTCATGTATACATGTTTATACTTTTACTATAATCTTATATATGCTTGACAAAATAATAAATAAATAAAATAAAATAAACTTTGGGAGGTGGAAGTTGCATACATTCAGCAGAAAAACACACACATAAATTGGAGGATGCTTAAATATTTGGAATTACATAACACTGACTCAGGTTTCCCAAATCTGGCACTGTTGAGATACACTGAGATTAAAATTTGCTGGATTCCTAGCCAGCAATGCTAAATAAATCACATAACATCTTAGAACCACTAATGGATTGGATCAATATTTAGTTTAAAAAATGTTGCCAAGGGTAAGGAGAACATATACATTTATGTCTCAGGCACCAAAATTCTTTCAGTAATGCTAATTTATCTTGCTTTTCTGCTTAGACCACAGTCCTATGCAAGATGGGTTGGGTGACCACACAAACATTTGAAGCAACTGGCAATATTTTTCCACATAAAGATTCCAACCAGCTGCCAATGTTTATTGACAGAAGAGAAACTACTGACTCCTCAAACCAAAGATCTCTCCTATCATAACAGGGTTAGGAATCCCAGCAGTGTGGATGCCACGCTGCTAATCAAAACTCAATGCTTGCAAAAAGTAAAGGATGTTTATCTGAATAAAAACTTAGGAAAATAGCCACATCATTGCATGAGGCTTAATTTGCCACCTGTGCACATTGGCAGTCATTGAGCTGAGCAAAGCAACAGACGGGCATGAGCAGAAACAGAATTAAAATGGTCAAAAACTGTAATGTAAGGTCTGTATATGACCCCCCCCCAACCCAGTTCACTTTGCTAGTCTTGGATCTCCTGGGATTTGGGGGCATGAGGCTGGTCTCCTAGATCTGTTTCTAAAGTCCTTGCTTCCTTGACGACCTTCAACCAAGAATTCCAAAGAAATCTCTTACTTCCTCTCTTCCCGAAGCCCACTCTTCTTCCTCTCGCTGGAAGAGGACTTTAGAAGGGTAGAATATTTACAATCTCTGCTAACCTGCAGATTCATAGACCACATACTACATTAATGCACAACCACTGTATTCTAGGGAAAAAACAATACACAGTTAGTCCTTGACTTACAAACCCAATTGGGACCAAAAATTATGTTGCTAAGCAAGGTGGTGGTTAAGTGAGTCATGCCCGATTTTATGACTTTTTTGCCATGGGTGTTAAGCAAATCATGGTCATTAAGGAAATCTGGCTTCCCCCATTGACTTTGCTTGTCGGAAGAGATCACATGACCGCCGGGATACTGCAACCGTCATAAATAAATTGCTGGTTGCGGAGTTTTGATCATGTGATTGGTGACGCTGCAATGGTGGTAGGTGTGAGGATTGGTTCTTTGTTACTTTTTTCAGCGCTGTTGTAACTTCATGTGATTACCAAATGAATGGTTATAAGTTGAAAATTACCGGTGTATATTGTTCTGCACTTTCCATATTAGTCTCCAGTGAGACTGACTAGTAAGAACCTGCTGGTGAAGAATGTAACACAGAGAGAGTTTAGAAAAGAAAATTCCTTCAGTTTGTTTTTCTAAGCCCATGTGCCAGTGGTGGGTTGCTCCTGGTTCGGCCCGGTTCTGCAAATGGGTAGCGCCGGTGACGGGAGGCTCCGCCCACCCACCTGGGATGCTTCTGCACATGTGCAGAAGCATCATGCGCAAGCGCACGCACCAACCTGTGGCAACGGATTTTAGAACCCACTACTGCCATGTGCTACCTAAAAAAAAACAAATAAGTGGCATATAAGTTGACAAAACATGGGCAAATAGAGGTCACACACTTGTTTGTGTGGCAGGTACTCATGCAGGGGGTTGGGGTGTTTTTATACTTTCCCCGAACTAACTTGTCAGAAAGTATTTAAGACATTCTGTCTGCCCCTGTCTCTCCTCTGCATTACACCCTTCCCAGAAACTGAAAAGTTCATCATTTTGCTGAGAAAGTTCCCTGTTCCAGGATGACATCATGTGGAGGCTCTACAGATGATGGCTTAGAGCAGACTTGGCCAAATAATATAATGGCTGTTTTGAGTTTCTGGGGAAGGGATCAGGAAGGGGCCCCTCTTGGCAATTACATGCAGAAAAAGGATTTCAGTTTTTAAAGCGCTGTAATTCAAATCAGAACTGCTGGGCAAGAAAGCTTTTTAAATATTTTAACAGCAGAAATGCAGTGCCACTGCGATTCCTTTTCAAATTGTTTCTTAAATAATGCCTTCAAAAGTCTTTCTGTGACTTCTTGATTTAATGTCTTTAAATCCCCACTTTCCTCCTCTATTTACAATACAAAGCTATGGCATCTGTGTGGTACAAGGATATGCCTGTTTCTCGAGATCTGATTCGGTTTCCTTTCTCTTTTCAAGAAAGAGATGGCAGATTTTGAACTTCCAGTGGAGCAGGATAGTGAAGAAACCTTGGAGCCAAATATTGCCGGAACACTGCCAGAATTTAACCAAGAAAATGTCCCTGAGTTCTTCTACATGGACCCCATTAGTGCTCAGTTCCAACAAAATTCAGAAATTGCAGGGGCCTCACTGGGGCCTCAGGATTCCATGACTTGCCAAGACTTGTCTGCTGCGGAGAGCCAACATCTGGATGTGGAAGATCTTGGAGAACGTTTCCAGCAATGCATTGAAGCAGTAGAACAGCTGGAGGAGGAGAGGGACTGTCTCATTAAGGAACTCACACTGTTACGCCAACCGGCTCTTGAGGAACTCCAACGGACCCACGAAGAGATTCTGGAAGCCTACAGGCTCCATGCCAAAGTAGAGCTGGAGAAGGATAACCTGCGGGATGAGATTCGACAGGTGAAGCAGAAGCTATTTAGGGTGACGCGGGAATGCGTGGCATGCCAGTATCAACTGGAAACCAGGAGGTACGAAGTCACTCAGCACCTGGACTACCGAGAAGAATTGGAGAACAGAGTCAGCCAGCTCTCAGAAGAGCTGTCCCAATTGAAAGAGACTTGTGAGGCAGAGAAGGAACATTTTAGGCAGAGGGTGAGGGCTCCACGGCATGAGAGGAGCAGCCGTCACCTCCAAGAGAGCCGGCGGCTTTCCATGGAATTTGAGAGTTTTGTACTGGAGAACCGTCAGTGCTTGGAGGAGCATTACGAACCGAAGCTGATGCGCCTCTTGGAAAGGAGAGAAGCCAGCCGGAAAGCCTTGCAAACGACACAGAGTGAAATCCACAGACTGAAGGAGACCCTGAGGCCGTTGCAGGGAGAAGTCAGCAAGTTGCTACTGCAAAACAGGAACCTGGAGGAACAGATTCTGCTGATCAAGCAGAAGCGTGACGAAGAGGTCCTGCAATACAAGGTAAGCCTTATGGCCTCCACCCATCCTCTTCCGGTTAGCTGCTAGGCCATTTGATGCAGCACTTGCCCGGCAAGGTAGCTCGGCAGGGCAAAAGGAGTTTCGAGCTAAACCCAATCATTGAGGGAGAACAACGTTGGGCTGCTGTAGGTGAGTGAATTAACTGGTTAAGGGGGGGGGGGTTCATTTCAAGAATAGCTCCATAATGCTTTGCTCTGGAACATTAGCTTTGTGTCTTGTCAGGCGCAAGCAGCCAGACCCTCATGGGGTTCAAACCAGCTACTTTATTGTTCTCTGCCTATAATACAGGAATCTCCCAGTCTAGAGCTTTCCTCTGGGAAAGGCAAGATAAGCCTCAAAGGCCTTCAGACTGGCCTTCATGTGCTCACCTAGTGAGTCTAGACCCATGTCCCATTTGAGCCCCCCAACTGGGATCAAATCAAATCAAATCTTTATTGTCAATGCACAACATGTGTACAATGAAATTGAATGAGTCTCCCTTGATGCAGCCCCCCCCGAAACACAAAATACATCTCAATAACTCAATAAATAAATGAAATAGAATCCCTAAACCCAAATAAGTAATAATTCCCATATACCTATACATTATATTATATCACATCGGTATGAACATGTTGCACATTGCACTGGCCCTGTAAGTCTTATCATATTAATCCTAATTTATGGTGTTATGTTGCGTTCGGAAGTCTGATAGCCCATGGATAAAAGCTATTTTTCAGCCTATTCGTTCGGTTGGCTATGCTTCTGTATCTCCTGCCCGATGGTAGGAGAGTAAAGAAGGGCTGACCAGGGTGTGAATCATCCCTGAGGATTTTCCTCACTCTTCTAAGGCAGCGGGTCCTGGCGATTTCGTCCAGTGGTGTCAGGGGGCAGCCCATGATTTTTTGTGCTGTGCTCATCACCCTCTGTAATGCCTTTCTGTCCGCGGCTGTCAAGCCAGCATACAGTACCGTAACACAATATGTAAGGACACTTTCTATCGTAGACCGGTAAAAGGAAGTCATCAGTCGTTGCTCCACCTGATTTTTCCACAAGACCCTAAGGAAATGGAGTCTCTGTTGAGCTTTCCTGACCACCTGGATCGTGTTATTTTTCCAAGTGAGATCTTGGCTAAGGTGGATTTCCAGAAATTTGAAAGAGGAGACCCTCTCCACACAGCCCCCCCCCCTTGATGTAGAGTGGGTCAGGTTCCTCTCTCTGTTTCCGGAAGTCCAACACCATCTCCTTTGTCTTGCTGGTGTTTAGATGTAAGTTGTTTTCTGAGCACCATGTGAAGAACTTCTGGACGACTTCTCTGTATGCTAATTCATCTCCTCCTGTAATAATGGTTGCTTTGCAACACATTTACAGGTCGTTCTTGACTTGCAACCACAATTGGCACTAGCATTTCCATTGTTGAGCAAGGTGATTATTAAATTAGTTGCATCCCATTTTATGAACTTTTTTGCCACAGTTAAGAAAATCTACAATTTTTTCAATGAATCACACCGTCATTAAGCAAATCTGCCTTCCCCCATCAACTTTTCTTATCAGAAACAGGCAGGGAAGGTTGCAAATTGTGATCACATGATGCCGGGACACTGCAACTGTTATAAATACTTGCCAGTTGCCATGCACCCAAATTTTGATCATGCCACTGTAGGTCCCTGTGATGGTTGCGTCATAAGCCACTTTTTTTTAGTGCTGTTGTAACTTCAAACAACAAACTGTTTAAATCAAGGAGTATTGTAAGAGAAATTATGGTCCCATCTTTGACACACAAATCAAAACCAAATATGACGGTCGTAATGGTGTAGCAAGTTATATGAAGCAAGCCAGAGAAAAGCTTGTCATTTTCTATGCCACCTTCTTAGATGTAACACTCTGATTATCTTGACTAACAAGCCTTAAAAGTTTGTTATCCTGTGCTTTCCTCAAAGGCACTGTAAGCTTACATTCAGTTTACAAAGGAACCATAATCATGTTGGTTCATGAGAAAATAATCTGCAATTCATGACTGAGCTGCATCTTTATTAGGCCCTCTGCTAAGGAAGTTATTTTAGACGGGGGTGTAGAAGCATAACTAACTCCCTGCCATCCATCAAGCTCCGTTTCCTCGCAGCTCAGCTGGGCTATTTGCAGTTCAGGAGCAGAGGCAGGGAGCCCGTTTTGTGTTTTTTGTCTTGATTTAACAAGTTCTTTCAAGAGCTGGGCTTTATTGTAACCCATCCTTTCTTATACACAGTGTGTTTGGTGGGAGACCACTACGCTATGTAGGGGACAGATGTTATGGAACGATGGAACTTTTCGAATCTGTGGCACAGCTTGCAGATCATAGGGATTGTAACTCCAGCAGTCGGAATTCCAACAGTGGTCTCCTTTTCTAAGGAAGCTTTATTCCTCTTCTTCAATTATTCAAATTCTCTTTGTTCAAAAAGGAAAAACTAGCAGGATTAGGGAAAGCTATTTACTTGATCAGTGAGATTTTAAAACCATGTGATCTGACCCCTCTCTGGAGAGTATATAAATAATGACCTATTTTTGTGGCCACAGAAGCACATTTTGCTTGCTATGAATAGGACTGATCTGTAACATATTCAGCCAATGAGGACTTTGAAAGAACGCTGGATCTGGGGGACATCAGAATAATAAGAGTTTTGAAATGTGCCAGGACCAGACTCAATGTTTCTGTTCAGGAACAGACTACAACTAACAAGCTACAAATGCACCTGAAACAGCACCAAGGGTTATCATGCCAACGCCCTCAATACAAGTAGTAATGACCGAAATTATGACACTGAAAAAATAGCAATAGCAATAGCACTTAGACTTATATACCGCTTCATAGTGCTTTACAGCCCTCTCTAAGCGGTTTACAGAGTTCAGCCTATTGCCCCCAACAATCTGGGTCCTCATTTTACCAACCTCAGAAGGATGGAAGGCTGAGTCAACCTTGAGCCTGGTGAGATTTGAACAGCTGAACTGCTGAACTAGCAGTCAGCTGAAGTAGGTTGCAGTGCTGCACTTTAACCACTGCGCCACCAGTCCTTGCACTAACAACCATTGCAGCCTTACCAGTCATCTGATCAAATTTCAGGCCCTTGGCAACCTGTGTGTATTTATGATGGTTGTGGTGCATCCCATGCAGTCTGCCTTTTGCTACTTCCCAGCCAGCGAAGTCTGACAAGCAAAGTCATTGGGGGAAGCTGAACAGCATCAAAGTTTGTAAAATCAGGTGCAACTCAGTTAACAACCGCCTTGCTTAACCACGGAAATCCTGTCTCCAATAGTCATGTCAAGAATTATCTGTATCAAGAAACATCAGCATAAGATGATTATAGTGTTATGTTAATAACATATCTTTAAGACAGTTTAATATCTTTCATGTGCAAAGATAATTAGAATGAACAAAATCATTTAATCTCATGATGGTAAAACTTTTAAAGCAAATGGTGAATCACATCACTTCTACAGGCCAGACAACTTGTAACTAAGGTCATACTGCAAAATTATTTAACCAATTATGTAATTACTTGCACTTTTAAAAACTTTTAAAGTTTTCATGTTATTGTATAAACTTTAATTTGGCCTTAAAAGGGCTTATATAATTTCCCCCCCCCTCACAGCTACATTTGTTTTCATGCATTTTCAAAACAAAAAATACAGTATAGAAGGTATGAAAGCTAGCGCTGTAAATGCATTTTGGGGTTAGAGTTTCTGTGTTACATATGAACTAGGCCCAGAATGCTGGTGTACAAGTCTGTTGGCAGCCATTTTGTCTTCAAGTTACTGTGGTCATTTCATGCATTTTTTAAACTTTTGACAGCTGCCCAGACTGATTGATCAATTTAAAACCAAATGTGATTTTAATGAAAGTCAATTCTCATTTAGCAAACTGCCTGATTTAATGAACACATGCAGTTATGACTGATAAAAATGTTAATGTTACCAGTCCTCATATTTATGCATTTCACAGGTCTGTAAAGCAAAGATTGTGAGGAGTCACGGTTTCATTTATTGACCATTTCATTTAATGACCGAGTTGCCAGTCCCAGTTGTGGTCACTCAACAAGGAATACCTTTAGTTTATTCATATTATAAGGTTATTGATTCCATGAAAGATGCGGCATGTGATTTGGCTAACTAAAAAGGCATATACCGTACACCACCTGTGTCAGGGTTTCAAGTAACCCCCAACCAAGTAAGATTCTAAGGCAGGCATTTCCTCAAAGTTCCATTTTATTAGAGATGTTATATTGGCACAGCTGGGAAAACCTGAATCTGAAGTCTCCTGGGTTTTCCCCACCCAAAGGAAAGTCAAAGGCCCTTCCCCTGCACCCATGGTCCAATCAGGTCACCATCCCAACTGGAGTTGCTTCCCAGTCATGCCTCTCCAGGTGCAGGCTGAACATCCTTGACTCCCAGTGAAAGAATGTTGTTATGGCGATACATCTCACCCCCCCCTCCCAGTTCCCATCCACCAAGTGTGGCAGCCCTGAAAACCCAAAGAAAAAGATGGCCTCCAGGGCTGACACTGTGTTTGCAAGTGTCTGTTTCAGTTCACTTGTCCATCGCCCAAGTTCACACCCAAGGGGCTGTTGCTTAATATTGCAAAGCCACGTCCATCTTGACTGCAACATAAGGCCACCATGAAGAATTTAAAGCTTTCTTTTTTAGAAGATAATTTACATACCAGTCTAGTCCTCAGCTTGCCATTTGTTTAGCGATCCTTCAAAATCAGAAAGGCACTGAAAAAGTTCTCACCAGCCCTCACACAACCTATGCAGCATCCCATCATGTGATCAATTTGGGGGCTTGGCAACTGGCGTGTATTTATGATGGTTGCCGTGATCAACACTTATGATTTTCCCAGCTGAATTCTGACAAGCAAAGTTAATGGGGGAAGCTTGATTTGCTTAACAGCATGATTCATTTAACTCTGGCAAAATATGTCGTAAAATCGGGTATGATTCAATAACTGCCTTGCTTAGCAATACGATCCCAACTCTGGTTGTAAGTTGACGATTACCTGTCTTTTTCACCCATAGGAGCAAGTGGAGGAGATGGAAAACAGAATAAGGGAACTGAAGACTGGAGTTCAACTTCAGCAACGAAAGAACCAAGAATTGGAAGAACTGAAAGCCAGTTTACATCAAGAACTGTCCATTTACAAGTAGGTTTCATTTCTTTGATCCATACCCACGTAAAAGCAAAACAAGGAAGAAAACACCATTAATAGAGAAGAGTTTGAAAATAATTTAAGAAACACTTTGGGGCCAGGAGTCTTGAGTTCCTATTTTTACCACCTTTGTAGCTTACTTCCTTGGCCTTTGGCCTAATAGCAACTCTTACTATACTAACAGTGTAGCATCTCACTCTGTACAGAATATTTAGAAAAACCATGGTAGCATAATTAGCATATCTAAATATTTTATGTGTACAGACAGGATTTTTTTGTACAATATTCAAATAACAAATTAAAGTATCTTGCTTTGATATAAAAATGGTTATATAACTTTTTCTACTGTTACGTTTCCTTCTAAGTAGGATCTACAAGAGTTTATGTTCAAAGCACCTCAAGAGCAAATGTTATTTTGCAATATATTGTCTTTTGTAACAGAACTGATGCAGCTGCGTAACCAATTCTCAATTCTCACAGAGGCAGCTTAGAAATGTACGGGCAACTCTGCAAATCGGAAGTGAAGGAAGATGAAGACTGAATCCTACGCACGGCCATCTTTCCCTCTGCTTACCAATATGGACTCCATCTGACGAATACCGGTAGTAACCAATAAGCAAGATTTCTAGGATGAGAATTTGCATTTTTACTGTCAAAAAGGATTATGATTTTTAAGATGTGGCCTTTATGACAGACCTGATGTTAACAGAACACCAGATAAGCATTATCAACAATTGTTAAAATGTACTCAGATGACATATCAAAACCTTTGTCAATATTTAATTTTCTGTATAAAACTTATTAATAGTGAAGTGAGCTTTTTGTAGACTTGCAATGTATGTTACTAAGAAACAAAACTTCAATCAAGAACTGCTTTCCTATAGGGGTTTTTCAATCTATGACATTCAAAGTTATGACACCAAGTGAATGGTAGTTACGACCAGTCATTGGACTTCTGGCTGTCCCAGCAGCCCCACAATCACGATTGCTACTTGGATGCTTGGCACTTACAACCAATTGCCAAGCACACCGTGATCACCATTTGCAATCTTCCTTGTGCACTTCTCCAGAAAAGTCAACAAGGAGGCTAGATACGGTAAAGTTTATTTACCGTATCTGCCCATTTGAGGCTTTTTAAAGCCTATTTTCGAGGCTTTTTTCGGCCCGTTTTTTTCTGAAAGCCTCAAAAACAGGCTTAAAAAGCCCTGAAAAAACTTGAAAACGGGGCATGCAGAGGCCAAAAAATGGTTGGTGGGTGGGCAGGGCTTAGACAATATTCGGTCTACAAGACACAGACATTTTCACCCCCTTTTGGGAGACAAAAAAGTGTGTCTTATAGTCCAAATAATGTGGTATATAAGACAATTTATATGGCCTCAGTGATTCCGAGCAGCATACAAAAATAAAAATAATAAGTTTTAAGTCTCTCCGACTCACAGGGCACTTCTCACACACCCTCACATTGTGCCCTCTTCCCCATCCCACAGGGCAGTGGGTTACCTGCCTGCAAGCCTGGGACTGGCAAATTCCTCCCAGGCCCCCCACATATTTTGATTGTGGGAAGCTGGCAGGCAATTGTCTCGTCTAACCACCCAGGTGACAGCAACCAGGACTGCAAGAATTGCTGCTAAGTGGTGTGGTACAGAACTACTAAGCACAGAACTATTGCAAAAAAGCTGCATAAGCACAACCAAACAGAGTTTTCAACATTGGGACCATCTTGATTTAGTCATTAACACATAATTACTCCATTTTTATTCCCAATGGCTAAGAACAATTTACTTCAGTCGATTACCTATACAGGAAGCCCTTGGTCACTTAGCAAACATTCAGTTACATGACCCCCACCCCAAAAAGCTACTTACCTTTTTCTTCCCCTGAACCCACACCCCGCATCCCAGCCACACACTCATTTTGGGTGCTTGGCAACCAGGCTCACCTTTATAATTGCAGCATGCCAGAGTCACATGACAATAATTTGTGACATTTTTTATTTCTGGCAGAAAATACCCATTGGGGAAATTAGATTCGTTTAATGTCCATGGCATTCACTTAATAACCACCACAAAAATGTCAAAAAAATCTGGTCCAATCACATGTCTCAATTTGTGACCACAATGACTTATGATTGTAGTTCCAGGCTCAATTATGATTGTAACTCAAGGAGTATCTCTAGCTCCTAAGAAATCTAAAAGAAACTTTTCAATAATATATAATTTGGTAAAAAATCTATACATGTTCAAGTGAAGAAAAAAAGACAAGTCACATTCTACATAAAAAATGAATTTATTTCACTTGAAGTTTTTTACAGGGTTCATGAAGTTACACTGGCTGCTGGTGAAACAGTTAAATCCACACAGCAAATATTGGGAGGCAAACTGAACTAGTTCCATCATTCTGTATTATGTATACCTGCTACCAGTGTTCAATTCCAGAAAGCTGAGCATGACGTCTGCGATCTATGACTCAGCTGAAACACCTTTTACAACTTGGTCTTCCAAGTTAAAACACAAAAACAATGAACAAGAAATGAAAGATAAAACACATTTCAAGAAAGATAGAGACAGCCAAGCAATGTGCAGATATATAGGCTATCACCATATTATATTCATATCCTAACATCCTAAGATGCCTTATTGGAAAATGAGAGAGGAACAAGATGCTACAGAGAAACCTAGGAAGAAAGTCTCACTGGCAGCAGCTAGAGACACGAATGAGAATTGATGAGCCTGCATTGGATTTATCTACGCCAAGAACTTGATGATTAGAGAACAAAAGTAACTCCAACTCTTTTATTGGAGGGAGGGCACCAAAAGTATTTATAAGAGAATCCCCTCTGCAACTTGTACTGCAACAGTTTGAGCATACCTTGTATTGTTATTGTTTTTTTAAAAAATCACAAATTAATCTTATAGTTGTGGCAACAGATATTCACACTAGCATAACTCACAAATTCTTTAGAAATGGTCAAAAAAGGCCAATCTGTCAACATTCAACAGCAACCTTTTACATTCTCAGATGAACAGCATTCATAAATGAGCTGTTGAATGCACAGTGTGATTTATTTATTTCAAATATTGTCAATCTTAGGATAGTTACAAAAGGCAGGAAGAGGACAGTAAGAGAAATAAGGAAAGGGGCCACGTGTCTAGGATCCTTGTCCTTCTGGATCCACACTTCCTTCAGGATCTTCATCATTATATATGTTCTCAGCCTACAATAGGAGATTAATAGAGAAAGAGAAGCATTGACTTGGTGGGCAAAGCATACCAATTCTGAAGGCAATTGTTAACCATTCCAATTGAAGAGAATATATGTAGCTCAAAGTTGAACTGCGGTGTCCTTGGTGCTCTGAGCTTGGTGGATTGTCTGCAGACTTTCAATACAACGAGGTAACATCAATATGAATTGCAAGGAAACGTCTGCAAGCAAGCCACCAAGCTCAGGAAGCACCAAAACTCCAATTCTTAACCGTGTCACTGACAGGTAACATTAAGCAGCTTTAACATGCAACACTGTTTATATATCTATTATAAGGATTCTATTATTCTTTCCTCAAATACGGGTGATAAATTCCTTTGATTAGCATAAGGCAGGGGTGTCAAACTCACGTCGTCACGGGACATTTTTCCTTCACTAAACCAGATGTGGGTGTGGCCAGTGTGTGACGCATCCGGCCCATGGGCCAGGAGTTTGACAGCCTGGCATAAGGCAACTTTCAATAAGCATACCCTAGAATGTCATTCTGTATATAGAGACATTGCCATAATATTCCCAATATTGCCATAAAATTCTATGGTGAACACTGTTCATGCAAGGAATAATTAAAAGATTGCAAACTAACAAAGTAATGGAACAGTCATCTAAAATTTGCACTTTGGCTTAGCCTTGAAATAATCCGTCAAATACGTACCATCTGCCACACTTGCATTATATTGTCTTCTGATACAGAACAAATTACCCAGGGTTCATTGGGATTCCAGGAGAAATCAGATATCTTTGCAGTGTGACCCCCATGAATGAACTAATATCAGAATCAAGAGAAAGTGACATAAATACACAATAGCAATGGTGCATACTATCAGAAATAAACTTCATAAAACCCAAGAGACTTGCCCATATAAAATGTATTAATCTTTAATATTTCTAAATTAATATAAAAGCGTTTAAAAGCAGATTCTAGAATATATAGTAAAATACTAGCCTAGCAGTAAAGTTGCTGGAGTTTTCTATCTTAAATTACATGGACATAAAAAGTCAACATGTGCAAAATGTCTAGCAGGAACTGAACTTTTAAGCTTCAGAATAATTCCATTTCTTCTTCAAATCACTTGATTATTGGTGTGGCCCAATGATTTTTCAGAACTTATTCCTCAAAACCAAAAGAGTTTATAGTATTCTGTAAGACTGGAGACAGATCATGGAAAACCACTATGAATTGCTTCTGTTTGGATGATTAACTTCCTGGAAATTAGGACAAACTAAGGCATACCAGACTGATACAACCTGGAGGAGAAATGTTGCCCAATGTGATCACACTTTTGCACACACTCAAAAGTAACTATAGGGTACATGAGCAAGCATCATTCAACCATACACTTCATCTTATTTTACTACCTCTTTTACTGTTGTGCAGATTTGGAAATCACATCTCAGGACAAAACAGATCATAACAGAAGGTGGCAAAAGCAAAAAGTTGTTCTGTCAGGCAGACTCTGGGAATTTTTGGGTAAAAGATGGAGGGGGGAATCATTTCTAACGTAGCAGAGATAGCATTGTAGCAAGATAAAAGTAGGAGGGGTCCTTGGTGCTCTCTGAGCTTGGTTGTTTTCTTGCAGATGTTTCATTACCCAACTAGGTAACATCATCAGTGCTAGTAAGAAGTAGGGTTTGCTCTCCCTTTATATTCTAGTGGCTTACCCTCTGAGTGTTGGTAGAGGTGATCTTAGAGGGTCTTTGGTTGGGCTATTTACTGTGGGCTTGTTTGGCAGTTCCATGACTGGGCTTATTGTTGATCTGATGTTAATCCTGGAGTAAATCTATGCTCATCTGGGTGCTGATTGTTGGTGGGGAGACGTTTTGATCTTTTTGTTCCCTTTTTGGCTTGTTGATTGTCTCTTTTGCACAGTATGTAGATATTGTTTATGTCTATGTGTCTATTGATGGCTAATTTGTCAGAGTGCCAGGCTTCTAGAAATTCCCTAGCATTTTTGGATTTGGCTTGGTGTAGGTGTGTTTCCCAATTGAAAGTATGGTTAATTGTGAAATTAAAGCGTTTTCACCATGTCTTCTGACTGCTGCTTGGTGTTCATGGATGCATTCTGCCAGTCTTCTGTTTGTCCTACTTAGTGGATGTTGTAGTCATTACACTGTATGCTATAGAATAGATGGCTCCTGTTTTTTCTTCTGGGGCTGCTGGATCTTTTGGTTCACCTAGGATGCTTCGAAAGGCTTTAGTTGGCTTGTGTGCTACGCTGATTCCATCTGGTTGTTGAAGTCTGTTCTCTGTAGAGTTGTAGTTGTAGTAGTCTGGTTGTAGTAGTCTGAGACGTTCTTAATATATGTTAGTGTTATTCTTTTTAGGGCTTGTGTTGGTTGTGCTGTATTGGGTTGAGGGATTGAGTTGATTAAAGTACCAACTTACCAGCAATTCAGGTGGACCATCTTCTGCATCCTCAGGAGATTGTTCTTCTCCAATTTTACTAGAAAAGAAGCAGATGCATTATATAAAAACCATTCCTGATAAAAATTTATATACATGTTATTAGACTAATCTGATGCTCACCTCAAATCCCAGACATTCAGTCGGCGATCAGTACCACTGGAGGCCAAAATAGTTTCATTATGTGGTGACCACTGAACCTGTGGAGTAAGATGATGCAAAACACATTGTTGTAGTACAGGCAGTCCTCACTTAATGACAACTTGGTATTTGGCCAAAAAAAGCTTAATGGCAAGTGAACTATTGTGCACTCCCCTTGAGCAAAAAAAAATGCATTACCGTATTTTTCGGAGTATAAAACGCACCAGAGTATAAGAAACACCTTAGTTTTGGGGGAGGAAAACAAGGAAAAAAGGCCTCTGCCTCCAAGCAATTTGCCAAACAGCAAACAGCACAGATGATATACACCGTTTGCTGTGTATTTCTGTGCATGTGTGCCTGACCCATAGAAATAGCAAAGAATTGGAGAAATGTACATTATGCCAGAAAGTTTTCTTAAATGTAGTCACACTAACTCCTCCCAATTATTTAAATAGATCTACTCCAAGGTAAGTCAGGATTTAACTCTAATACTAAACAGGACACTGTTACATTTCAGACTATACTTGTACAGAGTTGTTAAAATTAATTAAAATTTCTGGAAGTATACATTATTCTCTATTATTCAAAAGATACAATAGCACTGGGCCTCTTCAGAGCAAGCATTTATTTTAAAAAGCTTCTTTATTTTGTTAAGTTGTCTAGATTTACAGGGGTCTCCAAGAATTCCACAGCCAGCAAAGCTAACAAAGCTGCCTGTGGAATTCTGGGAGTTGAAGTCCACAAGTCTTAAAATTGTCAAAGTTGGAGACCCCTGGCTCTAGAACAATAATAAAGCAGTCTTTAAAAAATAAGTCCAATAATTTGAACATTCTACAGACATTTATAGTTATTCACTTACCCCCCTCCATCCAGGTCAGCAGAAAATAAAAATCTGCATGTCTCTCCCAGCTATTTGCCTCTTTGCTGCTAGTTTCACTTTCATTTTAGCACCTGGCAAATCAGCTGTAGGTCGGGAAGCTGCTAGTGACTTGCTTGGCTTTACAGCCCTTCCCTCTTTGCTGCAAACAGGTAAATTGCTGGAAGATAGAGGCCAAAGGGTGGGTGTGGGTGGGTCTACGTTCGGTGTATAAGACGCACGCAAGTTTTCACCCTCTTTTGGGGGGGGTGTCTTATACTCCAAAAAATACGGTAACCAAATGTTTGCTTTAATTGTAGAACTTTTGAAAGATTATCTTAAAAACAGCCAACTTGTCAAATGATTAAGAGCAAAGCATTCCATACCCATTATGTGAATTACCTGAAATATTTCATCTTTATGTGACTCAAAGGAATGCAGCTTTAGTTTCAAGTTTCTCAGATCCCACAATGCAACAGTCTGTCCAGGAAGATCAAAACACAGTTTGACAAATTAAAACATTTACCCTTTATTTCATATACAGCAGTCAATATAGTGCAAATCATATGTCCAATACCTCTTCAATACAAAAAAACCCCAAACCCCTATGTAATATGCTGATTTAAATAGGAAGACCCCTAAACGGAAACCATGAATTTAAAGGCAAAACACTACACATAATTCTAATTAGGTACTTTATCGGCTGATCCTGTAGCCAGGATGAACTCGCTGTAAGGATTGAAAGACAGGCAGTTCACTTCAGCAGTGTGAGCATCCACCGAATGGCTTGGTTTGGAAGTGTTGTTTGAACGGGTGTCCCAGCTTAAAAAAATAAAAAAAATAAATTCAGTTTGAGAAACTGTTCTCATAGGCTAGTAATATATACATCATTGTAAGTGTGATTAACAAAACCCTCTTCTCTTTATAAAAAAATAAACCCGAAATTCATTTTGAGATAAAGAATACCGCTTTGCTTACATCATGAGTTTCTGATCATCAGCAACAGATCCAAAGAGAGATTCATGGAGCAAATGCCAGGAAACATCCTCCACCACAGCTGTATGACCAGTGAAGATAGTTTTAGCATCCACCACTTTCCCTTCCTTTGGAACAGCACTTATGTCCCACAAGCAAATAGTCTTAAACAAGGAGGAGAGAAAGTGTGTTTTGTTAGGATAATTTACCTGGCAATTAATACATGTAATGGGAATGTGCTAAGCACGTAACTACTCACATGATCGTCAGATGCACTAAGCAAATGTCCACTAAGATTTGGATTCCAAGACAGACCATAACCTTCTTTTTGATGCCCCCGAAGACGTAGATCTGGATTGCACTCCCCAGAAGGATCTACAAAGAAAGCAGTGGCTGAGCAAAAGCACAAATGTAATAAAATAATAATCACTGCTTCTCATTTTTTAAAACATTTAACACTAGGGAAATGCAAATAGCAAGCATGTAACTATTGTGAAGTGTTGATTTTGCTTCAGGTTGGAATTAAAGCTAAAAAAACTTGACTATCTAGTTGAACTACATAATTAAACTGTTACTCAAAATCCTTCCCTAGTAACCACTATCATATGCTTCTCCTACTTGCCTGAATGCATAAATGTTACTTTTCAAATAGTGATTATTTGGCATATTATTCTTAAGATTATATTTCCAAACAGGAGATAAAAGACATGGAAATCGGCAAAAACCTGGTTTAGATGGATGTTTGGTATAATCAAATACAAGAACATCACTGGATGGAGTTTTTGTGGCAATAATACAAGGATTCTGAGGCATGTAACGGGCTCTATTCACTTCTCCTTCATGGTTGATCTTTATTTCAATTTCAATTTTTCCACTAACAGATCCAAAGCCGCCAAATTCTGGAAATAAAGATAAGATTTATAAACTCTACTTTGTTGCTTATCAGAGGATATGAATTGAGAACAGAAATATAAAAACTAATGCAATAACGCAATACAGCAGCCTAAAATACTATTGTTGATTACTAAACTGTGCTCAAGCAAATGTGACATTAAAAGCTTTCCTTTGATTTATCTAAAAAAATCAAAATGCTGACATTTCATATTTATAGTGTTACAATAGTAATATTTTCTATCAGCTCATTATCAATGTTCATTATGCATCTAATGCATACATAACTGAATGATTTTAAACCCATTAGTCAATAAAACCAAAACAAGAAATCAGGTACTGCCACAAAGTGCACAAAAGATGCAATTACACAAGCTATGTTTTAAACAATAGGTCTAAACCCACAACTCAAAACTTAATTTTTCTCTTACCTCCCTTTTCACTATCATAATGTGAGGCATCAAACTGGGCATCATCATTGGGGAGCTGAACACTGGCTATTACAAGGTGATTTTGCTCATCCGATGTATGGGTCCCAAGAACTAGCCGGTGAATACTGAAATCTTTGCCTTCGGGTCTGTAATGCCATTAAAAAATGAGATTGGGTTGAACTTAAAAGAAAAAAAGAAAAGCTAGACTGATTAAATAGGGTCAGTGAAACTACAAAGAAAAAGCATCCTCTGAGCGCTTAATGCACCCATAATAAGACTATTTTGCTAAGAAAAACAAGGCAGACTATTTATTTTGGGGCGGGGGAAGAGGAGACCAGCCAGATTTCTTCTGCTACAGGTCAATCTACTATGGCTCCACTGGGTAGAAAAACAAAAAGGAATCTGCTTGCAGAAAAATCTGTTTGCAAAATTCTTTTGGGCCCAGTACCATTCCACACAGGAAAGAGCTGTGTAATAGAATACCATCTGACTCAGAGAAGGCCAAGGCATTACAGAAAAGGTATGTGAGAAATAAATTCAAGCAATATTGATTCAACTTAGCATTAAGGTGAATTAGAGAGGGGCTTTGATTCATTCTAATTGTATAAAAGCCTGTCCCAACACCACATGATTTCTTGGCTATGCCTACCTTGAAGATTTGACCATTATTTTTCCAGAACGGAGTTATTTTTTCTGCAACAGCTACATTTTAGATTTTGTTTTTGCCAAACACAACTCATCTATAATGGTTTAGCAAAACTTGTGGAACAAGATTTACTCTGATTTAAAATAGGTTTTACTTTTTGTGCTCACCCCTATTTGTTGTGTGTTAATAAACAGTTGCAAAAGAAAATTAAAAGTATGGTGAGGACTATTGTGTGCATTTAAGTCTTACCCTCAATATACATATGTCAGAACTCAATTCCATTCTATATTTATTTATCTATCTATCTATCGTTTTTATAGGCCGCCCAACTCCTGCAGGACTCTGGGAGGCTTACAACATGCAAGATATAGAACAGTGATGGCGAACCTTTTCGGCACCGAGTGCCCAAATCTGAACATGCATGCATCCGCGTGCATGTGCGTGTGCTAGAAACCCGAAGACCAGCTGGCTGGCGTGCGCATGCCTGTTTTTTGGGTGCTTTTGGCCATTTCCAGGTTGTTTTTGGGTGCATTTTCAGGCTGTTTTCAAGGCCATTTTGGCCTGAAAAATAGGCCTTTTGGGGCCTGAAAACCAGCCCTGAAACGGTCTGGAAAACGGCCTGTTTTTTGGCCACTTTTAGCCGTTTTTGGCCCATTTTCAGGCCGTGCTCCGGCGCACGCGAAGACCAGCTGGCCAGTGCACATGTGCACTCCAGAAACCAGAAGTGCAGCTGGCAATGATGTGCGTGCCCAGAGAGGGCTCTGCATGCCACCTCTGGCACGCGTGCCATAGGTTCGCCACCACGGCTATAGATCTTAGTGCACTGTGCGTGAGTAACTGGTAAGGGCTAGAAAACTAAATGCATTTATAATTGTATGCTAAGGGAGGGAGGGAGCAAGCAGACTGCAAGAAACACATGCAAAGATTACTGGCACCTAGATTTAATAAGAGCAAGGTCTTTAAGTTAAATTTATGCTATATGACGCCTATAGCTACTCTTCCAGCATGTTTACTCAGAAATTTCACTGTGTTCAATATTTATACTTGCTTAAACTGTAATTCTTAGAAAATTACCTGGTTACATCAGGAAGCCACTGAGCAGTCAAGCTGGGCCATTCTAAGGCATGTGTCATTACAAGGTCATAAAGAAAGGGAGTATTTTTTTTCCATATTTTATATTCTTCATTGATCACTCGTTCCTCCACTGCATCATCAAAGGCAGCTAAAATATAACATCATTGCAATCCAATTAATTTTGCAGTAGCATGAAAACAAATTGTTAGTAAAGCGAACTACCGTATTCAGAATACAAGATAGAAGGGAAATGGTACTTTTTATATGTCACAAAAGTATTTATGTACACTCACAACCTTATCAGGAAATGCAAAAAATCTAGAAATTAAACATGCAATCCTATACTCATGTATAGACCTTATTATTGACTGGATAATTATCACCGATATGCATAGAAGCACACCATTTTTTTCTTTGGTTAAAATTATTATCTGCAATATCAATATTAAAGTTCCAAGTCTGTCGGCAGTCTTTTTCACAAGACAGAACACAACAGGAGGGGGATCAAATTGTCATTTTTCTTTAATGCTCCAAAAGAAAAGCCGATTCTGACGTGCAGTACAACAAAGAGCTCCTTCCAGGCTAAGGCCTTCTCCTCGGCTATCAAGCGCCGATGCTTCCCAGTCCGCTTCGTCTCAAGGAAAGCAACCAAACCGCGCGGAAGAGCGAGGCCTGTTCACGGGGCTTCTCGCTGCCAGAGCATCCGAGGGGAGCCGAGCGGGCTGCGCTGGGCCAACAATGGCAAGCCAAGGACCCGTCCCGTCCCCTTCCCCCAGGAGCAACGGGGCTGCGCCGCCCAGAAAGGCCGAGGCGGAGGGAGGCCCAGCGGCCGGGAAAGAACGGCCTCGGCCCTTCCGCCCCACGGTCGGCGCCGGGGCAGCCGCGGCACCAGCGTTGCTGCCCCGGAGGGCGGCGACCCGACTGCCGCGGCGGCTCAGATCGGCGTGGGGTTAAACTGCCGGTGAAAGGGGGGGGAGCGCCAACCCCCTGCTAGGAAACAGGGAAACCATTGGGGACCCCACCCTCCCGCCCCGGGATTACCTCCGACCCGGTCCCGCCGGCCCCTACCTGAGCCATCGGGCAGCCCGGCCCGCCTCATCCCGGCGCACTCGCCGCCGCCGCCGAGGGACCCAGAAGCGCGGACTTACCGCCGCGGGGGAAGAGTCGGAGCGGGCGGGCCCAGCGCGCGCGGCGCACCCTATTGGGCGGCGTCGGGGATACGGGGCGGGGCCAGGCCGACGGGCGCCGGGATTGGATGAGAGGCTCCCTGCCAGGGCGGGAAGGGAGTGCGGGAGCGGGGCCTGTTCCGGCGGAGCCTTTCCCTCGGGAGAGCGCGGCTCGCCTACCTTCCTTATCCGCCATGATGGCGACTTGTCGAAGCGGCGCGTGTGGCGTCGCGGCTCCCAGTTTCCGACGGCTGGCTGGCTGGGCACGCCTCTACCGTTTGGCGAGGCCGCCGCCGGTTCCTTTGCCCCCCCCCGTTCGCCCGTCGCCTCAGAACCGCAGCCGCGCGCGACGCGTTCGCGCCAAAGGCAGCCAATCGCAGACTCTCACCGCCGCGGCCTCCTCCGCGAATCACGAGCGCGGGAATGGCGGGAGGGGGCGGGGCAGGAAAGACCACACGCGCGCGCGAGCTCCCTGCCGCTCCCTCCTCCTCCCCCTCCTCCCTCCGCGTCAGCCGCCATTTTCGACCGAGGTGGGGTGGGAGGGTTGTCCGGGCTGGGCTGCGAGGAGGGCGCGGAGTGTCGGCTGGGCTGCTCCGGGAAAGGAGCCCCCCCCTGCCTTTGGTTGCCAGTCATTCTCTCCTTTGCTCGGAGGAGGGTGGGTTTTTTACCCCCTTTCGGGACAGCCGGTCAGGCAGAAATCCGGCCGGTAAAGCTGCTTTGGCGGAGGCAAAAGGGAGAGCAGCGCCGAGAGGGTCAAGGGTTTCGGGGCGAGGTCGGGTCGGATCTGCTGGGACTTGGGTGAGGGGCCTCGGACCACGCCTGGAGTTTGGAAAAGGACCCCCCACCCCATCGGCCAGCCCCCTGCATCGAGGGGCCGAGGAAGCCTCTCCGATCTCCCGGGGGGAGCAGAGCAGCCCGGCGCCATGGCGGACGACGGGCGGGACTACGACTTGACCGAAGCGCAGCAAGGGGTGAAAGCCAAATACCCCGCCATCCAGAAGAAATACGAATGTGAGTTCTTCCCGGCGGGTTTCCCTGCCCGTGGCGAAGGCGGGAGCTGCGGGGAAAGTTCGGCCTTCAGAAGAACCGGCGGCCTTGTCTTCTCCGGCGCCTGGCATCTTCCTTGGGGGACCCAGAAGGGGACTCTTCCTGCATTTATGGCAAATGAGATCCAGACAGTAAAACGATCTTTGCCTCGTTTTCATTCTTTTTACTTAGTTTTCCGTTGGTCTTCGCTCAACTATAGTTTTTAGCCTTGATAAAACAATAGGTTTCTATTTCCCAATCTGGAAAAACATTGCTGAAATTTTGAATTTGAGATGATTCCTTCTTCATTAGCAAATCAAACTCCTTGAGTTTGAGGCCTTATTGTGGTGTCTGTGGATTTCACTTTCATTCTTAATTAATTGATTTTATGTATTCTTTTTAAACCACATTTAGATCTGGATCATACGGCTGATGTGCAGTGAGTATTTTCACCTAAGCATAAACTCTTAATAAATGAAAGGGGGCTATGCAATGCCCATTCTTTCTTTAGTCTTCAGGAAAGAGTTTTTTCCTGTCATAATTCCTCATTAGTAACTCTAATCTTATTGGACTCTGAATATGTTAGACCAGCATTTTAAATCTGTCTACAAAGTATTGTACCATGTTAGCCTACTTATTCATCTTGCTCCATACGTTGTCCAAGTTCCCGTGTTATATTAAACCATAACATTGTCTCTTGGTATGGTGTGTTTAATTAGATTTAACTAATTTAAGGGACTCTAATTTGAGTCCATTAAATTGATTCTATTATAGCTTGGCAAATTTGTGACTGGGTTGTTAGGAGTTAGTCATGAAATAATAGCTTACAGAAATTATGCTTGGGGAAGGCAACTCAACTGATAATCATTCTCCAGACTGGAAGCTTCTCCAATCCCCAATTCTATGTGTAAAGGGGAGGAACCAAATATGGAATTCCTACCTGCAAAACAGGAGTTATGTCCCTAAGCATCTTCCCCCAAAGCTTCCAATCCAATGTATGGGTTTGTACCTGTTGGAAGATTACATCATGTAAAAGATTCCTCTGCAGACTGAGGTTGGGGACAAAGGTTTTTCTAAAGAGCAAGTTTTTGTAGAGGTCATTGTTGAGCACATTGAATACAAGCCACAGAATTAAAAAGGCAACTACTATTTATTTTCTATTGGAGATCTCAAAATAGAAAACATTTACTATTTATCCTGTAAGTCAACTGAATTGTCCTTTCTGATACTCTGGTCTTCAGATTTCTCATCTGAATATTTTATTCTGATGCTAGGACCACCCTACCAAGCAGAATTAATTCTGATCAACTTGTAGGTTACATGCCTGGGGTGATACCTTGGAAGAGGCGTTTGAACAATGCGCTATGGCCATGTTTGGGTATATGACATACACGGAGACAGTTGAACCTCTTGATACAGTAGAAGTGGAAGCGGAAGGTAAGAAAGCATTTTTGGAGCCTGGCTTGTCTAACTGGGCATTCCCCAGAAGTTTTTCCCCACGACTTCCACAGGCAGGAACAACTTTTAAGAAGACTGCCTTCAGTTATACGAGCGTTTTCAAAGGGCAAAGTATTAGATGAAGATACGTAAGTCAACCAGCCCAAAAGAGGGTGGGGGGGGAGATTCTAGCACCTCTCCACCAGTAATCAGCAACCAGATTTTTATTTTATTTATTTATTATTAAGACCAGCAATTACGCCGGCATCTAACTGGGAACGAAGTCGAGCAATTTTGTCTTCCAGAAAATCTGCAAATTCCTCAGCGCGCCCCTTTAGGTGGACCTCAATCTCCTCCTTCCCCAGGAGGAGGAGGCTCACCTTAAAGAGGGTCGCTGGGCGATTATCAGCATAGATTAGCATAGATTAAATATTTAAAGAAGTAAAAGTGAGGTTTTCGCTTTCTTAGGAGAATATGTGTGCACAATTATTGGGCAACTATTAATTTGCAGAATTGTGCAACTAAATGAAAAATGAAAATTTGCCTATCTTGTTGATTTGCATCTGTTAAAGTGAGAAAAATAAACAACTCAAAATGTACAAATAAATATTTCTGACATTTCAAAAAAAAATCAGTGACCAATATAGCCACCCTTCTTTTAAATAACAGTCATAAGCTTCCATTCATGGAGTCTGTCAGTTTCTTGACCTATTGATAATCAACTTTTTGTGCAGCAGGAACCACAGCCTCCCAGACACTGTTCAGAGAGATACAGTATACTGTTTTCCTTCACCGTAAATCCCGCAAGTTCTCAATAGGGTTTAGGTCAAGTGAGAAAGGGGCCATGTCATTATTCTTTCATTTTTAAGACCTTTTACTGGCTAGCCTTGCAGTGGAGTACTTCGATGCATGCGATGGAGCATTGTCCTGCATAAAAATCATGGTCGTCTTGAAAGATGCAGACTTTTTCCTGTACCATTGCTTGAAGAAAGTGTCTTCTAAAAACTTGCAGTAGCTTTGGGAGTTGATTTTGAGTCCATCTTCAACCCAAAAAGGTCCAACTAGCTTATCTTTCATAATTCCAGCCCAGTACCCCAATGCCACCTTGCTGGCGTTGAAGTGGAGCTCTGTGCCCGTTGCTGATCCAGCCACAGGCCCACCCATCTAGTCCATCAAGAGACAGTCTCATCTCATCAGTCCATAAAACTTTTGAAAAATCTGTCTTCAGATATTTTTTGGCCCAGGCTTGCCGTTTCAACCTGTGTGTCTTGTTCAGTGGTGGTCGGGTTTCAGCCTTCCTAACTTTGGCCATGTCTCTGAGCACTGAACACCTTGTACTTCTGGCCATTCCAGGTAGGTTGCAGTTCTGGAATTTGATAGGACAGGAGGATAATGGGTTCCTGGTAGCTTCACATTTGATTCTCAAATCTTTGGCAGTTAAGGTGCGTCTTTTTTTCTCGACACGTTTCTTGTGACCCTTTTGACTTATTTGCAATAAAACGTTTGAGGGTTCTGTGATCACGCCCCAATATCTTCGCAATTTCAAGAATGCGGCATCCCTCTGAAAGACGTTTTACAATTTTTGACTTTTCAGAGTCAGTTAAATCTCTTTTTTGGCCCATTTTGTCTGAGGAAAAAAGCTGCCTAATAATTATGCACACCTTGATATAGGGTGTTGATCTCCTTAGGCCACACCCTCCCTCATTACACAAATACACATCATCTGATATGCTTACAGCCAATAAACATTCAAGGTTATACAGCTTGGAGTTGGAAAATATGCATAAAAATGATATGGTCAGAATACTCACTTGCCTAATAATTGTGCACATGGTGTAAAATAGTTCTTCAAAGTTTGTAAAGACTTGTAAGCATAATTGTTGATTCCTGCAGGTAGGCAGAAAATTTAACTTTCTTTGCATTCAGTCCAGGACAACAAGCAGAAAAAAGAATATTTTAGCATAGTTAAGAATGTGCAAGAAAATAATGAGCCCTCCCAGCATGGTTCACACAAAGATCTCCTTTCATATCCTTTGCCAGCCTAAAGCTGTTTAGGCGAGAATCAGATGTGTTTGGGCAGGGAGGAGGAGTTTTGCTTTGAAAATCCACCTGAGGTTTCTTATATATTTTTCCATAGGCCATGATATGCACTCTCTTCTCTTTAATTTCCTCAATGAGTGGCTCTATAAATTCAGCGCTGAGGAGTTTTTCATACCCAGAGTGAGTATTTATTATTTTTCAGCTTAAGAAATAGGGATATTTTACATACTGGCTCTTTGCAATTATCTTGTTGACCTATTGAATTCATCTATTCTTACAACACTGAGGTAGAATCAGACTGCAACCAGCCAATGAGAAAAACTAAAGAGGAGCAGGAATGTATTTTGTTAAGGTTCCATTAGTTGTATTCTCCTTGTGAATTAAGGATTTTTATAATATCAAGTTAGATTATATGAGCTGTTCAAGATGCTGAAGCAGAGTAGAATATCAGTTTGTAGGCTCTAAGAAGTTACTGCTTTAGGTGCACCTTGATGAATGTAGAAAGTGGGGAATTGTTCTGTTTGGATTAAGAATCCTGGTACTTGGAGATTCTACTGGAGCTGTGTGAAGCCTGTGAAGGTGTATAGATTTCGTCTAAGGTTAAATTCCTCACTGTTTATAGGAAGTGAAAGTGCTTCACATTGACCGGATACATTTCAGGATACGATCTATTGGGTAAGTTAAATTATCCAGTTTAAAATAGAAAGAGTTGAAGTTCTAAAATCTAAAGACTGTGACTTTCATCAAAGATTGTGGCTACTAAGCGTCATCTCTGCCAGGTTTCTTGTTCACCGTGATTTCTCATGAACTTCGGGGAAAGAAAATGCACACCATTGGGATCAAGTTTGTCTGCCTTTAAATCTGTGTTCCCCCACTTTTCTGGGTTGGTGGCGGGGGGGGAGGGGAGAAGAGGGGATGGTTTTGTGTGAGGGGCAGGCACGCATGCTTGCACAGATTGTCGCACAAGTGGGATTGCGAGTGCGTGAGCCGGCCCGCCACTCACATGGACCGGTTGCAAATAGACCACAGCCCGGTAGTGGGCTGCGACCCACAGGTTGGGGACCCCTGCTTTAAATGATCCAGGAGGCTTCCCCCTCCCTTGGTGGCTTTTTTAAAAATGCTTTACTTTGGTTATCTTCTGATGATTGCTTTCTTTTATTTTCAAGGTGGGGAGAAGAGTTCTCTTTGCAGAAGCATCCCCAGGTATGCTCTAACAAGCTTTAACGTAGTTATTGTGGACTAGTGAATCAGAGTCAAATCTGGCTTGGTTGAGCATCCTTTTGCGTTGCAGGAAAACAATCCTTGCATTCCTTGGTCAAAGGCTCATAACTTATATCCTCCACATAAAGTTCATTTGTAACTTTTCAGCTAAAAGGACACTGACTCAAATAATTGCGAATAGATTCCCCTGAAAATGGCAACTTGGAAAAAAGCAAGCTCTGATGTGATTGGGTTCACACATTACCCTAAGTCAGGGGTCTGCAAGCTTAAACACTCAAGAGCCATTTGGACCTGTTTCCCACAGAAAAAAAAACACCGGGAGTCACAAAACATGGGTGGGGTGGCCAACTCCACATCACTCACTCCCACCCAGTCACATGACCCACCTAGCCACGCCTACCCAGCCAGTCATTTAGGGCAGAGAATCCACCGGGAACCACGAAACCCTTCTCTCTCTCTCTCCCTCTCTCTCTTCCCCTCTGTATCTCTCTATGTCTCTCTCCCCCATCTATCTCTGCCTCTCCCTCCCCCTCTCTATCTCCCCCCCCATCTCTCCTCTCTATATCTCTCTCCCTCCTTCTTTCCCTCTCCTCTCTCTGTCTCTCCCCCCTCTCTCTGTATCTATGTCTCTCTCCCCCTCTCTCTATCTTTCTGTCTCTCTCTCCCCCTCTCTCTGTATCTTCTCTCCCCCACTCTCTGTATCGCTGTGTGTCTCTCTATGTCTCTCTCCCCCTCTCTCTATCTCTCTGTGTCTGTGTCTCTTCTCACTCTCACTACTCTTTTTCTTTTTTCTTAGCAACATTTTGGAAATCCGGGCTGGCTGAGGAACGAGTGCGAGTCACAGTGGAGGCTTCCCTTCGGGCGGCCCCCTCTTTCTCTCGCGACCCCCTGGCCGACTGGCGGGGCTGGGAGGGTGCGCCCTCAAGCGAGCGGCCAGCTGCCCACAAGCACCTTTCCTGAGCCAAGCGAGCAGCGTCTCCCTGCTGAAGGAGCCGAGGTGGCGCAGTGGTTAAAAGCAGCACTGCAACCTATTTCAGCGACTGCTAGTTCAGCAGTTCAAATCTCACCGGCTCAAGGTTGACTCAGCCTTCCATCCTTCTGAGGTCGGTAAAATGAGGACCCAGATTGTTGGGGGCAATATGCTGAACTCTGTAAACCGCTTAGAGAGGGCTGTAAAGCACTATGAAGCGGTATATAAGTCTTAAGTGCTATTGCTATTGTTTGTGCGCACCCTCCCGGCCCTGCCACAGCAGGCCAGGGGGTCGCGAGAGAAAGAGGGGTTCGCCCGAAGGGAAGCCTCCGCTGCGACTCGCGCTCGTTCCTCAGTCTGGATTTCCAAAAAGTTGCCAAGAAGAAAGAAAAGGAGTAGCGAAGAGCCCCATGGAGAGCTCGCTGGCCTTTCTAGAGAGTGAGAAGAGAGACAGAGAGAGCAAGAGAGAGATACACACAGACATAGAGAAAGACACACAGAGACGAGAGAGATTCAGAGAGAGAGGGAGACTGGCTGACGGGTGAGCGTCTTTGGTGAGGGCACTCGGGCTTTCTCCGAGCCTGACCCTTGGGTGGGCGTGTGAGGTTCGGCGGGGCCACGGCTGGGCACTGTGGGCCCGTTCCCCTTTCCGTTGTCCCCTCCTGGATCCCATTCCCACCCCGCCAGCCCTCGTGTTAGCAAGGCCAGGGTCTGTCGCAGCCGGGTCGGGCCAGGGTCTCAGGGCGGAAAGCAGGTTGCACGTCTCTCCAAGTGACCGATGCACAGCCAGCACCAACAAGTGCTGGAAGAAGCACCAGCAAGAGTGAGGCGCCAGCCCCAGCCGCTTCTCCATCCTCTGCCGTCGCCCTTACCTTCTCAGGCCAGGCAGGGAGGGGCGGGGCCAGCCAGTGATGGGATAGGGAGCCGCAGCAGAGGGCCCAAAGAGTTGCATGTGGCTCTGGAGCTGCAGGTGGCCGACACCCGCCCTAAGTCATAGCTCATTTAACCATGATTTACTGAATAAGCTACACTTGTTTAGGTCCACATAACCACAGTTAAATGACCCATGCCTTACAAGCCACAACAATTAGCAGTATGGCTTGGCATGATTTATACACTCAGAAACTGCATTTATTTTCATCTTGACTAGAAGGAGCAAGTGAGCGTACACTCACTGCCTCCAGTTTGGCTAAGTTCTTCCCTTGTTAGCTATTCTGAGTCTGATCCAGTGTTGCTCAAATATTCACATCTGATTCCTGAACTCTGCTCTTGACAAGGATGTTTGAATTCTGCCTGAATAAGCCATGGTTAAACATGGTTTGTTGAATTAACAAGTTATTTACTGTTTTCCCCTTGCTTGTTCATCTCAGGGGACAGAAGTCAAAGCAATCACGTATTCAGCCATGCAGGTCCTGGAAGAAGGAAAACCGGAAGTTTTTGTCATCATCGATATTTAGACAAAGGTCATTCTGCTGGACGGTTCCTCTGCATCCAGCCCTTGCAGCCACAGGAATCGTTTTCAGGAGGAGCACAGAAGCCAGTCAGTCCAGAAACCCAAAAGCCAGGAGAAAGCAGCTCTGGGTGCAGATTCAGGCAGCAGCCATTGAGAAGATAATTGGCAGTGAAAGCCGGAGATGAAATTGGTAGCTGTTTCATGACAAGCTCCTTAATGGATATGAACTAGGATTAATTATTTTCTTGTTTTAATTTTGCTATTTCCTCCACTTCCCCTTGTTGTTGAATATCCATTTGCTTTTGGCACTGATTGCAGCCATTCAATTACACTGAGTTCCTCCCCCCCCCCACCCTTCCCACTTACGTAGCCATAAGAAACATCGGAAGACGTGGTCCTTGTGCAGCCCTCCTCCAGTCACGCTCTCCGTGATCAGGTGGCCGGCCATGAAAGCAAGGCTTACGTCTTCTGCTCTCCTTGATCAATTCTTTCCTAGCCTCCATGACTGCTTCCGGCTGTGAGGTGAGAGCAACAGCACCGGTGCAGTTATGCTTTGCATGGATGAGAAATTAGAGAGGATCTGCTATTCACACTGTGGCAGATCTTACGGCATGGTTAAAGTAGTCCACAGATATCGAAGAGAACACAAAAGTTGCGTCATACAGATAATTCTTGACTTCTGACAGTTCATTTAATGACAATTCAAAGTTATGATGGGCTCAGAAAAAGTGTCTTCGCAGTTATGACCATTACACCATGGTTGTGTGATTGCATGATTGAGATTTGCCATCTTTCCAGTCAGTTTCTGGCAAGCACAGTCGGTTGTGGAAGCTGGATCTCAACTGCAGTGGTTGTAAAATTGGGTCCAATTACTTGATGACTTGCTTTACAACCACATTAACTTACGACAGAAATTAGTTTTGGGGAGGTCATTGTTGTGTTGGGAAGTCCAGGCGGGGCCCGTGTGCAGCGTGGGAGCTGATGAACGCAAATTGTCCTCCCGTATTTTCTGATGAGATGCTGTGTTCCTCTTGTCATCGATTTTGACTGCTGCCGAATCTCCGCACCCCAAAGCAGCGGAGACCCACCTCCAGGCTTCCTGGGAGGGATGGTTCTGCGTCTCTCCACAGGCCCTGTGGATTCCTCTGCAAGCCTTTGTGGCCATTTGTGGCTATAATGTTCACGTTTGGTCTCATCGTCCCAGATGATTTGGTTCCGGAGGTTTGAAGGCTCCTCCAGGTGCGTCTGGCATATTGTAAGTGGGCTGCTTTGGGCGTTGGTGCAGCGATGGCAACTCTGCCCGCGTCCCACTTTTGTTCCAGGAGCTGCTTGCGCCTGCTGAAGCAGCCACACCCCGTGGCCTCCGAGAAGCCTGGGTCCCCATGGAAGCCGTTTCTGGGGTTTTCCTTGCAGCCCAGCAGACCTTCCAGCAGTTTTGTCTGACGTCCTCCTTGGTCTACCTGGCTTGGCTCAGTATTTGCAGAGCCCCTCATTTCCCACTTCTGGGTCAGAGTTTGAGCGGCACCAATTGGCATTTTCAAATCTCTGGATCTCTTTTTAGATCCTTTTCCTGACTATGACTATTGCCTCTCCTCACAAATCCTTTTGCTTTCCCCCCGGCTTCTCTAAGCTGCAAAGTTGGCACAGTCATGGATTTTTTTTTTTAAAATGCATGAGTGTTTCTTAGGACCAAAGAAACTCATTGACTATCCTGTTAAAAGAGAAAGTTCTGGGTTCAAGTGTGACTTGGGTCATGAATGAGCACATTGAACAACTGTTTGAAGTGGAGGCTGGTTTATTCGGCTGCTCTTGAAGTTGGCACAGGCAAAAGGGCAGTAAGGTTTCTAGTAAAGTTGTCCCAGTGTTTGAAAGGTGCAGACAGAGGTGGGAAGTTGGTAGAGGAAATGCCATCCTCAATCTATTCTTTATCTAGGTGTTTGGTTGTCTGGTGTTGAGGAGGGGAAACTGTCTTGTGCATCCTGGGAGATGTTCAATCTCTTGAGGGGATTTTCTTTCCTAAGATTAAGAAGCCGGCATTTATCAACTTCTTAAAGGGAAAGCAGCACTGTGAATTTCAGCCTCCACCTCAATCTAGTCTGAAGGGCTCTGCAACCTTCAGCTTCTTTCTAAGGGTTGGTCATTAGCTGGAGGGTCAGGAGAGGGTATCTGCCTGTGGAATGCACATGAGGGTTGGCATTTCCCCCCTTTTCCCCTCCTTTTATAGTCCCACAATACTCAGACACTAATTACACTGAAACAAGGCACAGATACTTGCCCCTTACTATACTTACTATCCCAACCAGTGCCCAAATAATCAAGGGTATGCAAACTTTTGAACAGGGCTGTTTTATTGTTTCCTTCATTGCTATGGTTTGTTTAATGATTGCACTATGATGGCTTATATTTTAATTTAAATCACATTACAAATAAATATATTTTAACTGTTTGCTCATGTTTACTTACAAAATGGTCACATGAATGAAGGCGAAGGTGAAAATGGGCCACATCTTATAAATTTTGCAAGGCATACGTAAGCTTACGAGCACAATTTATAAGTCATGTGCTCGGCCAAACGGTGGGTGGGGCGATGTGGGCTGGGCAGCCTTGTGGTCCTGTGTGGGCCGGATTAATGGCTTTGGCGGGCCGTAGTTTGAGGACCCATGGAGGACATGAATAAGGCTACTTTTCATGTGTGAATGGAGCCTGGACACCTAGTCATAACTTAAGGACAGGAGGCCAGAAATAACACTGAATGCTTTGTTGGCCTGACTCCTGTAACATTAAGCTGTTAATAGAGTTCCTTTGCAGCATTCCTAAACCTTAACTTTGTGGACTTCAACTCCCAGAATTCTCCTGGGAGTCAAAGTCCACGCAGCTTAAAGTTGGTGAGGTTGGGAATCACTGGTTTAATGTAATGCATTTAGTAAACCCAGCCATTATGGCTTAACAATATTTGAAAACCAGGCCACAATGGATTGTTCAGTAAACCATGGCAGAAAATTCTGGTTTAGTGTGGATTGTGCTTTGTGGTGATCACCTCCAGTGAAGTGCATCTAATATTACATCAGTCCCAGGAAATGCCACAACCTGGCTGTGCCTACTGAATAAGTTATGGTGGCTAATTCAAAAGTCATGTTTTAAGCATAATTTAAAGATGAATCAAAGTTTTGTGAAGATAACATTGGGAGGAACCAGGAGTATAAGACAAATGTATTTCTATGATCCCAATATTTGCGCCAATTACAAGTGACTAGCAAGTGTCTTCCTGGTTTACAGTTCAGAACATCCTCCTCCACCAATAGGAGAGGGGGAAAGAGCCTCATTTTTGTCCTTGGGAGTTGCTATCCCTTGTGGAGAAACAAGGACCCTCTGGTCCCTGGTCCACCCCAGAAGGAAATGCAATAAGCACTTTCCCTTCCTATGCATTTTTAGTCTATGCATTTCTCTGGAAATCTGCAGAGTGCAGCTCCAAGTGGCCACTTTCACAAACGAAACTCCAGGAGCCAAAATCCCACCAAGATGCTGGGCCACCAGGCCAACATTGTGCAGTTGCATGAAAAAACCTCTGAAGGATGGAGCAGAGCGAGCGGCAAATTGCCCATTTTTGCAACAAATCATTTTTCCCAGTAACGTGGATCATTTTCCTTCTCAGAGTTGGAAGAAACAAAAGTAAATTCTGAACTGATATCAATAAAGGAGAATATTTGTAGCTCAGGGTTGAACTGTGGGGTCCTTGGTACCCTCTAAGCTTGGGGGTTTCCTATAGACATTTCATTACTCAGCTAGGTAACATCATCAGTGCTAGTTAGTAGTAGTAAATTGAGAGCAAACCCCTTCCCTTCTACCACTGATGTTACTGCTGTGGGTAATGAAATGTCTACTAGAAAACCAAGCTCAGAGCATCAAGGACCCCCCCCCCTTTTCTGAACAGAACATACCGGAAGAGCAGAGTTCATGCCTGCTGGGACCCAAGAAGCTGGAGGCCACGGAGGTCAAACTGTCTGCCAAGCAGAGCCGCCCACAAGAACTATGGAGCTGCCGGACTCAAAGGCAAATGGTGGTTTTGCTGGGTTCCCAACAGACAGGAGCAAAGACGGGATGGAGGCCTATGCTGGAAGAGCAACAATATGTGCCCCCCCCATCCCCTCTGAAACTGATCCCAGGTGGGTAGAAGTGCCTCAGGCCAAGCGGAGTGTCAGCCCGATCTTCAGCATGGGGTTTGACTTTGCTGCATGCTTGCTATCGGCTGCCATAGTAATGGGGAGGGGGGCATGGCATTTGGGTTGGGGAAGTGAACTGGTGAGGTGAAGTCCCATGTGAACTGGAAGGGAGGTTTGCTGTCAAGAATTATTGCGCTGCTGAATGGGTTTGTTTACACCCAGTCAAGGCCAACTATCCTAGGACTCCAGATGGGCGAAATACCTGAAGATGAGCTTCACACATCATACTGGACGTTGATTGGACCCTCAGCACTGGAATCTGGGGGGGAGGGATTTGGGGAAACTTTCAATCTGTAACTTTCATGCGTTTTGAATTAGATCTTGCCTGGCTTTCGCTGCTGTCATTTCAATCTCGGTGAAAGTACCTCCTCTCTATCTCAGTGGAGTTGGGCGTTTTCTTTCTTGGGTTTTGAACGGAGGCAGGCCTGACATTGAGCCAGCAAGAGTTTTTCTGGGCCCGCAACTGGGTTTCTGACCTTCCCAGCTGGCTTCCGACAAGCAAAGTCAAGATGGATTCACTTAACTACATGATTCACTTAACAGCTGCAGTGATTCACTTAAACACTGTGACAAAAAAGCTTGTAAACTCAGGTGCAATTCACTTAACAACTGCCTTGCTTAGCAACAGAAATTGTGGTTGTGAGTCAAGGTTGACCTGGGGGAGGCCAGCAGAAGAAAGAGATGTGACACACTCATCACTTGAGACTTTCAAGAAGAGATTGGAGTGCCATTTGTCAGAAATGGTGTAGGGTCTCCTGCTCGAGCAGGGGGTTGGACTAGATGACCTACAAGGTACCTTCCAACTCTGTTAATCTGTTAACTACTCAGCAGCTGAGACCCTGCCAATCACTGAGTTACATATGCCCCTCTCCATTTCCATTCCAGCCATTGGTGCCCAGCTGCTCCCAGGCCTGGATTCCTTCTGAGCCCATGAACAGGAGACATGAATGATGGGCTGTCTGCTAAAAAAAGGCAAGGCTTCCTGGTAGGAAGCCTTTCATTGTGGAGCCTGTCTGGCAAGAACGAAGAATGCTTATTCAGAGAGAATATGCCCATGTAAAACTTGTATCAACTCTGGGTGGTTAAAGAACTGATAACAGTAACATAAGCTAGACATCCTGCATACCACAGCTGGAAGTTAGGAATAGGGATGGCCTGGAGCAAATAGAATATGTATTAGATAACTCCTGGAGCATTCATTAGCCAAGTCTTAGGAATAGGGACGGCTAGGAACCAATAGAACAGTTGTTAGATCCTTACTAAAATGTTTATTAGATGATATTGCTTATATATCCCGTCTTATCCACCTTGCGCCTTGGCATTTTTGGCCAGGACCCCTTTTCTTGGAGCACTTCAGTAAATGGAAACAAACCTGCACCTTGTGTCTGGTGCTCTTCATCGGCTTCAGCACCAGGCTCAGACCCGAATTGGGGATTCTATGCCTGGATTCGATTGGAAGATACCAACGACCACCAGAGGAGGGCTCCCAGATGGGAAAGTAGTGACTGAAAGGTGTGTGAATGGTCTGAAATGAGATGCTTGGTCGGTGACCAGGATTGTGTATTTCTGCACATGTCAGCCCCACCCACAGCCCATGAGTTTTTGGCAATGACTGGGTACCGTGGAAGTAAATGCCACCAAACTGGCAAGCAAAACACCAACAATTGTGGTCATGTGACCGCAGCATGCTGCAAACAGCTATAAAGGCCAAAATGTGATTATGTGACTGCAAAGCAGTGGTGGGTTCCTACCAGTGCGGTCCACTCTATAGCACCGGTAGTGGCCCGCTGGTGACGTCACAGTACCGGTGCGGTCGGTTGCTGGTGCCCGGGTGGTGCCATTTAAAAAAAAAAAAAAAAAATTAAAATTTTTTTTTCTTCTGTGCATGCCCAGAAACCTGATAATTAAGTCTTTCCCCGTCCCTTCACTTGAAAATAATAAGAAGCTCGCATTTGACACTTTTCCTTCGCTTTTGCCTAAAGCTTCCCAAGGTGGGCATTTTCTGAAATCTTAATCTTTTATACAGTTTTATACTGTTATTCTTTAGACAAAAACATTGAGGACTGTTAAAAGATACTGTTCTTTTAACAGTCCTCAATATTTTCGTCTCGGGAATCCATGACTGAAACCAAAAATGCTGTATGATACCTGCTTGTCTTTTAACTATAGCATTTTCTGCATATAAAGGTTGCTGTGTTGCCATGGTGTAACACGCACTTTGTATGCAAAGCTTTTCATGTAAGGTATAAAATAGCAAAAATAGTAGTAACATCTCTCTGAAATAACTAATATATGGCTGGCAAGCCACGCCCATGCGATCACATGGCTGGCAATCCACGCCCACAGAGTGGTAGTAAAAAAATTAGGAACCCGCCCCTGCTGCAAAGGGGGGGGGGGAGGAGCAGCCATCAAAGCTTCAAAATTAAACCCAATTTTGGGCATCCCTGGTAACTTCAAACGAACATTAAGTGAGGATTACCTGTAAATATGACTTAAAACATGATCTATTCTCCACACAATATACTTCCACATCTTCTCGAGTTGTGAAGATCAGACTTTAATAGTGAATATGCAGAAGCCATTCAGTGTCACTGCAACAGTGGGACGGGCAGCATATAAATTGAATAAGTACATTTGCTTAAATTTATTTTATTTATTTAATAAATTCTGTTCTTTACGTTAGATGGACCTCACACCTGATCCCACTGATTGAAATACCCAACTTTGATTTTCCCTTCAGATGAGCTGGGCAGGGTTTCCCAACCAGGGCAAATTCTGGGAGTTGACATTCACAACTTCAAGTTGTCACGGTTGGGAAACCCTGCCCAAGGCTTCCTGTACTTTTGCCACACACAAATAGGTGGCTTTGGATCATTTTCCTCAGTGAACAAGTATAATGCTTTTGACGGATTTGTTTAATTTAAATCTCTTTTTTTTTTTTTAGTTTTAGGACTTGTGTGGAGAAGAGATCTCATTTTAAATTATTATGCAGAAATATTGAACATTCAAAGGATTCACAAACTTTGACCACCACTGTCAATCACTGGCAAGATGGAGCTAAGCTTTTAAGTATCTCTTTGCTTCCATCTAATGGCCATCTGGGTTTTTTCTGTTTAATTGCCTCAATAAGAAAGAGAGAGAGAAAAACAAAAACAAAAAACACAACTGGAAAAAGGAAACCACAAAACAGAACCTGTAAATTCAGGAGAAGTAACCGTAATGACCTGTGTCACCAAAGAGTGTTTGGCTAAATGAGAAAATTCAGGTTATTACCTCTCACAACCCTGCATGTTGGTGCAGTGTAACATTTCCATAAAGTCAAGGAAGTGAACATGTGTGAACACATGCATCATGAGGAAAAACTGCACTACTACCTGTGTGCTCCAGTGCTGGATTTGAAAAGTGTCAGTTCTACCAGGTGCAAGGCCTGCCAAAAGGGTTCACTGAAAGAGATTTGGGAATCAAAAACTAGTTTTGAAAACTTAACTGTTTTTAATAAACAAACGATGCTTTGGAGAAGGTGCATGCTTGCTGAAGGATTATGAATTGTTGTCCACTTACATTCCTTTGGATTTACCGGCTGTGTTTCTAAGATAACACATAGCTGAGATCACTGTCCGTGGCTGAAACACTGCTAAACCTTTTCGTATTAGTGTTTATAGTTAAACAAAACTCTTATACTTGCAAAAAATTTAATTCAGTAACTGAATTACTATGAAGTTGTTCACTTTTATTTTGAAGGGCTTCCCAATTCTGTAAAAGGATTAAGAGGACAATTTTATATTATCAAAAGTTATCACGGTCGCCGTTTGCAAATAATTGTTCATACATCGCGCCATCTTGAAACGAAGGCCTCCTTATGCAATAAAATAGTGGTACTTGGGAGTAGCTAAATTCAGAAAAGACACAATGGCATGTCCGTCACTGCATGCAGTTGACCCCCAAGCCAGGGAAAGCCTTTAGAGCAGAGTGCATTTGAACCCTGGGCCGGCAGGCAGGCAGGCTGGGCATCAACGTTCAAGACAAGGAATGATATATAACATAACCGGAGGATGGGGGGGGAGAGACTCTATTCACAATCAGTCCTTCATACCTACCTGATATTGGGCTTTACATCTTTTTCCTCGGCTTCATCGTCACTGTCATCCACTTGCTGGATAACCAGATCAGACGAGCCGTCCTCTACAATCTCCACATCGGATCTATTGTCTTCGCTGTAATTCCAGTTGGAATCTTTGTCCTCTTCCAGAGGAAACTCTGGGGGCGGTTCTGTGTCCAAATCAATGCGGATGCTGTCGATCCCAGCTTCAGAGAGGCACTCGTTGCAAAGTCTGTAGCGTCTTGTCCCTTCCTGGACCACCTGGCCTGTCATTTCGGTGACATGGCGCTTGCATTTTCTGCAGATGGGTTTGCAAGCTTGATGGATCTGCAGTGATGGGAGGGGATATTACCAGAAAGTGCTTAGATGGAAATAGAATTGTGTGGCAATAGCAAGTAATACTCTCCTTACTGAGAGAATGACTCAGTTACATTTAATCCTAAATTAAATCAATTTAATCTAGAAAAGACTTTGTTTGTAAGAGCTGGACATAATTAGTGTTTGAATACGATGAGAGGTTAAAAAAAAAGGCGCTGAGCCACTTCTCTGTGGCTGTGAAGAAAATTCTATGAAGCTGTTTATAACATCAGCAGGAGTCAAGGTTGAGTCAAGGCAAATCTAAATTTCAGGATAAGAAGGACTTTCTTCCTCTTTTTTTTTTTAGCAAAGAAGAGATGAAAACAAAGAGATTGTAAAGCAAAGAAATTATAGGATAAATCTCTTGTACAATTTTGTAATTATATACAATTTTGTATATAATGACATAAGACGCAAGGTGATATCAACAAAGTTATAAAATGCAAGGACAGTTTCAAGTAATATATTTTTGTGGGGGTTCAATAGGTACATGTACAAACCATTTTTGCTTAAATTTTTATGTTTATATTAGCCACACATGCACTCCACCCTTTGCAAAATATACTTCTTCAAAAAAATAACAGAACAGAGTAGGAGAGTTGGAAGGAACCTTGGAGGTCTTCTAGTCCAACACCCTGCAGGAGACCCTAGACTGGCGAACCTATGGCACGCAAAGCCCTCGGTGGGCACGTGCGCCATCGCCAGCTGCTCTTCTGGGTTCCATCGTGCGCATGCACACCGGCCAGCTGCTCTCTTCCGGGTTCCGGAGTTCACGCGTGCTCCAGTTTCGGCACTCAGTGCTGAAAAGGTTAGCAGTCACTGCCCTAGACCATTCTGGATAAGGGCTGCAATTTCGTCTGAAAAACCTCCAGTGATAGCAATAGCAATAGCACTTAGACTTATATACCGCTTCATAGTGCTTTCCAGCCCTCTCTAAGCGGTTTACAGAGTTCAGCATATTGCCCCCAACAATCTGGGTCCTCATTTTACCCACCTCGGAAGGATGGAAGGCTGAGTCAACCTTGAGCCTAGTGAGATTTGAACAGCTGAACTGCTAAACTAGCAATCAGCTGAAGGTCGCAATGCTGCTTTTAACCACTGCGCTATCTCAGCTCCTAATGATGGAGCACTCGCAACTTATGAAGGCAATCCATTCCACTGGTTAATTGTTCTCCCGGTTAGGAAATTTCTCCTAAGTTCTAGGCTGCTTTTCTACTTGATTGGTTTCCACCCATTGTTTCTTGTCTTGCCTCTGGTACTTTGGAAAATAGGTTGACCCTCCCCCTTCTTTGTGGCAGCCCCCCAAATATTGGAACACTGCTATCATGTCACCCCTGATCCTTCTTTTCACTAGACTAGACAAACCCAATACCTGCAACCATTCTTCATATGCTTTAGCCTCCAAACCCCTAACCATACTCTTTCCTGCACTCTTTCCAAAGTCTCATCTTTTTTTTTAAAATAATAGTGTGTACAAATCTGGATGCAGTATTCCAAGTATGAGCTTACTAAGGCTTTATGAAACGGTACTAATACTTCATGTGACCTTGATTGCATTGGCTTTTTTGACTGCTGCTGCACACTGCTGGCTCATATTGAAATGTTTGTCCACTGGGACTCCAAGATCCCTCTCACAGTCACTGCTATTGAGCCAAGTTTCGTCTAATCTCTACCTGTACATTTGAGATCCATTTGGATCTTGAGCCTATCTTCTGGAATGGTGGCTATTCCTGCTTTAAAGAGTGTTAGACTAATGGCATGAAGTTAATTGTGAGGTACTGAGGCATGTGATATCACACATATATTGAATGTTCATTGAATGTTCAATGTTCCACTGAAGTCTGGGAATTGGGCCCCTTGTCCGTCAACAGGAGTTCTTATCAGGTCCTTAGGAGCCGAGGAGTTGGCTGCACAAAGAAACAACAGCCAACCACTTAATAGCCGGCTATCAACACCCCAATCAACCAATAACAAGCCATCCATCCAGTTGGTGTTTAGACACATTTTATTAGAATTGTTTTTGTAGCTTAACCAATATCCATGAGGGTCAAGATGTCTTCATTGGATCACTGAACCCAGAGAGCAACGTTGAGACCAGTCACCTTAAGCTCTCAGAGAGAACATGGCAGGATAGAAATGCAATAAATGGATAGATGAGATTATCCCACCTAGCTCATCAGATCTGGTCCTTGGAGAACTCGTCCTTTCAAAGACATCTGGGAGACTGCACAAGAGTCACCATCTGAAGTGCTGCATCTGCACAACATGCAAACTAAGGACGCAATTAGTCCCATTTTCTGGGTCTGCACAATGTATGGATACCAGACAGGTTTGGACTTGCACAAAACCCTAAGAACCCACCCAGAAAGCAACCATTGCTGTTGGAATGTAGAGTTCTGAATGTAGAGGCTGCAGAACTTGGTTAGCATGTTTCGGAACAGCCGATTCCATCTTGTTGGAAAGGAAAGGCAGCTCTTGAAAGCCAGGCCTCTGGCTGTCATCACCCGGCCTCTCCTCCTTGCCTGCAAGCAGCTTCTCTTGGCCCAAGTCCCTCATGCTGAGCAGAGGCTCTTCTGGAACGCTAAGGCCAATCTTGCCTCAGCCTCAGAAGCCTCCAGTCAGATCAGGACCTCACCTTGGAGAGGGGAAGGGGTCTGATGCGAATGGCAGGCAGCTGTCCGACTCACAGCCAAGAATGCTACATTCTCGTATTTTTTTATTTGCCACATTTATTGATAGAGGGGAGTTTATAGAATCCTTCAAATTGGAGAATTGTATTTCAGTGCTTCTTTAATCGATGTTAAGAGCCAAGGTGGCGCAGCGGTTAGAGGCAGGTACTGCAGGCCACTTTAGCTGACACTGATCTGCAGGTCAGCGGTTCAAATCTCACCGGCTCAAGGTTGACTCAGCCTTCCATCCTTCCGAGGTAGGTAAAATAAGGACCCAGATTGTTGGGGGCAATATAAATATACATTGCTTACTGGTGTAAACCGCTTAGAGAGTGCTTGCACTGTGAGGCGGTATACAAATCTCACAAAATAAATAAATAAAATCAGGGCAAGGATTCATCAAGAGCGTCTCTTGAAAAGCCCAGAGGTTGTTGCTTACTTCCCTGATAGGAATGTGCAAAGTCTGGTCTGGTCACGTTTTGCAAAATGCTTCTCCCTTTTCCAGGCTCTGAGACGTCCATCTGAGCAGCCCAGCGACAAGAACATTTCTCCTACCCCCACTATGCCAAGCTCACTCAGGAGCAAGAGGGCTCCCTTTCCTTTACAAGTGAGAACGCCGCATCCCTTTGACATTATGCACAAGAATGTGTCGTGATGTGCACATCTTTACTGTGTTCTCTAGGCAGCAAGAGAAGCACCTGAGCTTTCTGCAGGGTGTTGAGACTATCAAGATGGCTACAAAAGGCTTTCACTGGGAAGAAGCATCAGCAACACAAACCCGGCACCTGCCTGCAACTCACTGAATCCGCTGCAGCTGCTTTAATGAGATGCAGGAAGATGCTGTGCTTGGACTGCTGCCCATTCCCAGTTGGTCACATGGGTGACCCGCTTTATGACTACCGTGACTTTCCACCATAACAGGCAGGCTCCATTATGGTCATAAGTCAAGTGAACCCAACAACTACTACTTATCAGTCATTGTTTTGGATTCAGTGCGGTGTAAAGCCTCATGGCCAAATGTGCCTCCACCCGAGAACTTAAGAAAGTACCCTAACGTATAATTTTTAACTCCCCCCCCCCATCCCACACCTGCCATTTTCTTCATTTAAACAAGGAGCCTGGCTTGGATGTCATGCCTCTGGCCACCATTTTGAGTTTCTGACCCCCTCCCCATCACTTTCCTTGAACCCGGCCCATCCGGTGTGCAATTCAGCTGCTCCATAGTTCAAATGTAAAACTGAACGGAGGAAAGAGGATGACTCTTCTGCAACTTCAGAGCAGCTGCTGGAGGGCAGAGGTTCAAATTCTCCAAGCACATCAATCACCGACCACCACTGAAAAGATCTTGTCACTAGATCAGGCAGGAGTCCTTTTCTGCTGCTGTGCCCGGTTTGGAAGCCCCTTCCCCTCAATATTAGGCTGACCCCAACTCTACGGGTCTTTGGGGAAGCCTTTAAGATCTGGCTGTTCTCCTGGACATGGTTGTGGAAAGGGTAATGAGTTTGTGAGTTGTTATTAACACCGATTGTCTTATTTGCCATTTTTATTTGTCTGTTGTATTGTCATTTTATGAAAAAGAGCCGTGGTGGCGCAGTGGTTAGAATGCAGTACTGCAGGCTACTTTGCTGACTGCCGGCTCCCTGTAATTTGGCAGTTCCAATCTCACCAGGCTCAAGGTTGAGTCAGCCTTCCATCCTTCCGAGGTCGGTAAGAGGACCCAGATGGCACCGTGAAGCGGTATGTAAGTCTAAGTGTTATTGATATTGCTCTGATTTTAATGTTTTAGTCTAGTCAGGATCTAGCTTAGTCTAGTCTAAAAACTAGTCTAGTTTTTTTGTCTAGTACAGAGCACTGCTACTAATCCATTCTGAAAGAACTGCAACATCTATTGTAGATCACATACGGCTTCAATTTATAGCGTTCAGTGCTTGCACCTCTTTCTTCCACCCGCTCTATGTAAAGGGCTAAAAGCAACTTTTTATTTTTGGAAGAAAGGGTGAAGGGTTTCCATCTGTTTCTTGTTTTGGCAACGGGCAGACCGGGCATCAGGCTGCTTGCCTTTGACTGCACAAACAGTGCTTTGAAAGTACCCGGAATGTTCAAATATGATAAAAGATCTGAAGCTTTCATGAAAAAGTGACCGATTGTTAGAAAAACCTTGGGTTACCTATGTGATAATACAGTATACTGTATCTAGTATTTGTGCAACTGCAAAAGACTTCTAAAGTTTGTTCATATCTATTATTATTGAAATGACAGACATGAGAGTTTAAGGTCCCGTTATATATTGGTCAGAAGGAGTGAATCAGAAGCCACGGGATGGCCAATGGCCAATACATGAAGATTGAAGTAATGAGATTTTTGTTCTGGAAGAGTCTGCATTCTCGGGATGTATCTGTAGTACAGGTAGCCCTCAATTTATAACAGTTCATTTAGTGACCATTCAAAGTTAAAACGGCACTGAAAAAACTTGCTGATGACTTGTTTTCGCGCGACAGTTCCAGCACCCCCACAGTCACTTGATCAAAATTCAGGCGCTTGGCAAACAGCGTGTACTTATGGCAGCTGCAGTTCCTGACAAACAAGGTCAATGGGGGAAGCCAGATTTGCTTAACGATCACATGGTTCACTTAACAACTACAGTGGTTAAGTGTACATGGCTTCCTTGACAGCTATGGCAAAAAGGGTGTAAAATAGGGCAAAATGCACTTAAGAACTGCTTTGCTTAGCCACACAAATTTTGGGCTCTATTGTGGTTATAAGTCGAGGACTATGAGCCGAGGTGGCGCAGCAGTTACAGTGGGGTACTGCAGGCCACTTTAGCTGACTATGATCAGCAGTTCAGCGGTTCAAATCTCACCGGCTCAAGATTGACTCAGCCTTCCATCCTTCCGAGGTAGGTAAAATGAGGACCCAGATTGTTGGGGGCAATATAAATATACATTGCTTAATGGTGTAAACCGCTTAGAGAGTGCCTGCACTTTGAGGCGGTATATAAGTCTCACTAATAAATAATAAATAAATATAGCATAGCACCTCTAGCACATTATCCAACTATACTTCACGGTGGGTGTGGCATTGCAATCAAAGCTCCTGTACAAAAGGCAGAGACAATCTTGCAGGTTCCAACCAGCCAGAGCTCGACAGGTCAGAGCAGGCAGTGGTCATTGGCCATCTTCTCCTGGATGGACATCCCAGGCAGCTGAGGAGTTTATGGCAGGTCTTAGCCTTCCTCCGGCCATTATCCACCCCTACTGGACAGGTAGAAAACTAGAACTGGCCCCTGTGCTGTGGAACTGGCAGAGAAGCCCCATGGAAAAAGATATGGGGCTGTGTCTTTAACCACTTTAACTTGATACTTACTCCTGAATTCTGGAAGGGGCTCCTGCTGATAGAATGGATAGACCAACAGAACTGATAGAAAAAAATATTTCATGATGCAATATAATGTTAACTCTGACATGTTAATTGTATTTTATTTTTTAACTCCACCTTAGTTGGGGGGGGGTTAGTTGAGTTCAGCCCACAAGATAGAGCAGTTTTGCAACTGAACCCCCCAAAAAATAACCCATCCAAAACTAAAATGCTGCTTTGACATCCCACTAATTCCAATTGGAATATTAATATGTGATTAACACTGCTTTGAAGCTAGAGCAACTTCAGAGCACCATGGTTGGATCAAGCTCCAATTGTATTCCTATTTGCTATTTAAGCTCAAGTCCCTTTTCTTGGGCTTTAGAATTCACATTTCAGCTAAACATACAAAATGGGATTTTTAAAGAAGCTGCATTGTAGCTGGTGTTTCTCTACAATGCAGACTTTGCCTGGAGGACACATGCTTTGCCCATCTGGCATTTCCATATGTGTTTCACTACAACTCCCAGAATTCTTAGTTAGCGTGTGTGTGTGTGTGTGTGTGTGTGTGTGTGTGTGTGTGTGTGTGTGTAGGTACCATTTTAAAGCAAAACATCAAAAAAAAAGTAAGGTTACCGTCCGAAAGTGGCTGCTCAAGTGATCCAGCCGACTGAATCTTTTCCCGCAGGCTTCGCATGGGTACGGCCGCTCTCCCGTGTGGCAGCGAAGGTGTCGCTTCAGATCTGCTTTCCGTTTCACCACGTGGGTGCAGAAGGGGCATTTGAACCTCATCCGTGGCAGGTCATCTGGAATACAAAGCAATCCCTTCAGCTCAAAATCTCAAGACGAACACCAACTGGCCTGAGTGGCAATACTGGTCATCCAATGGCTTTGGGAAGGCATATAGAAAAAGCATTTTGCAACCTTGGCAACTTTAACACATGTGGACTTCAACTCCCAGGATTCCCCAGCCAGCAACTCTGGGAGTTGAAATCCACATGTGTTAAAGTTGCCAAGATGAAGAAACCCTGCTATAAAGTGTGCAAAGTGGTTGATCTTTGTGTGCTTATTCGGCTGAATCTCGTTAAAGTGAGCAAGGACAACTTGCAACAGATTCTGTTGTAAACTGCAGGTGGTCCTCAACTTATGACTAGTTCCTTAGCAGCCATTCAAAGTTATGGCAGGCTTCTCCAGGGCTGCTTACAGCCCAAATTCAAAATTCTTATGGCTGCCCCACCCCCGGCCTGTGACTGCATTTTGGGCATTTGGCAACCAGCCCACATTTACAGCCGTTTGCAGCATCCCAGAGTCACAATTTACAACACTTTTTGCTGGTGTTCATTTTCCATTTCGGGCAAACCCTAACCCTAACCAGCCCATTATGAACCACTGGTTTGCTCAACAACTGCAGCGTTACAAAAAAGGTTGTACAATCAGGTGGAGTCATGACCTTCCTAATGATTGGTACAAACCTATCACTATAATTCTGGGCTCAATTACAGCCAGGGCCACCTGGAACAGCCCGGCCCAGTCAGAGTCTGCCCAAGAGCCGCTCCTCCAGCAAGGCGCCTCCTTCAGGCTCAGCAGCTTTTCCACAGGCATCTTTTGTCCCCGGGTGCCAGAGGCCGGTTCCCGTCCCTCTCGGGGGCCAAGCTCGGCCTCTGGCACCAGAAGCTTTTCCCCACTGTTGAGTGAAGGAGACAGATTTGGACAGAAAATGAGGTCTGTAGCTTCTCCCCACTTTGTTGATAGGACCAAACCTGATATGCTTAGGTTTTTGTTATACTGTAATTATGGGTCATCTGTATTACTCGTCGCTCTGAAACCTATTTTTGGTTAAAGGGTGGGTATAAATACAAAAAATGAATATGGAGGAAGGAAGGGGAAATTCTTTAGGCTTGGAATACGCAAAACACAGAGGGAGCTCAGCTTCTCTTCTTGGGAGATTGGAGAAAACCCCAAAGAGCCTCAGCTTGCTGATGATTTCTGCCCAAGGCTCTCCCTGCCATCAGCGAATTAGTTCAACCCTTCCCTTTGGAGCTCCTCTGCTCTATCGGCTGACACCCCCCACCACCCCCGCAGGCTCAATGGGTGCACAGATTGCCACCTTGCTCAATTTTGGCACAGCCACAAGGCCCAAACCCAGAAATTATCAGCAAGAAAATAAAAATCAGTGGGGAGGGGTTTGGGGGGGAAGGGGGGGAGAAAAGAGAAAAATGTTTGTACTTTGTACTAATAAAACTTTTTGAATTAAAAAAAAAAGAAGGGATTGGACAGTCACTGGTAAGAGATGTGAAGGCCCGGGAAAAAACCGAAAAAATTCAGGAAAAAACCGTTTTCCCCCCGTTTTTTTCCTGAAGTCTTTTTTGTTTTTTTCCAAAAAATTGGAAAAATTGAAAAAAGAAAAAAAGCATTGTGGAATATTTTATTTTAACATGATGAATAAATATTTTAAGACAGGGTGTTCAAATATTTTCCAAATCATTTCTAAAAAATGTATGATATCAGATTATTCTAATTTCTGTGCACTGAGCGAGGACAAGCAAGTCCTAGGTAACAAACTGAACCCTCCAATGCAAGAACAATATGCATTTCTTTCTTTAGGAGGTGCTGCTATTGTAACAAGAAAAAGGTTTCAGATTTGCTTTTGCATGTTAGTGGGTGTGTTTGATTTGTTCTGTCCTCTTCACTAGGCCTCAAAAGCATTGGAAGAAAATACAGAACAACAAAAAGGACCTGTGCTGAATGAAGGGACTTATGAGAATGGGGTTTTTATTTTTATTTAATGCTGTGGAGAGGAAATATGAAAAATTGTTACTTTTGGTTTTGAAAATTGTTTTGTGGAGGCTTTTTGGCTGTTCCACATAAACTAGTAAGCAGGTCAGGAGATTGTTGCTCCCTTTGTTACAATTACAAATAAATATTATAAAAAAGTAAATTCTGTTTGTGATAATTGTTTGGCTTCACTATACTTTTAATATGCTAGTTTTGATAATTTTATGCCAAGTCAAATTGTCCATAGTCATATTTTATATTCCTAAAGTAACAGAATGACTTTCAATCTTAAAAAGACAAAAAAGTGCTAATGTAGCATTTTTTCCATTTTTCCGAAAATTTCCGTTTCCCCCCCGGAAAAAACAGAAAAAAACGGGTTTTTTTCCGAGCTTCAAAATTTCCAGAAATTTTACATCTCTAGTCTGAAATGGCAATCTTGAATGATGCCACACAAGTCAACCGAACTAAACTATGTGACTACTTAAGTGTATATAACAACCCATCCAGGCACTCTTCTCCTGCTAGCTGTGTGCCGGACTATAATTCATACCATCTGTGTGCTAAAGAACTAGCTGCCCAAGACAGCTGGCTGGCACTCAGCTGGGGAAGACACAACTTCTAGAGTTTATTTCTCTTAAATAAAATAAACTCTGAATTGTGAATAGCTCATGTGAGTTACATGAAAAGCCTCTTTAGAACAAATGCAGTTAGGACACATTCAATGGGTTGCCCTGCTGTGCAGCTGGATGCAACATCTGGTCAACTTGAGCAAAGGATCAAAGAAAGCAGAATTGTGTGTTTCAGTCAGGAGGAATTTTCTAATAACGGTGGGGGAGGATCTGCTTCTGGCAGCAAACTGTCTTGGGCAGGCAGTACAAAATAGTATTTGGGAATGACCTCCAGGGACAAAGGAAAGAGATGCTGCCGAGGGAAAGATCAGAGAGGAGCAGGGGAAGCCTCCAGCGGCTTAACCATCAGAGGAGGAAACTTAGGAAGGACCCACCCTTAATGGATCAAGCAGCTAAAAGTGGCAGTAGGAAGTTTCTACCGTCAGACTTGCAAGAATCTCTTAATATACTTTTAGAATAAAGCAGAATTAGCTCATTGGTCCCATTTCCTGTCTCATTTACCCAGGAGGGCTAACACGTCGCTACGCCAGCTCACAATCTGCTGGGGCCAGCTCCAATGGGATGGGCTTCACTCTGTGCCCAACATCCCCCAAAAGCCCTGCCTCGGCCACTCACCACCACTTTCCCCGTAAGCAAAGAGAGCAAAAAGACAACTCCGGATTGAAACCTCTGCTAAAGAGCTCAGTTTCCAAAATCCACCGAGTCCTGCACAGCACTCGGCAAACATTCATGGTGCGTCCCCTGGAACCTTCACAAGAACTAGCAATTCAAAGGGACCCACGTCTGTCTGTCTTTAATTCCCCACCCCTGACTGAGCTTCTTCCAAAGCCTGGGGCTTCTGCCCGGGTAGGGAAGGGAGTGCAGCGCCAAGGCTCTTACCCTCAGCCCAATTCCCCATGACCCCCAAGACAGAGGGCATGCTGGGGTACTGCTCTTCGGCTTTGGAAGACTTGGACTTGCTGGCAGAATGGGGCAATTCATGCTCGTGCTGAGGCACAGCCAGCCCTCTTGTGACTGCATCCGAGCCCTGCCCGTACTGGTAGCCGGCGGGACAGGAATCCCCTTCTGAGTCCACCTGGAGCTCCTCTTCAGACGGAGGAGCGTGGCTCGCCTGCTCGGCAGCCCGGTCTTCCAGCTTGTTCGCTTTGTAGGGGGGACCGTCCGCAGGCTGGGCCAATCCCAAATGCCTGCTTTTCTTCAGGGATTCCTGTCTTTGGTCATGTTTGGAGAGAGGCTGGGCGGCTCTTGGGGCGGACGGGTAGTAGCTGAAATTGGTCCAAGACTTGCTGTTGATCACACACGTCCCTCGGTCGGGGCTCAGGTGGGAATGGGGGGGGCTGGACTCCGCTCTCCAGCCAGAACTGTACAAGCACAAGCGCTCCACCCCATTGGAGCTGACCTCCTTGTCCGAGAGGCTGAAATAGCGGTCCTTCTCCTTCTCACTGATGTCCAGGGATGACTTGATGAAAGTCTTGCAGACGCTGATGACGTCGGTCATCTGCAGGAAGCTGGCGGCCGACATGACCTCGATCACATTCTGGCCGGTGAGGGAGAGTTTGCCTGAATACACAAAATCCAGAATCACCGAAAAGGTCTCCGGGGAAAAGGCCTGGAAAGTGGCGGTGGTGGGCTGGCCGGCCTCCTTGGAGCATTGGGAGAGGAGCATTTTGAAGTAGCCGCTGCTGGCGAAGAGCACATTGCGGTGGGCTTTGAAGACCTTCCCCTCCACCAGGATGCTGCAGTCGCAGAACAGATCCTGCTGGCGCTGCTCGTTTAACTGCTGCAGGAGGTGGGATTGGTGGGAAGAAATCTCCATTCTGAAACCGGGCAGGGTTTACGCTGCAAAAGAGCACAGAGAGGGCCGATTTTTACATACCCACAGCGGCTGCAATGCTTTTAACAGGAAGTTATATTCAGACCTTGGGATAGAGAGATATACCCATTCATTCATTCATTCATTCATTCATTCTTTCTTTCTATAGCTATTTGTGTAACTGCCCATCTCAGTCAATGACTCTGGGTGACCTATAATCCCAAGAGTATAAAAACAATTAAATCAATAAAAAGTGTTTTAAAAACAATAAAAAACGTCAAAAATAACTAGTCAAGATGCCTAGCCAGTTACCAGTAGAGCCAGGAAGCTGGGCCCTTAGCACCTTCAATGCCCAGGGCTTGGGAACAACAGGCCAAGAGGGTTGGGAAGGGAGTTCCACAGAGCAGGGGCCACTGCAGAAAAGGCCCGTCTTCCAGTCCCAACCAGCCAACCCTCTTTGACTGACGGGATCTGCAGCAGCCCCCATCTGCTAGATCGAATCGGACGGCAGAGACTCTCTGGAAAAGGCGCCCCCTTGGACAATGGGGATGGTCTGCCAGGAAGTCAGACGGAAGGAAGGGGTGAGCTGGACGGCTGGGCACAGAATGGCTCGCTCACTCTAAGAGGCAGCAAATCCCTCCTGGCTTACCTGAAGATGCTGAGGACCCATCCTAGAAGCCTTCTTTAGCTAAAAGCATGGAATTATGGATTCCCCTAAAGAGAAATAAGGCTCTAGTCCATAGGGTCCTAAAGAGAAAAATGATTTAAATAATGAAATTGTGGGAGCCCAGTACTTGACTCCCCCAAGAGGAGGGGGTCAAGCTATTTTCCAAAGCACCTGAAGGCCAGACAAGGAACAATGGATGGAAACTGATCAAGGAGAGATTCAACCTGGAAATAAGGAGGAACTTTCTGACAGTGAGAACAATCAACCAATGGAACAGAAGTTGCCTTCAGAAGTTGTGGGAGCTTCATCACTTGAGACTTTCAAGAAGAGATTCGACTGCCATTTGTCAGAAATAGTGTAGGGCTGTGATGGCGAACCTATGGCACGTGTGCCTGAAGTGGCATGCGGAGCCATGTTGCCTGGCCCACCCAGTGTCGCCTATTCCTCTTCTGGGTTTCTGCTGCACATGCACACGCGACGATCAACTGCCCTTTGTGCGTGTGGCAGTGCTGGAAACTGGAAGAACTGGTCTTCCATTTTGTGGTGTGAGCATGCATGCCGGCCAGCTGATCATTGCGCGCGCATGCGTGCCAGTTACCAGAAGACTAGCTGGCCAGCGTACATGCACCTGCCAGAAACCGAAAGTTCATTTTATGGCGCGCGCATGCCCCCTGGACAGCTCCTCTTCCAGGTTGTAACCCCGACAAGCACGCGAAACACACACGCGTGTGCACGCTTCTTTTTCGGCACTCGGTGCTAAAAAGGTTCGCCATCACTGTTCTAGTCTAAACCCCTGCCCAAGGCAGGAGACCTTATGACATGCTGGACAAATGGCTGCTCAATCGTTTCTTGAAGACCTCCAGCAATGGAACACCCACAACTCTAGGATGCAAGATGCTTTATTGATTATTCTTCTCACTGTCAGGAAATTTCTCCTTAGTTCCAGATTAGATCTCTTTTTAATGAGCTTCCACCCATTGCTTCTTGTCCTGCCCTCAGGTGCTTTGGAGAATAAGAACTCCCTCCTTCCTGTGATTGCCCTTCAAGTATGGAAAGTCAGCTACTGGGTCTCCCCTGAGTCTTTATTTATTATTTATTTATTAGTTGCATTTGTATGCCGCCCATTCCACAGAGACTCTGGGCGGCTCACAACAATAAAAATTCACATGCAACAGCAAATATAAAAAAACATTAAAAACAGTAGATATTAAAACATTTAAAAACATTAAAACCACAATTTAAAAACCCATACAATAAATCATTCATGGGGCCAAGAGTAATCGATGTTGTTTTTACTGCTTTTCTGAAGGCTGGCAGGGTGGGAATAATGGCTGGCAGGGTGGGAATAATGCGGATCTCGGGGGGTAGTGTATTCCAGAGAGCTGGTGCTGCCACAGGGAAGGCCCCCATTCGTGGGCCCGCCAGCCGACATTGTTTGGCTGACAGGACCACCAGCAGACCAACTCTGTGGGCTTTAATCTGTCTTAGGGAGGTATGTTGGAGAAGGCGGTCTCGGAGATAAACTGGTCCTAAGCCATGTAGGGCTTTAAAGGTAATCATCAACACCTTGAATTGCGCTCAGAGACCTATAGGCAGCCAATGCAGTTCCCGAAGGATGGGTGTCACATGGGTGTATCTAGGGACACCCATCACCACACGCGCCACCGCATTCTGCACTAGCTGAAGTCTCCGAACGTTCTTCAAGGGTAGCCCCATGTAGAGTGCGTTGCAATAGTCAAGACGTGAGGTAACAAGGGCGTGAGTGACTGTAAGTAGTGCCTCCCAATCCAAGAAAGGACGCAACTGGTGCACAAGACGAACTTGTGCAAAGGTCCCTCTGGCCACAGCTGTTAGATGTTGGTCCAATTTTAGCTGTGGATCCAGAAGGACCCCCAAGTTGCGAGCCCGTTCTGAGGGGATCAAATTCCCCCCAGAATCAAGGAGGGACAGATGTCAAAGTCCTTGGGAGGCAGCATCCAAAGCCACTTGGTCTTGTCCGGGTTGAGTTTGAGCCTGTCTTCTCTTCTTTAGACTACACATACCTAGTCATACCCTCAATCGTTCATCAAATGGTTGTCTCCAGGCCCCTTATCATCTTTGTTGTTCTCTGCACTCCTTCTAGGGCAGTGATGGCGAACCTTTTTTTCCTCGGGTGCCAAAAGGCTGCGTGCGCATGCGATAGCGCATGCGTGCATGCCCACACCCATAATGCAATGCCCTCTCCCCGTGCATGCACACACACACACCCCGTGCTCCCCCCCCCACGCATGCATGCAGGCCACACTGAAGCCTCCAAACTTCCGGTAGGCACGTTGGGTTGTTTTTTGCCCTCCTCATGCTTCAGGAAATCCTCATGAAGCCTGGGGAGGGTGAAAAACAGACTCAACGGGCCAACCGGAAGTTCGGAAATGAACTTCTGGTTAGCCCGTTGGGCTGTTTTTCTCCATCTACAGGCTCCAGAGGCTTTCCTGAAGCCTGGGGAGGGCGAAAAACGGCCCAATGGGCCTACCGGAAGTTCGTTTCTGAACTTCTGGTTGGCCCGTTGAGTCCGCTTTTCGCTATCCACAGGCTCTAGAGGCTTTCCTGAAGCCTGGGGAGGGCGAAAATGGCCTCAATCTGCCCTCCAGAAGGCCAAAAATCAGCTGGCCAGTGCGCACATGCGCGCTGGAGCTGACATAGGGCAATGCCTCGCGTGCCCTCAGATATGGTTCCGCGTGCCACCTGTGGCACACGTGCCATAGGTTCGCCATCACAGGACTAAAAGATCAAGGTCCCTTCCAACCCTAAGATTCTGTAATCCTAAAAGTGACAACCCTACAACCATCCCGTCATGAGATCAAAATTTGGGCACATGGCAACTGTCATATATTTATGGCAGTTGTAGTGTTCCACATGGCACCAGAAGCAAAGTAAACAGAAGCCACCTTAACTTAATGAGCACATGGTTCACTTAACTGTGGTTTAAAAAAAGGTGGCAAAATCAGCTATGACTCACCGACTGTCTTGCTTAGCAATGGAAATTCTTGTCCCAACTGTGATCATAAATCAAGGATTACCCATTCTCAGCAATGTTTGCTTATTTCTGGCTAGTTCTGAATGAGCTTATCATTTTGTTTTTCTCCACTACTTTAACTACAGTAATTACTACACAGTCCTGTTGTGATCCCCAGAGAACTGGAAATTGGGCTAATTACAGTATTAAAAAAGAGAGATTGGACACAAGTCAAATGCCTAGTTGAAACTTCCTAAAATTCTCAGGATGTTTCTAAGAAAGCCAAGATTGTATCAGGGTACTTACAGAGCCTTATGAAAAACAGCACAACGTACTTTTCAGCCACACAAGCAGCAGCTCTACAACAGAAAATCAATTTCTGTGTCTCCTTTAACCAGTGAGGTTCACACAGGAACCCCAGTATTTTCTGCTACCCTGCCAAATGGGGCAGAATTTGGTACTAGCAGTCCCTCAGAGCTTCATCCTCAGGAGAATCTCCGGGTCAGTTGCTCTAAATACTGGCAGCAGGAATTTACAGTGTGCAGCCCCCCAAATCCATACCACACATTTAAAGAATTGGTCACTTTCAGCCACACACCTTACTGCACTTAAGCCAGCTGATGTAGCTGTGGGAGGAAAAGAATCCTCAATCTGCCTCACACCCCTCATAACATCATCCTGGGCCAGCTGTGGTTACCTTGGGAAAGCTCTTCTCGCCTAGCCTACTCTATTCTAGCCCTGTCCAGTTCCCGTGCAGACCTATTTTTGTTTTGCAATCAGCCCGTTTAGTCAATGGCCATCCTCACACAACAAACTAACCCCCAAAGCTTGGATACCCACATGACATCTTCTTCCCCAGCTGTCTGCTGCATCTCAGCCACTCTTGTCCAAACTGGACTTTATAAGGAAGACTTTCAGAATGGAGGCAGTTGATAATCTTATAAAGAAATATAAATAGGTTACAGGATTTGGTCTGTGCAAAATTCAAAATGCCACCAACCAGGTTCTGATTAGGCAGCTTCAATCTTGGTTACAAAGCAAGGCACATTGATGGATACACAAATTTGGCTTGGGGTGCTGTGCAAAGTTTGTGCCTTTCATTGGAATCCGATACTTCTTAGATCTGAAGGGTCCACAAAATCGATGGTTGATTAGCGCCACACATTCATTCCAAACTGGCCTACTATGTGGTGTGGGTGTGTTATTCTCGATTACTGTGGTTTTGGCTGCTGGCATCTTCCCTTCTTTCCAACTTCCCCAGTCCTTTTACCAGGACCAGGGAGGAGCGCGGAGTTCTGGAGGCGGCTAAGGGGCCTCGGGACCACCACCCCCAAACCAGCCTTCCCCGCCAAGGCTTCTGGTCATTCGAAGCAGCTGCTCAGGTGGACTCGCGCAGGACAAATCTCCCCGCGGAGCCCGGCTGGTCTCCTCAGGGCGGCAGAAGCCTCCGGCGATGAGGACCGCGGCTAGTCCGCTTAAGTCCCCGGAGGCTGGGCGTCCCTCGCTGACGCGGTTCGGGCAGCATCTCCGGCCTGCGCCTTGAAGGCTGGGGCTGGGGGAGGGGGCACTTCCCGCCCCTCCGCTCTTCCCTTGCAGGCCGGAGGGCCCCGCTGGAGGCTCCCCGGGAATGCGCCGCTTGCTCCGGCGGGGGCCAAACCGCCTTCGCGGGCAGAGGGGCGCGGCGCGCAAACCGCCATTTGCTCGGCGCCGTGAAGGGCAGCGCGAAGCGCCGGGGCAACCGGAGGGTCCCCGCCCTTCAGGTGCGCTCCGAGAACGGCCGAGCGCGGCCACTGAAGATGCTCCCGCGCTGCGGCCGCCCGGGGGCCGAAGGGAAACGCGCCGCCTGCGGACGCCCAACCGCCCGCTGCCGCCGCAGGGAGCGCCAAGCGGGCAGCTGGGGCAGCGGCGGGGCCAGCCCGGCCGAAGAGGGAGCGCGGCGGCGTATTGGAAGAGGGCGCCGTCAGTCTTTGGCCGCGCTTCCGAATTGGCTGCTCGGCCGTCGGGAGCCCCGGGAGCCCGCCAAGGCAGCGGCGCTGGAGCGGAAGCCCCTGGAGGCTCGAGGGGGGGAAATCCCCTCCCTCGCTCTCGCCCGCCGGATCGCCGCCCGCCCGGCGCTGGTGGCGATGCGGCAGCCGTCACCCTGCTCGCTCGGTGCCCGGTTCGGGGCGTCCCCGGCGCCCGGCAGCACCGGCCGCGCCGCCCTTTGTTGCGAGGAGCGAGCGCCGCGCCCGGGGCGGCGACAGCAGCAAATGGCGCCCGCCCGCCCCCCCGGGCCGATGGGGCGCCGGGCGATTGGGGCGCCGGGCGGGCGGGCCCCCTTCGGGGCGGGCGAGGCAGAGGCCGTGGAGCGCGCTCAGCCCACCCGACGCCCTGCTCGCCCGGACTGCTGCGAGGCGCCGCTGGTGACTTACCGCTCGGCGGAGGCTGGGCTGGGCTGGCTGCGGCTCCGGAGGCGGGCGGGCGGATGGAAGGAGGGAGAGGCGGGGGTGACGGTGCGGAGCGTCGCGGGCTCCGCCGCCCCGCAGCCCGGCCGGAGAGAAACAAAGGTGGCTGCTGACGTGGGCGGTGGAGAGAGGCGCCCGAGGGCCGGGGACACAATTAAAGGGGCAACGCAGCGAGCGCGGCAAGAGCCAAGCGCGCACGCCGCTCTCCGCCTGGCCGCGCGCGCCCCTCCTCGCCGCCTCAGTCCCGCCGGGCGCCCCCCGCCGCCGCCCCGCCCGGCCTGGCGCCCGTCCGGCTGGCGCTGCCCTCCCCGGCGCCCCCGGAACGCCCTCCAGCGCCCTCGCCTCACCCGCCGGGTCCCCGTCGGGCCGTGGCTCCCCACGCCAGGAGTTCTCCGGGCCGGCCGCCGTTTTCGCCTCCCCCCGCCCGGGCTTTGCTGCGTCCCCCGGCCTGATGCGAGACGAGCGGGCCGGAGGAGGCTGATGCCCGGCCCCAAGAAGGGCCTCGCCGACCCGGGTGGGACGAGCTGGCGGGGGAAGCGTCCGGGCTCCCGTCACCTCTGACCAAGTCCAAGCGGCCGGGCGAGCTCCGGGAGGCCGACGGCGGCCGAATAACGGGCCGGGGCGCTTCTGGGCGGTGCAAAGCTCTGGGAAAAAGGGATCGAACGATGCCAGGGCGCGCCTGCGGTTCCTGGACGGGCGAGGAGCCGGTGGTTAGAACCGCCTCTTTTCCGGCTGAAACTGAAAAATGCCCGAGGCATCTCGATGACCCCAAGAACCCCCGTGTTTCTGCGCGACTCTTTCACGGCTTTTCTAGAAAGCCCCGGAGGCCATTCGGTCCCCCGCCACCCGGGGCAGAGAAGGGTGTCCGGCCTTCCCGGAGCTGCTCCGACCGCGACTCTCCCTAAGAGGCGGATTCCGCCCGGCCATCATTCAATCCCCCGGAGCTCCCGCAATTATTACCCAGCTGGATCGCAGCGAAAGTGTCTTTCAATAAAACCGGGGTGTGTGTGTGTGTGTGTTATTTACTGAGAGGAAGTCTCAACTTTGCCAAATGAGGGTTTATATGATTCAGCCAAGATTCCCACAGAACTACCTAATCTACAAGTCCTCATTGAGAAACAGCTGGCTCTCATCCAGCTCGTTGAGGGGCAACTATTGTGCATCACTGCTATTCCCACTCACCTACTAGAGCAGGACTGGCATTAAAAACAGGATGTGACAATTTGCTAGGTGAGCGTCCCCCAGGTTAACCTGTGGCCACCTGTTGTGGCTCAAGAGAAGCCCAAGAATTTGTGATGGCTTATTTAACCCTGAATTTGGAGTTCTGTAAAGAGCCAGGGACTCCTTTTGCTCTTTGGTGCAAAAGGATTCTCCACGCGAGAGCTCATCATCGCTTGCAATGCTTCCAAGGAAGAGGGCAGAACACTGTTGTGGTTTTCATAAAGATCTGAGGGCCGATTCAGTTCATTTTGGAAAACTTTATGGGCAAAGAGGACGAGTGATATTTGTTGTTTTGTTTGTCCTATGTTACACACACAGTAGTTCAATTTTGTTCAATTGCTATGCACATTAAACACTTGTAGATTGAACTACAAACAGTACACTCTTCCAAATAATTTTTAATCCTATGTATATACAGTTAATCCTCGGCTTACAACCATTCATTTAGTGACCTTTCAGTTACATCGTTGAAAAAAAATGACATTTCACCACCACCACCACCTCCCCATTTCCCACCATTAGATACACAGATGTGGATTGCCCCCAATGCCTCCTCCCTCCTTTCCCCTTTGATGGCAGGAAATGGATGATGGAGATCCTGACATGCTGCCCCCCTTGACAAGGACATTAGTCCTGCAAAAGAAGAGGGGGGAGGGAGAGAGAGAACAAGGAAAACCAGGGTTAGATCGCCTTGGTTTGTCAGGGTATTGGTTGTGGAAGCATTTAAGGAGTTTGGTGGCTTTAACGTGTTTAAGGTCCACTCACTGCGTTTTGGAAGGGGGAAAGTCTTTCCATGCCACCAGGCACTGGATCTTCCCCCGGTGTTTGCGGGAATCCAGAATGACTTTGACTTTGAAATGCTGCTCCCCTTCGATCGTGAGAGGCTCAGGTGGGGCAGGGTGGCATTGGGGCACAGGGGGGAAGAGCACCTCAGCTTTCAGCAGATTGCAGTGGAAAATCGGGTGGATGCGCCTGAGTGATATGGGGAGTTCGAGCTCTACTGTGACTGGGTTAATCAGGCATTTAATGGGAAAAGGTCCAACATACTTGGATCCCGGTTTTTTCAAGGGTTGCCTGGATTACAAGTACTTGGTAAACAGATACATCTGATCTATAGAGCTGAGGTGGCACAGCAGTTAGAGGCAGGTACTGCAGGCCACTTTAGCTGACTGTGATCCGCAGGTCAGCGGTTCAAATCTCACCGGCTCAAGGTTGACTCAGCCTTCCATCCTTCTGAGGTAGGTAAAATGAGGACCCAGATTGTTGGGGGCAATATAAATATACATTGCTTACTGGTGTAAACCGCTTAGAGAGTGCTTGCACTGTGAGGCGGTATATAAATCTCAAAAAATAAAAAATAAAAATAAATCTCCTAATTAAAGTCCTTAGGCTTCGTGCATTTTTTGTCTGCTTGCTTTTTATAGGTGTCCCTCGCCTCTTCTAGCAATTTTCTAGCTAGTGGCCAGATGTCTTGTAATTGGGTCACCCAGTCTTTGAGAGAGGTGATGGGGGGGGCATGGGTATTGAGTATTGAGGCAAAGTCTTGGCCCGTAGCCACCTTGAATGGGGTGAAGCCTGTGCTGCTATGGACAGAATTATTGTATGCTACTTCAGCAAATGGAAGGTGCTCCGTCCAGTTGTCTTGCTGGTAGTTTACAAAACACCTGAGGTACTGTTGTAGAACCCCATTAGCTCATTCACACACCCCATTAATTTGGGGGTGGTGACTGGAGCTTAGTTCCTGGGAGGTCCTCAAAAGTCCCAGAAACTCCTGCCAAAACTTTGAGGTGAATTGGACTCTACGATCGAAGATTATGTGTTGTGGAGCCCCATGCAGTCTATAGACAATGTTTAATGAAAAGTTTAGCCAAGGCATGGGCGGATGGGATCTTTTGGCAGGCTGCAAAATGTACTTGTTTGGAGAGTAGGTGCATTACGACCCAGATCACTGTATTTCCTGAACTCTCAGGGAGTTCTACAATAAAGTCCATGGGGATTTCTTTCCATGGAACGCTAGGCTCTGCTACTGTTTGAAGGAGCCCTGATGTTTTCTCTTGCTGTCATTTGGCTGAGGCACTTACTGGGCAGCTTGCCATGTACCCTTCAATGTCCTTTTTCAGCAATGGCCACCAAAACTGTCGTTTGACCAAATGGAGCATTTTTATGAACGCGAAATGTTCCGCAGTTATAAAGTCATGGCTTTTCTCTAGAATTAGCAGTCTCTGGCTTTTCGGGACATACAATTTAACTCCTACCCAAGTCAAACCATCTTTCATGGTGCATTCATCCTTATGTTTCTGGAAGCATTTGTCTCCCTCCAGGGTTCCTTTTAAGGTGGCTTCAGTTTTTGGGGCCCTTGCTTTTGTTTCTGCCCTCATGGTTACTGGGGCCACTAGTTGGTGGGAAGGATGACTGGTCTGACTATTTCTGGCTTAAGAGCTATTATACTGAGACATTCTACTGTAGATAGTGCATCAGCTAGGAAGATTTCCCCCCCGGGAGGTATTTCAGAGTGAAATTGGAGCGATTGAAGTATTGTGCCCATCGGACTTATTTAGGCGACAGCTTTTTTGGGGGGGGGTTAGGGCCTCTATATTTTTGTGGTCTGTCCAAACCAAGCCTTGGCCACTGTCAGGATCTGCTCCATGTAAGTAATGCCCATCGCACTGTGTATGCCTCTTTTTCCCAAATGGTTCACCGTCACTCGGTGCCAGTGAGTTTTTGGGATGTGTAGGCACATGGTTGCAAGGGCCCCTCCTGGTTTCTTTGTAGGAGGACTGTCCTCACAACCACATCGCTGGCATCAGTTTGGATGACAAAAAAAGCATTCGGGTCTGGGTGCTTTAGGACTAGCTCGGCTGCAAACAGGTGTTTAAGTTTCTCAAACGCTGCTTGACAGTCCATTGTCCATTGTAGCGGCTGGCTGTTTTTTTGAAGTTCATGATGGGGAGAGTGATTTGTGCAAATGAGGGGATGAATTGCTGATAGAAGTTTGCGAATCCCAAAAAGCTCTGCAGTTGTTTCCTGGTGCGGAGTGGAGCCCAGTCCAGTACTGCATGGACTTTCTCTGGGTCCATTTCTATCTCTTTGTGGGATATTCGGTAACCCAAGTAGTCAATCTTGCTTTGATGGAACTCACATTTAGAAAGTTTAGTGTATGGCTGGGCATCACGGAGTTTCTTTAGTACTGCCTGCACCAGCCTGACATGCTCCACCATAGTTTCGGAATAGATTAAAATGTCATCTAAATATACCAGCACCCCTTTGTATGTTCGTGCAGCACCTCATTTATCAGCTGCATGAGGACCGCAGGGGCTCCTTGCAGTCTATATAGGAGGTCTCTGAACTAGAAACACCTGAAAGGGCAGTTGAACACTGTCTTCCACTCATCTCCCTCTTCGATCCTAACTCGATAGTATGCTTCTCACAGGTCAAGCTTTGTGAAAATTTTCCCTTTTTCCAGATGGGCCAGCATGTTTTTCATTAAGGGCAGGGGGTAAACATTTTCCACGCAGACAGCATTTAACCCTCTATGGTCCACACACAGATGGAGGGACCCATGTTTCTCAGAACAGAACCGGGGCGCTAGGGCCGGTTGAATGAACCCTCATTCTAGATTTTTGGTCAATGAAGGTCTGTAGCTTGCCCAGTTCCCCAAGGGTCATTGAATATAGCATGGGTTACTTGGTCACTTGTTACTTGGAAAAGGGGCTAACAGCTCCTGATTTTTTTTTGCCACCATGGACTAATACAGCCCCCCTGCAGTGTCTACAGCAAGACTCACGAATCACAGAAATCCCACACAAAAAGACAAGATTGTCCACAATTGAGAATGCCTTTCTCAAGAGAAAGTGTTTCAGGTAGTCCTTGACTTACACCCAGACTCCCCAAAAGACATTTATCACCCGGTTTCAAGGTTCCAAAGGCCACGCCCACACCATGCAGTCATGGGATTGCATTTTGCAGCACCTCAGTCACGACAAGGATTTATGACAGGTTTTTCCAGAAACTACCCTTTACTTATGTCCATTGGCAAAAATGGATTCACTTAATGATTGCTGCAAAAAAAAATCATGAAATCAGGCACTGTCACATGGTACTTAATGACCACAACAACTTACAACTGTAATTTTGGGTCCAATCATGTAATCGCTCCAGGGGTGAGTTCCGGTTTTCTTTGCTGCCGGTTTGCTCAGGGATGTGCTGCGGGGGCACGCATGCGCACATGCACAGTACTTTTAAAAAGCTTCTGCGCATGCGCAGAAGCTAAAAACAAGATGGCGGCACTTATGATGCCGCCGGGAGAACCGGCTTGGGGGCGTGGCAGGTCTGGGTCGCTGCTTGTTCTAGTGACCCAGGCCAAGTTACTACCGGTTCTATAGAACCAGTGCGAACTGGGAGGAACCCATCTCTGAATCCCTCCCCAAAAGATACTGGCATAAGCCTCACCAAGTTCATATTGTTGTCAAAACTTTATTTTGTTCACAGTCAGCTCCAAAAGTCCTGGGCTGCTATAGCTATCTGAAGAGACTTGACACAAACATACAAAGACATAATGATGCACCAATGTGAAAACAAGACTAGCAAAGCATTTCCTATTTGTTCCACATCCTGCAGAGAAAAGAACACAATGTGGGCAAGGAGTGACCTTTGTTGATTCTCCGCTTCGGTTTATTTCCAACCCTTTTGCCTTGAGACAAGCCCAACATCGGGAGTGGGTTGCTTGCAAACACAGACCAGTGGTAGACAGCACTGGAGAACTATTTTACACAGACTAATTTCCCAGATTTTGCTTGCTTGTAGATGACTCTTTTTCAGACTTCTTTTGAATTCTCTGCCCCTGGTGTGCATTTATTTATTTTTGTCCTATAAAAATAATAGTCTATCTAACATAAATGATGGGCACGAGGTATTCCAAGAAGCAGCTGATTGAAAGCTGCCTCATAAGCTTGGAGTGGAAGGAGACAGGTTGTCTTTTCCTTGGTGTGAAAGGGGTCGATCTTTGGGCACCAAGAAGGATGTCGGTTAGGAGAGAAAGTGCTTGGTGTGTCAGCTCAGAGCCTCTTATGGAAAAGCAGGCTTTAGCAGCGCTGGGCCAGCCCATAGCAAGGCCAAGCCATGTTCTGATCAGATGCTACATTCTGGTTACCAAGGTCTATGCCAAATATTCTCCTTTCCTGATGTCCATGTCAGCATTTCTTAAATCTTGACAGCTTTAAGATTTGTGGACTCACCAGCATGTTGGCTGGGGAATTCTGGGAGTTGGAGTTCACGCGTCTTCAAGTTGCCTTTGCCCTGCCTTTGTCATTTTTAATGACTGTAACATTTCAGAGAGTAGGGGTCTGTAGAGATTCCCAGTCATCCAGGTCATGGTTGTCCCAAAGGTGCTCCCCCACCCACCCAGAGCCAACTGGACTTTGTTTTTTCTTTTGAGAAGTGAAACGTCTTCAAAAGAAAAAACAAGAAAGTCCAGTTGCCTGGGGGGGTGGAAAGCACCTTTGGGACATTTCAGAGGGTACATAACCTGTAACCTTGTGGGATTTGGGGCAATTTTTTGGGAATCCCAGCTATCACTGTAGTTGTGCATGTCGGTAAAAAAGTCTTAGTTGAATCCATCTCCCAACATTTTGGTTCCTCATTTAAAAGCACATTTTTCCCACAACAGTTCAAAAACAGATTCTCAAGCTTCCCCAGACCCTCTTTAAAATTATTGAATAAATCAGGAAGGAATAGTAAGAACCAAACAAAGTCAGACCTGCTTAGAATGGGAAACCACCAGAATTGTGGCTAAACTGGGAATTTCAAACATCCCAGGAGGAAAAGCACCCAGTTTCGGTAAAAACGATACTTTTACCAAAAGCTATCTTGGGTGCACATGGGAAGCACCAGGAGGCGAGCTTGACTTGAGGGAGACCTCAAGCAATGCATGTAGTTTCACTAAATCTAAATGCAACTTTAGCACCAGCCTGCCTACCTTTGAAGTCTCGGAATTCAAGATTTATGAACGTTTTGAGTGAGTGTCTTTAAATGTATCTTTTCAAGGAACTTGCTTTAGTTTCCATTCAATAAGCTCTGGTGATATAAAAGCAGAAGTTAACTCAGAGAGGAAACCAAGCAAAACAGCTTTATTTTAAAAAAGCATTTTAAAGATCTCTGGTTTAAAAACTTACTCATTGAAAACAAAATAGAAGAAACTTTGGAGCGGCTGAAGCCTACTTAAAAGCATTTGTCTTCTGCAGTCAATGGGACTTCCCAGCAGGGGAGACCACTGAGGCAGATAAGCAGTCAGGAAAACAAGGCCGTTCATCTCTCAACTGCATCTTCCAAGTAAAGAGAGAGAAATAGTTTCGAAATGAAACTGGATTATATTAGCTCAAACAGCTTCTTGGCCTCATAGAAAAGTAATCAAAATTATATCAGCAATAAGCCCGTTTCCATTTTTTTTAAGCATCGCTTATCAAAATGCCAAACTTGGATTAGACTAAAAGGCTTCACAGAAATATAATAAAACTTAGCATTTGCAGGCGGTGTGTCCTCACAGGGAAGCCAAAGACAATACAATTTCATGAAACACAAATGGGATGAACAAAATAACCCGCTTAGTTTTGGCCAGAATGGGAATGTTGATTAGAATTCTCCCCCCTTTCCCCTTATATAAATAAGCAAAATTCCTGAAACCAGATTGAATTGTCTGATGCAAACAAGAGTCCTTAAACCTCCAAAGAGCTCTACAGAAAACCGTTATCACCAAGAAATCTGCAGCGTTCTGTCCATTAATCACCAGATTTGTGTTGAGCATGGACCATCTTGACTTTTCTCCCTAAGCCAGAATAGCAATAGCACTTACTATAGACTTATATACTGCTTCACAGTGTTTTACAGCCCTCTCTAAATGGTTTAGAGTAAGCCTATTGCCATCAACAATCTGGGTCCTCATTTTGCCAACCTCGGAAGGAGGGAAGGCTGAGTCAACCTTGAGCTGGTTAGGATCGAACTGCTGGCAGCCAGCAGAATTAGCCTGCAATACTGCATTCCGACCACTGCAGAAGCCCACAACCCAGATGTCCCTTCAGGAGATCGTGATGTTTGCTGCTCCTGCTACTCTCTCTCAATGCTTCATGCTATTCCTCATCATTGCCCATCTCCTGACTTCCTCCAAGGAGCAAAGCCTAATCTACTTTATGCACCTTCAGGCTGCCTCCTGGATGGTGGACAGAACTTTAGTATTTGCACCAGGTCCACTGTGGACAATTTACACCTTCTGACTCCTGAGCCAGAAACAGCATCATCATCCGGAGGCCATGGCAGAAAAATAATGCTCCGCTGAGATGGGTTTATACCACAATCGGGTCCAGGCAGGGCCATGAGCTAAAGTGGGCGGAGCTTAGACAGCTGCAGTGCTGAGTTGGTCAGAGGTAGTTCAGCACACTTGGGGGGATCCAGGTTGTGGGATGCACATCCAATTCCTTGGAACCTGACACCGTAAAGGCAAAATACCGTCCAGAGTCCTTTGATTGTTGGGCGGCATACAAATGCAATAAATAAATAATAAATAAATAAAATAAAAAAATGAGGGAAAATAAAACAAGTCAAAGTAGCAGCTGCACAAAGCAGCGGGGCTTTGATTGTGTAGTCACACGCACTATTTTGAACTTTTTCAATAATCATCTTGGGGATTCGCACTTGGAAAATATGGAAGCAGAGGAGGGACAATTCTATTTTTAAAGAGCAAGGATACAGTAATCAGATTTTCTTTAGCCAGCTTTTACAGAGGGTATGATTGGCCAATGCTGACTTCCATGTCTTAGGGAGAACTAGAAACCAGGTCTTTCAGCTCCTACTGGTTGGTGCTGTTTAGATGTGTCAGATTAATCTCCACAATTTCTAGTCGGTAGAGCCAGGTGGGAGCTAGTCCAGCACACTGGGGAGGTCACCAGGTGTACTAACATGTGGGAAACGCCTTGGGAGACGGGGAGAGAGGATGCCTAGAGAACCACCAGGTATGAGAGACAGCTTAGTCCACAGCTGGAGAGTGGGTGGGGCAAGAGGCCGAAAAGAGACCTCCCCTAGTTTCTCAGACTGTAAAGGTGATGGCAGGAGAATTATACCTTCAGACTTGCAAGATTCTATGAATGTAACTTCACAATAAAGTAGAATTAACTTATCTGGTCATTTTTCCTGCCTGGTCTACCTGGTAAGGTTGACACTAGGATGGAGGAGGTGAATTTATTCTGAATACGGAAGCTACAAACCACTACATACAATTTTACACTTTGATTTTCATTGGCTTTTCTTTTGGTAACTTTGTTCTGTTATATCCAATGTGTTTTGATAGTTCCCCAGATTGTTTAAATAGGCTCTAGAAATTCAATCTGAGGACACAAATTGAGTAATTTCACATTCTATAGGAAACCAAATCCCTAGTGTATGCCATCAACAGGAATAAAGCAAAGTTGAAACTATTTTTTTAAAAAGATGGAACACACACGAGACAAACTTGTAAGACGATACAAATACAGAAACCATCACAATCCACCCATATTACCATGTATCTGTGCAACGAGAGGCACGCATCCTGGAAAGAAGTGGGGCAGTAAACTGAAGAATTGTGGCTCATTGCCAACTCGGTGTTCACAATACAATCACCACCAGAAAGGGGATCCTGCAAGGACCCAATTTCCCCCACCCGCCAGGTCCAGAACGTGGACATTCCACAGCACCCGTCGGCTTTGGGTCCAATAAATGAAGGCAGCTGCTGATACTGAGCCAGGCAGGCAGCGAAATATCTTGGTGTTTCAGTTGGAGATGCTGAGAAATGAATTTCAGACTTTCTGCTCCACCATCAGCAAGTGCAGCCATGAAGCCCTGCCACAGACACACAGCTCAAGGCAGAAGGGCCCCTTTGGTTGAAGCATGAAGCACGTCAGTGCCCAATGCACAGCAATCCCCAAGGTTGTTACTCCAGAGATTTGTAAACGTTTTATGTACCCTTGACTTGAGGCAGAGCCGAAGTCTCCATTTAAGTTGGTGTTAAAAATATCTAAAAATTAGGATTCCGTTGTGGCAGTTCTTCTTCTTCAATTCAAACATCAAACTGGTGATGAAGTTTCCAGTTTTTACACTGACAGTCGTGTTTACATTTCTAAGTTAGAATTAAAGATCAGAAGAGGGAGGGAGGGAAGGAAGGAAGGAAAGCTTGTCCCCCCAAATCTTTTCTGGATCCAAAGGGTACTTCAAGGAAAAAGCAGCAGCAGGGAGAGGCTACATCAAGTAAGCAGAGAAGAGGCCAGCTGCAAAAGGCACCCAACCTCTCGAAACTGCAGCTGGGAGCCTTGCTGCTCCCACTCTTGAACCCAGAATCCTTTCCAAATAAGTCGTGCACAGGAACGACCATTGAAAAAGACCTTTCAGAATGACAAAGTCCATCTGTGGTCACCAAAAGAGAATTATTTCTGTTTATATAAAAAGAACCCATGCAATTCTAGGTAACTGTATGGGTCGACCCATCCATAAGGAAAAGGATTCCCAAGTGTTCCAGCCCCTCCCTCCCTTCACAACCCCCCTGTACTGCTACATCAGTGCTTCTTCATGGAGGCCCTGCTTATGGTCGGGGTCGGCCTCCTCATCCTCAGGCGGATCGTTTTCATCCCCGGATTCGATGTAGATGGGCCAGTCATTGTCCAGGTCACTTTTTTCCGGCCCTTCGGAGGAAGGCTCCATGAGGCTGAGGTTGATGGGCACTGAATCCTTGTGCGTGGTGGTGACACACGTGCAACTGTCGCACAGGCCAAAGCGACGCAAGCCTTGAGTCAGGCTGCTGGTGAACGTCCGCCGGCAGCCTTTGCAGATGATGGGCTTGTTGGACCGATGGACCTGGAGATCCAAAAATCAAGCAGGATGGTCAACCACAGATGGCAGTGGTGGTCGGAAGGGCCTTTGCACAACTTTGCGTTGTGCACTGGTTAATGCCATTCCTAGACGAACATGCCCATCTCAGATACCCACACCCTGGTCCCCTCCTGTTTGCACTAGTGTAATGCACTCTACATGGGGCTGCCCCCAAAGAGTCTTCAGAAGCTTCAATCAGTGCAGAACGCAGCAGCCCAGACAAGCCTGGACTTGCATATGGGTCACCTCTTTGCGAGAGCCTCACGGCTGCCAAATCTGCTTCCGGTCCAATTTAGATGCTGGTTGTCACTTTTAAAGCCCCGCATGGCCTGGGGCCAGGCTGTTTGAAGGATCACCTATAATGTCCCTTCTTCCATCCACCCGGCCCACCCAAACAGGAAGGCAGGGCACGTTACGGGATTGTCATCTGTTGGGACCACAAAAAAAGGCCTTCTCGGGGGTGGCCCCTTCCTTATGGAACACCCTTCCCCCAGAAGTACAATTGGCCACCCACACTTCTGCATGGAAATGGAGCGATCAAGGGGTTGGTATGATTACGTTGCTGCTGCCTTGGGGGGCGGGGAGAATGGGTTGTGTATGCTAATGTTGTGAGGTGCCCAGGGTCGCCCGGGTGTGAGTTGGGCGGCCATATAGATTTGTACAATGAACAAACAACGTGGCTGATGCCCCAAACTCTGTGTCTCGTCTGTACCGGCCCAAGTCATGCCCAGGTTTTTGAAAAACCTCCCCGACTTCCATAAGTTGATCACCCGTTGCGATGGGAACACGGCTTGCCCGGATAGGCGGGTGCAGCCGACGTGCCACTTACACTCAAGGCGTGGCTCCGGAGGTGCTCCTGGCGCGTGAAGCGCTTGCCGCAGACTTCGCAGGGGTAGGGCCTCTCTCCGGTGTGGGAGCGGATGTGGCGCTTCAGGATGCCTTTCTGCTTCGCTGTGTAGGGGCAAAATGGGCACTTGTGCAGCTTGATGGGCACCACAAGGACATCACCTTTGGGGGGGGGAGGGAAACAGCATTTGGGACCATTTCAAAAGGGGATGCGAGTTTCAAAAGAGGGGATTTTAAAAAAACAGTGCAAACATTTGGGAGAGGAAAGAGAATTCCATTGCCTGCTACAGAATATAATATATGCAGACTTCACTGTGGCAGCTGGCGCAATGCTGCGACCAAGAAATGAGTGGAAGAAGCCCAGTAATATGCGGTTCGCTTGGCACAGTGTTGTGTTTCAGCAGGAATGACGTCTGGATCACACACATTAAAAGAACAGTGACGGGATGGGTGCCTTAAAAAGGGGATGGGGCAGAGGGACCATCTTTGGAAGCTTTCCTAAAAGGCATATACTTGGCTTGGAGGCTGGGGAAGAGGACGCTTCTGAACTCCCGCTCACCCTAGAGTCAGTGCTTTTCCTTGAGAACCCATTGGGAAGTTTTCTACAGGTAGTCCTTGACTTACGATTTCAATGGAGTCCAAAATTTTTGTTGTAAATCATGACAGTCGTAAATGCCAACCTGATTTTACAACCATTTTTTGTGGCAGCTATAAAATGAAGGTGGTATTTTTGCCAGAAACCATTTGTAAAGGCCAGAAAGTGGCATAAAACATTGGAAATCATGACCACAGAGTTGAGTGTAATATGGCCATGTGCATGTGCACACACCACTATCAGTAACTTCCCCTCTGCCACATGAAGCCCCCAAATCCAATTCAGCTTCTGCTCCAAGGAGGGGCCAAACATTTTACGCACCGGGCTGGCCTCTGCCTTGGCAGATGGATGCAGGAGATCACAAGGTCTGACACAACCATCAGCGAGCCGAGAGTAACAAAACTGGTGGCAAAATGAACCAGGAAAAGATTTGAATAAGAAACCGAGTTTTCAAATCGCAGGAAATGACAGACATGTGTACTCTGCATGGGTCCCTCCTGGCTGCCTCGTTCTGCCCCCCCCCCCCGAAAGTTTCAGGCAGGTTTCAAGAAGGGCAGCAGGAAGTGGAGCATAAGCTAAAAGCACTGGAGAAAAAACTGCAGGAAGTGGAAGTAGAGGGGAGCGATAGGATACCTGAAAAGGAGGAGACGGGTTAGCCTTCGAAGGTAGACCGGACAGAAACTCAACCAGAAGACCCTTTATTGTAAAGCTACATTAATAGAATCTGAAAGTACATCTCTTTCCCTCCCCCCCCCATTCCTTTTACAGCCCCAGAAACTAGGGAGGGTTTCTTCTGAGCCTCTTGCCCACCTCCCCACCCCACATCTGTGGGCTCTTATCTCACCGTTCCCTAGGCTGGGTCTCTTGGCTGAGACTCCCTAGGTCTTCCCGAAATAACAAGTTACAAATAAATGTCTATTTTTCCTTTCCCCAGCTTTTAGGGCATGGAATGATGGCCTTAGGTTACAGGAAGATAAATTCTGCTTGAAAGTTCAAAAAAACCCCAAACTTCATAGGAAAAAGAGAAGTTTGATGGTAGAACCCATGGCCAGGAACTGGCCAGAGTCATGAGATGGAGAGCTATTTAATTTGCTAAATAAGTAAACAAATAAATGGACGTCCCTTTCTCTCAAGCAAAGGCTGGGTAGCCACATCAGAAATGCTGTCAGGTAGATCCTGCACTGAGCAAGAGGGTGGACTTGCTGACCTCAAAGGGTCCCTTCCAACTCTGGCCCTCTCTATTCTGCCTTCCACCTATCCAGGTTTGCATCATTTTGGCCCGCTGCTGCACGTGTAACCCAGGGCTGAGCTCATGTTTACTCCCAGCCTTTTGGAGTCACTCTGCCCCAGAGCATCTCACAGAAAGCCATTAGTGGCACATGGGCCACCAAAGATAGCAGCAGCACGAAGATGTACCCCAAATCGCCTGATATAGCTCCAGGGGGAATGCTCCGAAGCCCGCTGGGAATGCTGCTGCTTTTTACGAATTGGCTGGATTCACGTTCTGTGATGACGTACAGCAGCCCCCCCCCCAACACCTGGGCCGCTACACGGCCGCAGCCTGTTGAGAAGTGGGCTGCTGAAGCAGCAGCGAGCATGCGAAACTTCATTTGAGCATCTGCAGGATTTAGGTTGCATGCGTGAAAGCATTTCCGCCTGCCAACGAAACCACTGAAGCCACCGCCACTGATCCGTGGAACCAAAAAGGTTGGGGACCACTGATGTACAGTGTGTGTTCTTTTTAGATATACCTGGTACAAACATTTGAGTACAGGTATTCCTTGACTTACAACCATTTGTTTAGTGACCATTCGAGGTTACAATGGTACTGAAAATGGGTGAAGATGGGTGGCATATAAATTTAATAAATAAGTACCGGTAAATAAATCAAACATCTTTCAAAGTCAATATTGAAAAGCACACAACTTCAACAACCAATTTCAATTTGTGTAAGTTACAGAATTCCAGAAGATGGACATTCCTTCATCAAAAAGGAACGTTTACCAGTAGTTTCATCAACAGCTCAGCTAGATATCATCCCTGGGAGGTTTATGGCTGCACCCCACTTACAGGCAGGGGCCAAGTGCTCCTCTCTAAATGCCCTTTAGAGTCTGCCCTTCAATGCAAGAGCCTTTGAAACGGGTAGAACCATTGAAAGGTATCCTCAGCTGTTTGTGCCTTCTGCATTCACACTGAACAATTGGAAAGCACTTTTAAATCCAAGACTTAATTGGAGATTGTGGGTTAGGGCAAGTTACAAAGACAGCAGAATGAATGAACGAATGGTTCCATTTTATGACATTTCATTCTCCCTTCATCATAACCTGCCCATCATCTTTGGGAAGCGGCGCAAGGAAATTGAAGCAGAAGGGAGAATCCCAACACTAATATAGGTATCCCCTTACTTACATCCACAACTGGGATCAGAATTTCCATTGTTAAGCAAATCCCGGCAGGTGTTAAGTGAATCATGCAAACATTAAGCAAACCTGGTTTCTCCCCTTGACTTTGTCGGAAGCCATCTGGGAAGCTCACAAAGAGCGATCCCAGGACGCTGCAAGTGCCGTAAACACAGGCCTGTTGCCTAGCACCTGAATACTGATCAAATCAGCAGGGGATTGCTGTGACAGTCGTAAGTGTGAGGATTGGTTGCAAGTCATTTTTTTCAGTGCGGCTGTAACTTAAATCATTAAACAAATGGTCGCATGTCAAGGACTACCTTTATTAAATACTTGTTGAATTCTACACCTTCCCAGAAGCTTTAGATTGTGGAATTAAGATTCATTCTTCCTTTGGAAGCCCAGCTATTTTGATGCACTTTATTACCTCAATTCCACACAGGAATGAAACTCTGCGAAATCACTGAATCAGGAAACAACCCCCTTGCAGAGAGAGAAGCTGCATCATGCTCCGCTTACCTGTGTCCTCTCCATACCAGTCACTATGAAGGTCCATCATGGAGCTCATGGGCAAGCCGGCATCTTCTGGCCGGCCCTCAAAGCCACGCACAAAAGGGTGGACCATCTCGTCTTTCCTTTGGGAGGCGCTGTTGCGCAGCAAGGCTTCGAGAACCTGCTTCATGTGGTAGCTGCTGCATGCCAGGTCCATGGCCTGCCCCCCATGAAGCCCCTCTTCAATCTGCTCAATCGTCAAGGGAGTGGGGTACTGCTGTAGCCGTTCCCCAACTTCCACCTCGTCCACATCAAACTCGACCTTTGGCTCGATCACCTTGGGTGCCGAGGAACTGGTGTCATCCGGAGACTCGCGGCCAGCAGGGTCCCTGGCCAGGAGGTCCAGATGATGATGGCAGCTGCTGCAGTCCCCGCAGGGGGGAGGCCCTTGTGGGCAGTCCGGGACACCATCCTTGTCCTGCAGAGAGGAAGCGGAGGCTGAGCATTGGGACTTGGCACCGCAGGATGGGCCTTGGCAGGCAGAGCTGGCGGAGCTCCCACTGTCCGCCTGGTAGAAGGCAGCTTCTCGCTCGATCTTCCTGCAGATGTCCAACGATGACCGGATGTACGTCTTGCAGAAGTTGACCACGTCAGTCATCTGCAAGTAGCTGGCGGCAGACATGACCTCAATCACATTTTCCCCACAAAGATCCAGCTTACCTGAATAAAGGAAGTCCAGGATAACGGAGAAGGCCTCCGAGGTCACAATGTCCAGGGAAGCTGTGCTGTGGCGGCCACTGTCCTGAATGTAGTGGATCAACAAAGCTCGGAAGTAGCCGCTGTTGGCAAAGAGAATGTTCTTGTGGGCCTTGAAAATCCTCCCTTCCACTATGATGCTGCAGTCGCAAAAGAAGTCCCTCTTCCGCTGCTCGTTCAGCTCGCTCAGGAGTTTGGCGTAGTACGACTGCATCTCCATGGCTCTGCAGCTTGCAGCGGTCAGAGGGCCCTGCAAGGAAAAGGAGGACCAAGCGAGGTCACGCAGCTCCAGGGCACAGAGGCAAGCCAGCCCAGGCCACCTCCAGCGTGCATCCGAACTTTGGCAGCCCCTCTTGGAGGGCTTCAAAGGGCTGTGGATGGGGAAGCCGCAGTGGGAATCCTACGTCATCAGGAGTCTTTTTCCTCTCTCAGTTTTGTACTCCAACTAGTCCAGGGTTTCTCAGCTTTGGCCTTTTTAAGATGCGTGGACTTCAATTCCCAGAATACCCAAGCATCGAGTGCTAGCTGTGGAATTTTGGGAGTTGAAGTTTATAAATCTCAAAATGGCCCAGGATGGGAAACACTAATCTGGTTTATCACACCTGGATGGCCCTGGCATCAAGTTAACTTAGGAGTTCCCAGTGAGCTGCACCCAAACTTTGGCTTCTTTCTGGGTAACCCAATGACTGGATGCAGAAACTTCCAGAGTTTTGGGGGGTGGGGAGGCAAGCAGGAACAAAAGTGCCACTCCCCCTCCCTCCTCTGCTTCCACTTGCCTTCTCCTTCTGCTCCTATGGCAGTGTTTCCCAACCTTGACAACTTGAAGATGTCTGGACTT